>OY288241.1:51452077-52052077 GCA_958450325.1 Agrostemma githago | reverse complement strand
AGCAAGGGTTTGGTTTGGGGAGGTTTGGCGCCAAAATTTGATAAGCTAGTCGTGTACCTATCAAAAATAACCAACTACGGTCCAACTAAAAATATAGTTAGGGAAGTCGGGATCGAATTCACAGGGAGACAAATAAATCCTACTTGCAATTAAAGTCTATCTAAGTAACAAATAGGGGATTTTTAATTGTGGTTAACTAAACTAAAGTAGTGAAGGAAGAGAAAATTAAAAGGGGAGAAATAAATAAAATAAATAAGATGAATTTAAGATGAATAAATATATGGAGAGAAAACTAGGATTGTCGGTTCACTACGAATCTCATATGGTCACGGTCTCAGTCACAGGTCTGTCGCAGATATTGGTCTGCGGGGTAGTGAAAAGGTCCTTCCGGTCCGCTATTCACCCTAGCATGCGTCTAAAGGCTTCCGATCTTATTAGAGCAAACTAATGTGTTGTAGCAGGTCTAACTTTTACCAGGCTTCCGATCTTAGGTTCAAGTTTACCGAATTCAATTAATCAATCATGCGCATTAACTGACTAATCGCGATTATATGCTACAATTGACAACTCAGACACAATATTATTGACAGATCTATAAATTATTTAGCGACCACATTCAATTTGCAGATCCCCTAAATCCTAGCGAAGGAAATTAGCTACTCATACTTAATTTAAGAACAACAAGATTAATAACAGATTTTACTAGATTAAACATGATGAATAATAATAAATTTACGACAAGCATAAAACAAAGATTAAGAATAATTAAATATGAAAAAGAAGAAAAATCAAGGAAGAAGAAAAGGGAAGAAAGATTAGATTAAATTACCGAGAGGAATAAAGGCGATTTGAATCCGAAATTCTTACAATAACCGAGTTTTGAGAAGAAATTAAACTAAGAGTGATCTTAAGAGAACAAGAAAAGAGATAAAAGTCTAAGGAGGAATAAAATTGGAGAAGAGAAAAGTCTAAAAGGGAAGTAAAGTATGAAAGAAGAGGTTGCGTCTAAATTCTAGTCTAACGGTTTCTTAAATACTAAGTTAAAACAAAAGCCCAAAAGTCTTATTAATCCTAAACATCAAATTAGGAAACTCTCGATATTCGTCCAATCTCGAGAATAGTCGGTCGACCATTATGGATAGTCGTTCGACTATCTGTGCCCTGTTTCCGTTCTCAGCACTGCGCGCTCAACTTCAAACGCTTGTCATTTCTTTGTTACTTCTTCAAATCAGGCATATAATATACCGTTGGAAATTTAAGAGAAAGAGCTTTCCAACGCAACTAGAATCAGCTCAATTGGAGTTGTAAAACTCAATATATTCACGTTTTAAGTAGACCTGTTTGGAAACGATCATTCTATTTTGCAAAAGATTTCATCTTTAAGCACGAATTTTGCCTTGTTTATGCGTCCACGGGTTCAAACCTGCATAAGATGCAACATGACCACAAAGTATCAAATTCGGGGGAAAATACTAGACAATGCTACTCGATATGCATGAAAATGCGTGCGTAAAAGACATAATAATCATATATAAATCGCACGTATCAGGGAGCTTCCCCTTCCCGACTCTAATGGAGGGAGTAGTGGGGTCGAGGATTAGGGTCCTCTCTTCCAAGTCGTGTCAAGGGTGTGACGTGACCTCTTCTAATCTCTTTCGTTTGTACGTGTTTGTTTTCTGAGCTGACCTATGCGATCGCCTTGTACTCCGGCCCCAAGGGGTCGTTTTATTTTGATTTCGTACCTTGTACTTCTCCTTCGGGAGTGTTTGTAATGAATCGTTTTATTTTGCAGTACTCATTTCTCGCGCTATCTTGGATGATGTATTGTACAAGCTTTGTCTTTTCAGTTTTCTTCTTTCGAACTTCGATGTATTGGGATGTGACAAGTGAGTTGTTTGGGAAGCGACACGTGTATGGAGTTTAGGGGAGGGGGGCTTTTTGTATTCCCACTCTATATAAACTCTCTTTCCTCCGGCATTTCCCCATTTGCTTCTCCAACAATCTCACTAGTCTTCATCTTTTCCTACCTCTCTTTTTTTCCCACGTGTGTCCGCCTTCGCCGTTCAAGTGTCACTTTCGAGCGATTTGGAGGCTTTGATAAGTCAGGACCCTTGTTCTCACTTTCCTTTTTATTTCTCTTTTTAAACTACTTCTTTTCCCTTCCTCTTCTTGCGATTTAAGTAAGAGAAACACTAAACAAACATGCCCCAATCTCGTCGAAAGTCACTTTAATTCCGCGCCCCCTTCCCTCTGCCTCTGCCTCGGAGGGCAGTGAGGGAAGGGGACCTTTGCTCCTCACTCGCATGCGTCTACAAGTTAGGGTGGTTGCCTCTGCAGTGGCTTTAGAGCGTTTAGGTTTGACTATGACCATGGGGGTAACTCTCTTTCCTCTTCTCCTTCTGATAATTCTGACTCTAACTCAGAGACTCTTAACGCCACTCATCTTTCCGTGACTGGTCCTTCGGGTAGGGCGGTGACCAGGGGGCCGCTTCGTCATGATAAAGCCAAGTATAAGATCCCCCTCCACCAATATACCGACGTTACTGCGCGTGGTGAGATTCAGCTTGCCAATGTTGAGGAAGTGTAGACACCCACATTTGGCTGCTAGGTGTCTATAGCAGTTTCCAAAAAAAACCACCCGATGATGATCGGACGCGAATGTGCTTTTACGCGCTCGGATATGGGCTAAAAATCGTTAGTATTTGGCTTGGGCTTTTTATGGAGTACAAATCCCACAAAACCAACCTCAAATTCAGGCCCAGTGGGTCGTTTTCAATCAAATAAGACTAATTTGGGTCAAAACTAACACCAGAAATAAACCGTCTTTTAGCGACCGGGTCAACCCCCTGTTAAAGTCGTTTCCGAGACACAAAACAGCCATGCAAATATCGAGAATCCAACTCAAACACAAAAATCTCCGAAATATCTCGTCCGCCTCATCCACTCGATCGAGTGTCAGCTCACTCGATCGAGTGGGCCTCCAAAGAGCCCGCTGGTGCCTCTTAAGTGGGCCACTCGATCGAGTCAATAGGGGCACTCGATTGAGTAACCCCATGACGAGGGTTGGGAGAATTCTTATAAATACTTATACGTGCGATTTATATATGATTATTATGTCTTTTACGCACGCATTTCCATGCATATCGAGTAGCATTGTCTAGTATTTCCCCCCGAATTTGATACTTTGTGGTCATGTTGCATCTTATGCAGGTTTGAACCCGTGGATGCATAAACAAGGCAAAAATCGTGCTTAAAGATGAAATCTTTTGCAAAATAAGAAAAGAGAATGATCGTTTCCAAACAGGTCTACTTAAAACGTGAATATATTGAGTTTTACAACTTTAATTGATCTGATTCTAGTTGTATTGGAAAGCTCTTTCTCTTAACTTTCCAACGGTATATTATACGCCTGATTTGAAGAAGTAACGAAGAAATGACAAGCGTTTGAAGTTGAGCGCGCAGTGCTGAGAACGGAAACAGGGCACAGATAGTCGAACGACTATCCATAATAGTCGACCGACTATTCTGGAGATTGGACGAAGATCGAGAGTTTCCTAATTTGATGTTTATGGTTAATAAGACTTTTGGGCTTTTGTTTTAACTTAGTATTTAAGAAACCGTTAGACTAGAATTTATACACAACCTCTTCTTTCATACTTTACTTCCCTTTTAGACTTTTCTCTTCTCCACTTTTATTCCTCCTTAGACTTTTATCTCTTTTATTGTTCTCTTAAGATCACTCTTAGTTTAATTTCTTCTCAAAACTCGGTTATTGTAAGAATTTCGGATTCAAATCGCCTTTATTCCTCTTGGTAATTTAATCTAATCTTTCTTCATTTTTCTCCTTCCTTGATTTTTCTTTTTCTTCATATTTAATTATTCTTAATCTTTGTTTTATGCTTGTCGTAAATTTATTATTATTCATCATGTTTAATCTAGTAAAATCTGTTATTAATTCTGTTGTTCTTAAATTATGTATGAGTAGCTAATTTCCCTCGCTAGGATTTAGGGGATCTGCGAATTGAATGTGGTCGCTAAATAATTTATAGCTCTGTCAATAATATTGTGTCTGAATTGTCAATTGTAGCATATAATCGCGATTAGTCAGTTAATGCGCATGATTAATTGAATTCGGTAAACTTGAACCTAAGATCGGAAGCCTGGTAAAAGTTAGACCTGCTACAACACATTAGTTTGCCCTAATAAGATCGGAAGCCTTTAGCCGCATGCTAGGGTGAATAGCGGACCGGAAGGACCTTTTCACTACCCCGCAGATCAATATCTGCGACAGACCTGTGACTTAGACCGTGACCATATGAGATTCGTAGTGAACCGACAATCCTAGTTTTTTCTCCATATATTTATTCATCTTAAACTCATCTTATTTATTTTAGTTATTTCTTTCCTTTTAATTTTCTCTTCCTTCACTACTTTAGTTTAGTTAACCACAATAAAAAAACCCCGATTTGTTACTTAGATAGACTTTAATTGCAAATAGGATTTATTTGTCTCCCTATGAATTCGATCCCGACTTCCCTAACTATATTTTTAGTTGGACCGTAGTTGGTTATTTTTGATAGGTACACGACTAGCTTATCACTCCCTAGGACTGTCCGGACCTTCACCGTTAGATCCCAAATCCCAGTCATTCGGGATGTCCATGGGGTCATACACCCCCTCGTCATCAACTTCATCCCCCTCCTCGATCGTCAGTCGCATCCTCCCCTTCACCGTCAGCCTCATCCTCTCCATCACCCTCAGCGTCGCCGAGCTTGACGATCTCCAGGTCGTGAAGATAGTCGGGATCTATCCCTCAACACTCGAAAGAAGGCCACCAACTCGTTGACATCAACATGAGAAAGCTCGGTCAAGGTAGAACGCTCAGGAGAGTAACATGGACTCAACCGATCATCCTCACTCAGAGGTGCGGCAAGATTAGAGGGAGATGACCCAGAGTCCGGGAATGTCAGGGTCGGCATTCTCCGGCCTAAGGAAAACACAGACGACACCCCCTGTGATCGCACCCTCCAATCTTTGTGCAATGCGTCACCTTAGTTATATCGGCAACCAATCTTTTGGATAATTTTTGATTATTCGAGTCAGATATTTTCGATTACCTACATTTCGAATAAATTCCGGTTATTCGAGTCGAATTTAGGTCGGGTATTTTTTAGTCGAGTTTAATTACCTCGGCTGATATCGAATTCGGAATATACCGATTGTCGGATATAATTAGGTATAGGATTGAGTCAAATTAAATCAGGTCGGTTTCGAACACTAAGATATTTCAATAATGTCGAATGTCGAGCCGATCCAATCTTAGATGAATTGGATCGATTTTGTCGGGTCGGATCAGATTTTGCCAGTACAAAAGAGAAAGTAAGGAAGAGCATCCACGTTTCCAACCCACCCGAAAATAAATCAGCCGTGTGCAATTCCTTGTGAAGCACACGTAACTCTGTCAAAAACCCACCCCCATCTTCCCTTTTCCCTCTTCCCGCCATTGCTCCCTCCTCTCTCCGGCGATGACATCAGTTACTTCCAGAGACATCCAAGATATCGTCACTAAATTGTCTTCCGATAAAGCCAAAGTTCGCGAAGTATGCTTGCTTATTCCCTCTTCCTCCATTTTTACCTGCCTCTGTCTTTCTCTCCTATGCTCAGTTTCTGAAAACCTAAGTGTTTCCGTTGCGCATTCTGGTCTCGCTCGAACGTTTCCTTCGATTGTATTCTAGTGTTTTGATGCAAATACCTCACTCTTCAGCTCTACATGTTTGCTGTTGAATCTTTGATTGATTATTTGTCGTAATAGAGAGATGCAATTTACCTAATCTTTCAGTTATACTATGTCAGTAGAGTTAATTCTGTTGATAATATGTAAAATTTGACTTGCTTGCTGTTGATTTAATGCTTTATTAGGGATGTAGAACACCTGACCTGATTCTTCAGTTAACTGTTTTGTTGCAAATACCTCGTTCTCAGCTTTGCATTTCTACTTTTGAATCATAAATTGATCGTTTGTCGCAGTAGTGCAGTTGGGGTATGCTTCATCCATGAAATGTTTTAGTACGGATGCAAAATACCTAATGTTCATTCTATGCTTGTATGATCTGGCTGTTGGATTATCAACCAATACAGTTAAATCTGTTGATAACGTGTAAATTGAGTTATATTTTGTTGACTGAATGCTTTAAAATACTCCGTAGATGATAAAACACCAGCGACACCAGTTTCCTTTCCCCCATTTACCGTCAAAATATTCTACAAAGTTTGATGTGCGTTTCGTTCATCATACCATGTTTAGGAGGGGATTAAGCTACTAAACACATGGCTGAAAGGTGAAAGGTCAACAAGTTTTTGTAAATACCTTAGTCGGAAAACAGCAATGCTCAAACTGGAAGATATAGCTGGCGGTAAGGGTTTCTCTTTAGTAACTCCTGAAATTATTTGCTAGCTTCATTATGAATTATTTGTTGTCAGTGTTTGAATTTTTTCCTCCTTGTCATTTCACCCGCAGTGGAAACTTGGCCATTCCTTGTTCGCTTGCTGATTATTTGCACAAGGGAGGAGATATCAGGTAGCAAGAAACGGGATCCCAAGTTGCTTTTTGCTAAAACACTTCGAACGGTGGTCCAATGTGCCCAGGATAATAAAGGCCATGGTATGTTCAAGGGTATAGGGGTATTTGTATTCATAATCATCGTTTATGGTCGAAAACTCAACATAACCTTATTTCCACAATGAATGACATAAAATCATGAAAGGAATAATAAGGGAAAATACATGAAAAATGTACAATGGTGAAAAAATGAATAGATAATGAGGGATTTTTTTTTTTGGATTATTGAAATAAGATGAAATGTTATCTATAGGTTTGTTAAGGAGTTTTAATCTATTGTGTTGCATATGGGTTTACTGAAATGCTGCTTGAAAATTGTCTATTACTCAGTATTTTGCAATCGTGTAGGTCATCAACTCCCTCTTATCATGATCACAAAGGATCTTTTTGCACACATTTTGGAAGTCTTTAAATATTCTCCAAGCTTTCACTCTGAGTATGCTATTCTTTTGAGAAATGTTTTGACGGTTCGTGATTACCGGTTTCACATGAAGAAATCTCATTATTGTGGTGAGCAACCTTTATTTTCTGACTGTTTTGTCTTAATATGTATCCTAGACTTTTGTTTGATAATTCTTATCAATTCTCGGTGTCTTCTTGAAGAACTTGTGGTCATATACATTGAAAAAGTCAGAGTAAGCTTAAATGAAGAGTGCTCGGGCAAATCTAGAAATACTGCAGACATGTGCTTTCGACGTTTAATGACTCTTCATTCCCTGCTTGAAAATCCTCCTGGCGATTTCCCGAGTAAAATTAGAAAAAAGCTTGTTGATTTCTTCACTGAGGTGTTCAAATTCCCGACAAGGTATGTCTTGAGAGGCTTGCAATTTTATTCTCAATTATTGAATTTTTACGCTGTTTTTTTTACAACCTGCTGTTTTGCTTGTCATTTGGTCTGCAGAGATATTAGGCGGATTCCGCGTAAGTTAATTGAGTGTCTTAATGCTTACTTATTAAAAGATGGTCCAAATCTTGGTGAGCAGTCTTTGGTAATTCATAACTCTGTGAAGACGTTGGTATTTAGTAATTGGCATCAGTGTCCTGATTCTGACTCCAAGCAGTCCAAGGTAACGTATTTATGCTTTGTGGATTTATAAATTTACTCATTTCCTACATCGCCATGATAATTAATTTGAATTTCGTTGCTAGGATGTACTCATTTTGTATGCGAAGTTACAACTACAATTGAGAAGAGGAAATGAAGATGAACCCGATCTTCCTTTAATCGAAGAGCTGTTAAAGATAATTGGTAGAGATCTAGAGCAGTGCAGTATTCCCTGTATTGGCACTTCACGGTTAGCTCTATGTCTTATATCGGCCACTTCGTTCATTCCAATTTTCATTTTTTGCAATGAATCAAACTTTTGCAGGTTAGATAACAGCTGGCCTGCAGGGATTTGTTTGCTAATAGAGTAGTTTAATTGATATAGATATTTAGAAACTAAGGCCCCGTTCTTTCTGAACAAAATTGAATTGAACTAAGTGCTTTGAATTGACTAAGACAAATTAAAAATAATGAGGCTAGACTTACCTTAACTATATTGAATAAGGATGAACATTATTGGCCGGAGCTGGAAATAAGTTGGAAGAACATGGACTAAATAGCTTTCACATAGTCACCAACTCTCATATCTAAGAGTTGGCACTCAGACATTATTTGAATGAAAAAAATATACGGAGTATATTATTTTGACATTCAGGACTTATTATTTCTTCCAGTGTGTTCCAAGAAAAGTACTTCACGTTTTGTTGTTCATCTAGTATACAAGATTGGTTACACTGGAATATCCATTGTTAGAAATATCATCATCATCATCATCATCATCATCATATTTGTTCACTTGTTTGAGTAATACTCCATCGTAATTGACATTGATTTCAAATAAAATCAAGTAAATAAGTAATCATCAACTTTTGGTGGTAACATGTGCAATGTAAATGTGACATTTACAATGTTGAAAGTTCATAGATAAGTTTGTGTCTTTGTCTCTTTGATAGCATGCCGAATTGGATTTGATCTTTCTTTTTTCATATGGGATAAGTAAGAATTCTATTAGAGGGCATTCAGAGAGGGAACTCATGTACAGAAGTTGGACAAAAAACATTGCCATCAGTGTATTCGTTAATGTTATGTTTAATCAAGACATTCAAGGTATGCCAAATTAAAGAATGCCATTGGATTTGGTGTAAGCTTTACTGTTAACCTTCTACTATCAGGTTAGAGAAATTTACAACTACTGGCGCTAAAGATGAAAAGATTGGGACTTGGTCAAGTTCAAATCACAATCTACTGGAGCTGGCAGCTGATGTCGTATATCGGGTATCTATTAATGTCATACTTTTACTTTAAGTATCTTTTGCATCATTTCTACCATGCGCGGTTAATGCACTACCCTAGTAGGGAGGGGGTAACTATTCTTTCCTTTACAGGGTAACTTTTACCTCTTTTCCTCATCTCCACACACCACCACCACCACCACCACCTGTCCTCCAAATTCTTGTGCATCTAAGCTCTATAATTGTAGTAAGAATGACCCTCCATACCAAGCATAGCCTTTATAAGTTTTAGTGTAGTATATGTTCTTCAATCATACTTTGCTTTTCTGTATCAATATATATTTTTAAGTTTTGTACTCCATATTATACTTATTGTTTTTCACATGTGGCGAACGTCTTGAAACTTTCACGCGAGGAAGTCAAGGAGGGTTTTTATTCAGAGAAAGAGAGTACTGAAAAGACCCTATCCGTTCATTTGAAATGCTTTTTTAATGCAAATAAGTTATGTTTAGCTGAAGTCTTTGCTTCTGATTTCTTCCCCCCCAGTCATATGTTGGTCTGAATAAAAGACCATTGGCTACAAAAAGAGCAAGAATGCAGAGCACTGCAGAGTACTTACTAGATCAATTGCAACGTGGAACATGGTTGTGGTGAGTTGATTTGTTTTGCTTCAATCTAAGCCTTATGACATGGAACACCGGTGAGCAATACAAATTGTTTTGTTAAGGTATCTGCAATCTGTGTGCATCAAATGTTTATCAGCTACTCCCTTTGTTTTTTTTATACATGTCGATCTCACTTTTGAGTCATTCACTTCAATCTTCACTAATCACTACGGAGTATTTTTTATAATATATAAGTATGGAGTATGATTTTATACGCATATAAAAGCATTTTTTTATTACAAATCTACTCATACAAGTCTCTTAGCTTTCACTTAGTCACCTTTTTGCTAATTGAAAGTCAAACATCAATATCGAAAAGCAAGCACATTAACTATAGAGAGAGGCAGTACATATTTGATGTTGGAATGCAATTAACTGATTAAGTAGTGGATAAATTCATCTGCAATTGTGGTTCTATATTGAGATGTCTCTCATAAATAGTTATAATGATTCATGTTAGTGACCCCAAGTTATCATGAGACTGAGGTGCACTGTCATTGCTATATTTCTTATCAGTCACTCTTTCTAGCTTGCTATTTCAATGATTGAATTTAACATGGTTTATTTGCTTTCATTTTTTGGTGGAAGTGATGAGCCTATTTTATAGGCTTGATTGCTTACTATTCCTGTACTGCTGTCTTAAAACTGTTTATTGTTGGTTTTGTTTGTGTGCTAGTCTGTATGTGATATGACTTAGATGACCCAAGTCTGTACTTTCTGTTGGCTTCCTTTCTTGCTCCCAGGAAACATTTTGCTTGCATCATATGTAAGCTCATCCCTCTGATTGATATGCTCATTTTTTTTTTGTAATTGTCAGGCATGCCGTTTTCTATTATTTGTGCTGTAACTACAAAAGTCGCCTGCCTAAGGACCATTTTGTGTGCTGGTTTGATGGTATTTGCTCCAGTATTGATAGGTATCTGTTTCTGTTCGGTATCTGTTTCTGTTCAAACTCTTTCCCCTCTTTCTTATTTGTGGGTCTGTGTGTGCTTTCTTGTTGAGTGCATGTACTCTGTTCAATCATTTCGTGTGGTTTTAATATAGATTGATTCTTAGTGTTTTATTATGTTTTTTTCTCTTCTATCGGTTTTTGTAATTATTAATGGACATATTCAGCTTTGTTAGCTATGCTTCTCATACATTTATTTTTGGGATTTTCTCATCTCTTCGTTTATCAAAGCCGCACGTATACCCTTGAACTTTCTGAGTGAGTTGCATGCATAGCCAAATGTTAATTTCCGTCAACTTTACACTGCTAAGTGATGATTTAGCAAATGACTAGTTTCGAATCGGCATTAAATAAACCTTAACCCTCTAAAATTGGAACCACAGCTTACGAGCTTCACCATCACCTCCAAGTCTCCAACCACCACCTTCGCCCTTACCACTGCCTTCATCTCCACCCTTCAACCCCTGGTCCACTGTCTTTAAATACACCACAGAGCACCAGAAACAATGACGGGCTGACGTCCAACACAAGCACAAGCGACTTTATTCCGTCAAAGTACAGTCTGGGGGAAGTTGTAACACTGACCGATAATCAACAGCGTGTGAAATCAAGGATTGTCAGGTGATGCTTATGGTGGGCATGTAGTTGTAACTAGGGAGTTGATCGTCATAGCAAATTGGCAGGTTGGGGATTCAGCGTGAGGGTGTTTCTTTATTTTATTTTATTTTAAATTATTATTTCATCTTATCTTATTAGTATTTAGAACTAATATAAGGTAATTAGTGACTAATTATTTGGTTAATCATAAAATTAACAGATTAAAACTGACAGCATTTAATTTTTGGTCATGTTTGGGATTTACTAAAGAGTCAAGGGGTATATATATAGGCTTTTCTCAAACGAGAGGGTACAGGTAAGAATGTGAATAACAAGGGGTAGAAATGAGAAAATCCCATATTTTTTTTGTCTTCTTACATATTCTGTACGTTTTAAAGCTTAAACGTGCATCTAGGGGTAAACCTAGAACATAGGCACCAGTATAAGGCCCTATACGAAGAGGCATTGAATAAATGATACGGAGTAAATTTATTTGACAAACACATTTCAGTTCTGGAAATACGGAAAAATTGGGTAACATTGTGTATGCAGAGCATCACGAGTCTACCTGTTAAACAGCTTCATGCTTTTATGTCTTGCCGGCAGATGCAATCTTATGAACTTCAGCAAGAATCATATTTGCTTTCTATTTAACTTTGCAAGTGGTGCACTGTTGTTAAATATCCCTCTCTCCCAATCATTTGCTCAACCTTCTTATTCTCTTTGAGAAGTACGAGTATTTTAATCAAAGGTAAACAAATGAATGAGACGGGGGGAGTATGTAATATCCATCCTTATAACCTTATTAATAAGGGCTACACATTTCCTGTTTCCATATTTCCTGTGTGGGATAATGGCTGTTGTTTGATAGGATTACTTTTGCAGTAAGTAAAGCAGCATATGATATATTACCAGCTCTACTCCTATCCGAAAAGAAATGTTATCTTTCAGTCTGTTCTGATACCAAGAGTTGTATTGAGCGACAATGGGACACCCCATGGTCTCTTTTTTGTGAACCAGTGGCAAACCTTGGTGTTTTTTTGGAATCAATGCACTATGTTACTTCACCAAAATTAATGCTAAAATAATGAGTAAATTGACAACTACCATTTATTGTTCGTTTTTTTATGCGACTGCTACCTTTCTATTTTCAACTTTGTAAGTAGTTCCACATTATTTGCTTCGGTTAAATACCACTCTAACTTTTGACCCGAACCTAACTAAAGCATGTGAAATGTCTTATTTGCCCCCATTCTACCCAAAACTCTTGCTTGACTCTTCTTCTTCATCCTCTCACCAAACTCAATTCAACATATCACCCTCCCTATCAACACCCAACATAATCCACTGTGAATTCCACCTACAAAATCGACCACCAATACCCTAATGCAAAACCCCGTTTCCGTGAATCACAACTGGCTATGACGAACCACCACAACTTCTAAACCACCAGCCGTGAGTCGTGTCTCCGTCAACGAACTGTCAAATCACGCCTCCACCTTTAGCCACCCAATCTGCCACGCCTAAGCCACACTCTATTCACCACCAATTACGAGCTCAGCGTGCTACCACCGTGTACGCAGCCCAACTCCACCAGTGTTCTCCATATGCCTCGCTCCAACATCTCCCTTCGCTTGCCTGACCTTTGACTTGCTCCACCTCGGCGAGCGGCACTCTAAGATCACCAAGAATGACCCGCCAATTGACACCTACCATCAACAAAATTCAGATTATTGGATTAAATCTCAAATTATGGTTTGATTGAAAACAAGCTCGAAAATTGTGGTTGGGCTAATTAGTTTATGTGAGTTGAGGTACGGAGAATGAGGAGGAATGATGGTGAGGAGTGATGGTGGCACTCCATGGTGCTCGCCGGAGGTGGTTGGTGGAACGTTGCCGATTGAATGCTAATAGAGGATGAGAGTGTTTCCTGGTGGCCGAAAATTGGAATGAGTGGCTGAGGACCGAGGAGGATGGTGGTTCGTGATTAATGATAGAGGAAAAGGGTTGATGGTGGTCGGAAACGGAGAAGGTGAAGTGAATGGTGAATTGGGTGGTCGAAGGTCGTGTTTGATGGAGAGGATTAGTGGAGATGATGGAGGTTGATTATGGTGGAAGTGAGTTAGAAATGGCGGTGGTGATGAAGATGATGCGGTGATGGGAGTAATATAAATGGTGATGAAGGTGCTTCTTCATGATGTTGGTGTATGATAAGGTCAAAGAGGGGAGGGATAGAATAGGAAAAGAAAGAATCACTTAAGTTGGCCCATTAAGATCAATGGTCCAGATGAAAAGTTTGTAGGTTCGGTTCAAAAGTGGTCGTGGTACTTAACCGAACCAAATAACGTGGAACTATTTACAAAGTTGAAAATAGAAAGGTAGTAGTTGAAAAAGAACGAATCATCAATAGTGGTAGTAGTTGTCATTTTACTCTAAAATAATACAGTACTAAATTTTTTAGCGCAAGTGAGAAGAAAATTTGCCCATAGCGTTAACCGTGAGTAGTCAAGTATCAGTCGATGCATACATTCTGCTCAGAAGGCAGTTTACTTCTTATTCTGTATTCCTCTTGTAGCAGTGTAATATTACCTATCGCTTCTTTCATAAATCTATTATACTAGGTATGTTTCTTATTCTGGTCATTGTTACCTGTCCATTTGTGTAGAATCCTTTCTGATGCTAATAACGGACATAATCATGATGGCTTGCTTTGGACTCTGCGGTATGCTGGATTATGCAATTCCTTATCAATTAAACGTGGAAGAAGCATTTGTCTATCCTTTCTTCTTATGATATTCTCATAATTTATCATAATCTTCCCTGTATGAAGGAGCCTAAACCAACTTTTTTCGCTATTGCCACCCCTAGTCTCAGCAGAGAAGTGTTTGCCAATGTCACTTTCAGCCTCAAACAAGGTGCAATTTGAAAAATTCGAGGTTGTTTCTTCTGCTTTTTCAGCTTGGGCGACCTTTTTTAAAATCCATCAACGTAGTGTCTGGTTTCTGCTGCCATATATATGTAATTTTTAGAGTTAGGGATGTGATCATTTGTGGATATTTGAGTGTCATGCTTGATTGGTGACTCTCATTTCTTATTTTTGTCATTTCTCAGTTTGTTCGTGGTTGGCAAGCAGTTTGGAAATCACTCATTCATGGCCTCCCGTTGTTTAGCAATGTTGCCCTTGTTGTAAGTTAATGATTTTAATATATCACTGCTAATCTGCTCTGTGTTATGTTACTTGTCTATAAGCTAAATAATAGAGGAGCGTGATGCTTTTGAATGTCATAATCTATACTCCATCTATTTTGAACTATATTATAGGATAATTATTAACAAAATGATAAAGCATTAATTAGTTAACTACTATCCTTGGAAATGGGAACTCCATAGACAACAATTAACTACAGCACAAATTGGAATACTCTACATCAAACACAAGTTATGAATTTTACTCGCAGCGTTTGAAAATGTCATTAAAATTGCAAAAAGCTTTTAAGGTGCTTGTCAAGAAGTAAATAGAACAAATTGGAAAAGGAGAACAACTTATCTTGTGATAAGTGATATGTTAGCAATGTCTTACTTCTTATAACTGGGCTGGCTTTGACAATCTGCAGGCAGATGCTGCTTTCAGGCTGCTTGGTGACATGATTTCTCATGTGTGTCCTGCTGCATTTGTTGTATTTGAATCTTCTACTGTAGTTCATTATATTTTCCAGATCGTTAACAGCTTTTTGTGCACATTTAACGTTGTAATGGAAAATGTGGTTTCCCTTATTTCAGGACATATTAGTTATGACAGAAGTGCCTCGGGATGTGTGGGACCTTCAGTGTTTTAGAGACATATCATCTCAGTGGGTCTTCTATATTCTTTTCCATTCACTTTTGTTTCCTGCTTGGATAAATCTTCTGATACCCTTCATCAAACAATACTGGCGAATCTATTAGTTTGCTATCTTCTAGCAGTATGTCCCTATCAATGCCTATGACTTGATGTCCTGATCAATGCACTATTGACTATTCTCTGTACAGAAATTTGAGATTTATGTTGTCAAATGGCTAGCTATTTTTTTTTTGCCGAAAAGCAGAGAGGATCTAGGGTTGGTTAGTTAGTACCAGGGTTACCAGATCTTTAGTACTCCCAAATATGAATTCATAATGCGAGTACGCGTGCCACTCTCGATCAAGAATCTCATATGCTGAGAGCATTGTTATAAACATACGAGTAATGCTAATAAACTTAATTTATACAAAGATCGAAATTGAAAGTGTAAAAACTAGCCTATCCCTGAAGAGAAGTGTCAGACTACTCTGACCATTCCACATGATTCTCATCTTTCATCAACCTTTCACAAATATAACAAAGAAAAACCTTCACAACCTGACCACCTTAATCTTTCATGGTAAACGCAGGTCCGTTTTATACTTTATCTCCTGTTACTTCTCGAGAAAAGGTTCACAAGTAAGTTTCTCATACATTGGAGCAGTTTGTTATTCCAAGTAATAATCACTCTCTTTTCGATTGAAATTTTAATCTGTTAACCCCTTATCTTTCTGATAGGGGGAAAGCAATTGGTAAAAAGGCAAACACAGTTTGATGTTAGTTACTGTATGCCACTGAGCACATTGTTATTTTTTTATTCTATTATGTCTTACTTTGCTGAACTTCCACCATGTACTTGCAACTTTTATGGCATTCATTGCTTATCATGTTGATTAAATCGTCTGCATCCTGTTGCTAACCCCAACACCTTTCCATGTTGACTGACGTGTAACACACTAGTCATCGCCTCATCGGTTTTCCTTTGTTTATTGTATGTATCATTCTATGTTTGTTTTCTGGGGACTAGATTGTCAGGACGTTTCAGGGTGGTTGCCAAACAATAATTATGTTTGCATGTCCGTGTCATTGGCACTTCATGAAATATTATCTGTTAGTTAATAATTTTTGTAGCTCTGAACTGCATTTTCAAAGATGTTGCAATCTGTAAGTTATGCTTGTCATTGAGCAATGTTTTCGTGTGTCAATCTGTATGCAGGGCGACCTACGAGACAATTTACATCTTAGACAAAGTATTCTGAGGAGAGTTATAAGTATTGTCGTCAGAAAGGTCAGTCTCACAATCTTGCTACCGTTGATGGGGTGATTATTCATTCCTTCTTTTTAGGGCATCTGTTTTGCTCCATCGCTCTTTTTGTTTCTGTAATAAAGTGTTTGATTAAATGCTTTACTGTATAGTTGGCAGTCCCATGCTCTTGCTACACTCATGTCTTCTTTTATTTCAATGGTTCATCTTAATCTGCAGGCTACCCTCAAATTGGATGAGCATGTAGTCATATTGTTGCCAGCGGCTGTTTATGCAATATGTGTGGGAGCTTCTGACATTTTGAATTATTACCGAGGGCTTTTTTCAGCTCATTGCTGTGTAGATGCCTCTGGAATGACAACTGACGGGCTTGAGGTAAACTTTTCCATACTTTACATAAAATAAACAACTTGGTGTCTGGGCCAGTGGCGCTCGTTTCTCGTAAGCGCTGGGTTTTCATAGTACTTATGTCACTATTATAAGAGTTGGTGAAGAACAGACTTTTATGAGAAGCTCATAATTGTAACGGACTCTCTGAAGGGTATGTATAATGTAGTTTTTATTCGGAGGTTTGCAATGTGAAACCTCAGATGATGGATTGCGTATGCTGCTGTGCAGTTTGAACTGTCTGGAATGTTCAAATTCAATAAAGATTGTTTTTAGAACACTAACATTTTTGATAGGTTGTGATATTGATTAACTTTTTATATATTGTTTACTGCCGCATGATAACTTTTGTTATTGATTATTCATGTAGGGGAATGAGCAAAGGCATGAGGAGTCTGAAGAAACTTTTGAATGTCTCATCAGTGTTGTCACTGAAATTAATACAGAGTTTGCTGATAAGGTAACAGATAATCCATCAAATTGCCTCTATATCATTATTTTTACGAACTTCTAGTGCTTTCTAATCATTTGTTTTATAAGGTATGTCTATGCGGTTAGTGTCCTAAGTAGTTTCCGTTTTTGTTCTGTATGATGTCTTGAGTCAAAGAAAACTCATATGCCAGGTTACTTGTCATAGAATTCAACAATTACGCATGTGGTAGGGATTAATTCTTGGAATCTACTAACAAAGACTTCTGGGTCAAACTTAGGCTTTCGTATTACTACATGCGTGGATAGTCTGGATACTGGCTTCAATGTTATGTCTAAAGTTCCTTTCAAAGTTGAGGGCTTATTTCAGACTATGGTACCACGTAGAATTCACATGTATGACAACCTATTGAAACGCAGAGTGGTTCCACACTTGGTTCAAATGTGTAGGTTGGATGCTCATAATTTACGGTTAAGGTTGATTGGCATTATTCCTCCATAGTTATGATTTGTGATGCATTATTCCTCCATTGTGATGCTCATAATTTGTGGTTTAGGTTGATTGGCCTACCTAATGGGTAGTTGGTCCTGGCTCACTTGTATTATTCTTAATGTGAAGGTTTGGATGGAAAAAAAAGATGGGAAACAATTATACAGATTAACTGTTTCAGCTGTGATTTGATATATCTTGCTGGAACATAATTCACCTACATTCTTAAGAACAGAACATTCTTTGGATTATATTTTCGGTATTCTTTTTTTTTTTTTTTTTTTTTTTTTTTGTATTCTTTCGCCCTTTCTAGCTTTTAAGTGAGCCAAAACAAAAGTCTATAGGGGCTTTGAGGGTATCTGAGTTACTTTCACACACTGGATCGTACATCGTTGTAATGTTTGCGTATGACTACTTTTTCTCTTTCTGTTAATAAGTACGGAGTATTATTTTATTTTACAATACAGAAAAAGAAATAGTGTTCATAAGTTCTTAATGTTCCTGGGTCATTTGGAAACAGCCTCTTGCTCACACAAGGGTAAGGTTGCGTACATCAGGCCCTTGCCTCGCAATTTGCGGGAGTCCTTGAGGCACTAGGGTAATGTTGTTGTAATGGACCTAATATTATAATTTGTGAGGAGTTAGGGACTGATGTGTGACATCTACTGTTTTCCTGATTTTGCGTTTATCTTCATGTCTAGGAGGCATCGACCTATAACTCTCAAGGCGTGCGTCTTCCGAGACAGCTGCAAGACCCATTGTTGAGTGAGATGGAGAAGTGTATTCTTCAGGAGCTCATGTGCAGAAAAACCGAATGGAACCAGCTACAAGACATCTTTCTCCATTGTTCACTGCTATCCAATTTGCTTTACGGCTCAATTGCAATGAGGTTAGGGTTTGTCCTCACCTGCACCTTTTTCTATAAGATTTCCGTATAATAGGGATGTCTATATCAGTTGACTTTTAGCGGGCTAGCATTTGGAGCTTTTGCAAATCTAAATTCTCATGCCTATTCAAATGGTTAACTACCAGGAAATTTCGCTTGTGATTCTGTCATATCTTTTTGCAGTTGCGTTTTTTTAATAGTGCTCTGCTTATGTGTTTATTTGGGGATCCCAAGAATATCACTTCGAGGGTGACACCATAAACAAGATTGCGGATAGAGCTCTCCAGCAGGGCTGCAGGCCATTTCTTATGACTGATCCTGACATAATTCTACTAGATCTACGAAAGATTAGGTTTTAGCGTGGAAATCTGAGATATTGCTGTTTTTTTGTTCTTCCCTTTTCTTTGAGTGAGGTTAAGTAGGTGTTATGGAAAAGACACATCAATTGGGTGAGGCTTTCAAGGGGATGAGAAGAGTGATTTTTGTATGGGAAATTGCTGTACACTTATTCTACACCAGCCAGAAGGACTGGTAGCGTTCAAGGGTACTTTAGTATGATACTGGCTCTAGTCAATTGAAATTTATGTGGCATAATTCCATGGTTTTCTGTGCAGGAAGAATGATGATTTATTGCCTTTTCGGACAGAACTGTGCAACTACTTGAATGGTTTAATTGAATCTGCTATTGTAGTCATACAAGATGCGACGAGTGTTTTCAAATCCTGTGCTTTCGGGAGTTCAAGCTTGTTTTCTGATGGAGCATGCTCGCCTGTTGCCTCTTTTAAAAATTTTCTCAGCTGCCCCATTTTCTATGGTCATGGACTGCACGTTACTGTTGATCCCATATTTACACCAACTATTCTTTCTGTTGAGAGGCTTTTAATGACTTTATCGAAATTGTACTTACAACTACATGAATATTGGAGAAATGTACAATTTGAGACTGTGATGCCAGAGGTATCTGAATCTAGTAATCCAGCTGATAACTCTCGCCAACTCAGAAGCAGTAACAGCAGGCTGATAGACTTGGAATTGGATAGTGCTGATGATTCTCCTGATGTTGTTTGTGGAACAACCTCGGCTGGAATGTCTCTTGGTTGGTCAAGGTGGAAAATGGACACCATATCCCTAATTTCAGGTGGATTCTCAGTTATCCCCATTGTTACATGGGATATATTGTTCGACATTCTGAATACTGAAAGTGATCCCATGGTATGTTATGTTTAGTGTGTATATTTCCCCTATCATTCAATTTACAGAAGACTATGGTGCAGTTAATTACTGACTTTTTATATCTTGAGCAGGTGTGTGAGTATATTCTGCAGAAACTTTGTCAAAATTTTCACTGGTTATCCGCGAGAAAGCTAACTAATTTGGTACTTATTTTTCTGTGATACTGTTTGTATAATATCTGTCTTTTGAAAAGAATTGAGTATACATCACTAGGGCCATTAACCTTCTCTTTTGTGGTGTAATTTAGGACCTGCTATTTAATCTTGATTCTTGATTGTGTATAATCTAGACAAACCATAATATTGATTATATAGAAATAAGATCATGTAATTCCCTCCTAAATATTTGAGTCCCTAAATCCCAATCTCAGCCGTTAGATCAAGATATCAATGGCGAAGATCCGACCACAAAGCAAAAAAAGAATGGGAAGAGAAAAAACATGCGCAAGTGACCCCTTCACGATCCGCAACTCCGTGTTTTATGTACTGTTTTTTCGTGCTATTTTATTGAACATTCTGTTCTATTTTATTAACCAACCCATGCCATTGTATTAGAACTCATAGACTTGTATATTTAAAGGAACTCACCAAATCCCAGTTTTCCCACTCTCTAGAGACACATTTATATAGATAGATATGGATATAGATGATATAAATGCTTGGTGGATTATAAGGGCTACACTTAGAATTTTGGTTCTAACAAACATTGTTTGTCAGGTCGTTGTGATTGATAATATGATTGAGCAGAAATCAAGCCAAAGTCTCGATCTCTTTGATGTACTATCTCCATTGTCTTTCTTGTTAGCAAACATGTTGTCCTTGAATCATGGTGGGAAAGAGAAAGCTAGCAGCCTGTCTGCCGAGGACAAAAACCTTGAACAGGTAATTGTTTTAAATTTAAATGCTGCCGTTTGTCCGAAATAGTTTTTTTTTGGCTTGAGGTGTCAACAATTATTCGACTTCTGCTTCTACCACATGACTCCACTGTGTAGTAATCATGACGTACTTAAGTAGAAAAAGTCTGGGCGACAACCTTGGTGAAGTTGTGCAGAAAAGGCTGGTCTTCAACTATATTTGACGCAAATGTTCCTGTGCAAAGAGCAGGTTTAGGTCCATTTCCTGTTTAAGACGGCTCCCTATCTCTTAAACAAGGATTTGTAAGCTTATTTAAGGTTGCGTCTAATGATGTCAATGACTGCAGTTAAGTTTTTTACTTGGCCAATAACTACCTCCAATCCATTCCAAACTTTTGCATCCACTTTTTAAAATCAAATTCATACTTTCTCCTTTCTATCTTTTTCCCGTTACTATTTTCATCCTTCTTTCTATCTTCTTTCCATTCCAATTATTTCCTTTTTGATCAGTATTTTTTACGATACTACCGTCACTACTTGTATTTACAACACTTACTCATTATTTCAAATTTTTATATTTACAACATTTGCGATACTACCCTCACTTTTTGGCCAACCAAAAAACTATGTGCTCAACCCCAATGGGTAGAATACTAAAAGGAGGATGTAATATTTTAATTTAAAACTAACATATTTGCTTTTGCCACACGAAGAGGTTTCGTAAAAGTAAAAATTAACACAAGAAAATAATATATAAATGGAAACAAATGTGTTCAAAATGTCTTTTTGTAGACCGTGAAATATAAATGGCTAGCTTGGAATGGATTGGAGGGAGTATTTTTTATTGTTTGTATTCCGCCTTTACTCTTTGTGTGTTTCGACAATTTCTCATCTTATTGACTGAGACTATACTAGTTTTTTAGGGGGGATGTCCATTTATTTCATAATCTCTTTGACATTTATCTTTTTTGAAGGGACTTATCAAAATATTATAATTCCTTACCTGTTGTTCCAGAGCTTGATGCATCTTGGGGATTTAGTAATCAAGGTTTTTGAATCCAACTTAATTGATTGGCGAGGGCGTCAAAAGCTCGTAGATTGCACATGTGATTTTATAGCTCTCAATCCTCAAATTGGCCAGGTATTATCCATGATGTCATGACCATAATAAATCAATTGTTGGATCGATAATCTTACTACGCCTGTATTCCTTTCTCCTTCTTGTATTATGCTCTAAATCTATGGTTTCATAAGCTGCATTAACTGATTTTTGTGTCTCGCACTCCGCACTTTTGACCAAGCCTGTAAGCTTCCTATTGTTCTCTTATGTTCTTTTCGCCTTTGTTCTGACAGATTATGATCCAAAAATTGTTGATATTGCTGAGTGATCCCGATTACCGAGTGCGTCTTTTGCTGGCCAGACGAGTAGGAATTCTCTTCCTTTCGTGGGATGGTCATGATGTTCTTTTCCAGGATATTTGGTGGGTTTTATTTTTAGCTTTTGGCTCCAGAACTTAATATAGCTGTATTTGGGCTTCTTTAGCTGTGTGATTTGTCAAGCGTAGTGTAGAGTTTACAGCTAAGGGACTGTCTGCTATGGGCGCGTTGATTTTATCTCTATATAAGTGAAGTGCAATCCACATCAACTAAATGCTACTATGGTAGTTCATCTGTGTGTGTAATTGCTAGTTAACTTTATTTTGACTCGATTTCATGCTTTGGAATGGATATATATTAGCATCGAGAGACTTACTGGAGTAGGTTTTGGAATGAGGCATCCGATTTTTGAGAGGCAGAAAGTGCCGAGGTTGAATAGTGTTTCTGCTTTTACTTTTTTGGCTGGTGGGTGTAGCTCCTCTCTCACTCAATAGGATAGTGTGTTAGAAAAAGAGGTTCTTTCTATGAAGTTATTATTGTTTCAGTGTGGACATGAGAAGTCCACAATAAGTGGACACTCTAGTCAAGCTAGTGTAGTGTAATAGTGGCCTAGCTGTCCTACATTCTTCTGTCAAACGATATCACGTCCTACATCTTATGGTATCCAGTATTCCCGTTTCTGTTCGTGTTATTTTGCTAGTTTCAGTGGAAGGATAGAGGTGTAGACAAAATTTTCTTATAGAGATCTTCTAACTTTACCTGCTTCCTTTGAAGCTCTAACTTTGATCCAAGATTGGAATTCTGCCCAAAAGGACAGCTTGTTACCAAAATAAAAGGCCTTGATACCTATTCTCAATCTCAGCTTCACCCAACTATTGAAACCATTGTAGTGACCTTCATGCATGTCGCGTTTCATAGTGAGAAAGTTGAATTGGAGGTAATTTTTTGATGTTGTGCTTTATCAATTTTTGTTTTAGATCCTTCTATTTTTTTAATGTTTTTTTGATAAGAATATTGTTGGTGAGTGCAGGCTGTTTTCAGAATATGTACGATTTCTACACATCATCCTTGTCTAAGGTTTCTACTGCTAATTTATTCCATTATACATAAATTATGCGTTGATATATTTTTATTGATGACAAGCTTGTCTTGATGTAGAGATCTTGTCAAAGCAGCTTTGGATAATCTTGCGAGGCAGCTACAGTATTCTTGCCGGTCGAAGGTAATATGCCCCCCCCAAAAAAAAAAAAATTAGAAATAATAAAATTTGATTCTATGAATGCCTTTTTATTGTTGACCTGAATCCTTGGTCTTATTATTGGTCTCTACTAAAGTTTTTTTTTTGTTTTCATATAAGTCCCAGTAAGGACAGAGTTAATTTTCTTTACTCTTGTTTCCATGGACCGTTTGAGTTTTGTAAAGTGCACAGGGTCTCTATAAATTATTTTATTAAACTTGTATGACCAGTATGCAGAAGCAATATTCTAATTTAGTGCTGTGATGTTTGTTTCAGTATGTAGATGAGCTTATGGGTCCCCTCATATTCCGTTGGGTTGCCTGTGGCGTGGGGTTAGAGGGGCTTGTTCAGGTAAACCTTAAAGTTGATCTAAATTTCTGGCATCTAAGCTGTTAGGTTGTTAATTATTAATATATTGGGCCTTGGTTTTATGTATTATGTGAGGTCACACATTGATGTTAGAGATCCTAGAATTTTGGCAGGGTTGGAGTATAGCTATATTTGAGTTACATGATGGGCTCTGTACTTAAACGTACATGATTAGGTGGTTGTGGAAATGGTTTTTGAGCTGTGTGACTTATGCATGACTCTGTTTGAGGTTAGCATAAGATATATCTTAAGTTTCATGGTTGACATTTGATCTCTAATTATAGAGAATATATACCTATCTCTCCTTTTGTTTTGTTCATGCAGTCATGACTCATGAGTGAATAACTTTTGATCACACCATTTGGGAATATATCCTCAAAATAATGCAACTTTAAAGAGTCTTAAACAGAATGTCTCCCAGTTTTATGAATATTATATTTTCCCAAAGTGCGTTCACTGTATTGGCCACCTCTTGAGCGCTAATATTTCCATGCAATTTTCGATGCAAAACTCGATATGGCCAAGGTCTTATTCATCAGCTGCTACAACGCATGGAGAGTTGGAGACCACGTTGTCAAGTTTTTGAAGGTTGCCACTTCCGGGTTTATGGTGCCATGGCTGATTTTAGGCTTCGACAACCCTTTCTGAGACCAAGGTTTTAGTAGCATAGGTTAACCCTGCGTACATCCTATCCCCTTAAGGCCGTAACCACATGTTAAGTGGGACTTGGGAGCCTTTGAGGAAATGTTCTAATGTGGTTGTTATCAGTAGATGACCACACGAGTATAGGACAATTGTTTTCTGTCTCAGTCTACACATTTCGTGGCAGCTAACCAAAATCAGATACGGAGTATTTTCTATTTTTTCTCAGCGACAAAAAATTTAGTCGTGTTTTTGAGGACTTTTTCGTTCCTAACAGAATCAAAGACTCCCCATTTTTTGTGGATTATGTTGAACTATATCAAACTGACTCTATTTTCCATTTTATTTTTATTATGAAGCTCGAGCAATTTTATATAATTCTCGTTGCAATTTTCCTAGGGTGATTTGGAAACCTCTCCGTGCTGTTAAACACAAGTGTAACCTGTTTTGATTGTTATTCTTTGTGTAAACTATATCCTCCTTTTTTGCTCCTTTGTTGATTGTTGGGTGAAAAGGAGTGGAGGTATCCTGTCATCAAGACTATATATATTTTGCTATAGTGGTAGGGAAACTGTATGACTGAGACAAAAGCATTCCAGAGTAGGGCTACTGGATCCGCTATGAAATGTGAATCATCAATAGCGAATTCCATCATCTCTCTTCCTGAAAATACATATACCTTATATTCTGTTGGCGCAAATCATGAATCAATAAGTGTGTGTTCATAGCAAATCCGGTAACCATACTCCAGGATTCAGGAGATGCTTGCAAATGACAGGCATTTTCAGAGGCTTTTTGTATTTTTGACATACCTTTAAGCTAATAACAATATTTTTTTGTATACGGTGGTAGGTGTAGATTGAAGAACTAACAATTATTTTTATAGCACTGGTTTGCTGTCATGTATAACTTAATTTTGTAGATGCCAAGTATTTTGCTTTATCTCTAGAATGTGTGTGAAATTGCATGTATAGGTTGTAGCTCAGTTAATTAACCGGTTATTATTTCTCCTGGCAGATAATGGATCTTTTTGTTCTGGACATGGAACAGAGCCATTTTTTGCAATATTGTTGCCAATGGCTTGTACCTGCTCTTATACTGCATGGAGATACTCATGGTAGTTCTGCCTTGCAATGGTTAGCAGAGGTCAACATCCTTTCTTGAGTTTCTCCAGTCTAGAAATTTATTCTCCATGTGGTGTTTGACGAATTGTGTACACTGACCAATTATTTTACTAAGAACACGATGTTTGCTACGTCGTACATGAGTATAGGTTTATACTTGCTTTTATCCTAATTCAGAGATTGTTAACATTATTATGTTGACAATACTTAAGGTGAAGTTGTATTGGTTGGTTTTAAAGAGTATAGAATCATTTCTGGGTCTTCAACAATCACCTTCAGGTTTTGGTTGCGATTGTTCATCTAATAGTTGGCGACAAGCTGCCCACGCCGCCACGGTTCAAACACTTCACGTGACTATTCAATCAGTTGGAGTGATGGACCGTGTATACAAGGTCAGAGACGTAGTGAATCGAGATATCTTCAAAATAGACAAAACTTTAAACCCTGTTTCTCTCACCCACTACAGATTCTGATGGAAATTTTCGGATCAGTTTTTGCACTGAGATTCGCTTTCTGTCTCTCGCCCCCTTAGAATTTTTGGTTATTTGTCTTTAATTTTTTTTTCCAGCGCCAATGATTCTATTCATACTGTGTTTACTGATATTGATTTTACATACAAGCAGCAAATCGGGCAGACTGTACCGGCTCTAGTTTAAAGTCAATTCCCCTCGGTGTTTTCAATCTGTATGGTATTGCATTGCTGTAACAATTCTGAATCACAAAAGGCATCATCTGTGCTACAGAGTAAAATTCTGCAGTTTGCTGAAATATCCGAGGATGATAGAGACATGCTTATTAAGAAACACATGGTTTGTAATTCTTATTTGTAACTTTGTTTTGGTTGCCTAATTTTGTTCAATTGTTTCTACGTGGTGTATGTGGTCTGCATTTGCTTGCTTGAGATTGCTTTTTTTAGTAAATGGTTAATGGTCATTGGAGTTGCAATTTACTCAAACTCTAAAGCCAATCTAACCCGTACTCATGCGCCTTTTTAACAAAGAGATGCCGATTACCTTGAAAAATGAAATTTTATCTTGAAACCTATAAGCAAATAAGCTGACGATGGTGTTTCATAAGAAACAGTGAAACACAGTTGAGTTACTTTCATATAATAACATACCAGTTGGACTTCAGTGTCAATTTCAAGGTTTCCCTATAATTTAGGGCCCTATATATTGTAAGATTTAGATCCTTTGGTTCTTTTTTGGCTGTTTTTATCATCAAGGTTCCCCAGTTCATAATCCGAATGATTCGAATTCGTAATTCAAATACGCGATTAGCTCAAAATTAAAGAAAAATTCCGTTAGATTAGCACCAAGCACCATGATCTAATGTGATTCTGATTCGTAATTCGTGTGAATCAAATTGCGATTTAGTAGGTAACTAAGGGGATCCGGTAACACGGTTTTTTATGACCTACATAAAAAAGAATTATGGCAGTATGGCTTTTCTAGTGGTATGTAGCTCCTGTTTTTGTTATCTTATCTTTTATTTTTTGTTGGTGTGCCTATTGGGATTTTTAATTGTGATTTGTTTGCGTACAGGTCACTATTGTCTGCCAAATCATCAGTCTTACTTCGTCTACTCCTGAAACTAGGATTCCTTTGTTTCCAAGGGAGCATATTGAATTTGCAGTTCGGACAGTTGTTGATGGCTTTCTTGATTTGTATGATACCTTTCCTGAGTTAGTTAGCTTAGTTCTAACTTCTTAGTGATATTTCACTTGATTATATCTTCATTGAAAACTATTACTTGGTCATTTTCAGGGATGATTATCGTTCTAGTGAGGGTGTGATTGACAAGATTAATATTTTCCGTCCTGACAGAGTATTCATGGTATTTCCCCCTTTCTTTTCTTTGTTAGTTTTAAAATGCATTCACCACTTTTTCTCATATCTACGTGACATGGCTTTTCTGCTCACTTGTTATCAGATCCTTGTAGAGCTGCATTACAAAGTAACAGCAGCAGTTAATCAAAGGCATGTAGCTCACCATTTAGCTGGAGTCGAGGTCCTTATACGTATCCTTGGGCATAGAGTAACAGTGGCAAGCACATCTTGGTGTGATATTTCATACAATTTAATTCCAATTCTCTACCTCTCCAAGTCGTTATTCTTATCTGGTTTTCATTGGTTTTAATTAACGTTTTCTTTGGTTTATATACAGTTATCTGCTCCACTTGGCTGGGCAATTTATCAGTATTCCGTCTCTACAAGATCAATGCTGTCGTATGATTTCCCTTTTGCTCAAAGTGTATGAAAGTAACCATTCTGAAGACACCACTTGTGCTCTCGGAGAACAGTTACAGGTTTTCACCCTATTTTTATAGTGTGTAAAATTTGAAAATCTATTTACCGAAAGTAGTGGTTAGAATGTATTATCTGGTAGTTTAGTCTTTGTATCTGTCCCTTGGCTCTACTTAGAAGTAATGCTGAAACCTCAGAAATCTCAGCAATGAGATGTCATGAGGTATATACGAAAGAGACAGTATAGAAGCAGACCTTGAGAGAATGAACTAAGATAAGTGAGAAATATGAGTTTTGAATATGCCACTTCATTTGTATATAAAAATGTCCTTCCAAGGAAATTTTATGTGCCAGCTATTTTTTTTTCTTTTTCCTAAATGGATTTTTTTTACCTTAAAAGAGAAAAACTGTGGGAACATTTTACCCAAAGACTTATCGATCTTAACATAGGGATGGAATCGTCATAGGCATGAAAGTCCATTCTATTAGGGGCTGTTTGGTTCAATGCTTAGGTATGGAATGGATTCGGAACCCATAGTGGTATGAGATTCTAGATCCATACCTTTTGAAACTTGATTGGTTTATTTTATTTTTAAGCAAGAAGGAATCGAGTTGGAAACCATAGGAGAAAAATGGGGATGTGATTCCAAGGGGTTGGGATGGACTTAGAAGCCATTAGGTATCTAACTCCATTCCAAAACTCTCCAACCAAACATTGGAATGGAGCAAATCCATTCCCATGTAGCCAACCAAACAGGCAAACACCCCCTTAGTGTAGACAAAAACAACCTGGAGTGCTCTCTTACCGATATAATTTTTGGCCGTTTGTGAAAATGAGAATGCTTTTCATTTTTCTTTTTTATACCTTTTTTTCGGAGGTTCTAATTTGTTTCATGTGTATTCTTGTCATTTTAAAATCTTCTATGGTAGCTGAAACAGTTTGTGGCATGATAATATCTTGCTTCTCTGCAGTATCTGGTGTCAAAACTGGTTTCTTGCTGTATACCATCTGGATCTAATGCGGAATTCTCTTGTCCGTCATTCTCCGAAGTCTTGTCATTGCTTCACCTCATGACTGTGGATTCTGATCCATCTCTTCATGTTTATATCAAAGTAAGTTTAAGCTAGCTACGAGGTTTGCACCAGGAAGTTTTCGAGCCACAATATTGATTGTCTGATGTATACAACATGTTTTTTTGGCTGTATAGTATACTTCTTGGTATTATGGTACGTTTTTTTAGCAAATCTAAATGCTTATAGTCTTCAATAGGTGATTGCCAGGCCAAATATCTTGCATAATGTGCCCACTCATCATTGTAGCTGTACCAGCGAGTTAGCAATATCTTTATACTAAAAGTAATATTATGGACCATAAGTTAGGCCTATCATCAGACCTGTTCATTTTACACATTGTAACCCGACACTTTCCTTCCATTGAGGCATTTATTTATCTACTGGTATCTATATAGAAAGGTGGCATTATGGCTCAATTCACTTGTCTCATGTCTTGTCCTGATTGGTTGGTCACCTTTATGAACGAGTTCCAAAAAAGTCCTGAAAGTTTTCCTTGCATTTGACACAAGCTAGGCTGTTTTATATAGATCAATTTAGTAATTTTAGGAAAGATATCAAAAAAGTGCACTACGCAGAGTACGCACCTATGATTCAATCGCCATTTAAAATGACTTGGGAATTTGCAGTTCAAGTTTAGAGCGCTTGTACTGTTACCCTCGTGCATCAAAGGTTTCGGCCTATGGCGGGCTAGGAGAGAGTTGGATGTATGCAACCTTAGGCTCCTATTGAAAATCCAAACGTGCTTTTCTGAATGACACATTTAATTATCTAAATACTTCACAACAAAAGAAGTGAGAACAATTTATTGAGTCATTTTGTTTTATTCCATCATATTCCCAAAAAGAAAATGGCAAGATTTTGACTCCATTAGAAATTGAAATGGTGGATTTAATTATCTATGGCAAAAAAACGATTAAACTACAGTTTGTTCAACTAGAGTGACCATTTGTTCTCGCCTTTGAAACAGGCAATTATTTTGTGACTTGAGAAACAATGAAGACAATGAAACCTGTTCTTACTTCTTAGCCATTGTTTTTAAAAGGATAAATATCACTTGAAGATCTTTTGATGCTTAACACTCTTTGCTCTTTGCTCTTTCCTCTCCTTTTCTCCTTCTCTTTTAATGTATTTTTCTCTAACAGTGATATCCAACTATCCTTTCATCTATGTAATTATTCGAAAAATAAGTTTTTCTCATACATAGGAAGTGTGGGTAGTTGTGTTAAGCTCAGTGAAAGTGAGACAGAGAAGCCGTTAGGTAGTGATGTCGACACCTGTCGCTTGGGAATGTATGAGAATATATTTTTGGAGGTTTTTTTAATGGTCAGTGTGCTTTCTCTTTGTGCAGCTGTTAGATCTGAGCAGACTTGTAACTTTTTGAGGGATGTGGGCTTGAGATAAGGTCAAAGTGAGCTCTAACAGAAGTTTGTGATATGAATTTTGTTTTGGATGAGTGCTACAGTTACAAAGATGATTAGTGTGGAGTTGGTTGTAACTTGTCAGTAGAGGTTTGACAAGCTATACTAAAGATCATTACGTTCATGGACCCATTTGGAGGGATTGGTTGGCTGGAAACGGTTAATTGGCGAGCAAAGAAGAGTAGCTAATTAGTGTTTTTAGATTTTATTAGGGAGAGAATACTGTGCCATTTAATTTGCATCCCCATTCATCGTCGCAGGTTGTTCAGATGTTTCTTCGATGGCAGCTTATCACAACTCTGCACTCAGATCTTTACTTTTTTCATTTACGTGGAGACCTCTAGAACACCCTACATAAGATCATGCTGAACTGGAACTTGTGTTTTGTAGCTAGTTTATACAGACAAGCTGTCTGCTTGAAAACTTATTTTCTTGGGTGCAATTGTACTGTTTGTATGTTCTCAATAATTTTTGTTTGCTGGTGTAGACCTTAGTAAATGTGAGTATACATTGGAGGTAGTTTAACAATCTCCCGAAACTTGTTCATCATGAAACTCGCCTTTACTTTACACTGTTTTCTTTGCTGGTCTAACTTGTAGGAAATTGAGCCATTCCCAGATTCAGAGGTATTTCAAGCAATAAGGAGATTCCATGGTGAATTATGCAGAGGATATTCACCAAAGGACTACTTTATAAAGGTAGGAACTCATATCTTTCACCTTTTATGCTGTCTTCTTCTTCTTCTTCTTCTTCTTCTTCTTCTATGTGAGGCGAGGACTTCATATTGCAGTTTGTGAAAAGATCTTTGGACATTCCTGCAAAGCTGCTTCATTGGAGGTTTGTTTATGTTCTTGCATCTCTAGAGTTTCTCTTAATGGTTAATCTTTTTCGATGCGGTATACATTCGGATGAAATCTAAATGTTGATAGAGCATGGGTAGTGATTAGCAACGGAAGATAGACAAAGTGATCGACAGTGAGTCTCATGGTGGTTGAATGAAGCACAAAAATGAATTAGTGTAAATTGTTTATCGTGTTGCAAATATTTTGTGTGAGAGCTCATCGGAGATTAGGCTTGAGTAACAAGAGAAACTAAAATTATGCATGACAGTTGGAGTTAATGTTTATACTAGACCAGCAGTCACATATATCTTCTATTGTGGATGAAGTGATACTTGATAGTTCAAGAGTGTAAGGCCTTATTTTTGTCTTCTATCCTTTTGGAAATGAGTGGTGGCTTTCTCCAACTGTTTCCTACATATACTTCAATTTTACTTATTAAACGAAGAACGAGATTAACTGATTCACTGCTCTGAAAACATTGCTGACTAGGACAGAATCTAATTTGCTGACAAATCAACTGGCAGAATCACCTGCGCTGATCCCATTGTCATTTTAATTGTTGTAGCCTCCAAGCTTTTCACAGAAAGCTCCTTGGTGGGGAGAACTTTCAGTTAATGGAAGATGATGAAAGCAATGCCGGGGCTAGTGACTGGTATTCTGATGGTGATACTGTGCAAGCTGTCTGGGCACTTGTGCGTATGTGCTCCTTACCAGATGCTGAGAACACTCGAGCTCTGGTGTCTGATCTTGTTTCTAAGGTGTCAGTTGTTTCATGCTGTGTGATGTGTTTTTCCCCTTTTTATTAAATATAATACTTTTGTGTTCCTGTCTATATTTTCATAATCATGTTGGTCTGATTGCAGGTTGGAATTGGGGATTCTCGTTCAGTTGTGTTTCATCTACCTGGAAACTTACGCCATATATGTGGTCTTACAACAGAGCAGAAGAGTGATATCTCTAAAATTAATTTTGAGTTTGATGTTGTTACTTCAGATGAGCTTCTAGTTGCTCTTATTAGGAAGTTGAAGAATTTCTTGATGGATGATTCAGTTAAAATAATTGATTTATCATCCCAAACTCTCCGTGTAAGTTCACTGACTATTCTCTGACCTTATGGAGGTTTTGCGGTTTAGTTCATGATTTGCCGATTTGTTGTTCAACTTGCATTTCATGGATGATGTGAATATAAGTTGCTTAACGAGATACACACACACACACACACACACACACAATGGTCTTTATGTTACACAAGTCTTCAGTCTGTTCAGTTCCCCAGCCTTCTAAATTAATTTCTTTATTTCAATTTTTGGCAGGGCATCCTTTCTACAGAAAGAGGCAATAAAGTCTTAGGGCTATTTGATTCTTATGAGAGATCTCTTGTTGAGGTATGCACTGCTAATATTGAAATTGTGGTGTTGTATTTCCTAGTAAATACTGGTATATAGTACCAATGGTTATACGCCTACACCATCAATGGATAATTCATTCCTGAGCCTAACACTACTAAATGCGGGTTTAGAGCAACTATTAAAACTGACTTGAATTACTTGATTTGCCCCTGATTTTGACTGCAAATTGCTTTTGTCATGGATTGGAATTGCAATTCTTCTCATCGTTTCTTGATTCATCGAGTTGTTGGAAATGTTTTGAGCTATGAAGCAATTGCTTTGGCAAAACAGATGATGCGTGCGTTTACAAACATTTATTTCTTGTGTTTGAGATAGATTGTGTTAAGGATGTAGAAGTTGAATCGTAAATATTATTGAGCACTACATTTATACTAGTAGTGTTGGACATATAAGCACCGGTTGAGGTTCAGTCGATACGATCTCCAGCCCAGTCGGAATCCAAGTAGGCATGAAGAGCAATTGGTGAGTCACGGATAATCGTGATTCCATGAGTCGGAGTACCGGCGAGATAACGAAGCAGCCGCTTAAGAGCGGTCCAATGTGTTGTAGAGGAGGGCGGTTGCGCCGGTGGTAGACACAGAGAGGTGTGGGTGGAGGTGGGACGGTGGTCGGGTCGGGGTTGGAGCGGTAGACAACGGGAGGAGATGGTGGGGTGGGGCGAGTATATTGGGAGGGAGAAGAGGAGGATGGGAGGGTGGGGTTAGTGGCTGACAGCCCATCCATAGGTGTCAGGAGGGAGGTAGGTGGTTCAAGTTTAGAAAAGTGGAAGTCAGTTTCAACGAAACGAACGTGTCTAGAGGAGTAGATCCGATTCGTTTTTGGGTCAAGGCAAAGGTAAGAATGTTGGGACGGGGAATAACTGATGAAAACGCAAGGGATGGACCGAGGGTCCATTTTATGAGAAGTATACGGGTGAAGCCACGGGTAACAAAGGCACCCGAAGCTATGAAAATTGGAATAATTAGGAGGCTTACCAAATAATTTTGAGTAGAGGGTAAGTCCCGGAGTAGGCGTGCGATTTATTAAATAAACCGCGGTATGGAATGCAAAGGGCCAATATCGGACATGCACGGACGGGTGAGCAAGCAGTGTAGGATCGGTGTCAACAATGTGACGGTGTCGGCGTTCCGCGAACCCATTATGTTCAAGTGTGTGAGGGGGAGAGGTGAGGTGTTGGATACCGTGACTCGTAAAAAAAGGTTTAAGTTTTTCAAATTCACCGCCATTGTAGGAGTAAAAAGTGATTATGGGTCGCGATTTTTTTTCCGACAAGTGTTTTGAAATTAACAAAGGTGGAACAAGTATCAGATTTTTTCTTTAATAGGTAAAGCCATGTGAATTTTGTAAAGTGATCTACGAAGATTACATAATATTTAAAGCAATCTTGAGATAACATAGGGGAGGTCCATAAATCACTAAAGATTATTTGAAGCGGGAATGAACTAGTGAGACTTGACGAACTAAAGGGAAGTTTCGTGCTTTTAAACTGGAAGCACGAATTACACGCGTCCAAATGAAGTTTGAAATTATTTGAAAAACTAGATAAAATAGATTTAAGTATAGGTAGACTTTGGAAATGGGAGAGGTGGGCCAATAGTAAACACCATTTTTAGCTTTGCCCGTCCGAATGTCCTTAATATTGAAAAAAGAGGAAGAGAAGTCAATATAAACGGAATTATCTGCACAAAATTGAGAAAGGGAGATAATATTTTTATGCATAAGAGGAACATGGAAGATGTTTTTGAGAGCAAAAGTAGTAGAGGAAGTAATAGTGATGAAAGACGTTTTTGAGAGCAAAAGTAGTCGAGGAAGTAATAGTGGTGGAACCGTAGTTGTGGACCACCTATTACGATTTCGTGGTGCCGTCATAAGGAATGTGAAGGGCAAGGTTGGAGAGATCGGTAGTAATATAGTGAGAGGCGCCTGAGTCAAGGAGTTAGAGAGTATCAGGTTGGTGGGCCGGATGTTGTAAGAGTGGCCGCCAAGGCACCGAGAACTAGTTTGTCTTACCGGAACCAAGTGTTATATGCCGGGGTAAGGAAGATTCTTTTTGTGGTTTTATCGGGTAAAGTTTCCGAAGAAGGAATGAATGAGCCATCAATGTGAGTTGACATGATGAGGAAGGTGGGGGCCGTGGAAAGCAAAGGCCAAAAAAAGGTGCTGAAAAGTTCCTGTACGTGGGAATTTGTTGGCTGTTTTTTGTCTTTATTTTTTTGGTTAGGATCAGAGTTTATACCACGTAGAAGTTGAATCGTAAATATTATTGAGCACAAGGAGTTACATTTATACTAATAGTGTTGGACTAGCTAGTTAGAGTTAGACAAGATAAATACAAAGGCTAATAGAGAGTTACAAGTCGATAGACAATAGGATACAAATGAGATAAAACATTATCTTAACTAATAATTCTATCAAAGGATAGGGCCTACCACTCATTGGTTACTGATAAATGGAAGTGGTGAGCCAGAAGAATTGAGGTGTCACCTTTTATAGATTCACTAATGAACAACTTTCGGTTTGGAGTCTGGCTTGATTTATGAGATGTGGTTTCTTGTACTGTTAAAATAACATTGCTCTTCTGTTGGCTATGAGGATTAATTCTTTTCGGGTGTTCTCTCTCTCTCTCTCTCTCTCTCTCTCTCTCTCTCTCTCACCTCGCATCACCTTCAGTCTTTTGTTCAATTCCTATTGATAGGTTTGAGATTTTTGTTTTCATTTTTACGAGGGGTTACATGTTTGAAGGCAGAAATGTTTTGCTTGATTACCACATGCTTCTTTGGTCCTTGGGGTTATCTCTCTCTTGCAGATTTTTCTTTGTTTGGGGGTTTTGTTTTGGTTCTTTTGGTTGAATTTTTATTGATGCTGGAAATGAGGGATGATGAGGCTTTAGTGCGATGTTTGTAGGATGGCACTTTATGCAATGTAGTGGTGCATTTGGATGACATCTAGTTAATTGAATTTTTGAGTGCTAGAGTCTTCTTGTCTAGATGTGGAATGCTCGGTTTTGATATTTAATGCATAGTCAAAACCACACATCACCCCTAAAACATTCCGTCTCTACTTCCTTTTGTGAATTATGTTATGCGTGACTGTGTAAGGATTTGATATGCATACAATTCTGTCTTTTATTTATTCTTTTCAATAGCTAACTACCTACCTTACTACTCCCTCGTTCGTATCCAAAGGGTACGTATTACTTTTTGAGTCGTTCAAATCCAATTGACCCCTTTCCTTTTTAGTTCATTTTTTGAACAAACTATCCCTAACTTACTAACATATTTACATTATATGCCATTGTAATACTACACTTTGGATAATTAAATATTAATTTGTCCCAAATTATTGTACCTTTAATAGTATTTTAAGTTTTTCTTAATCCTTGTGCAAAAGTGAAACGTATCCTTTGGATACGAACTGAGGGAATATCACTTATCCTCAAAAGTATTCATTTCCTTTGGACCTAAAGATTCTTTATTTTTTGGTTCCAATCATGAAGAAATACAACAAAAATAGCTCACTAAATTGGATGCACCTAGTTTTATTGTGGAAAAGCAATTATTCAACCCAATTCTTCTGAAAGAGCCTTTGTGCTGTTAACCAGGAGTAGAGTTATTTATTTTCGCCCCGTTCTTCGATATGTGCGGGAGTCATTGTCGATAAATTATTGAGTTCTTCATTATTGAGAAGGTTTAAGTGACCAGGCCCGAACGTTGTTTTTATGTGCCTGTTCCATTTTCTTTCCCTTCCAAAAATTTCGTGGTGATGATCATTGTTTGTTATAGGTTCATGGCAAAGGTGTCAACTTGCAGCTGGTGGAGAGTATTCTTTTAAATCTGCAGAGGAAGTTTGCAGGTACTCTTATGAAGTTGTAGCCTTGTAGGCAAGGAGAGGAAGTGGACACTATAATGTTGGTGTCTTGTTTTATGACTTGCAGTTTACATTTACTTGGCTAATGGTTGCTTCTGTGGTGTGTGGGAGATTTGTTTTATTTTTCAAGACATTGTAATCTCACAACCCAAAAATTTGTCAAATTAAGAAATTTTAGAAGGTAAATGGAACCCTGAGTAAAAAAGAAAAAAGTGGGACAGAGAGAACACTGCGATATAATTGGTTACGAAGCTATGGATGAAAAGAAATGGCTCAAGTAGTTGTGTGAAATAGGACTCCCCTGTCCTTTTGTAAGTTAATCTACAGCCAGACATGTATGTGTGGAAGACAATGTGTGTGTGTGTGTGGGGGGGGGGGGGGGGGGGGGTGCATACTACGGAGTATTATATTACCCTTTTCAAAATCATTTAAGTTGTTTGCTGTAAGTTCAGGGGCAATGGGTGAAAAAGGTGCTGGCTGAACTGGTGACGCCATGTATCTTGCATTTTTCATGCGGGAGTCCTGTATACATTATTGCATAATTTTATCTTACTATGGCAGAACTGTTGAAGACGTTGGGCATGTTATTTATAGTTAGAATATTTGATTAATCATCTGAAGTTATAACAGCTGAAGGAAAATCCTTGGAGGATTCAACTCTATGGAGTACGTGTGACAAAACATTTGATTTGTGGATTTGTCCTCTTGTTTACTCACTCACTTACTATTGCACTGATATTACTCTAAGGTAAATTTCTGATTTCTCAAATTTCTCAGTCAGTTATTATTCTGTAAGCAGTTGTTACGGGCTTGCTTCTAACTTCTGTGGCTTACTTTATGTTAGGTTATGTCAAGATATTGTTATGGTGAAGGCTGAAATTGCTGAACTCTTATTACCAAGCATCATGATTAATTTAGCTGGAAGAAAAGATTTGTGCATTGATCTCTGCAAACTTGTATCAGTCAAGGTTCTTGTTCATTTGCTTATGTTCAGTTCTTGAGCTTTGGATTCCGTTGTTGATTTGTTGGGGATTCTGTGTTACTTAAGTAGCCATTGTTTTAAGTACAGCTAGGTCAATGTTGTTGCTAAATCAAATTGGTCACTGTTATGCAGCACAGTAATGTATTTCTGTATAAAATGCAGGTGGAGCAACATATACTGATAGAGAGAAATAAGTTGATAAAGTCAATCCAGGTGATGTTGGACGCACTTAATGAACTTCGGCTTTGTCATATATTGGAGAGCGATAGTAGAGTTTCATCATCACCTCAGCAAGCAAGTTTGAAGGTGAGAATTATCAACTACTTACTAAGAGGTTCACCTATCCTTTGGAAGATAAGTGAACAGAAATAAAAATGTTCTCTGCTTCTTTCAATATGGCTCTGGATCTTGTGTTTTGTAGACAGATTTCGTCTAAATAATTCTTAAATTTGGATGGCAACGTCGGAACGATTTTTTTTAGCATGGGTGTCTCCGGTCTTTAATTGCAATTACCTTTTCCTGGCATATATGGTTTCAAAGTTGATTATTAAGATGTCAATTGGAAGGGTAAAAAGTAAATATGATTTACAATTGGGCTCCATATCCTATCGAACAAAGACAAGCCAAAAAGCTTTTATCAGTATCTCAAATAAGGGCCTCTTCTCTCAAGCATAACATGTTCAAACCGACTCACCAACAATCTTTATTCAATAAACACAACTGTACTTCCTTAAACAGACTCTCCAATAATTGACACTACATGACTCATAGGGCTCTTTAAATCCCTCAATCCCTGTCTCGACCAATGTTCTGAAACCACATAGATTTTCTTCGGTTTGTGAATGATTTCTATGAGGACCGTCATTTTCCCCTTTGCGGTTTCAGAATGTTTGGTCGTGATTTAAGAATGAGTTATCTATGAGGACCGTCATTTTTTTTCTTTCTCTTTTTTCATTTTGAAGAGTTAGTTTCAGTGTTATCTTCTGTAAGGGGTAGTATTAGAGAATAGAGATGACCGTATGTGCGCCTTTTCTTTAAGAGAAATAAGAATTTGTTTCAGTGAAAATTGTCTTTTAACTAATACTCCTATTCGTTTGATATTTCAAATTCTGACTGTTGTATTTGATATACAGGCTTCCCGATCCTCATCTGGGAGTAGAGCAAAACATCGAGCATCTCTGAAGTCCCATGAGTCCGACCCAGCTAAGAGTGCTGTGACAATCTCGACTAGATTGTGGGATAAGGTTCTGATGTTTGTACACCTGCATCAATTGCTGCTCATGTTTACATTGCATTACCTTTTGCTTGGCCTAATGTTGTTTCTGGTATTAGATGCATTCATCCTCTTAATTGGCATTAGACATTATTAGAATAGAATATGTATTCTATTCTAATAGACAATTGACCTACCCCTTGAAGGTATATGTCCCACAGTTTACCCATCTTTGGTCATGTTCCAAAAATTATGTATCAAATATCTTCTCCTTTGTGTGATTGTGTCTTTAAGGACAAACATTCATTACTTCTAAGTAGTGATATTGTACACTGCTCTCATATTTAATAATCCCTACATTCTTCATTGTTCTAACCATTTACTTTTGGCACACGTCTTAGGAAAATAGATTAGTAGTGTTATACGTAATATTAGAATTTAGAATACATCAGTATGAATTAGGTTATTAATCTGAACATACACCATCACCACACTCCCATCACTAACCCACTGATTCACCACCATATTGCCTGACCACACAAAATTTTCAGTCCAACCCTCACCACTAGTCCACCAAGCTTTCCCCACGCCAACACCACAGTCAAAGCACCGACTTTCACTACAAATGAAACCACCACCACCATCACCTGCTTATGCTGCCGGAGAACAACAGACTCGTGGTGGCCATCTTGGAGAGTTACTAGTATAACCTTGTAGATCTAGGTTTTGTGTAGGTGTTGGGGAAGTTCTGGAGGTGGAAGAAAGAGGAGGTCATGGGGTTGCTATGGGCGGGTCAGAGATGTGCAGAAACATGGTTGTCTGTGGTGAAGGTGTTGAAAGTCTCCGGTGAGGTTGTGGACAAGTTTGTGATGGTGCTGCCGGCAAGGTTACAGCGGTGCAACAAGTGGGTAATGGGGTGTGGCTGTAGAGGTGGTGATGGTGATGATGCAGCTGACAGGTGGGGTGGAGTAGGGTGGGGTTTATTGCCAAGTGGATAGTTTCAGAAGGGTAAGAAGGTTTTTTAACCTCTAAGTCTTGCCAAATAGGAGTAGTATGGAACTTCTCAAATGGGAGGAACAAATATAAATGTCCCTAATAGGGAATATGATAGAACAACAAAGAATGGAGGGAGTATATGTTTAATACGTTCAGAATTCGTCAGTGATCTAATGAAAAGAAATCTAACGTGTTTTCTTTTGGCAGGTCTATTGGCTCACTATTGATTATCTTACTGTAGCCAAGTCAGCCCTTGTAAGCATCTAATAAAATCGTAGTTTCCTTCTTATTGAGCTTCCGGTCTTGTAATCTTTATCATTGACATTAATTCTGTGATGCACAGTTTACTGGTTCATATTTCACTGCTCTGATGTACATCGAATACTGGTGTGAAGATCATTTCTCGAGTCTCACTCTTGGAAAACCTGACTTTTCCCCTGCTGAAACTGTAAGTTCTAAATAATCCAGTTTGGTTACATGTGACTTACTAAAGAGGAATTGACGATCATTCTTGCATCCTGAAAATTGAAAGTTTTTGGTCTGCTTATGCTGCTATGTTTTACTATAAGAAAAGGAGTAATTCTCATAAGAGACCGTTTCACATTAACATAACGTGAGACATGATAAACTATAAATTTTTAAAAAAAAGGATTATCATAAAATTAGAAAAAAATAACTATCTTTTATGGGAGAGATCTCACAATAAGTCTTATTATGAGACCGCCTCATACAAGAATGATGGAGAAGAAATTAGAATCAGAATGCTAATTACTCCCCTTTTCCATGTAAAATCATGCAAACCTGCATATGGTAATAGTAAACTTCATCACGTTGCCGTGCTTTTTGCCGATTTTTTTGCATAATTTGGTTAACCTTACCCATTTGGAGGAGATTTATTGTTGAACTATTCCTTTTTATAGCAGGTAGTTTGCATTGTGTATTTAGGCAGGATTTCTAGGTAAGTTCCGTGAATGTTTACCCAAAGTAGTACTACATAACTGAAATAGTTTTATACAAATCAGGAAAAAAGAAAGAACTTTGCACATCCTTCTGGTGCCGGAAAGTTAACATTTTTCGCCGCAAACTGAGTTTGGGTAATGTTACACATAAAACGAGCTTTTAAAAGGTTTCTTCTACTATAAAAAGAGGGAGAATGTCCCTAGCTTTTGCGCAACTTTCCTCATTCCTATTTTACCCTTCTAAAACTTTGAAATTTACAACTTTGCCCCGAGTATGTTATATTAATTGGTTTCTTGTTTATTTTAATTTTTTTATTCCTTAATCCTTATGTTAGAACTCAGAAGTCTTAGGTCCATACCAAAAAAGGGTTTAGTGTTCGGTCTTTACCTTCGATCTATGAATACCATACGAGTTAATCTCCCTTATGATGGATATCTTACAATTATAAAAACGAAATTACTTTTTCCTAACGAGGGTTTATTCAATCCTAACGAATTTTTCTAAATTTTTCCAATTCTACCCTTTATAAACTCTTAGCCTTTTATACATGATTCAATTTGTCTCTTCTTGTTTTTATCAATTTACATAATCAATCAACGTTTCTGAATTCGATCAAGGATTCCAATTCAAATATTCAATTATAGATGATGTAATATCAATTACTAATTATTTTGCTTGTTCTATTACTATTGTTTAATTAGTAATTATTTAGACTTAATTATCTAGGGTTAAGGTTCATAAGTTTACTTGTAAATGAAAAAAAAATATTATTAAAAATACAAAACTATAATGTACAATAATTTACAAAATATATAAAGAAAAATTACATTTTACGAGTACATAAAGAAAAATTACATTAAAAAAAGAAAAAAGAAAATTTTTAAACGGAATAGCAATGACAATGGAAAGTTTTAAAAAATAAAATAAAAATAAAAAACAACTTACACTACCTACGACCACCCCACCCTCACCTATCCCACCACCCAAACCACCCTCACACACTCACACACTCACCCATCCACCGGCCACCAACCGGACAGACCCGACTGAACCACGTGGACTGCCCCCGACAAAACCACCCTTACCCACCTAGATCGACCCGACCACTCCCGCACCACCTGTGACCCAGATCCACCTACCACAACGGCCTCCAACCACTCACCCGCTCTGATACACTTACTGCTTCGATCCGACGGAGTTCAGTGCCATATATGGTTCTGATTCTTGTGTTTCAGATGTTGGTTATTCATGGGTGGTTTAATGAGGTTGTATTTGGAGATTTTTTAAAAATCAATTTTTGAGAATGGGGTGAAATGAGAAGGGTAAATCAGTAAAATGTCGTTAGAATTGAGTAAACTCTCGTTAGGAAAATGCACGACCCTCTTATATAAATGGTGATATCTTATTGTATTATTTTCGAGACGAGAATTATATTCCGATTTATGATGCTTCCGCATGCCCTTTTATTATTTATTTACCAAATTTAGCACAAATTCTCATGTGCGACGAAGATATCTGCCGGAAACTTATAACGGAATAAGTAGAAGAGATAAACAAAAATAAAGCTGCTAGGGCTTAGCAAAACAATTGTCCTACTAGCCCGCAAATAAAAGTTATTTGACTCGTTTTAGTTTAAGACGGATATACATGTCTTAAGGGAGTTCAATTGTTTAATTTAATCATCAAAAGAACGGTCTACCTGGCTGTTGGTGATTTGAGTTAATTACTGTTCATTTGTTGTAGTCGGGGTTTAGTTACAAAGAAGGGTGAACTCGGTTTAGCTATATGACGAGTCGAGAGTGCGGAGTGCACGCTTGTCTAAGTCTAAACCGAGCTTGCGGTTTGTATTAATGATCAAGTGAATGTTTTTGTACGTTCCCGTTTTATACCCGTTTAACATTTCGTTCGGAGTTTGGAACCCCGTGTAATCGAGGTGTATTCGTTATCCATACGGTTACTCGTAGTTTTGTTGATTCTTATCATTACCAACCGTCGGGTTTTGACGTGTGATGATATGGGTCATGTTAAACTGTTTTTGATGTGTTGGCTTACACTTGGAATATGTGGACATGCATTGTCCTACATGCATGCAAGTGGTTATGGGTTTTTTACGCAGAACATTTGATCAACAAAAGATATACAAAAGAGGAGTGTCATGCACAGGAGTTTTTAGTTAACTTACGCACTTCTTCTCCTTCTCTGTTAAGGAATTTTTTTTAATTCTCCATAGTAATTGCTCAAAATTCTAGTGTCGGAATAAGAGTGTACACTTGTAGTCTTATCTCACAAGAAAATCGTGTAACCCGAGACACTATAGGGTCGATTATTCTTGAAGGAAGCTAGCAAAGAAAAGTCTTTTAGACCCAACTTCCAAATCTATTTGGTGGAAGGGACGAGAGACGAGAGACGAGGTGAGATTCCAATATTCATATTGCTACAATGTGGATGAGGATTCTAGGACATATAAGGAGGCTATGAAGTCTCAAGATGTCTCATTTTGGAAAGAAGCCATCAATGATGAGATGGATTCCATTATGGGGAATAACACGTGGATCCTCACGGATCTTCCACGTGGTTGCAAACCTCTGGGTTCCAAATGGCTCTTCAAAAGAAAGATGAGAGTCGATGGGACAATTTACTGGTATAAAGCCCGGTTGGTCATCCAAGGGTTCAGACAAAAGGAAGGTATTGATTATTTCGATACCTATGCTCCGGTTGCTAGAATCTCCACTATTAGATTGTTAATTGCTCTAGTGGCAATTAATGATCTAGTCATCTATCAAATGGATGTCAAGACGGCGTTCTTGAATGGAGATTTGGAAGAGGAAATTTATACGAGGCAACCGGAGGGTTTTATTATGCCGGGTAATGAGCATAAGGTTTGTAAGCTTGTTAAATCCTTGTACGGACTCAAACAAGCTCCTAAGCAATGACATCAAAAATTTGATGAAGTTATCTTGTCAAATGGTTTTAAGTTTAACCAATGTGACAAGTGTGTATATAGCAAGTTTGATAAGACTGGTAATGGTGTAATCATTTGCCTGTATGTAGACAACATGTTGATTTTTGATACTAACCAAAATCAAGTTGACCTCTGTAAAGAGTTCTTGTCTTCTAGTTTTTCCATGAAAGACATGGGGGAGGCGGATGTGATCCTTGGGATCAAGATAATTCAGAATAGCGATGAGATTTCATTAAAACAATTACATTATATTGAGAACGTGTTGAAGAAATTTCATTGTGAGAATAGTACTTCGGTAAACACTCCCATGGAACCAGGTGAGAAACTCGAGCCTAATTTCGGGTGAATCGATGTCACAACTTGAGTATGCTCGGGTCATAGACTGCTTGATGTATGCTATGACTAGTATTACACCAGACATTGCGTTCGCGGTAGGAAAGCTTAGTAGATACACGAGTAATCTAAGTAGTCATCATTGGCGTGCGGTAAATCGTGTTCTAAGGTATCTTAAGTCCACTAAGGATTTTGGATTGACTTATGTGGGATATCCTTCGGTTTTAGAAGGGTACTCCGATGCAAGTTGGATAAACAATGTGGAGGATCACTCTTCTACTAGTGGTTGGATGTTTTTGCTTGGAGGAGGTGCCATATCGTGGGCCTGTAAAAAGCAAACATGTATATCTGACTCGACCATGGAGTCGGAATTTATAGCCTTGGCTGCGGCCGGAAAAGAGGCGGAGTGGCTTAGGAATTTGGTATACGAAATCCGTCATGGCCAAAACCGATGTCACCCATTTCTATCAATTGTGATAATGCTAGTACATTGGCTAAGACATATAGTCAAGTAGATAACGGTAAGTCGCGACATCTAGGCATTAGACATAGCGTTGTACGTGAGTTGATCACTCATGGGGTGATCTCGGTTGTGTTTGTGAGATCTCAATATAATTTAGCCGATCATTTGACGAAAGGATTGGCTAGGGACTTGGTGAACAAGTCGGTTATCGGGATGGGTCTTAAACCCCTATGAGTCTTTGGTGGTAGGATACCCAATTCCCCTCTAATATGACGTTGGAGGCAGAATTCAATATGGAAGGCCTACTATTTTATTGACTTGAGCACGTGAAAATGTCCCGAAGATATGTGCTATTAATCTGCATGATTAGGTTGAAGTGAAATCTTCTTAATGGATTTTTGACAAAGTTCAAATGCAGGTGCACAATTAAATATTCACCTATGTGAGACATGAAGTTAGCCGCTTCAAAGAGGTTCGAGGTTGACTTCTCATATGTTTTCATGAACGGGATATGGACACGAGGCTGTTAATTAGTGTCGGTTTTACTTATGGAGATTTCAGCATGTGTATGATTATCTTCACGTATTCAATATGGGTAAAGGGGTTCAATGCTTAGTCACACCCCAATACACCGAATATCTGGAATGTGTAATTATAGTAAGCGGTAATTCAATCTTCGTGATATTGCCATAATGCATCAGTTGGTTGTTTTCGGTTTTTGCTAAACTAAGGATTACACTCAAATGGGGGAGGAATGTTGGTGATTTGAGTTAATTACCGTTCATTTGGTGTAGTCGGGGTTTAGTTACAAAGAAGGGTGAACTCGATTTAACTATATGACGAGTCGGGAGTGCGGAGTGCACGCTTCTCTAAGTCTAAAACGAGCTTGCGATTTGTATTAATGATCAAGTGAATGTTTTTGTACGTTTCCGTTTTATATCCGTTTAACATTTCGTTCGGAGTTCGGAACCCCGTGTAATCGAGGTGTATTTGTTATCCATACGGTTACTCGTAGTTTTGTTGATTCTTATCATTACCAACCGTCGGGTTTTGACGTGTGATGATATGGGTCATGTTAGACTGTTTTTGATGTGTTGGCTTACACTTGGAATATGTGGACATGCATTGTCCTACATGCATGCAAGTGGTTATGGGTTTTTTACGCAGAACATTTGATCAACAAAAGATATACAAAAGAGGAGTGTCATGCACAGGAGTTTTTAGTTAACTTACGCACTTCTTCTCCTTCTCTGTTAAGGAATTTTTTTTAATTCTCCATAGTAATTGCTCAAAATTCTAGTGTCGGAATAAGAGTGTACACTTGTTGTCTTATCTCACAAGAAAATCGTGTAACCCGAGACACTATAGGGTCGATTATTCTCGAAGGAAAGTGATTCCGTTCACGATTCTACAAAGATATCCAAGCAATTGTATTTTCGTTGTTGTAATTTTAATAGTTTATTATTTGTAACTATTGTAATTTTCGATATTGTTGTATCCCGGTGTATTATACAACATTGACTAACTGTATCTTAAGTATAAATGGAAGCCTATTAAGTGTCATTTTACAAGGTAATGTATTCTTCCATTACATGTCCGAAATCTCCATAGAGTAGAAAATTGCAAATTTTTATCCATTTTAAGGTAGAATAATTGTTTATTATAATTTGTGTTTGGGACGTTGTATAATGGTTAACACTTGCTTTGTAATATGTTAAACATTTAGACAATCTTTAGTAATTGAAAATATTTGTATTTTAATCAATTATCTTGAATTGTTTTATCTATCTCCATAACAAATAGTCCGTAATGTATATGAAAATAATAGCTACATGTTTAAGTAACATTAGACCCACATCGAATGTGAATATAAAGTTTATGTACTTATTCCAACGGCGTTAGAAGACATCCAACTTAAAAATAAATTCCGTTTTGAAAAAAAAATTGTAACTTGAAGATTGTAGCCCAAGCGTAGCTTGGCACAAAAACTAGTACTTACAAAAACGTTAGAAGGATATTTGTTGCGGAAGTTAAAAGGGTGTGTGATAATTGGTTAGAAAAATTACCCTTCTAAATTCATAAACAACAAGGTCGGGCTCGTTATTCCCTTTATTGTTGGCTTCCTTTGTTCAGGCTTCTTGTTGAGATGCCTTACAAACACTTGGGTAAGTTATCCAAATATACTTGACATTGGTTCTAGTTGTACCAAGAGTTTGCTTTTTCCCTAAAGTCTGCTTCCCCCGCCTCCCTGACGCAACCCTCCTCTTTTATCCGGGCTTGGGACAGCCTGTGCTTAGCATAGGCAAAGTTATTTAAGAACAACAAAACCTTGTCCCAAAAATGATTGTGCTCGGCTAACATAAATCATCTTTTTCGAACTGTCAATGTAAGATAACACAATGAAGGAAAATGAAAAGAAAGGAAGATAATGATACAAAATTGGGTACAACAACATCATCATAGCCTTTATCGCAAAAAGATTTTGGGTCGGCTAACATGAATCAATATCTGAAGTCGTCCTCCAAAAAAGGAAAGCGAACAATACAATAAATAATAATAAAAATATAATTTCAAACGCAAAATAAAGTTGAAATCGTTAATGATAAGTTTTTAAGGGGTTACCTACTCCATGTTTAAGAAAAAAATAAGTAAAATTACTAGTAGGAAAGAAAATAGGTATGAAAATAATTTTTGAAAACTAAAATAAAAGAAATAAGAATAAATAAAAAGAACAAAAGATAGTCCTCAAATATCCTTCGTCACCTCGAATTGTCTCCCTCCATGCCGTCATATCCATCGTCATAAATTCTCCGATTCCAAGAAATTCATATTGTTCTCAATCATTCTTATTCAAGTCTGTTTATGTCTTTCTTGATCTTGCACAAACCCATGCTCTTTCCATTCTTCAAGTTTCTGTATTGGTGCTTCAATCGGCATCCGTCTCACATGCCCAAACCATCTTAACCGATTCTCCATCAACTTATCCTCTATATCCTCTATAGGTGTCACTCTTACTTTCTTTCTAGTCATCTCATTTCTAAGTCGATACTTTCGTGTATGCCCACACATCCATCTTAGCATACACATTTCTGCCACATGCATCTTTTGCACATGACTATTCTTTACCGCTCAACATTCCGTTCCACATAAAAGTGCAGGCCTAATTGTTGTCCAGGAGAATTTATTCTTTAATTTGTGAGTTACTCATTGATCACATAGTAACCTGTTGTGCTCTTCCATTTCAACCATCTCGCTTCAAACCTGTGGGCCACATCACCGTTTATTTCTCCATTCTTTTGGAGAATAGACCCAAAAGCTCAGATCCGCGTGTAACATTCATATCAAACGTGATAGTACTCGCCTCTCCACTACCATTTCTGCTAAATTTGCACACCAAGTATTCAGTCTTCTATTTAACATAAAACTACGAGATTCTAATGTATGGCTCCAGAGTTCCAACTTCTTTTCAACTCCGTCCTTCATTTCATCAATCAATACAATATCATCAGTAACATCATGCACCAAGAAATGTCATCTTGAGTTGAGTTTGTCAATTTGTCCTTGACTATGGCAAAAAGGAAAGGACTAAGCGCTGAGCCTTGACGCACCGTAATCTTAATAGATTATTCCTTGGTCCTTCCCACTGTAGTACGTACACTTTTACTAGCTTCATCGTACATGTCTTTAAATGTTAATGTACTTCTTTGACACGTCCTTTTTGGGTAATGGCCACCACAACACATCACTGGGTAGCTTATGATAAGCTTTCTCTAAATCAATAAAACCATATGCAAGTCTTTCTTCTTATCACAATAGTGTTCCATCATTTGTCTCATCAAAAATATGTTTCTAAAGTCGATTTCCCAGGCATAAATCCAAATTGATTTTCGAATATCTCCACACTTCCTAAGTCGTTGCTCGATCACTCGTTTCCATAATTTCATAGTATGACTCATCAACTTAATTCACCGATAATTAAAGCACTCTTGGACATCGTATTGTGTTTCCAAATTTGGCTGAAAAGCTTAGTCAACCATTCGATTCCTGTCTCTCCCAAACACCTCTATACGGCAATAGGTATATCATCTAATCTGCTTTTTTCGAACCCATTTTCTTTAATGCCAGTCGTACTCACCTTTTTTAATACGTCGCATAAAATCCCGATTAATCAAATTTGGTGCAATACTCATATCCTCAATATCTTTTTCATGTTGGCTATTAAATAAGTTGTCAAAATATGACCTCTGTTTTTCCATTATCTGCTGATCTCCAACCAAAACCTTATAATCCACATCCTTCACACATTTAACTCTCCAACATCACATGTCCTCCTACCTACGAGCAATTTTATAAATATTTTTTTTCCTCTTCCTTGGTATCTTGTTTTGCATGCAATAATCGATTAACCTTTGCTTGACCCTCACGAACGACTTTCTTGGCTTCTCTTTTAGCCTCCTTATATTTCCCAAAGTTCTCCTCACTCGGGCATTTTCCTATTGCCTTCTTGCATTCACGTCTAATTTTTATCGCTCGTTGTACCTCATTATTGGGTAAGATGGTAAAAAATACATGGAGACTATTAATGATACAGAATTGGGTAAGAAGGTGAAAATATATGAAGATTAAATAATAAACCATCTTTATCGGAAAAGATAAATTTCAGAATTGGGTAAGAAGGTGAAAATATATGAAGATTAAATAATAAACCATCTTTATCGGAAAAGATAAATTTCAGGTGAAGTGAAGAGTGCAGTTGAGGACTATTCTAGAGATAACTACTGAGGATGTTCGATGATTGGCATAATTGATGCCATTGGTGCCTATGTTTGCCCTTGGTTATTTTTATGTTTGAAGCTGAAGTGGTTCGGGCAATGTTTAGATTACGATTCATAACCTCCAGTATTTGCTATCATGATTAATGGATTTGTGTTGATGCTACTTGAATTAATGCAATAGGGTTTCAAAACTAGGACCCATCTCCCCAAACTACAACGTGAGAGGTGAAATGAATCCTAATACTATTAGCATTGCCACAAGTGTCTCCTGGGTTGGCTCTATCTTATATGTGATGTGTTTGTTGCATTTTTCGTTTGTTAGTGTTAGAGATCGGGCCTCTGTTGTAAACTTTCATTGTTGTCCATAAGTTCTTTATTACAAACTCCGCTGTTTGTATTTTTGCAGCTGGCCTACCATACTGAGATACTGCTTTCAGCTCTCACACAGATCAATGAGCCTGACAGTTTGTATGGGATTATCCAATCACATAAGGTCTGTCCACATGATTCAAATTGTAGGAACTTCTTCCTGCAACAATTGTGTAGCTGTCTTAATAGAGTGGCGATTGTTTAACTGTTAGTTTAATCTAATCTTAAGTGGATATGTTATTTCCGTCGTTTATGATTAAATTGTGGTTTAAAGAAAACTCTTAAATGGTGTACATCTTTGCGCACTGTAACTGATTTTTTTATCAGTCAGTTCTATGCAGCCTGACTGCATAGTTGTATTAAACTGTAGGAGAGTATTTATGAACTTATGAACGAACTATCTTTATTTAAAACTGACTTTGGATTTTCTGTTGTTGGCTTGGTTGTGAAGCTGACCTCTCAAACGTTGACTTTCGAACATGAGGGTAATTGGAGCAAGGCTCTTGAATATCACGATTTACATGTGAGATTAGAGAAAGTCGACAATCCTCAGAGGTATTTATCTCATGAGAGCAGTGGACAAATCAGTGGCTTGGCCTTCCCTAAAGCTGAACTTGAAATGAAACAAAGAAAGCCATACAAGGGGGTCATTAAATCTCTGCAGCGAATTGGGTGTGCGCATATTCTTGATCTATATTGTCAAGGATTGATTTCTCGTCAGGGCGAGTTCCAAGAAGATCCAGAATTTGTGGAACTGCAGGTCAGTCTTCTTCATGATTTAGTTTCGTGGGTTTAGTGCACCAGCTATGCGCTTATGTTGCTATATTCTACCTTTTTATTCCTCAAATATGATGAGTGATATGCAGTATGAAGCAGCTTGGCGTGCAGGCAACTGGGACTTCTCCTTGTTTAATATAAGGGAAGATTCCGTAACATCAAATGAGCTTCTTAGAAGCAACCCTTTCAATCAAAATCTGCACAGGTAACCCCTCTTTTGGAGTAGATGATAAGGATGCAACCAAGCTTGCTTTATTTTGTTTTGTAGTCTTCAAACTCCTTATTTGATCTTTTTCAATATCTTTGAACATTATTTTTGCGGGTTACTTTCCAAAAGCTTAGCATATACGGGGTATGATATATATACCTAAACTATAAGTGCCAAGGTTTTGTTTTCACCTTTCACTACATCTGTTTCCAAGAAGTTAATGTTATCCTGGCCTGTAATGCTTTTTGTATTTCTTATTTTCACCGAATGCAATACTGATTGAGCGCTATGCTACACTTCCATGACCTTGCCTAATCTCCAAAAATTGGTCTTTACATCTGCCCATTGTGTTCGCGTCTTGTTCTAGTATCAGGAGAGAGTTTCTTTTAGGCATACTGACTAAAAAACGGGGATTTATCAATGAGCATCTAACAACATACTTGAAACAAGTATAGTTTCTGTTAGATTGATTTTTAATTTTCTTGCCTTCATTTTGTCAGTTGTTTGAGGGCATTACAGGAAGGCGATTCTAATGAATTTGATAAGCAATTGAAGGACTCAAAACAGGTGATGTGTATTTATAGAAACTGGGGAATCCTATCTTTATCCTTTGGATTTTTTTCTTTACAGGCAACATTTGTATGCTAGCCTGCTACACAGTCTTGTGACTTCTGACCATGTATTTTATCTGTTTAGGAGCTGGTGTTGTCCCTTTCTCACGCAAGCGAAGAGCGTACAGAGTATATCTACTCAACAATTGTCAAACTTCAGGTACAGTCTATCTAAAGATGTCGTTTTCTTATATTATGGTATATGGCCTTTAATCTCCTTGACACCATGTAGATCCTAGATCATCTGAGTTTAGCTTGGGATTTAAGATGGGGAATTTCACCTGGAGGCGGAAACACATGCAAAAAGAAGCCAAATGTTTTTTGTGAACCTATTGTGCCAACAACGGATCAGGTATATTTTCAGGTTCTATTATTTAATTTGTTTTTTGTCTTTTTTGCACAACTAAGAATGAAGAGATCAGATCATTTTGAAAGTGGAACACCTAGCCAGTGTCTAAACCATGTGAAAAGTGCGACCATAGAACATATGCTCAATGAACTGTTTGCTTCATGAATGATCCTGAGGAACTAGGAACCCTAATTGGGCATCTCTGCAAAATTTAGATGTGGCTGTTTTTTAGGTCCGTTCTCCAAATTTTATGAACACATTTATCTCCTTAATTTCTGGTTGTCAAGGAACCAACTCACATGCCCCCTCACACGAATGCCATTTAGGGTGTGTTTGGATACAGAAATAGGATGGAAAGGGAGAGGTGGGAAAAGGAAGGAAGAGAAAGGAAGGGGAGGGGAGGGCAAATGGAAGAAATGAAAATTTCCCTCCAAATCTTGCCTATACAGGTGGGGAAATAAATTCGCTTGGTGGAGGGAAATGGAGGGATCCATTTTGCCTCCCCCTCCAAGTCCCTTCACCCATTTTGTTATCCAAACAAATTATTTCATCTCCTTCCCTTTCCCTCCATTCCCCCCGATCCAATCATACCCTTAGGCTTGAAGTGTAGATGGAATTTAGGCCTCGACGTACATGTGCTAAATATTCCAGAAATGAGGGGTGAGATATGAACCCGTGATCACATGGTCACATTAGGTAGACTGGTACCATGTGAAGTAACTAATTGAACCAAAACCTTGAGGTGATGGTTGAAGCCTCAAATTGATTTATACTTTAACACTGGTAAATTCGTCCAAACTTAAACAATATATGCTTAATGCGATCTTATTAGTTTTTGTTGTCAATTATTTCATGAATCCTCTGATTTAGCATTCATTAATCTTTTTGAAATGATGATTGCAGCATCCGCTCTAGCATCATGATTTCAAAAGGCCATCATCATTGTGCATAAAAATTGATACCCTTGCGATGTTTTACATAGTACCCTAGACTCTATCACTAAAATGTATCAGTAACCTCAATTTACATTAATGGTCCATTTGGATAACAAAATATGAGGGAAAAGGAGGGGATGGAGAAGGAGGGGAGGGAAAGGGAGGGGAGGGAAAATGATGGTTGTTTGGATAACATGAATGAGGGAAGGGAGGGAGAAGAAGATTGATAAAAGTGTCTTTTATTAGGGAAGAACGAATGTATTACGATTATTAATCATAACTTTTGTAATTACAATTATTAATTTTTGACTCGTTTAAATATAACAAAAAAATGACTTAAAATGTTGATAAAAAAATTTGAGTTTTTTTTTTTTTTTTAATCAACTCAACTCGGTGACTCACTCGTAATTTTTTTTATTCGCTTTATTATCCTAACCGACTCATCCGCGATGAAAAAAAAAAAACATGACATAAAAAAACTGAATTGAATGTGTCTGAACTGAACTGAATCCGTCTAACTGGAGTGAACTGAATATAAGTCCACAAGAACAGGGCGTTATCTTAACCCGACTCACCCGTAAGGGTCATAACGGAAAAAACAAGGCGTCATAATTTTTTTATCCTAACCCGACTCAACCGTAACGAAAAAAAGGCGTCGTAATTATTTTATACGTTTTCTTATCCTAACCCCTCACATGTATCAGTGGGAAAAAAGTCGTCGTAATTTATTCTAACTCGACTCACCCATAACGGAAAAAAAGTCGTCGGAATTTTTTTTATCCTAACCTGACTCATGGAAAAAATGAACGACGTCGTAATTTATCCTAGCCCGACTCACCCGTAACGGGAAAAAAATCGTCGTTTTTTTATTCTAACCTGACTCACAAGTATCGGAAAAAAATCGTCGTAATTTATCCTAACCCGACTCATCCGTAACGAAAAAAAATCGTCGCAATTTTTTTATTCTAACATGACTCACCCGTTTGGAAAAAAAAGTCGTCGGAATTTTTTTATCCTCACCCGACTCACAAGTATCAGAAAAAAAAACGTCGTAATTTATCCTAGCCCGATTTACCCGTATTGGAAAAAAAACAAGTCGTAATTTTTTATCCTCACCCGTAACTGAAAAAATATGGCATCGTAATTTTTTTATACATTTTTTATCCTAACTCGACTCACCTGTAAGGCGTAACGGAAGAAAAAAGTCAAAAACAAATAAAGAGATAAAATGAATGTAAAAACATTTGTTTATCAAGTATAAATTTGTAATTGTATGATTAGTGAAAAGATAATTCATTTTCCTCTACAAATCTTGCCAACTTTGGCAAGATTTTAGTTACTCTAAAATGATAAATCTCATCCCTCCATTTCCTTCCCCTCCATTTCCCTCGCCTCCTAAATGATATCCAAACGAAGGAAAATACATCCCTCCCTTTCCCTCCATTTCTCTCTATCCAAATGGACCCTAAATGTATAAGTGATTCTCTTCATCTTTCTGGGAATTTGGTTTCAATCCTGAATATTGAACCGTATCACGATCTCACAAACGAGTTGTAACTATGTTCTTGTGCATTATAGATGTTTAGGCTGAACACTCAATGGAGTTGCATTCTGAAGCAGACACAGCTGGATATGAATTTGTTAGAGCCATTTGTGGCATTCAGGAAATCCGTCCTTGAAATCTTGGGTTGTAAGGATAGCTTACTCCAGCATCTTTTGCAATCTTCTTCTCTCCTCCGCAAGGTAGTATTCTAAAAGCATTTAATGTATATACTATATAGACCCTTTTACAAGTATGCTTATTCTATAATAATTGTTGTGGCAGGGTTCTATGTTTTCTCAAGCTGCCGCGTCTTTACAGGAATTTAAAGTAATGTGCATGGAACTGGGCAGCGAACACACTAGTTTATACTGGCTTGGCAGGGTAAACTTTACGTTTTTCATTTGCACTTAAACATGTTTCGAGAAACAGAATCTATTACTTCAAATAGAACTGAAATATTGTTGTACAGTGATTAAAGAGCTTACTGGAGTGGTCTTTTACTCTTTCATACTTTTCAGATTGCAACTCTTTGTTAGCATATCGTCTTGCTGTGTGGACCAATCCTAGTTACTTAGTTAGAAAGTCATTTTGTAAAATTGACGGGATTGAAAAGGAATGACATCAATAAATTTGAACTCTTTCCCTATTTGGTATTTTAATGCTAATGTATCCCTTGGGAGCCTTTTCAAAGAAACAGTCGGGATATCTTTTCATATGCTCCTTCTGATAGCATAAACATACCTGTCTGCCATGCATACATATCTCTTGTGTGCTTTATTTAGTTCTAGGAATGTTGAATTACTCTCAAAGTCTTTGTTCTTGGGATCTGAGTTCCATGTTATCGTGAAACGTCTCACTATTAACAATTAACAACATATAAATGTAGTAGCAAATTTATAACTCCATGGATACCTACAGTAGCATGAGATCCTTTAGGAATTCGGAGTGTGGATGAATATAGAAAAGTGATCAAACAGGCCTTTGGTTCCATTCGGTCTTTCTTTGGTTTTTGGCGTCTTCTGAAGTATGTGAGTTGAACTGCAGCTAGAAGAAGCAAAGCTTCTGAGAGCACAAGGTCAGCAACAGATGGCTATCAACCTGGGACAATATATTGCAGAACTTAATCAGTCTAATGAAGAGTCGGCAGACGTTCATCGCTTAGTTGGCAAGTGGCTGGCAGAAACACGTTCTAGCAAGTATGCGATCTATTCTGGATATTTTTTTTAGCATTCAATGTAGTCACTCTTTGGAAATCTTATGTCAAAATGAATGCAGCTCAAGAACAATCTTGGAGAAGTACTTGAAACGTGCAGTGTTATTGGCTGATGAGCATAAGACTGTTGGTGGAAAATCTTTGGAGAGAAAATGTCGGACACATTTTCATCTTGCACATTATGCAGATGCATTATTTAAAACTCATGAAGAAAGATTGAATTCGAACGAATGGGAAGCTGCTATGCGTTTGAGGAAGCATAAGGTACCATTCCTTAGATGTGGGGATTGGAGAAACATAGAGAAGAGGGCCACTAATGTTTTGATAGTGACTTATGGGAAATTGTACTCTTGCAGAAATTAGAGTTAGAAGCACTCATTAAGAGATTCAAAAGTTCAACAAAGGTAGGTACATATTGCCCGTTTACATATATCATTTTCCTCACTCCTCACCTGGCAGCTATCTTCAGCCAACCGTTTCTACTGGAATTGTTATCATTTTGTATTATTTTTCTAACTGGATGTTGGTTATTTTTATATATTCAATCTATATTTTTGCTCGAATTTATTTTCCTGGTAAATAGGGAGAGAAAACAGACTATTCACTAAAAATACAAGAGTTGCAGAAGCAACTTAGCATGGACACTGAGGAGGCTCAAAAGTTGCAGGTAATCGGTAGCCTTGAATGTTCTGGTTCAGTTAATTAATGTTGTTAATATCAACTCAGTTACGGAGTATGTTTCTTTCATGTAAATCATAGATGCAATAAGCTAATAATTAATTTTTAAATACATTTATTGATTTTTTAAAATAATTTATTATGCTAGTTACTGAAAAAATGCCATGCCTATATATGTCAAGAGCAGGACTTTTTTAAATGGGTTGTTCTCAGAGATGCTATATAGGCGCTGTTATGATACTATCATAAAAGCATTTATTTTTTTCATTGAAAGACACTCATGTTCTGTTTCAATTCGGGTCTCGGGACTACTGACTTGGGTTGGGTTCGTTTTGACAGGATAGCAAAATATATGCGATCTAACTCATCAGTTGTAAATACGGTGATACTTCCGAATCAACAATTACAAAAAAATGCAATTTCTTTCAATGATCCATTTTGCTTTCTTTTGAAATATTCTAGCACCATGAAATAGTTTGTTTCTGTATCCATTGGAACTAGAAAACAGTTCTTTTATAATAAGTTTTTTAACATAATTTTGAATTTTCAGGAGGACCGAGACAATTTCTTGAACCTGGCGCTTGTGGGGTATAAACATTGCCTTGTAACAGGGGATAAGTACGATGTCAGAGTGGTAACTTCTTGATTAATAATTCTGAATTGTATAATTTGTAGATCATTACCTTAATGCTTCGTTAGGGTGAATGTTGCCCTTATGACTGTTTTCATTTGCAGAGGCAATGAAAGCGGGTATCTTATCTTCTCATAAATGGTCGTGAAAATCAATCTTGACGTGTAAACATTTGAATGTTTTCTTAGTGTAAGATTATCATCATGACCAACAAAATTGGTGACATTTGGTGGTCTAGCTCTGTTAGTGGATATTAGGAACATAATAAAGATATATGATTGCTGATTTCATATTTTTAATCTAAAGCCAACATTTAATTGATTTTGGCTTGTGATAAAGTGGGTAGTGAACTAAATCTAATGGGATTGTAAACAATCTGCTGTTATTTATTACACGGCAAATGTTCCAGCACTATAAATGGAGGTGTTGGGAGAAGGTTGCTGTAGGTTATAGTCCCAATGTAGCATTATGTTGGATGAATTATTTAGTACTTTAATTACGTTGGTGAGAGGATTATTTCGTTGGATTATTCGTATAAATGAGAAAAGAGTTTTTTTTTTTTGAAAAAAGAGATTTAGATTTGGTCATTCAGAACATCTATTCCTCGGTAGTACTTAATTGACCCTTCACACATTCACCTCACATTTACCTTAAATGTATACTCCTGTATTTCGGGGTCTCACTATAAAATTGCAAAAAATTCTTGGGTATGAAATATATTTTCAGTTGTATAAAAGTAATGTTGACATTAGTTCGATTCTGTATCAATTGTCGTTTGTTGTTTCAGGTATTTCGGCTTGTTTCACTCTGGTTCGAACTCTCTTCCAGGCAAAATGTTATAGATGCAATGGCTAAGACAGTGAAAGAGGTGAATTGTTTAGGCCTGCGTATGCTGCATATTATATTCATTTGATTGGTGATTTGGTTTTTGCTGCAGCATGATCTGTTCAATTCCTCTTGTATGACTATCTGTTGATGATACTATCTTTTCTGATTGAGTGAATAATGGTGGCAGGTCCCATCGTACAAGTTTATACCGCTTGTCTACCAGATAGCTTCTAGAATGGGCACCTCAAAAGAGGTTCAAGGCCCCAAGACCTTTCAGGTATATTTAGTACTCCGTATATAAATGTAGGAGTTGCTATATGTTGCCCCTGTTGGCTATTTTATTCATCATGTCCCAATTTTTTTCAAGAAAAATCTAGTTTTACCCTTCCTCTTTCTCATTTCATTTCTCTCACTCTTTTATCGAATAAACTGTGACAGTTTACTCAGAGAACATGAGTTAAATCATGGTTTTCATAAAAAAGTAAAAATGAAATATGCCTTTAAGCTAAAATTGTAGATTTTCTACACTCAAATAAATCAAGTAATAAAAGAACGGTAATTAAGAACTTCGGAGTACAATTTAAATTAGGAACAAAACGGACAATTAAGTACCAAAGAATTTTGAATGGCCATAACTTTGCGCTTCGGGGCGATTATTATTATTTTTCTTTCAGATTGCTTTACTTGATGAGCCAAACGCTGTGGCAAGTTCGTGAAGGGAACCTGGCCAATTATTTTTTTCAAAAAACAGTATCTAAAGCCTTTGTTTTGATCGTTTGGAAGTTTTTTTTCAAAATAATTATTAGATAAACTAAATGTGTTGCTTGTTGAATTTAACATTATGTTGGATGAATTAGCGAAAATTAATGAAACAAAAACTGTAACTAGGTCAAATCGTGTGAAAAACACTAATGACAAATTGACGTTCATGCTTGCAACCTGAGATCTGAATGTTTTGTCTTTTATGTTAGATACGGAAAAAATAGGACAAACTCTGATCTTGCAAATTACTCTCATTTAAAACAATTTTTATGTGTAAAACCCAGAAACCTGATTTTGGCGAAATAGTCAACACTTTTCTTTCGTTGTTTCTAATTTACATTAATCCATTTGATGTAACGACAAATCCAACTTAATCAATTCTGTAACCGTCCAACTAAAGGGCAAAAATATAACTTTCAGGAGAAGGATAAGTTAAGTAGGGGTGGGATATATAAATTATACAGATGTATTGCATCATTGGATCTATTAGATTGCAGTTGTAACAATAGTAAAAAAGTTTATCAGTGAGCGAAATGGGAGGTTTTCAAAAGGGATGTAGGACCAGCAGAAAAGTCTTTTGTTAGCAATGACATAGGCCACTAAATGGAAAATATGCGTCAGTGTAATCAAGAGACTAGAAGTTCTTGTAACTTGTGAGAACAAAAATCCAGCTAAAAAATTATGAAACACAAAATTTTCATTATATCTCATATAGAAGTGCTCACAGAAGTAAAACCTGCTAAAAGTTGTCAGCTATCTATTCTCCGAAGGCTATTTGAAAGGAACATACGCTTTATTGTTTTGAGTTAATTGGGAATCTCAAGCACTTTGAACCTCAAGATTTCAAATTTTACAGCAAGGAAATCTCACCATAACTCGTGGTATGTAGCAGCTTAAGTTCAATTTGTCTATCAATCTATCTCCATCTGATTCATAATCTCAAATATAGATAATCGCTTAAATTAATTGTTTACTTGAATTAAACAACTTTGTATTAGAATTATGTTTGTTTATGTACACATAGTATAACGATAAGGTCTGGGAAATTAAATTTGACAACATAAATAGGATAAACATTTTTTTTTTCACTTGGAATAGAAATACCATTTTCCAAATGATTTAGATTAAAAGGGGAATAGAAATAAATAGATCAGGTCCTGCAATCGGATTTTGACCTGTTTTCTTTCCTGTTAAGTCCACCTTTACTCAAGTAGAACTTTGACTTAGGCATTATATTGTCGCTTATTAACTGTCATGATTCAGTCCGACCCCTAATTGGGCTGTTTCCACTTTTTTCTCCGGGTAATTAGTTAGATTGTTTGGATGTGTAATTTGCTACTGGCCTGCATTCAGATTATGATGAATAATTTTTTCAGCATAACCTCCGAGTTACAATCAGAATCTTTGTATAACTTGTCAAAAAAGGTATGTTCCGTAATATGGGTTATTGACTCTAGTACATCATGCAGTCTGCTTTGGCTTTGCTTTTGAAGAAAATGGCTATTGATCATCCATATCATACAATCCTTCAGGTCAGCTCACACTTACAGTAACTTCATAAGATTGTGTGCACTTTACTTGAAGCTCGCAGTTTACATTTCATCCTGGAGGAAAGGAAGATAAGATATTTTTGCTTGCTGCTCTTTCATTGTTTAAGGCGTCTTATATTTTTCATCTTTTTTTGGGTTATATTTCTTATCTCAACTTTGTTGGCACTAGCTTTTGGCTCTTTCAAATGGTGACCGGATAAAGGACAAGCAGCGCAGTAAAAATTCATATGTGGTTGATTTAGATAAAAAGCATGCAGCAGAAAATCTTTTAGATGAGTTATTGTCAAATCATGGGAACATTATAAGACAGGTATTCTCTGTTTTTAGGTGTTTGATGTATGTTCCTAATCATGGGAACAACCAGATGCTTAATTTGCAACTCACTTTGTTCATACTGCCCAAGAATTTATAACAATTGGTGTTACGTGTGTTGCAGATGAAACAAATGGTGGAGATCTACATTAAATTAGCAGAGCTAGAAACCAGAAGAGAGGTCTCGGTTTGATCTTCGTATTTGTTAGTTATATTTTTTTTGTTCCTGCATCCCCTCTCCCCCCCTACCTTGCCATTGGTGGAAGCCTTTTAGACACTGGTGTAATGTTGTTCTGTATCCACTTTGCTTTTCTTTATGTATTGTGGTTGCTATCCTTACTTATATTGTGAAATTTATCACATTGACAGGATACAAACAAGAAGATTAGCCTGCCTAGAGACATTCGGAGTGTACGAGAACTCGAACTTGTATGTCTTCTTAGAACCATGCTTATTGAGTTTGGTAATGCTTTACAATGACAATCCTTAACTGCTTAAGAATTGACCTGTGATAATCTACTTTTCCCTTGTGCTGCACGTCAAATGGATTTGCAGTTTCCAGTATTACCACTTGTGTTGATTCATGATGTAAATGTTGATACCACTTGTTGATTCGTGATGTAATTGTTGATTGATTATTGCCTGCAATCTACATTGAACAGGCAGTCATTATCTGTTTGTTGGGATTGTTGCATCGAAATTAAGCAAATATTCAAAGCCTTTTTTTCCTGGATGAGCTGTCAAGCATTCACCTTCTTTCTTCATGAACTTATTCACAACAAGCTTTTGCTTAGCTAGAGATGTATTAAGCTTGGCGTTTCTCTCCTGTGAAACTTGGTAATGTTGTATTAGTGTTTTGAGACCACATGAGGTTTGATTGGCATGGTGTTAATTTTCTATAGAACATTCTTATATACAAAATATGTTTTCTTGGCTTGGGGTTAATTTCCTTGAAAACTTACTGATCTGCAATCTGCATGTTTTTATTGAGACCACATGAGGAGAAAAATTGCTAAAAATTATGATGGTTTATCGCGTTATTTGGGAAATTGGTTGGTGTGTGACTTACTACATTGCCTGGGTTCTGGAGTAGCTTATAAGTCTATTTGTTTCTTCAGTCTTTTAGAAAATTTCAGGACAATCCTTTTCTTTTGAGAAAACAGTCGTTAGAAGTTGGTGAAGGTGGTAATATGAGTTGGAATTTTGTGCTTGTTAAGATTGAGAAAAGTATGTAAGGGCTTTGGTGCTGCTGCAGTGAAGACTACTCGTATCAGTTGATAGTGACTGGAATGGTGGTTACTCACTCCACAAAATGGCAACATGGAATCAGATGAAGATGGTGTTGGGCTAGAATGCACATGGAATCAGATGATAGTGACTGGAATTTTGGGCTATAATATGTTTTAAGGTTTAAAGACAAAATGAGCTGGAAAGTAAGTGAAGGTGTCAAGAGGTAGAGGGGGTTAATCGGCATTTTATTTACTTTTCTGAACATTTGTGCCATTGTGCTATGGAGCTTTTTCAAGGAGGGAGTATATGTCAAGTATTTTAGATCCATTTCTGAGTGTCACGAATTATCTTATGACTGCTTTTGTGATAGTCCATTGATTAATTATTTGACATAATATTTTATTTTATTAGTTCTGTTATCATCTTACCGTTCCTGATTTATGAGATTTCTTTTTTAAAATGATGCTTTAGGTGCCTGTGTTGACATCCAATTTACCAATTGATCGTAGCTGTCTCTATCATGAAGGCACTTTCCCTCATTTCAAAGGATTAGCTGATTCAGTTGTGTATGTTCCATTTCAGTCCCTCTGGCTATGTTGTTTCATTGCGGAAACTCTTCTAATTGCTGTATTGGTGTTATGCAGAGTGATGAACGGAATCAATGCTCCAAAAGTTGTACAGTGCTATGGTTCTGATGGTAAAACATATAGGCAGTTGGCAAAATCTGGCAATGATGATCTAAGACAAGATGCGGTATGCAATTTCACTTGAATTGTAGCTTTCTGACTTCATCTTTCACTAGTTATCTTTTCTTATCTGCACCTTAGATACTTCATAGTTTGCTGGAGGGGTTCAGGAAATACAATTTGGCAATATGTGTGATGGTTTTATGTAATACTGATCTAGTAACATATGCTTAGCAAGCATTTTGTCTTCTTAAGATGCTGTTCATAGTCTACATCAGAAAAAGAAATCCATCAAAATACCCCGGGCAGTTGAAAATACAACTTGACCTTCCCTCGGTTTTCAACCTAATGATTCAAATCTTATCTTCCGATCCTAATAGATACTCGTATTAGGCTTTCTCCAAATGATATGATTAGCTAAGAAGTAACTATTAACTTTAATATTACTCTTAATGCGACGAGGCGTCGCAAACTGAGGTGACAAGGGCTGAGGCGACAAGGCGCTAGGCGAATGCGCGTGCCTTTTGGATGCGAGGGCCCCTACTTTTAGTCACAAATTCGTCTTTTTAAATCAAAATTTGGGCAATAATACCTTATTTAGGAGTTTTCAAGTTGACTAACGTGTAAATAAAGGAATAAAAGTTGGGAATAATTGGGGAAATAAATGACATAATTATATATTTAGCACAAAAAGATTTGTGTAATGCGTTTTAGTGAGCCTTGTTAGGTGAGCATCATCTAAATGGCACACCTACTATGCACGGAAGCGTTTTGTTTAGCATCATCCAAATCGCTTCTTAGGCATGCTTCCTCAGACTAAGTATTACCTAATTCCTTCAAATTAGCTTCTCAAGAGAAAGGCCAGCTGTTTTCGGTAGATACTTGATGAGAATGTGTTTTCTGGTAAAAAAGAAGAATATTTAGTGGTAGTCGCCTGTAATTTTATCACTCTGTTCTTCATTTCAAAGCCAGCATCTTTGTATCCAAATGACCTTTCTGAGCTCAGAAAGCATTGATGTCGATGTTTCACATTAATCATATTCCTCATCTGTCTTGTTTGGTTTTTTTGACTTTTTTCTCTTTTAAGCAGTGAGTTGGTATTTGGTAACCTACGTGTATCTTCAATAAAGCTTAGTATCATATGACACTTCAGCTCATTTATTGTTGTTGTAACTCTTGTTTCATATAGGCAAACTTTTTCCGAGTCTGAACTTAACTAAGAGATACAAAGAGTTCAATTGCCATAAATTACAGAAGCTGACTTCATTACCTGTTAGAACATTATATGTATGCCATGAGCTTTTATGGTTTAATTGTAAAGATACAGAGTATGAATTTTTATACGCTTAAAGCCTTAAAGTAAAATGAAGGGCGCCTTGTTGAAATTCTTAAGCACTAGTTAGAGGTAACTAATAATCTCTTCATTTTTTGTTAACTTAAATGTTGGAATCTCTTTCATGTCCAATATGAATTTTGTTCAAGCCTAGGATAACTGTACGTCATAAATTGCTATCTACAAAGTCTAGCATGTAATGAAAAATTCTTGGATGCTTTATATTAACAGGTCATGGAGCAATTTTTTGGCTTGGTCAACACTTTCTTACACAACAATCGTGATACATGGAGAAGGAAACTTGGTGTACGTACCTATAAGGTGTGTATTTTTCTTGTCAAGATAACTTGGACAAATGATTGATAAGGTTTGTGGGAATGTGTCTGATAAATGATAAGTGCAACTGATTGTAGGTTGTTCCTTTTACCCCTAGTGCTGGCATCATTGAATGGGTAGATGGCACTCTTCCTTTAGGTGAATATCTTATTGGAAGGTCAGTTTGCATACAGAATGATTGTCTTAACTGTTTATGTTTAAGAGTTGTAGAATTGTTTACCTTTTTTTAATCACACAGTTCACGTAGTGGAGGAGCACATGGGCGCTACGGTGCTGGGGACTGGTCATTTTCTAAATGCCGTGAGCACATGATGAATGCATGTTTCTTCCTTCTTGTCACTTGATTGACTCTATTGTCTTTCTTTCAGTTCATATACCATCTACTTTTATCCCGTCACATCAACTTTGGACAGTTAAAACTGATTTGTCTATCTATGCAGGCCAAAGACAAGCGCAAGGCCTTTAATGATGTTTATAAACATTTCAGGTAGTTAAATATTCTTGGTATCAGAATGGTTTTAAAATTGAACCACCATCTGACACAACAAGCTTTTAATGCAGGCCTGTTATGCATTACTTTTTCCTAGAACGATTTTTACAGCCAGCTGATTGGTTTGAGAAAAGATTGGCTTACACTCGAAGTGTTGCAGCCAGCTCAATGGTTTGTATGCTTAGTTACTGCATTAGCATTACTTTACATACTTTATAAAAAAAACATAAAATTCAACTAAGGAATGCACAATGTTGCCTGTAGGCTTACTTCAATCAAGACATTCGCTGAAACTTTTGGATTTGATTGCAGGATGAAGTGAATGAATCCTCTTAAAAAAAATTAAATCAAAACAAAGAAAGTGTTGTGTGCTTTGATGCATTGGCTGCTCATTTTCCAAATCTCTGATCATTAGATATTGCAATCTAATATATCTCTAAGTTCTGAAAAAGTTTCAAATAAAAAACTGTGTTCTTTATTAAGGTTCAGTTGTAAATTTTAATGGTTGTGGTATTATTCATGTCATAGGGCCGAATATTGATGTAAGACATTCGGGGTATTTGCAAGTCAGTCCAATTATACATGGCACAGAATTCCACTCACAACTCTAATGATCTGTGATCTGTCCACATATGTATCCAGTTACCAGCTTTATTCATCACTTGTTACATCATCCAGAATCACTTATTAAATCATCCAGAATCATGTTAGAAATGGCATAAAACTGAGGACAAACACGGCTTATTACTCGTTTCTGTATGTTAAGATTTCAACTTTGCCTGCAGGGTTGCAACTCCTTTTATCTAAAGTGATTTTCCAAATGTCTGATTCCTTGAGAATTTTTTTTTTTCATCAGGTTGGCTATATTGTCGGATTAGGAGATCGGCATTCCATGAATATCCTAATTGATCAAGCAACTGCAGAAGTTGTTCATATAGATCTTGGGGTTGCTTTTGACCAAGGATTGATGCTCAAAACACCAGAACGGGTTTGTTTAAATGTTTTGTTTTCTGATAAGCTTCAATATATTTCACAAATTGTTGATATATTCACTTGAACATGTCTACTCAAAAATATCTTTCACAGGTACCATTTAGGCTTACAAGGGATATCATTGATGGGATGGGTGTTACAGGAGTTGAGGGTGTGTTCAGAAGATGCTGTGAGGAAACACTTGATTTGATGCGGATTAATAAAGAAGCACTTCTAACAATTATTGAGGTACTACTTAGCGAACAATATCATCGTCGTGCCTGAAATCTAACTAGTTTCTTGAAAATTTACCACCTACTTGGTTTTGCAGGTTTTTATTCACGACCCTTTATACAAATGGGCTTTATCTCCATTGAAGGCATTACAGAGGCAAAAGGTGAATTAGTTCCCTAAATAATAAGACTTGAATGATATCACATCATTCTCATCTTGAGTTCATAGATAGAATACCAGTAGAATTTGCACATTCGTATAATCGTATCCATAGTACTCCGGAGTGGTCAGAATGGAAAACCTGAAATCTATACTTTTCCGGGTTCCTTGTTTCCAACTTGCTGTTTGACTTGGCCACCATTTGCATATATGCATTTTCACACATTTTGTAAAGAATATGGAACTTCAGTTTACACGGCACATGTAATATTCTCATCCTCTTATCCTGGGCAGGAGGGTGAAGATGACATAGAAACAAACTTGGAAGACTCTCTAGATGAGTATGAGGGGAATAAGGATGCTGCACGTGCCTTAATGCGTGTCAAACAGAAATTAGATGGATATGAAGATGGTGAACTGAGAAGTGTACACGGGCAGGTAGATATATTGTGTTTCATTCCTTGCTATATACAAGTGGGCAAAAGTTAATGAGCAGTTGCATGGTTTTTTTTAAAAAAAAAAAAAAAGAACTTAATTGTTTAGAAGTAAGCGTATCAAGACTGCAATTTTTTTATGAAAATTCTGCATATTTTGGCTTAAATGAAGATTCCTAGCGTCATATGTACCCATCTCCGAGTGTCAAGTGTCGGACATGGGTACGTGAGATAATTTGAAGAGTGGGAGTAACATAGATGAACGGGAACCAAAAAAATATCCAATTATCGCATTCCTCTTGGCTTACCCTTCATACTAGTGCATTCTGTGTAGAATTATGAAACTATCTTCATGTCTCAGGTTCAACAGCTGATCCAAGATGCTATCGACCCAGAGCGACTGTGTAATATGTTCCCGGGATGGGGTGCATGGATGTAATCTCAGTTCTCTGTTTTCCATTTCCTCTCTAGTTTCTGAGCTGCTTTGCTCAAATTTTGGTAGTATTGTGTATATACGGATAGGAAACTGTACAGTGACATTCATTGCCATCATTACAGTTTCCTCTGTAGTTATCGTACTAGTTGATACAGAGTACTTAATAACGAACGGAATGAATTAGGTTTGATTATTTATAAATGATCAATTTTTACAGCCAAACTATCAGTTTATGGACTTTTTTTGGCAAACAGTTCAAAACAAGGTTCCTAGAAGTGTGCCGAGGCAGCCTTATGTAACGTTCCGCATCATCCCGAGAATTTTCTCTCATCCAAGTCAGGATACAAGATCACTTGGACTAGATTTCTCCGGAGGTCTCCGGAAGGTTCCAGAGTTCTCTAGAGGAGTCCAGGTCCTTGTAGATAACTCTTGTACATACTAGGACATTCTAGTAACCATGTAAATAAGGAGTCTTGTATGGAATAGTCTAGAAGGCTCCCGAGGATTCTAGGAGCCTTAGGGTTCCAGAGGGTTCCAAGGAGCCCTATAAATATAAATAGGGGGTGCATGGCTCATTTGCCATCCATCCACACAAGCACAAAAACACTTCCAAAGCATTCCAAAACTCTCCTTGTAAAGCTTTCTTAATAAAGCAATCTTTCCCTTATAACTTAGTCTCTTCGTTCTCTACTTAATCTTGATCTTGTTAATCCGACTAAGGAGTGGTTATCGGGGTTGCCTGACTTAACTTGTGACGGGACTACGAGTTAGGTGGCACACGAGTCTTTCTAAGGGCAAGAAAGAGTCATCTCGTGGCACGTGGTATCAGAGCAGGTTTCGATCAAAGCTGCGAAAAATGTCGGGACAAGAAGGTGCGAGTACCGTAGAGAACAATCCGGGTGGTGAGAAGACTAAGAAGGAGACCACCAATGTGCGGTTATCACGATTGGAGGTAGCCATAGGGGAACAACAAGATACCCTCGCTGAGGTAACTGAGGGAATGACAGACTTCACGGACCGGTTCAATACGATGGAGAGTGGGATGGTCGACCTCAAGGAGGAGGTCCAAGGCCTGATCAACTCCCTTGCTAGTTCGCTCAGGGAAGAATTGAGCCAGTTGGTACTTGAGGGGTTGGCCAAGCAAGCCGAGAGTAACGATGCTCGGTTTAAAGCTCTTGAAGGAAGAATAGCTAAAGTGGAGGAGGACTTGGCCATGTGTCGAGCTGCTGTGGTTGGGGGTGCCATGAATCGGGGTGGATCCATGGTACGAGTGCCGGAACCTCCCCGGTTCAGTGGAAAACGAGATGCTCGTGAAATCGACAATTTCTTCTGGAGTGTCGAGCGCTTCTTTACTGCCACACAAATTCAGGAGGATGCGGCTAAGATCAATACCGCCACCATGTATTTATCCGAGGATGCGAACTTATGGTGGAGGAGGCGTGAAGCCGAGGCGATAAAGGGAATATGTGAAATCAAGACTTGGGATGACTTCAAGGCTGATCTCAAGAAACAATTCTATCCCGACAATGCGGGAGAAATTGCCATGAAGAAGCTCCGAGCCTTGAAGCATACAAGCACAATTCGGGAGTACATTAAGCAGTTCACATCTCTTTTACTAGAAGTCGAAGGGATGTCCGAAAACATATCCCTCCTCTATTTCATGGACGGACTGCAAAGGTGGGCCGAGCAAGAACTAAAGCGACGGAATGTCAAGACCCTATCCGAAGCAATATCCGCAGCCGAGTCACTTTATGAACTCAAGAGTGACTCGAAGCGGGATAAGTCCGACAAGAAGAATAGTGGCAAGGAGAAAGGTGGGGGAGCCTCGTTCCAACAGGGAAGCAGCTCGAGTGGAAGCAAATTCTCCAAAGACAAGGGGAAGTCTAAGGAGAAACCGAATTCGGATGGCAAGACCAAGAACAAGGACTGCTTCTTGTGCGGAGGGCCGCACTTTGTCCGGGAGTGTCCACAACGACAGAAGATAAATGCCATGGCCTCCGTGTTCGATGATAAGAGTAGCTCCGACGAGGAAGCCAAGATGGGATCCCTTCGTTTACTCAACAAGATCGCTAGGGAGTCCAAGGACGATGGTAAGACCCTAAATCTCGGTATATGCCCTCGTTCTAGTGGATTAATATTTGTTGAGGCAATTGTTAACGGGAAGCGTACCAAGTCGTTATTCGATTGTGGTGCCACCCATAACTTTGTGACTAAGACCGAAGCCACAAGGTTAGGATTAAAATATAAAAGGGAAGTAGGCTCGATGAAGGCCGTGAACTCTTCGTCGATGCCTATCCATGGGGTAGCTCGAGGAGTCTCTCTTCGTCTGGGTGAATGGGAGGGAAAGGCCGATTTCACCGTTGTAACAATGGATGATTTCGCCATGGTATTGGGCCTCGAGTTCATCGATTCCGTACGACCGGTGGTGTTCGAGGAAGATGGGTCCTTAACCATCAAGGGTCAAGGTAATGCTCGATCTGTTCCGGCTACACGGGATGAAGTTGAAGCAAAGGCGTTATCTGCACTCCAACTTAAGAAGGGACTAAAGCATAATGAGGCGACATATCTCGTGGCATTGGTTGAGGATGGAGCACCAATGTCACCCAGGGTGCCAACGGAAGTGCACCAGGTTTTGGAGGAATACCGAGACATCATGCCGCCCGAGTTGCCAAAGAAGCTTCCACCTAGGAGGGAGGTGGACCATGAGATAGAGTTGGAGCCGGGAGCTAAACCGCCAGCTATGGGGCCATATCGCATGGCACCACCAGAGTTGGAAGAGTTGAGGAGACAACTCAAAGAGCTCTTGGATGCAGGGTTTATCAGGCCGTCCAAGGCCCCTTTCGGTGCACCCGTCTTATTCCAAAAGAAGCACGATGGGTCACTTCGGATGTGCATCGATTACCGAGCTCTTAATAAGGTAACCGTCAAAAATAAGTACCCGATCCCTTTGGTGGCAGATCTATTCGATCGGTTGGGAAAATCGAGGTATTTCTCTAAGCTTGATCTGAGGTCGGGGTATTGGCAAGTACGCATCGCGGAAGGTGATGAGCCAAAGACGACTTGTGTGACTCGGTATGGGTCATATGAGTTCCTCGTAATGCCGTTCGGACTCACCAATGCCCCTGCCACATTTTGTACATTAATGAATAAGATATTCCACCCGTTCCTCGACAAGTTCGTGGTGGTATACCTAGACGACATCGTAGTGTATAGTAATTCCTTGCAAGACCACGTGGAACATCTCCGACAAGTGTTCCAAGTTTTGCGGGAGAATGAACTTTATGTCAAGCTCGAGAAGTGCTCGTTTGCTCAAGACGAGGTGTCTTTTTTAGGACACCGAGTTCGGGATGGGTCGATCATGATGGAGCATGACAAGGTTAAAGCCATCAATGAATGGGAGGTACCCAAGAACGTGTCTGAGTTACGGTCGTTTCTTGGGTTAGCAAATTATTATCGACGGTTCATCCAGGGCTATTCGGCCAAGGCTGCTCCCTTGACCGATCTATTGAAAAAGAAGGTCCCATGGGGATGGGACGATAGGTGTCACGAGGCCTTTGAGGGGCTTAAGAAGGCGGTGACCGAAGAGCCCGTCCTAGTCTTGCCCGACTATGAGAAGCCGTTCGAAGTCCATACCGATGCTTCTGATTTTGCCATTGGTGGGGTGCTTATTCAAGATGGTCATCCAGTGGCGTTCGAGTCCCGCAAGCTCAATGATACGGAAAGGAAATATCCGGTGCATGACAAGGAGATGACCGCTATCATTCATTGTTTGCGAATATGGAGGCATTACTTGCTCGGGAGTCGGTTTGTTGTCAAGACTGACAATGTGGCAACAAGTTATTTCCAGAATCAAAAGAAGCTCACTCCCAAGCAGGCACGGTGGCAAGACTTCTTGGCCGAGTTCGATTATACGATGGAGTATAAACCGGGCAAGACAAATACGGTTGCAGACGCATTGAGCCGTAAGACCATGCTAGCAAACATTAGTGGCGTAACTAGCAACCTACTCGATCGGATCAAGGAAGGCCTTGACAAAGATCCCTTAGCTACGAACTTGGTAAAGTTGGCTAAGGAAGGTAAGACTCGGAGATTCTGGGTGGAAGATAATGTCCTCTATACCGTGGGACACCGAGTCTATGTGCCAAAATATGATAACTTGCGGAGGGAAGTCATGAAGGAGTGTCATGACTCAATGTGGGCCGGTCACCCGGGGATACAAAGGACCATGGCTCTCGTGGAGAAGTCCTTTTATTGGCCACAGATGGGTGACGATGTCGAGACCTATGTGAAGACATGCCTTGTGTGTCAACAAGATAAAATCGAGCAACGAGTTCCAGCGGGTCTCTTACAGCCGTTGCCGATCCCTGACAAGCCATGGGAGAGCATTTCTATGGATTTTATCTCAGCCTTACCCAAGTCAGATGGGTGTGGCTCGATTCTAGTGGTGGTGGACCGTCTTTCCAAGTACGGGACGTTTATACCGGCTACTAAGGATTGTACGGGCGAGGAAGCGACAAGGTTATTTTTCAAGAACGTGGTGAAGTATTGGGGACTACCACGAAGCATCGTGAGCGATCGAGACCCCCGATTCACCGCCCGATTCTGGACCGAGTTATTCAAGTTGATGGGGTTGAGCTTACACTTTTCAACGAGCTTCCATCCGCAGACTGATGGACAGACCGAGAGGGTCAATGCTTTGTTAGAGCTATATCTTAGGCACTTCGTGAGTGCTAATAAAAAAGATTGGGCAAAACTCATGGATGTTGCCCAATTCTCTTATAACCTTCAAAGGTCGGAGTCCACAGGCCAGAGTGCGTTCGAGATTATCACAGGACATCAGCCTTTGACACCCCAAGCCTTAGCCACCGGATATTCAGGGCAAAGTCCAGCAACATTTCGCATGGCTAGGGGTTGGCATGAGCAAATTGATATAGCCAAGACATACTTGGACAAAGCCTCGAAGAAGATGAAGAAGTGGGCAGACAAACATCGTCGAGACTTGGAGTTCCAAGTGGGGGACTTGGTTATGGTAAAACTAATCCCGCAACAGTTCAAGGTGTTCAGGAAGGTTCACAAGGGGCTGGTGCGGAAATACGAAGGACCTTTCCCGATCACCAAGAAGGTTGGGAAGGTATCATATAAGGTGGAGTTACCACCAAAGCTGAAGATCCATCCGGTGTTTCATATCAGTATGTTGAAGCCATACCATGGGGATACGGAGGATCCAAGCCGTGCGGAGTCCCGAAGGGCTCCAACCGCAGTAGTGACTTCCTTTGAGAAGGAAGTTGAACAGATTATGGCGGACCGAGTCATCAGGAAACGGGGAGTCCCAAGAACCAGGGAATTCTTAGTGCGATGGAAGGGTCTACCCGAAAGCGAAGCGTCGTGGGAAAAAGAAGGGGATCTTTGGCAATTTAAAGACTTCATAAGACGCTTTGATGAGCGATCGTGACGAGGACGTCAACGACTTTGGTGGGGGAGAATGTAACGTTCCGCATCATCCCGAGAATTTTCTCTCATCCAAGTCAGGATACAAGATCACTTGGACTAGATTTCTCCGGAGGTCTCCGGAAGGTTCCAGAGTTCTCTAGAGGAGTCCAGGTCCTTGTAGATAACTCTTGTACATACTAGGACATTCTAGTAACCATGTAAATAAGGAGTCTTGTATGGAATAGTCTAGAAGGCTCCCGAGGATTCTAGGAGCCTTAGGGTTCCAGAGGGTTCCAAGGAGCCCTATAAATATAAATAGGGGGTGCATGGCTCATTTGCCATCCATCCACACAAGCACAAAAACACTTCCAAAGCATTCCAAAACTCTCCTTGTAAAGCTTTCTTAATAAAGCAATCTTTCCCTTATAACTTAGTCTCTTCGTTCTCTACTTAATCTTGATCTTGTTAATCCGACTAAGGAGTGGTTATCGGGGTTGCCTGACTTAACTTGTGACGGGACTACGAGTTAGGTGGCACACGAGTCTTTCTAAGGGCAAGAAAGAGTCATCTCGTGACACTTAGCTAAAAAATTGCGCCCTTTTGTTACATGAATAGGGAATAAAACCAAAGTAGAAAAATGATGAAAACAAGTAGCATGGCAAAGGTTATCTTCAAAAATCCTTCAGCATCATGTGAAATTCCTTCTGCTCTCATAATTTGCCACACAAGATTTAAGTAGAGATTCAAGTAGTCCGTCCGTCAAAATAGCAACATGAAACAATTTGCTCGTTAAAGTCCACTTAAGTAGGAGTGAGCATCGAATAGGACCGGACTGAAGATCAAAATCTTTTTTTTTTATGGATCGAGGACTGGACCTAAAATTTTTGGTCTTGGACCAGATCAAACACAAAATATTCGGTCTGGTCCTGGACCAGAATGGACCTAAAACTATTTTTTACTATTTCAAACTCTCTCCACATTATTTTTCACCCCATTTCATTTAAATAGTTCTTACAAATATTCATAAAATGAGACGAAAAATAGTGATCGGAGGTAGTGATAAATATAAATGAATTTTTCTTAGGTTTATTATAGTCCTAACAGCTTTTCTAAAATTCAAAATATGTTTGGTTTATATCTATGAAATTCATGACTTTGCAATAATTTTTCGATGTGAGACATTTTACTCAAATTTATAGTCTTAAGAGTTTTTTTATGACTTAAATGTAGGATAATTTTACATAATTAAGCTTATGGTCCTAAAAAAAATCGGAATTACTTTTTCATAAGTGCATGTTACTCAATTATCCCTACAATTTTCTGATTATTTCTCTGTTACCCTTCTCACACTTTTTCAAACCTACTGCTTTATTTCTTTTCTAAACCACTTTTAATCCAAATTCTTTCTTAAAGCTCGTTAAATTTGAAAATTGATCGATTGTTATTTCGGAATTCGCTATGGATTATAGTTCGGTAATCAATATTTTAATTTTACTTGCAAATTATGATTTAATTGATGATTATGTTTGATTGTTTTTAGAAAGTTAAGGGTTTAGGGTTGGGACACCGGAGGCTGCCGGAAGAGATGGCGGCATCCAGAGGAAGTGGTGGGGCAGAGACGACGGCAGGAGGAGGACGGGGCCGGCGCCTAGAGAAGAGAGGAAGTTGGAGAGAGGCGTGCGGGTGTTAGAGGAAGGTTGGTGTTGTGGGTGTTTAGGACGGTGTGGGAAGGCGGCGCCGGAGGAGGGTCCGTCTGGGGGCAACGACGGCTGTGACGGTCGGAGAAGGGGAAAGAGGGTGAGGGTGAGGGTGGGTGGCTGTAGCTTTGTTTTTTTTTTTTGTTTTTTTTTGCCATCACGTTGTAGGCCTTAGCTTTGTTGATGGTTGTTTTTTTCTTTTTTTTATCTTCTTTATTATTTATTTTTAATTTGAATTTTATTTTATTATTTTGTAATTAGATTTTTGTGTTAATTATCGAATTAATTTCGATTTGTACGGTTGTAATTCTCGTATTTTAATTATTACTATTGTGTAATTTTATTTTGTTGTTGTAATTTTGTAATTTTAATTTTAAATTTGATTTGTCTTATTGTAATTTTTTCCGAGAAATAATAATTAGGGAACAAATAATAATTTTCCCCAAATTACAAGAAAAATAAATATGAGTACTAATCCTTTTTTCCGAGAAAAAAAACTTGACAATAATAACATTAATATCTTTTCTAAAAACGAAAAAAATGGCGATCGGAGTGGTAATCGGAGTGGTGGCCGAAGTAGGGAGGTGGTGGAGGGGATGTAATTTGGAATTTTGAGAATTTTTGAGATTTCTCTCAAAACTCTCTCTAATGCAATGATGAGGTGAAGGAGAAATGAGAAGGGCAATTGTGTAATTCTCAAGTACTAATAAGTAACACACAATTATGAAAAAGTACCACCCAATTTTTTTAAGACTTAAAATAGTTTGTTTTTCCATTTAAGTTATGAAGGACGAACGATTAATCTTATTTATATAGGAACGTGCTAAATCATACACGAAAATTACTACATTGTACACGTAATTTCCGTGTTTGCCCCTCTCATTTCACCCATTCCCCTTCCACTTGAGAGGAAAAAAAATCAACCACCACAGCACCATCCCAGGACATCACCACCTTCAACCACAACCCCACCCAAACCAAACACCCAACACCCTAACTGAAGCCCCCGACGACCACCTATGTACACCAAACCCCATGACGACCCCAGCCCAACCCCACGTTAGACCGCACTTGGTCCACCGGCCACCACCACCATTTCCCGACCAACTGTCGTTCCTCGTCGGATTCCCTTCCCTAACCCGCTTCGTTGACAACCACCACCCCTCTCCCCACGTCGGGCCGCCTACAATCATCATGGCCACCACACTAAGACCATTTTCTTTTCAGCTCCTTTTCAGCCCGTTTCAGACCAGCTTAGCTTCTATCAGTTTAGCCCAGCTCCTATAAGCTCGACTCAGCTCTAATTTTTTCAGCCCAACTCCAATATTTTCAACTCCTAAAATAATACTTCAATAATAATAATAAGATCCGTTTTATAATAATAATAATAATAATAATAATAATAATAATAATAATAATAATAAGTCCCCATTGACTCAGTCTGCGATGACGAATTTCCTGCCTGGTCGTGCGGTCGTTAACGCTGCTCAGCCTAAGTGCGCCAAGTACGGAGATTTGTGCACCAAGACTGGTTATGGGTTCTGCCTTTCTCCTTCTCTTCACTTGGGGAGCTTGATGCAGAGGCTTTTGCGTTGCTCAAGCGGATTTAAAAATTCTCTATCGCTCAGGATGTGGGGGCTCACGCAGCTGCTTTTATTTTCACTAGACTTAGCTTCGCTATTGCTAAGGGAGTGGGTGCCCAGATAGTATCTCGGCTACCCACTAACTTCTTGTAATTTGTTTCGTTATTGATGCAAGCTTCGGTTCATAATAATAATAATAAAATAATAATAATAATAATGATAATGATAATAATGATAATGATAATAATAATAATAGTATAGTAAGGTTAAATCTATTATTAAGGCCAAATTTAAAGGTTATGAAGTTATACTAACTACAGTTGTCATTACAATGACCGGGTTTGGGTTATTTGGAACCCGAGTAGTGTTACTGTTAATAAGGTGGAGGTTGATGATCAATGGATTCACTTCTATGTTCATCACTTTGCTTCTAATAAGCACTTTGATGCTACTATGGTTTATGGTCATAATGACCCTACTGCTAGAGAAAGATTATGGGATAAAATGATAAAGTATAGTGGAAGGATGGATAACTGGATTGTAATGGGTGATTTTAATATCATCCGTTATAGTCATGAGAAGATTCGGGGCACAGATCCAAATATTGAAGATATGGAAGCTTTTAACAACTGTATTGAGAAGTGTGCTCTACAGGAGATTACCAACCAGGGATGCGATGTGAATTCACCTGGAATAATAAGCAAGATGTCAAAGATAGGGTGTGGACTCGTTTGGATAGAACTTTAGTTAACATGAAGTGGGTTAATTCTTTTTCTGATTCTCATGCTCAAATTTTGAATCCTGGGGTTTATGACCACTCTCCAGTGTTGGTCGAGATTGCTAATGAGAGCAAGCAGTGCAGACAGTTTAGTTTTCTTAATTGTTGGACATCCCATCCTCAATTTCTGGAAACGGTACAGGAAGCTTGGAATAAGAGGGTTTATGGAGCTATTGGTTATCAATTTTTTTAGCAAACTTAAGAATGTTAAAGAGGCTTTGAAGAGATTGCATAGAAGTTCTTTTACTAACTTGGAACAAAGGATTAAGGACTTAGATAAGGAGTTGGACAGCTGCCAAAAGAAGATCCAGGAGCAGAAAAATGATGTCAGTTTATTGGAGAAGGAGAAAATTATATTGAATGAATGGAGGAGTCTTAAACAGACGGAAATTAGCATTGCACATCAGAGGGCAAAGATGGATAACATAGTTAAGGATGATGCTGCTGCTTCTCATTTCCACTCTAGAATCAAAGAAAGGAGGCAACAGCAAACCATAGGGGTCATTAAGGATAGACATGGTATACAAAGAGAGGGTAAAGAGGAGGTGGCTGCAAGTTTTGTTGATTATTATGAACACCTATTAGGTAGTAAGAAGAATGTCACTAACATTCATGGAGATGGTATGGTTGATGGAGGTAAGGTAGAACAGAATGATTGGGAGGACCTGTTGACTCAGCCTATTGATGAGGAGATAAGGAGGGTTGTTTTCTCGATTGGATCCAATATGAGTCCGGGTCCTGATGGATTCTCTGCTGGATTTTTTAAAGCTGCTTGGAGTATAGTAGATGCGAATTTCTGCAAAGTAGTTAAGGAATTCTTTGAAAAAAGAAAACTGGTGAAACAGGCAAATGCTACGCTCATTACTCTTGTTCCAAAGAAGCAAGTATGCAATTATGTGTTGGATTTCAGACCTCTATCCTGTTGTTCTGTTTTGTATAAAACTATCAGTAAGTTGATCACTATCAGGTTGCAGAAGGTTATTCATAAGGTTGTGGGGCCTGAACAAGCGGCATTCATTCATAATAGGAGTATCCACGAGAATATTGCTATCTCACAATCACTGATTAAGAACTATAATAGGAAGTATATCACACCTCGTTGTTTAATGAAGATCGATTTAAGGAAAGCATTTGACTCGCTTCAATGGGAATTCATGGACAATATGATGAAGGAGTTCAATTTTCCTGAGGAATTCATTGGTTGGATCAGAACGTGTATCCAAGGGTCTTAGTTCTCAATTAAGGTTAATGTGGTTTCTCAAGGATTCTTTAAAGGGAGGAGCGGGGTTAGACAAGGGGATCCCCTCTCCCCTTACCTATTTGTTCTTAGTATGGAAGTATTGTCTAGACACCTCAGATACAACCAAATACTTTCCCAGGTATCCTATCATCCAAAGTGTAGGCAAATTAATTTGAATCATCTGATATTTGCAGATGATCTTATGGTTTTTACTCGGGGTGACATTCCCTCAGTTCAGTCGATTATGAATGCATTAGAGAAGTTTGAAAAGGAATCGGCTTGCAAACAAACAAGGACAAAACTGATATATACTTAGGAGGTGTTACGGAGGAGGTGAAAGACCTAATTTTGGCTGAGACTGGGTTCACTCAAGGGGCTTTTCCTTGCAAATATTTAGGTATCCCCTTGAATGCTATAACTAATAGATTGGAGCATTATAATGATTTATTAGCAACGATCAGGGGCTCTTTTAGTGGATGGTCTGCTACTGCTCTATCTTATGCTGGCAGGATTGAATTGATTAACTCGGTTATATTTGGTATTTTGAACTATTGGAGTGTGAATACATTACTGCCTCAGAATGTGTTGCTGAAACTCAAACAGTTCTGCAGGACATACTTGTGGACTGAAAGTATAGAGAAGGGGCGTATGTATTACAAGAGTTGAAATAACATGTGTGCACCTTGGGAGGAAGGGGGGGTTTGGGATTATTGAGATGGAGGCTTGGAATAAAGCTTTAGTGCTGTGGAAGATGATTAGGAATGAGCAGGGTTTATGGAATTCTTGGATACACTGCTATATCCTTGGCAACAAGTCCATTTGGGACATTAGGAAAGAGGAAAGATATACTGCTACTCTGAAGAGTAATATGAAAATCAGGGATGAGATTATTGTAGGTGTGGGTGATAAACATAAGGCTAAGGAACTCATTTGCAGCTAGCAGGTGAAGGAGAAATTTCAGACTGCCATGGCCTATAACTGGTTTCGGACCAAATTTCCCAAGCAACGTTGGTTGAAGTTGGTTGGGGGGCAAAAGGTTATCCCCAAACATGGTTTCATTACTTCTATGGTTGCTCAAAGGAAACTAGAAACTATGTAGAATATTAGGAAACGTGGGCTACCTATCATGAACAGATGTGTTCTTTGCAGGTTAGAAGAGGAGGATCACGAGCACCTGTTCTTTAATTGTAATTTTGCTATGAGTGTGTGGCAGAGGATCAAGGATTGGTTAAACATTCAAGGAAGGGGGAAAAGAGCTTAAGGCAGAGTTGAAGTGGAGCATGGCGAAGCAAAGGAGGAAGCACTGGAAGAATCAATGGTATTGTCATTGCATTGCGGCTGTCACGTGCCATGTTTGGAGAGAACTGAACAATAGAATTTTTCAGGATAGCATGAGATCTTGTAATAGTATTATTAATCAGATTAAGTTCGAGATTTTCATTAGGATGAGGAGTAGAGGTATGGATCTAAGCCTTTTAAGAAGCGGTTGATGGAGTTCGAACTCTAATAGGGGGTGTCCTTTTGTAAGTTGAGTCTCTTTTCTCTTCCCTATATGGATGAATAAAGAGGCATAACCTTCTTGCAAAAATAATAATAATAATAATAATAGTTTTGCGATTGCTAAGGAAGTGGAGGCCCAGATAGTATCTTGGCTCCCCCTCTAACTTCTTGTAATTTGTTCTAGTGTTAATGCAAGATCCGTTTATTATAAAAAAATAAAATAATAAAAATAAAAATATATAATAATAATAATTGTAATAAAATATAATAATAATAATATATTTTAATAACAATAATAATATATTTTAATAACAATAACAATAACAATAATAATAATAATATTATTATTATTATTATTTATTTATTTATATGAAACGGAAGTTGTATTAAGATCGAAGCAAATTACAACAAGCTATTATTACTATTATTGCATTTCGATAATAATGCAAGTTTCTTTTCATAAAAATAATAATAATAATGATAATATTATCACTGTTGTTGTTATTTTTATTACTCATATCTCTTAATGTTAATAATAACAAATCATTACTATCATCGTCATCGTCGTTGTCGTCATCATCATCGTCATTTTTATTATTATTGTTATTGTTGTTATTAACTTATTATTATTATTTTCTATTTTTTTATCATCATTGTTATTATAATAATTATTAATATATTATGCATTTCATAATATTTGGAGGTCTTGAAATATATATTATATTCAAATATTTACAACTCTGTCTCAATGCCATCATGATTAATTTACGTTTTTTACACCATTTTTGAGTGAATAGAATATCTAATATATATACCATACAATATAACATATGAGTATTATTTTTATTGTATTAAGATTTATGGATATCAAAATTTAAAATTTTGTATATTACGTAATCAAAGATGTATAGTATTACATAACAAATTTTCTATTGCCAAGTATGAAAAAAAACAAAAGTAGAAATCAAATGAATTGGAGGGAGTACTATGTTGTTGTTGTTGTTGTTGTTGTTATTGTTAATTAATTAATTTGTTGTTGTTATTATTATTATTATTATTATTATTATTATTTTTTCAAGGAAAGTATGCCTTATTTTATTAAAAATAAGACTAGAATCTTACAAAAGATATATCCTCTACGACTTAAACCTCCTCTATAATAATTGCTTCAAAGCAAGATCCACACCTCTACCTCGTAATCTGGTGCTAACTTCAAATTTAATACGACTTACAAGACTTTCTACGGTAGTCCTGGTATTAGAGAAAATTCTATTGTTCCTTTCCATCCAAATCCAATATGTTGCAGCAGCTATGGTGCTACAAAACCATTGGTTCTTTCAGTGCCTTCTGTTCTTTCGTGCAGTACACCAAGTCAGTTCAGTAAGCAAATCCCAGCCTTTCCCAGTAATCTGCATCCAGATTAAAAGGTGTTGTCATACCTGTATAGAGAAGGAGCACCCAAAAATAAGTGCTTGACAGATTCATACCCGTTCTTACATAATTCACATCTGCTCGCCAGATTAAGTCCTCTTGCTTGCAGCTTATCCTGAGTAGCCAAAGCTCGTTGCCCAGCTAAAACCAGTATAACTCTCTGCTTAGGAGTAACACCATTTCCCTTAAACCTGGCCATCCATCTAACCGTTTGCTCATGCTTTCTAAACCAATCATAAGCAGCATTGGCAATAAAAGAATTGTTACAAGTCCAACTTCTAACCAGTGCAGTAGCTGCTTCAATACCCCCGCTCACCTGCAATATTTCATCTCTTAAGTTAAGTATGCTCTTCCAAGTAGAGGTGTGGTTCTCCTTTTTCTTAACAGACCAAACATCTTGATTCTGAAGCATATATCGGATGTGCCAATCTTTCCAAAGGCTAGATTTGTCGCTAAGAATTATATCCAGTGGACAATGTCGCTAAGAATTATATCCAGTGGACAATCTGCGCTTTATTCCAACTTCTCAAGCTCTTATCATTAAGTCCCCCTTCCGCCCAGGGTAAGCAGATGCTCAACCAGCTTTTAAACACCATTCTCACCTTGTTATAGCTACCCGTCCAAAAGAATCTCAAGCAAAGCTGATCAATGCGCTTAATAACATTGATAGGGAAAATTGCATTAGAGCACCAGTAATTGGTTAACCAAATGACCACATATGTAATTTATTGGAGTCGTCCAACATAAGTTAGATGACTAGAGGACCAGCACACCATCTTAGTCTGAATCTTGTTGAGAAGCACCTGGTATTGATTCAACCTGTTGTTCACAGAATGGAGAGGCAAGCCTAGGTAGCGACAAGGGAATTGTCCTTGTGCAAACCCAGTTTGCTCCATAATGAGGTCCTCTACATCCTTTCCTACCCCTCCAAAGAAAATATGAGTCTTCTCCTTGTTAGCCTGCAACCCTGACCCTAAAGCAAACATCTCCAATGCCTTAGTAACTGCAATCATTGAGGGGCTATCACCCCTAGTGAAGATCATTAGATCATTTGCAAACACCATGCGATTGAGCTTTAGTTTACAACACTTTGGATGATAAGAAACTTGAGGCTGCTGATTTATATCTCTAAGTCTCCTAGAGAGCACTTCCATGCTTAAGACAAAAAGGTAAGGGGAGAGTGGGCAACCTTGACGAAGACCACTTCTGCCCTTATAAAAACCATGATTTGCTCCATTAACTTTCAAGGTAAACCAAGAGCTAGTAATACAGGCCATTACCCACTCAATGAACACAGGTGGAAAGTTTAATTTGGCTCTTTAAGTAGGCTTTCAATAAAATCCCATTGAATAGAATCAAATGCCTTCCTTAGATCTATCTTCATAAGGCACCTAGGAGTTAAGTACTTCCTTCCATAATTTTTTACCGGAGCTTGAGACAATACTATGTTTTCTTGTATACTTCTCCCCTTGATAAATGTTGCCTGCTCAAACCCAACTAAATTTTACAGCACCTGTTGAATACACAAAGTAAGCAATTTGCTGATTGTTTTGTAAAAAACAGTACATCAGGAAATTGGCCTGTAATCTAATACAGTCTGACAGATATCCTTCTTTGGTATAAGAGTAATATCCATTGAGTTAGCTTGCTTAAGCATTCTCTTATTTTGGAAGAATTCTAGGACAGTAGAGTAAAAATCACCCTTTATTAATATTATACTCCAAGAGCTTTTGAAGAAAGCAGACGAGAACCCATTTGGACCTTGACTTCTGTCCTCCCCTATACAAAAAACTGCTTTTCTGACTTCATCTTCAGTAGGCAACCTGGTTATAAGTTCCCACTCATCCTTCAGTACTCTAGCACCCTTAGCTACCATGCCCCCAAGAGGTTGAACCTGTTGAGACCTACCAAGTAGCTCCTTGTAATAATCAATAAAACCATCCGCGACCTCTAAAAGTCCTTCTCTAAGTCTGCCATCTTTATCTTGGATAGAACCAATAATTTTTTGATGCCTCCCTTCTCTAATTCTTGCGTGAAAATACTTAGTCGCTTTATCCCCTTGCATTATATTGTCCATTTTTGCTCTTTGTTTAAGAATGCTAAGTTCGGCATCCTGAAGTGCTCTGTAAGTTGCCAAAATCTTCACCTCACGATTAGCATAGTCAATAGAGAATGAATGATTCAAGAGTTGCCGCTGACATTCATCCAGGTCAGATTTAGTCTCAGATATTCTTCTACTAAGATGAGTAAAATTATTTTGTGCATCCTTCTTAAAGCCCCTTTAACCCTCTTTAGTTTAGTAAAAAGTGTGAATCCTGCTGTTCCCACAGCAGGGTAATTCCAAGCTGAGGAAACAACTTCATGATACTTTGGACATTTAGTCCAACAGTTCAGGAAGGTGAAAGAATAAGTCTTCTTCTCATCCGGCATGATTGCAACATAGACTGGCGAATGATCTGAAATATCAGGACTTAAGTAGGTGGCAAAGGAGGAAGGAAAAGAGTGAATCCATCCGCCATTAACCAAAGCTCTATCAAGTCGCGACCAAACTCTATCATCTGGGTGTTGCTTATTAGTCCAAGTGAACTCCTGCCCTTGACCAGTAATCTCATATAGTCTAGCTTACAATGAGCATTCATTGAAATCATCCATCTCCTTGATAGCTGGAGGGGAACCCCCAATCTTCTCTTGCTGATTCCTTACAATATTGAAGTCTCCAATAACAATCCAACCTTCCTGCACCCCTCTAAAGGAACAAATAGCTTGCCAAAGTCGTTCCCATCTATCCTTCCCTTCATTACTCCCATACACAGTAGTCATATAAATCTCCAAGCCAGAGGCAAAGTGATGAACATGGCTATGAATGAACTGAGCATGAGTTGCAAGAATAGTCACTCTGACAGTGCTCGATTTCCAAATCATCCAAATACGACCATTATAGTGTGACTCATAATTGGACGCAACCATAAATGCCTTAAATTTCCTCATAATAATAGGAGAAGCCTTAGCCTCTTTTATTCGAGTTTCAAGTAACCCCAAAACATCAATACCTCTAGTTCTAATTAAGTTAAGAACAACACTTTGCTTTATTTCTTCATTCCCACCCCTAATATTCCAAGTAGCTATTTGCATTAGATATAAGGGTGAGGTGGAATATCAGCAACTATCGGGTCAAGTTTCCTCTCAAGCCCTCCTTCCTGCTTTTCCAGGTCTTTAATTTCATTTTGCCAAAGGAGACTGTATCTGATAGTCTGCATCAGTTCCAATTTCACCTCTTTGCTCATATCAAGGTTTGCTAGAAAAGACAGAGCCTCCAATGCATTTATGCACATAAAGAAACCCATCATTTTCCCTCCCTAATCCATCTGAGCCTGGGATAGGGGAATGCTGCCGCTCTTCCACATGTTGCAGATTGGGGTCCGGGATTACAACGCCTTCCCTTAATCCCCCTGGCCCTAGGTTCAAGTTGGGGTTCGGGTCTATACCCTCCCTTAATCCGCCTGAACAAAGGGACAAGTTGGGGTCCAGGACAATCTATTCATCCCTCCCTAATCCACCTGATGGGGGAAGGAATCAGCCTTAGCCTGCTGTCCTTCAACCTTTCCCATCAGATTGGGGTCCGGGATACCCATGCCTTCCCTTAATCCGCTCGCCCCAAGGGTGGAGTTGGGGTCCAGGCGGCCATCACCAATTCCACCAGTAACTGTCTTTACAAGAGTGTACCTGGTCTGAACCTGTACATTCTTTTTCTTCTCCCCCTCAGTCTTCTTCTTCTCCAACTTACAAGTGCCCTTCAAGTGTCCCAATTTGCAGCATGAATGACAGTAATATAGGAGCCATTCGTATTATTATTATTATTATTATTATTATTATTAAATTTTTTTGTTTTTTTTTTATTTTTGGTTGAAATGGGAGAATTTTATTGATGAATCAAAACTTAGTTTACAAAAAATTGGTGGGCAGCCGAGATACAATCTGGGCCCCCATTATTATTATTATAATTATTATAATTTTTTTAATAACGGAACTTTCATTAACACCAGAACAAATTACAAGAAGTTAGAGGGAAGCCGAGATACTATCTGGGCCCCCACTCCCTTAGTGATCGCAAAACTAATTCTAGTGAAAATATGAACTGCGGCACGCGCTCCAGCATCCTGAGACATAGCGAATTTACGAATCCGCTGGAGCAGAGAAACAACATCCGTGTCGAGCTCACCGAGAGAGGAGAAGGAGAAAGGAAGAAAACCATACCCAATGGCCGTGCAGCGTGCATGATACTTGGCACACTTACGGTGAGCAGCATCAGCAACGGCCCGTCCATGCTCAAAAGAAGTTAAGCCGGACTGGGTCAAAGGATTATTATTATTATTATTGTTGTTGTTGTTGTTGTTGTTATTATTTTTTTTTGCAAGAAGAGGTATCATTTCATTTCATTGTGAAAGAAATTACAATTTTTGCAAAAATACTATCACACTATAGGCCTAATGAAAGAGCCCAAGTTTATCTACTATCCTTTTATATCTAGGATTGTACTTTAGACTATCAAACCGAGTTTCTACAACAAATTTAGTATATGCAATCAAAGCATCAACAAAGGACTTTGTATTTGTGAAAATCCTCTTATTTCTTTCCTTCCAAAGCTGATATACAGTAGCAGCCAAACAGGTACAGATCCAGGAAAATTTCCAATGCTTCCTCCGTTTTCTCTTCCTCAACCAGTACAGAACAACACTTAGCTTACTGCCTATATGATCGATCTCCATCCAACGCAGTACAACAGTCCAAACTTGATCAGAAAAAGAACAGGAAAAGAATAAGTGAGGGGTGCTTTCAACATCAGCCTCACACAGGCAACACCTATTAACCAGATGAAAACCTCGCTTCATGTACTGATCTGTCGTGGCTAGCTGGTTTTGAATAGCAAGGGAAAGAATCACTTTGTGACTTGGTACTATAGGGCTAGAAGAAAGAATACCCCTCCAATTAAGCACCTGTGCGTTAGCAAGTAGGCAGTAAGCTTTACTTACTTTGAATTTTGCATTGAACACACTACCTTGGAGAAATTCCTGAGCAGCATTCCAAGAACCATATCTATTCAACAAATCGTCTCGAACAACAAGAATCCCCTTGAGACTAGCAGAGTGGAACTCCTTAGCTTGAATAGACCAAATAGATCCTCCTCGAAATATATAATCTTGACACCATTTACTCCATAAACTGGATGGTGGTTGCGAAAGAACCCAGACCCATTTCATCAATAGAGCCTTATTCCAGATTGCAGCATTCTTTATATTAAATCCACCTGAATACCATGAATAGCAGATATCCGTCCATTTTTTAAAAACTAATCTTCGTTGACCCTCCTGCACACCCCAGAAAAAATCTTTGCACAGCTTAGCTATGCTTTTAAGCACGGCAGCAAGAATTTGCAAACTAGAATACCAGAAATTCTCTATTCCAAAGACTACTGAGTTGATTAAATGTATCTTCCCTGCATAGGAGAGAAACTTCATAGACTAGTGCTTAGTAGCCTTCTGAATTTTCAATATCAGTCCATCAAACATCCTAACACCAACCCTCGCATCAGATAAGGGAATGCCAAGATATCTGAAAGGAAATGACCCCTCAACAAACCCCGTACCAGCAATAATTGCATTCTTAACTTCCAATCTAACACCTCCAAAATATATATTTGTTTTATCATTGTTAGCTTGAAGTCTTGAGATTGCTGCAAAGTCCCCCAAGGCTTTCTTAATTGCCATAACCGAGGGAACATCACCTCAAACAAAGAGCATAAGGTCATCCGCAAATATCAAATGCGTTATATTCAGTCTACAGCACTTGGGGTGGAAAGAAACTTGCTCCTGAGTACAAAGAAGCCTGAGAGAACGCGATAAAATTTCCATACTCATGAAAAAAATATAAGGAGAAAGGGGATCCCTTTGCCTAATTCCACTCTTACCCTGAAAGAACCCATTAATACTCCCATTCAGTTTAAAGGAATACCATGGATCTTTGATACAACCCATCAACCATTTAGCAAACTGACCGGGTATACCAAAAGCAACCATCATCTGCTCTATAAACTTCCATTGTAGTGAATCGAATGCTTTTCTAATATCCACTTTCACTAGACATCTAGGAGTCAAGAATTTCCTAGAATATCCCTTCACCAAAGCCTGAGACAAGAGAATATTGTCAAAAATGTTCCTCCCCTTGATAAAAGCAGCTTGTTCCTCACCAATAAGATCCGGAAGAACAGTTTTTAATCTATTAGCAAGGACCTTTGAGATTGCCTTATAAAAAACCGTACAGCAAGAGTTGGGCCTGAAATCCATCACAGAGCAGGCTTACTTCCTTCCTCTTTGGAATGAGTGTAATCAATGTGGAGTTTGCTTGTTTTGACATGGATCCAGTCTTAAAGAACTGTAGTGCTGCCTTGCAGAAATCTGCCCCAACAATATGCCAAGTTGCTTTAAAGAATTTAGCTGAGAACCCGTCAATTCCTGGGCTACTATTGTTATCCATGCTAAAAACCGCGTCCTTTATCTCTTGAGAAGTGACTGGGTGTATAAGCATCCTAGTATGGGTGGAGGAAAGCATGCCTGAAACTGGAAAGTCCTGCACAGGGATGCTTCTGCCCAGTAGGTCAATATAATACTCCTGGAAAGCAGCTGATACAGCATCTGTACCCACTTGAATCTCACCCGCAGCATTCTTGATTGCCCCTATCATATGTTGGTTTCTCCTTTCAGATATTTTTGAATAAAAGTACTTAGACGAACAGTCTGAGAGCTGAAGATGTTTTACTTGGCACGTTGCTGCAACATACTAAGTTCAGCGGTTTTAATTGAGCTATAACTATCCACCAACATCTGCTCCTCCTGAATAAGAGAGGGGGAAAGAGGGTTTGCCACCAGTTTTCTCTGACAATCTACCAGGGCCTTCTTGGCCGAGGACACTTGCCCTGAGATATTGACAAATGATCTTTTATGCAGATATCTAAGAGCATGCTTGACTTTTTTTAAGTTTTTGAAATAGACTAAACATTGGAGACCCCCTGACCTTAGCAGACCAAGCCCGCTGCACAATAAGAAAGAAATCAGGATGATCCACCCAGCTATTCAGGAAGCTAAACCGTTTCCTAGTTGGCTGATCAACTGAACTGGAAACTAGAATTGGAGAATGGTCTGAGATACCAGGTTCTCCTATAATAGCTGCAGAAGAAGGAAAAGTAGTACACCAATCAGAACTAACCAATGCTCTGTCAATTCTAGACCATACTCTAGTGTCCACTTTCTGTTTATTATTCCAGGTAAAAGACCCTCCACTCCATTGAAGATCATCCAAACCGCATTGAAGAATACAGTCATTGAAATCCCACATGTCTTGCAATCAAGGTGGATTGCCAAGCTTCTCCTCAGGCTCTCTAACAACATTAAAATCTCCAATAACCAACCAAGGTCCAGAAACTTGTAACTTGATCAGGTCCTCCCACAATTCCTTTCTAACCTTCCCATCATTACTACCATACACCACACTAAGAAGAATAGATTTATTCATAGTATAATGATGCAAAGTACCAGAGATCAATTGGTCAGAGACCTTATTAACAGCGAACTTGACAGTAATTATTATTATTATTATTATTATTATTATTATTATTATTATTATTATTATCATTATTATAATCATTATCATTATAATCATTATTATTATTATTATTATTATTATTATTATTTTTTATATAAATAGATGAATATTATTGATGAATCAAAACGCAGTTTACAAAAAATTGGTGGGCAGCCGAGATACAATCTGGGCCCCCACCCCCTTAGCTATAGCAAAGCTAAGTCTAGTAAAAATAAAAGGAGCAGCGCGTGCTCCGGCATCCTGCGCTATCGAAAATTTCTGAATCCTCTTGAGCAAGGCGATAGCATCCGCCTCCAATTCCCCCAACGAAGAAAAGGAAAAAGGTAAGAATCCATAACCAAGCCCCACACACAAGTCCCGATACTTAGCAAATTTGCGCCGAGCAGCGTCACCCACAGCACGACCTGGCATGAAATCGGAAAGCCCGGACTGTGTCAAGGGAGAAGACCCGGTAAGATCTACACAAACGTCACGCCCCTGGTCCCACGAATAAAGGAGCAAATCCGCAGGACGGAAGGAACCGTCGTGGTCATCGATCAAGCCAATATCAACCTCCTTACCTGCCGAGACCCCGGAACGAAAACAGATATCCAATAGAGTGTCACGAACGAGGTTATGCCGATGCTTAATACCAACAACTCTCGGACATGACACGGCATGGTCCCCATAAATGTCGTCCCGAAAAACCCGAGAGCAAGCAGAACACGGCCCAGGCATGGAAAACAAAGGAATGCCCAACCGATAGCTAAGCACACACCGGTATGTCCGCCCATTCATAGTCTGACCCAACCCAGAAATAGGGACAGCACGCAGCCAATCAGAAGCATGACGGCCTTGCTGAGACTTCCATAAAGCAATCTGGCGGGAGGTCAAAGAGTAAACTGAGTCTGGAGTAGCCACAACCCTCGTGAAATATATATCTGCCAAAGACTTCATAAGTTTGGGGGCAGCGATCTCACAAGGATTACACACAACAGAACCCAAAACCTCCTTAAGCCTACACAAGGCTGCATCGAAAGCCGGGCCAGAAGCCGAGACACCCAAAGCACGAAGCCTGCAAACCCAAAGACTGCAGCCGAGATGCCACGAAGGCATAATGGAGGACATCCTCAACGGCATACACCCCAACCCCCCCCCCCCCAAAGAAAAGGGAAGGGTGGCAAGTCGCCACTGCCACTCGCCAAAACCGGGCCCAGACGCAGTAACAATACGCTCTACATGAGAACGAAGTGCCCTGTCAAAAACAAGCTTAGCCGACTCAAAAACAGTGGGTGAGCAAATACGTAAAGCAAAATAAAGTTTGGAAATACCAGTACAAGCCCAAAGCAACAACAACTCACATTGCGGATCATCAAGCAGAGCGACAGAATCCATAAGCGCGATGGTTCTAGACACTCTACTCATCACAAGCTCACTGCTGAACTCATGGCACACACTAACAGGTCCACCAAGGACTTTGAGATGAATTTAGTTCTTTTTAGATACGATATTCGACTAGAGAGTCGATATCGTATTTTAAGAAAGTTTGTTTTGTATAGAAAAAAATTATATTGTAGTATCGATGTTAGAAAAAATAAAAGACGTAATGATGGCGACCCATAAAAAAATGGACCGAGGACGTAAAAGAAAAAAAAAACGAGAGGAAGGGAGAGAGAAAGGAGAAGACGGGATTTTGATTAACACCCTCAACCTACATGCTTTGTATACTCGGAATGGGGCTCGTCGGAATGTGGCTTAGACACGGGAGCGTCGAGGTAATGTCGGTGAGTTATGGTGGTTTATGCGTGTGAGGTGTCGGGTAGAGGTCTGGCCGATTTCATTTGGGTCTAGGCGGCGTGATCTCGGGTTGTGATATCGGTCTTTCGATGCTATGTGTATGTGTGTGTATGTAGATGTGTAGGTATTGTCGGGAATTGTGTTATTTGTTTGAATGTATCTTAGATGTGATTGATGTGTAATTGTGTTGATGGGAGGGTCCTATTTATGGGAGAGGTCCTCGACTGAAGCTAGGAAAGGTAGCTTAACTTAGGTGCTAAGAAACACCGGTTGAGATAGGAAAGGTAAGCAACTCGAGAGGAATAAGGATTCCGTTTCTTGGTGGGGAAGTTACTGTACCGGGCTGGAATGAGGAGTACTCGGCCGAGTATGCCTCTTGCTCGGTCGATTGTTTGGTCGGGTGCTCGGATAGGATTTCTACTTGAGATCGAATTCTAGCCTTAACGGAATTTGTTTAATATTTCCCGTAGCTGACTTTTGTAGCGTTTGAGCTCAAACCGGACTCGTGGGGTGACACGACTGGTTTCTACGCTTCAGAAAACATCTTTGACCGGGGTTTGATTCGGTCACTAAAAGACGGTTTTGCCCTTCGTGTCGGATTCGACCCAAATTAGTCTTATCTGAGTTGAAATGACCCACTGGGCTTGAATTTGAGGTTGGTTTTGTGAGGTTTGTACTCCGTAAAAAGCCCAAGCTAAATGCCAATGGTTTCGACCCCATTTTCGTGTACGTTAAAGCATGTTTGCGTCTGATCATCATCGGGTGTACTTTTGGAAACTGCTATAGACACCTACTGGCCAAATGTGGGTGTCTACAGAGCCCCCACTCTGACTGAGGCTTGGACAGGGCGAAAGTCAGAGTAGCTACCAGGCCAATCAAAGATTAAGACCTAGGAGACTTCTGATCGGGTCGTTTATAGTCCATTAGACCTGCGTGAAAAGGGCTCGCCAGCCATAAGTTTGAAGCCATACCTAAGTTGATGATGATAACTCCGTGGGAATTTGGACTTGTCGTTGGCCCATCCCGTGAAAAATGCCGCCTTGGGCTTTCCGCTGGGGAGTTAGTTACACGACCCTGCTTGAATCGTCCCTGTATATGATTATGCGAAACTTTGCATGTAACATTTTTAGGAGAAATGACTCGCGCTGGGGAATAAAAAAGAAAAAAAAAATTTAAAAAGACTTTGGATTTTCGAAGGAATTTTGAAGACTAGAGAATTTTTTGACTCCGAAAAGGAATAGGAATGCTCGGGATGACCTATTCCTATACTAGCCAAGGAATTGTGATGGGGGCCTGTATGCTAAACCTTCTGGGATTAGGAGTCCCAAAGTAAGGGGAAAGTCTGGGTTTAATGCTATAAATACCCATGCCTTGCTTTTATTTTTCTCACAATTCTCATAATTCCCTCCCTTCTAAAGAGAAAAAAAAGTCCGGAGAATCCTTATTCTTTTTAAGAAAATTCCAGCCATGGGAATTGACCGCTTGATCGGAATGCTACAAGATTGGTCCCGATACTTTAAAGACGTCGATAAAGTTATTCTGAATCAGAATGGTATTACCCAATTGTTCACAATCCGTCAAATGCAAGTGGATCGTCACTTTCTGGATGCTTGCCTGTCCTATTGGGACGACACTTATCACGTTTTTGGCTTTCCTCGAGGCGAAATTTGCCCTATTCCTGAGGAAATTGCTGCCGTAGGAGGATGGAATCCTATACTTCGCCGTGCTATCCCGTTTTCAGTTCACGATCCTAGGAGAAAACTACGAGAATTTTTAGGGCTTTCTCACATGGAGGTATCCCGTATGCTGGAAGGAGATACCGTTTCTTTGATTGATTTAGCTGAAAAGTTTATGAACCCACACGATGTCCGGGTCAGGCCGGTCCATAGCCGTAGGGCCTTTGCTTTTTGTATGCTTCATGTCTACGCCTTCGAAGGCCATATGGATCTGTTATCATGCATGGGCCACGTCCGACTTTTCACGGTGGCTGACCTAATGGAGACGGAGCACAGTCCGGCTTGGCTGATTACGGGAGAAATTATCCAAGGCTTGGATAATCGCAAGAGGGATGCGTCGACCCAGTTGACTGGAAGTACCCGTCTTCTACAGGTATATTGCCCTGATTTTTTTCCTATGATTTTTTTATTTCGAAATTTCCCGATTTTTCCGATTTCTCGATTTTCTTCCGCGATTTTTTTTCGCGTTTTCTCGATTTTTGACGATTTTTGATTTTTCGCGGTTTTTCCAGCTTTGGCTATTTGAGAGGTTATCAATCGTGGATCCTCCCCTTGACGTGAGCCGATATCGCCCTAATCAAGTGATGACGAGGAGACGGACCATGGACTTTTCTCGCCATAATACACAGAAATATTGGGACGAAGTGCTGTCTTTCCATGGAGGCCCGTTGATCCGATGGACCGTACCTTGGTGGCCCATTTATATTTGGACCGGCTTGGAATCGAGAGATAGGGCACGATATCAGGTGATCCTATCTTTTAGGCAGACAATTCACCTTTATCCCGATCGCATACTTAGGCAATATGGTCGCGCCCAAAGAATCCTGGAAATTGAATCGGTCGTGAGCGAATCTACTGATGAGTGTAGTTTGTAGTGCCTAATTCGTAGTGTTTTGGTCCCATTTTCCTTGTGGAATCTCTCCTTGGGAGCGATTTATGGGCTTCTTATGCTTCCTTTAGTTCGTTTCAGGTTCCCGAGACCCATTTGGAAGAGTTGGAGCATTTCCGACTCGATTCATACACATTTTGGAGCCAACGAGATAAAGGAACGATGACTCGATGCTTTGGAATCGACCCCGAGACCTTGGGACCCAATCCCGAGCCTCCGAGACCCGATCCCGAGTCCCGAGAATCGATGAGAAGTCCATGTGAGGCAAGAAGGAACCAAAAGGGTCATATTGGAGGCCTACAAGACTCATCCCCGACGGGTATGCACCTCATCCCGTCGGGGATGAAGTGCGCTTTTGAAGGTGTCACTGCCAGGCCGTCCCGGTCGGGATGACAGGACCGTCCCGGTCGGGATGATCCTGTCCCGGTCGGGACCACCCAGCTAGCCGCGTCACTTTGTTTCTTCCTCCTTTCCATTGTAACCCTATAAATACCCCTCCTCTTGTAATCTTATGTTATGTTCTTCATTTCCCACTAAACCTTAGACTATTTTAGGTTAGATTAGATTAGATTAGTGTAGATTAGTCGGTAATTAGTAGTTAATCTTAGTTTAATCTTGTATTATTAGATCTCTTGAAGAATCCATCCAAGATTGACAACCTTGGTGGATGAATTTGGGTTATCTTCTATGCAAGTGTTCTCCTTTTCATTCTCTTGTTAGTATGGTATAATCTCCTCTTCCTTTTTACTCTTTATCTTGTTTATTCATCCAAGTTTTAATCTTTGTTCATCTTATTGTTCTTAGTTCATCTTTTTCAGTAGTTTCATTATGGATGTTTTGATGTTTGTGTTGTTCCCTCTTGTTTATGTTGGCTTTAGTATTAGATATGTTTGAGTAGATTGTTGCTAGGGTTAGTAAGGTGATTTGGGTGTTAATTGGATGATTGAGGGTTTGTTGGAGATGTTGGTTGAAGACTTGGGTTTCCTCTTGGTTGATGCATATCACATGTTTGTTGAAATGCTTGAATGACATGTAGTTGCAAATGCTTGTTTTTCTTGTTTTTCTCTTGTGGGTAATAGTTTGCTTGTGGGTTCGGTTCCCTCACTAAGTAGCGAGAGACCGGTGAGGATGACCCCTAGGTCGGTCTAAGTTGCGACCGCCCGGATGCGATCTAGGCCACAATAACACGCTAGTAACCCCGTTTGTCATGTGTGTCGCCAAAATGGGTTTTAGGTGGAACCTCTAGGTGAGTCTAAGTTGCGAGAGCCCGGACCACACATAGATTACCCTACTACCTCCTTCACTCTAGCTCTTCCTTGACCATTCCGTTACCCCTTTGACCCCGACCTAATCCTAGCCCGTTTTCCTTTGTTAGTTTTCTCCGTCTCCTTAGCCATAGTCTTAGCCTTCTCTCACTTCCTATTACTCTAGTTTAGTGTAGCTCGTTGACTTAGTCTCGTATTTGGGTGACCTTAGTCTAGACGCCTCTTACCGTCCCCGTGGATTCGACCCGACTTACCCTAGCTACCGCAGTTAGGATTAGCCGGTTATTTATTTGACGGTGGGATCCACGACAAATCCTACCATCAACTTGGCGCCGTTGCCGGGGACGGTGCTAGTTTAGACTTTGTTTTCCTAGTTACTTGACTTTGTCTTTGTGTTTGTGTTTTTCTTTTTTTTTTTTCTTTTTGTTACCTTGCTTCTTGTGTGTGTGTGGTTTATTTCTCTCTTGTCTATTGCCCAAAAAGCACTAGACTTCTAACGTTTGTTCCTAGTCTACAGTTTGTGCTTAGAGGTGGTGACTATCTTTCTTCTTGCAACTTAGAGCCGCTTAAACGGACGGTTTCTAGGGTGAGAGGTTTCCAACCGGGTATGGACTACGATTTTCGAGCAAGCATGGGGTTTGATCTAAACTCCACATACTCGGGAGCCGATATGAGCTACCCCTCTTCTTCTTTGAACCAAAGCTATGACATGACGTCCTCCTACCATAATCAAGCTTCTTGGGGTAATCAAGACGAGTATGATCTTCAAGGTTATGAAAACGGCTACCAACAAGTGAACGATTACCAATCCTACGATCATGGTGACTATTACTCGAGTTATCAATGTGAACCCACCATGTTCAATCAAGATTCACCTTATGGAAGCCAATACCCCCAAAACTCACCATATTACCCTCCACCCCAACCACAATATGAACCCCATGACCCACAATACTACCAATCACCTCAACCTCACTACCAACAATATGATGCCCCACCCCTTGGGCATCATCAAGATTATCAAGGAGCTTTACAAGACCTCATGGACCACCAATCGTCAAACTTGGAGTTGTATCATTCGATGCTTGAAATGCAAAGGAGCATCGAAGAAACGGCCATTCAATTGCAAAAAGAACAAGAGGAATTAATGGTCAAATTCGAAGGGGAAACGAGGCGAGGGATGCTTGATTAAATGCAATATCGGTTCAAACCGTAATGTTTTTATCCCGAACATCACAATTAGATGAAGGGTGCCCACTTGAGAAAGAGGAGCAACCTAATCACGAAGCCACCGATGTAGTTCCCTTTGAAAGAGAAATTTGCTTTGAAGAGCCTCAATCGTCTACCCAAAAAGTGACTAATGAGGATATGACCCTTGGTGAAGACAACATTGGTGAAGAATTGGAGGAAGTTAGTGAGTTGGATGGGTTGGTAGAATTTGTGAAATTGTTGGGTGAAATTGATGAGCCCAAGTTGCCCATGTCCGAGAATGTGGAAAAACATCAAGAGCCCCTAGCTAGTGAACCAAGCAATGACTCGGAAGAAATTGAAACCGCGGGTAGAAGTTTCGATCCTCTTCTCCAAGATGATGTAGGGCCGAGTGATGAAGATGGGGAACCAAAACTTGAGGAAAGTGTGGGGGTGTGCAACAAGGAGATGAGGCCAAAACCGATTTTTGTGCCTTGTTTCTTGAAGATGAAGCTTGCTTGTGATTGGAGGCGATGCTTAGGGAGGAAGAGGTCGGTTAGGCTCGTAGGATGGATAGACCCCGGAGATGACATGAATGATGACGATGGGTCTTGGGATTCCTACTTCTTGCCTCCTTCTTGGAGGCCGTGGAGGTTGGCTAGGCTCGAGCACTTCTTGGGCCTTCATTATGATGTCGGTAGCGCGTTCGACTTGCTCCTCCATGCCCTTGAGGGCTATGGTTGAAGAATGAGAGTCCACCATCCTAGGTTTGACGGAGTTCCTAAAGAACCGTCATGTTGTATATTCCCCCTTCCTCTTCTTTAGAGTACTTGTGCTTGTATTTGTGTGTTTTATCTCTTGATTTTGCTAGTTTTGTGATATTCTTGTAATTGATTTGGTATTTTGATGAGCGATGTGAGGGAGTGAATTTGATGTGTACTTTGAGTTTATTGTGATAGGTGAAGTGAAGGTGACTCCTAGAAAGGAGTGGTTAGTGATAGAGCTTGGATCGTGAGTAAGGGAGTCGGTTTTTGGGGTCATGGGAGTCATGAAGACCCTTCCCGACCGGGAAGGGTGTGTCGTCCCGGCCGGGATGGGGCCGTCTCGATCGGGATGAGGGTGCCAAAAATCGAGTTCACTGAAGTGTCATCCCGATCGGGAAGGAGGCTTCCCGACCGGGACGGGTATGTCATCCCGACCGGGACCATCCATCTCGACCGGGATGATCCCCTACTCCTTTTTGGTGCCTCTTCTTCGACATTTAAGCCCACCCAACCATTGTATACCCCCACCCAACCTCCCTACCTTCCTTGCTCATATCATACCACCCACATACTTCATTTTCATATCCTCACTTCATCTTCTATCTACTTTAGACCGGTATACACACCAATTTCTACCCCCCTCACACCATTATAAACCCACTACCTTAGCCATGTGGTTTTCTTAAGCTTGAAGAAGGATGACAATGACGACAACAAGCAAGTGCCTATATTGATCATTGAGACGATGGAGAGAGTGAGTTGCTAACCGGTCGGTATGGCAACTATCCTTTCTTTTCCGTTTTTTTATTGCTTGTTTTCCCCTTGTTTCTCCCCTTCCCCTTTGTCATGGTGGCCTTCGAGGCCTTGGTTTTGGTTGCTCCCGATTCTCGATGATGTGACTACATCGAGAGTCATTTTCAAAATCCAAATTTTACAAGTTTTTCACTCTTTCTTTTGTAGGATTTAGTCGGATTTAGGCGGAATCCGGGCTAGGTGACTTGATTACACCTAGTCCTCCCCTCCCATTTCCTTTTATTTCCTTCTTTTTATTTCTTCCCCCATCCATATCTTTTCTTGTCTCGGCCCATGGTGACTTGATTACACCCCGGCCGGACACTTTCTACCCTTTTCTTCATTTTCGTTTTTGATTTTTAGCTTTATTTTTGTAGTTTCTTTTATTTTGTGCTCCCATGCACTACGGTCGAGCATGAGGACATGGCTCGGCTTAAGTGTGGGGGAGCGATATTCTATCGTAGTTAGTTTTATTTTCGTAGTTCGTAAAAAAAAAAAATCTTTAAAAATCCTAAAAATTTCAAAAAATTTCATAAAAATCAAAAAGATTTTCCTTTTGTGTGTTTTCCTTTTATGTCGTTGTCTCGTATATTTGTTGTGTTGTGCGTGTTTTGCCTCCCTTTTCCTTATAGGTTGCTTAAACCACCGATGGCTTTGGAAAGCTTTCAAGATGTCTGGTAACATCCTCTATCCCTTTTTCCTTCTTTGTCTCTTGCGGAATTTGGAGGAGAATGTGATGTGGTGTGCTCGGGAGGAGCTTTGTAAAGTTTGATGTTGGTTGGTTGCTCATTTGGAAGCTTGGGGTGGTGTTTGTGTTATGTATGTGTTCGTTTTGTGTTGTTCTTGTTTTGTTACTTTTGTTTCTTTTTCTTTGAGTCTTTATGTATGTGTTCGTTTTGTTCTTATCTTGTTTTCCTTCTTTATGTATGTTTTCGTTGAGTCTTTGTTTTGTGTTTTGTTGTGTGTTTTGTGAGTAAATGGTTTTTGAAAACCCGGTTTAGAGGCTAGTGTGCAAGTGTTTACTTTCCCTTCTTGGTAGTATAAATCGAGTCTTGGACTTTAGTCTAGTAGAATGACCCTAAATCAATGATTTCGTTGGTTTCTTACCTTGAGTCCACCTAGCTTACTAGGGATTTACTGCGGGATTTGCATTTTGACCATTTTGACCACCCACGGTGTGAAAAGGCCTTGGTTGCCGAGTCCCGTCCCTTAGGTGACCTTGCTTGACATTGCTCGACTAGTCCAAGTTTTTCCCTTTTTTGTGCGTTTGAAGGGAAGGGTCCGTCCCGACTCACCCATTCCCCTACCTCCTACACATTTCCACACAATAAAATTGCAAATTGTTGAAGTCATCTTTCTTGTTGCAATAAGAAATGCCAAAAAGCCAAATCAAGCCAAGAGGGCAAAGAAAAGAAAAAGAAAGAAAATGAAAGAAAGAAAAGAAAGAAGAAAAAGAAAAGGCACAAAAGCCAAAAAGAAAATAGAAAAGAAGAAAAAGAAATGGCATGGCAAAACAAAGCAAAAATGCAAAAGAAGAAGAAAATGCCAAAAGAAAATCGTCTCACAAAAATAGAAACCTCCCACCTCACAAAATAAGCCTTTTTCCGACTTTTGCCGTGAAGAGCCTACCAAAGGACCGAGTCCCTAGGAAGGATGATAGCGGCAAAGGTCGGTCTTCCCTCATTTTGCAATTATTTCCACCTTTTTACTTGGACTAGTTAGGCGGTTTTGGGCATGGGACGACCCTCTTGGCTCATTGCTAAAGGGGGCGGGGTCTCACTTACCTACAGTGTCGACTAACACCGTGGTTCATCCATTTTTCATCCCGCCGATCGTCCCGTAGTACGTTCTTAGAAGGTTAGGAGGAACCGAAGTAAGTTACCAACGTTTTTGTTGCTTTGTCGTCATACTATTAGGGTTAAGTCCATTTTGGTTTGTATTGCTAGCTTGGGAACGTTGTCACTTGCCTTGAGTCCTAAACTGGTGCTTCTTTCACCGCTTTTTAGAGGGAAGCGGTATTTCTTTTCTTTTGGGTGCAACCATTAGTGTGTTTGTTTGTGTGTTTGTTTGTTTATGTGTTTTGTGTCCGGTTGCGTCCAAAGTTTTGTCGCAAGACCCCACTTGCCTTGCGGGGTGCACTTTTCCTCTAAGTGTACTCGCGTGAGTTGAAAGGGCGTAGGGTGCGCTAATACCCACTCGGCTAGTAGTAGTTAGTTTGTGCTTACTCGAGGGCGAGTAAGGGTTAAGTGTGGGGGAGTTGATAAGTGTAGTTTGTAGTGCCTAATTCGTAGTGTTTTGGTCCCATTTTCCTTGTGGAATCGCTCCTTGGGAGCGATTTATGGGCTTCTTATGCTTCCTTTAGTTCGTTTCAGGTTCCCGAGACCCATTTGGAAGAGTTGGAGCGTTTCCGACTCGATTCATACACATTTTGGAGCCAACGAGATAAAGGAACGATGACTCGATGCTTTGGAATCGACCCCGAGACCTTGGGACCCAATCCCGAGCCTCCGAGACCCGATCCCGAGTCCCGAGAATCGATGAGAAGTCCATGTGAGGCAAGAAGGAACCAAAAGGGTCATATTGGAGGCCTACAAGACTCATCCCCGACGGGTATGCACCTCATCCCGTCGGGGATGAAGTGCGCTTTTGAAGGTGTCACTGCCAGGCCGTCCCGGTCGGGACGAACCCGTCCCGGTCGGGATGATAGGACCGTCCCGGTCGGGATGATCTCGTCCCGGTCGGGATGATCCCGTCCCGGTCGGGACCACCCAGCTAGCCGCGTCACTTTGTTTCTTCCTCCTTTCCATTGTAACCCTATAAATACCCCTCCTCTTGTAATCTTATGTTATGTTCTTCACTTCCCACTAAACCCTAGACTATTTTAGGTTAGATTAGATTAGATTAGTGTAGATTAGTCGGTAATTAGTAGTTAATCTTAGTTTAATCTTGTATTATTGGATCTCTTGAAGAATCCATCCAAGATTGACAACCTTGGTGGATGAATTTGGGTTATCTTCTATGCAAGTGTTCTCCTTTTCATTCTCTTGTTAGTATGGTATAATCTCCTCTTCCTTTTTACTCTTTATCTTGTTTATTCATCCAAGTTTTAATCTTTGTTCATCTTATTGTTCTTAGTTCATCTTTTTCAGTAGTTTCATTATGGATGTTTTGATGTTTGTGTTGTTCCCTCTTGTTTATGTTGGCTTTAGTATTAGATATGTTTGAGTAGATTGTTGCTAGGGTTAGTAAGGTGATTTGGGTGTTAATTGGATGATTGAGGGTTTGTTGGAGATGTTGGTTTAAGACTTGGGTTTCCTCTTGGTTGATGCATATCACATGTTTGTTGAAATGCTTGAATGACATGTAGTTGCAAATGCTTGTTTTTCTCTTGTGGGTAATAGTTTGCTTGTGGGTTCGGTTCCCTCACTAAGTAGCGAGAGCCCGGTGAGGATGACCCCTAGGTCGGTCTAAGTTGCGACCGCCCGGATGCGATCTAGGCCACAATAACACGCTAGTAACCCCGTTTGTCATGTGTGTCGCCAAAATGGGTTTTAGGTGGAACCTCTAGGTGAGTCTAAGTTGCGAGAGCTCGGACCACACCAAAATTACCCTACTACCTCCTTCACTCTAGCTCTTCCTTGACCATTCCGTTACCCCTTTGACCCCGACCTAATCCTAGCCCTTTTTCCTTTGTTAGTTTTCTCCGTCTCCTTAGCCATAGTCTTAGCCTTCTCTCCCTTCCTATTACTCTAGTTTAGTGTAGCTCGTTGACTTAGTCTCGTATTTGGGTGACCTTAGTCTAGACGCCTCTTACCGTCCCCGTGGATTCGACCCGACTTACCCCAGCTACTCCAGTTAGGATTAGCCGGTTATTTATTTGACGGTGGGATCCATGACAAATCCTACCATCATCTACTCAGCATTGGATGTGATGTGTGACACCTGGATGTAGCGGTGGTACACCCGAGCTACTTGGCCTGCTTCTAAGACTCTTCACTCAATTTGGGTTTCAGATTCTTATGTGAAATGGACAAAGGCAGACTCTACTAAAACTCGAGCTGCCTTGAAGACTGATGAGGCTTTCGACCTGTTGCGACGAGAGCAAGCTAAAGATAATAGAAATTTCTTCGACGAGGGTGATACTCCAGCTATGTTGGTTCGGCTGATGTCAGGTCAGAAAGGAAAAACTAGGACTCAAGCTGAAGGGGCCATTACTAAAGGTGCACGGGGGAAAGTGAGCCCCCAGACAGACCTGGAATGGAGACTCGGCCCGAAATTAAGGGTTCAGGACCGACTTGGTCCTCGAGACAGACTACCCGAGCACGTACGGGATCGGCTTGGACCAGTGACAATGGCAGAAGACCCGCTGTCGAAGAAGCGGGTTCGAGCTAAAGAGGTTCCACTTGTGATCCGGGAACGTTCGCCCCCGCCCCATCGACCTCGGGCTCGCGTGAACCGAAAGACAAGGGGAAAAGAAAAATGCATGAGCACTAGCCTCCTTAATTTTATTATTTAAGTACTACTATTACTTTTGTGGTGTGATTTTTTTTTTTGTGATGTATTTTTGAAATTTCCGAGTTTATCGGTTTTTTTTAATAAAAGACATAAAAGAAATTTCCCGTCTTTTCGTTATTGCAGTGGTTGTACCCTTTTGAGGGGTTGCCTACGTATCCACAATTAGTGGAATCAAACCAAACGTAGTTCAAATATAGATTTTTGCAATTTTCGAAATACACCAAGACTATTAGTTCGAGATGTGCGACAGTAGGATAAATAATCCTAGCTCATTGACTTGCTTATAATTTTTGAGAATTTATAAAAAACAAATTTTTATAAACTTTTTGCAAATGACATTGAGATAAGGCTTATGGGTAGTAACGCTTCAACTGATCCAAGTTGGTTGGGTTGATGAATTCATTCCCGTCCAAGTCTGTCCGCATCACAGCCCCTCTTGATAGGACCTTTTTTACTAAATACGGCCCGACCCAATTGGGTTCGAATTTCCCTCTCGGGTCGACTGGTAGTAGGGCCCGGACGGATTTCAGGACTAGATCCCCTTCTTTGATATTTCTGGGCCTAAATCTTTTGTTAAAAGCCCGTTGTATTCTCTTTTGATATATCTGAATATTGTTAAGGGCTCGGGATCGCCGTTCGTCCAAAAGAACTAGCGAGTCATATCGGGCTTGGACCCAATCTGCCTCAGGTACCTGACTTTCGAGTAAAATCCTGAGGGATGGTACTTCTAGTTCGACCGGTTGGACCGCTTCCACTCCATATGTTAAATAATATGGGGTTGCTCCGGTTGCGGTGCGAATTGACGTCCGGTACCCCCATAAGGCAAAAGGAAATTTGTCGGGCCAATCCCGGTAATTCTCAGCCATCTTTTTAAGTATGGTGACAATTGTTTCATTGGCTGCCTCTACCGCTCCATTTGTTTGGGGACGGTAAGGCGAAGATGTATGCCTTTGGATTTTATATTTTTCCAGCAAAGTAGCGGTTTCAGCTTGGAAATGGGTCACGAGATCACTGATGAACTCGTGTGGGATCCCGTACCGACATATAATCTTGTTTTGGATGAATTTAGCAACGTGCTTGGCGTTCAAAATTCGATATGATTCGGCTTCGACCCATTTAGTGAAATAGTCGATAGCCACCAAAATGAAACAGTGACCTCCTGTTCCGGAAGGGTTCACCTTGCCAATTATATCTATACCCCATGTTGAAAATGGCCATGGTGATGTCATGGTGTATAGTAGGGATGACGGCATATGTTGTACATTGGCAAAAATCTGACAGTTATGGCAGTGTTTGACGTATATTTGGCAGTCAGTTTCAATGGTGTTCCAATAATATCCGAGTCTTGTGATTTTTCGGGCTAGCATATGGGCGTTCATATGCGGACCGTTTTCACCATCGTGTACCTCGGACATAACCTTCTCAGCCTGTATTTTATCGATACATAGAAGGAGAGCCCCCTGTGTCGTCTTTTTGTATAATTGTTCGTCGTCCGTACGAAGTAATTGGGTTGCCAATCTTCGCAAGGCCTTCTTGGCTCGGTTTTGAGATCCCGGGGGATATTCTCCTGATGTCAAGTAGGTCAGGACAACTTGATACCAAGGTTCTAGATCAGTTATTTTGATGTCTTGGATAGCGTGGATATACGCCGGCTCGGATCGTCTTTCAACGCAGATCGGCATGCTGGTTAGGTGCTCCGGGATGTATAGTAAGGATGCCAATTTGGAAAGTGCATCTGCAAATTGATTTTCCTCTCGGGGAAGATAGATATACTCTACCTTTTGGAATTGTTTTTCGAGAACCCTTACTCGCGCTTGGTAAGCCACGAGATTGGCGTTCCGAGTTTTCCATTTTTGGAGAGCTTGATTGATGACTAGAGATGAGTCACCGTGGACCTGGAGGTTTGTTACTCCTAAATCCGTGGCGGCTTGCAACCCGTGAATGCATGCTTCATACTCGGCTGCGTTGTTTGTTACGTCAAAGTCCAGTTTAATGGATAACGGTGTATGCTCTCCTTTTGGTGAAATCAAAAGAATCCCGACTCCGAACCCTCGGAAGTTGGATGCCCCGTCGAAATATAAATCCCATATCTCGGTGTCAGTATGGAATATGTCTTCATCTGGGAAGGCCCAAGTATCGGTGTGCCCCTCTTCAGGTATCGGATTATCGGCAAGGAATTTGGCTACTACTCGGCCTTTGATGGCTTTCAATGGTACGAACTTGAGGTCGAACTCGGCTAACATTAAAGTTCATCTGGATATCCGGCCGTTAAGGATGGGCTTCTCGAACAAGTACTTAATAGGATCCATCTTAGATAATACATGTACTTCGTGACTGAGCATATAGTGTCGGAGCTTTTTAGTGACCCAAACCAAAGCTAGGCACGTTTTCTCGAGCATTGTATACTTGCACTCGTATTCCAGAAACTTTTTACTGATGTGGTAAATAGCCCGTTCTTCTGAATCGACTGTCTGAGCTAGCATAGCCCCCATGGCTGTCTCGGTCGTTGTTAGGTATAACGACAAAGGCAAACCGGGTTGAGGTGACATCAATACTGGCGGTGCAGACAGAATCTCCTTGATTTTATCAAAAGCCGCTTGACATTTATCGTCCCATAGTGTTCGTTCTCCTATCTTCAGTTTCTTGAAAATGGGTTCACATACCATGGTTAGTTTTGAAATAAACCGGCTGATGTACTGGACTTTCCCGAGAAACCCCCTTATTTCTTTTTCGGTTTTGGGTGGTTGCATCTCGGTAATGGCCTTGATTTTAGCCGGGTCGACCTCGATGCCGCGCTGGCTGACGATAAGGCCCAGTAGTTTACCTGATGTTACCCCGAAACTGCATTTTTGAGGATTCAGTCTCATATTGTATTTTCGTAATCGGGTAAAGAATTTTCTTAGGGCCGCTACGTGCCCTTCACGATCCTTGGACTTGACGATCATGTCGTCCACATAAACTTCCACTTCCTTATGCATCATGTCATGTAATAAAGTTGTGGCGGTTCTTTGATAAGTGGCCCCGGCATTGATGAGCCCAAATGGCATAACGGTGTAACAGTAAGTACCCCAAGGTGTGATGAAGGTGGTCTTACTCATATCTTCTTCTGCCATTTTGATTTGATTGTAGCCGACATATCCGTCCATGAATGATAGGAGGGCATGATCGGCTGTGTTATCCACCAGTATGTCGATATGTGGTAACGGAAAATCGTCTTTTGGGCTGGCCTTGTTAAGGTCCCGGAAGTCTACACATACCCGTACTTTACCGTCTTTCTTGGGTACCGGCACGATGTTTGCAACCCAGTCTGGATATTCAGACACTTGTATAAAGCTTGCTTTAAATTGCTTATCGACTTCTTCTTTGACTTTGAGAGACCATTCGGGCCTCATTCTTCGGAGCTTTTGTTTTACCGGTTTATACTCGTTTTTGATGGGTATACAGTGTTCAGCTATTTCTCGATCTATCCTCGACATGTCCTTGTAGGACCATGCGAAGACGTCCTTGAATTCTTGGAGGAGATCCGTGAATTGTTTTCTCTCATCGTGATCTAAAGATAAACCCAACTTAAGCATCTGGGGCTCTACAGTGGTCCCCACGTTAATGGACTCGGTTTCTTCAATTACCGGATCTCAGGATTCTTTTTGTTCGAGCTGCTCGACCAGATGTGGAGGCAAAGGCACCTGTTCGTCGGGTTTCTCAATGTCATTGCATATAAAATTTTTGAAATTGAAAGAATTTTGGAAATAAGCCAAGTCGGAAGCGGAACGGTTATCGTTATTATTGATAGTAAATTTTGAAAAGAGCTCGAAGAGAGCGGCCATCGGATCATTGGTCAGTGGCGGGATAGGGAGAGCCCTCGGGACAGACCCCGGGGCTTCGGTGGGTGCTAATAAAGGAAGAGGTGTTACAGACTCGATCCAAGTACTGGACCCCTAGACTTGGACTCAGACTCCGACTATGACTCTGACTCAGACTCGGACTCGGACTCGGTATCCGACATGTCTCCTTCACCGGTAGTCAGTTTGTAGACTCGACCCTGGCTGTCGGTCCACTTGATAGTCTTTCTCCAAGCCCTTTTTCCGGTGTCAACACTAACTTCAGAGATCAGTTTGGTTGGATTGAACCTGCTACTACGGAGGATCAGGTTTACCATCTCTTCCTTGGGGGTTGGGACGACCTTGTCTTCCCCGAATAGGAGCCCCAGCATAGGCTCAGTACCGTTAGTGCCCTCTTTAGATTGAACGAGGGCGAATATGTCGTCGGGGATACAATTGCATTCCCGATATGGGATACTGGGTTGATAGAGGCCTACTTGAACAACCCCGAACAATCGAGTAACAAATTTGACTATATTCGCCTGGTCCACATTTCCCGGGGTCATAGTGTACCCCAAACCGAATCGCGATTCTACCTCATCTAGAACCTCGATGATTTTTCCGGTTGAAAGATATGGCCTCGAAGTAGCCCCTTGTAGGTAACCCAAGTTTTGTAACATCGTGTCGATGCTAGTGGTGAAATAGGGTCGGAAAAGATATTCTTCCTCGTTCATCCCCACGAAATCGAAACCTCGTGGGTCGGTCTGGCCCGCGGTGTTGCAGCTTGCCACGGTTATGGGGGTGGCTTCGAGAGTGATGACCCCGTCTTGTAGAGGTAGCTTGACCTTCCTGTGGAGCGTGGAAGATATAGCTTTGACTGCGTGGATCCAGGGCCTTCCTAGTAACAGGTTGAAGGATGAGGTGACATCAATCACCTGGAATTCTAGCTCTTTCTCGATCGGGCTTGTTATAATAGTTAACTTAACAGCCCCAGCAACTGATTTTGGGCTTCCGTCAAAAGCCTGAATAGTTTGCGTGGTCGGAAGATAGTCAGCCTCGGTAATGCCGAGGGCCTTAGCAGTCCTTAAAGGAAGGACGTTTACAGTGGACCCGTCATCAATCAGGATCATGGGGAGATATTTGTCCCGGCAGATCACCGTGATGTACAAGGCTAAGTTATGAGTGGCCCCGAACGGTGGGAGGTCGGATTCGGAGAAGGTGATGAGTGGGCCTTCTTCCTTAGATTTGCCTTTGAGATGGGGCCAAATAGTGGCTACCATTTCAGTGGGGGTGACCAATGAGTCCACCTTGATTTCGTCGAGAGCCTTAGTAAGTGCTGCCCGATGCTCTTGAGAACTAACCAAAAGGTGCCAAATAGTAAGATCGGTTCGGACCCTTTTCAGTTGTTTGACTAGGGCCGTGTCAGCGCCTGGTTCCTCGAGGGTAGGTTCCGGGACGGCTTCCGGAGTAGAAGAGTCGGCCGTGATGGTGTGAGCGCCGGCCAAGGCTTTGGTTTTAGCCTTCCGGATTTCTTTGATGGTGATGGGGACAGCTTCCCCCTTAGCTAGGTAAACGTCGTCTTCATCATCGTTCCATATCCCGTTAATTTGTGGGATGAAAGGTGAAATGAGATGAGAACAGTCAATTGTTTCTCCAGTAAAAATGGCGTGAGCACTAAAGGGGTTTTCTTTGTTACTCGGTTTGTCGCTGGGTAGCGGTATTTTCCCACTTTCGATTAGATCCTGGATAAGATGCTTCAATTTCCAGCATTTTTCGGTGTCGTGCCCATTACCTTGGTGATACTGGCAATAGGCTTGAACGTTGTAGCTTTTGGATCGTTTCTCGACCGGGACTTCCGGAGTTGGGCCTATAGGCTGGATCAGACCCTTGGAGGAAAGCCTTTGTAAGGCATAAGTATAGGTGGTCCCTATATCAGTGAATACCCGAGTTGGAGTATTCTTTTTGGATGAGGTGTCTAGTGAGTTAACCTCATCAAAGATGTTGTGGGTTGCAGCTGCAGTTGTGGGCTTGCTGGTGGACGAGCTGGCCCCTTGATACCCTTTGGTAGAGGCCTTAGTAAGGTTCTCTAGCCTTAAGTCATCTTCAATTCTTGTACCCATTTCGGTTAAGGTGGCGAAATTGGGTATGACAGCGTACCGGAGATGGACCCGGTAAGAGGGGAGAAGATTCTTCACGAAGGCCTCCACTAGCACTTTTTCGTTGGGCTTGTCAACCAGCTTCACGCTTTCGGCCCTCCACCTTTGAAGGTATTTGGTGAAACCTTCCTTGGGCTCTTAGGCCATAACCTCCAGAGTACGCATGGTAGTCTGGATGTCGATATTGTCCGCGTAATTTCGGGCGAACTCCGTTGCTACATCGTCCCAAGTCTTATACTTCTTGGAATCGAGCCTGTAGTACCAGTCTCTCGGGTGCTTCTCGAGGGAAGAAGCGAACAGGTGTTTAAACATGGTGGACTTCACTCCTTTAACCGCCATGAATTCTTTTAAGGCTCGGATATGGAGTACCGGGTCTTCAGTCCCATCGAACATTGATAGGCCCGTGAGGTTGAGATTGGCGGGCAACTCGTCGGTCAGGGGTGAATAGGCTCGAGCATTCTCGGTATGGATGGTGTGACTGTTTGACAAATGGACTTGTTCTTGCAGCTTGCGAACCGCGCTGGCCAATTCAGTCAACGGCCCGTCAGTGTCGACGTTACCACTAGGGGTCCCTTGCTCCACGGCACTTACACGGGTATGAATGGCGATCTGGTCTTCCCTCATTTTCATCAATTGGGTTTCCAACTTAGCCAACGCGGCTGTCAAATCGTCTATGGCTTGTTGCGTCATGGCTCGAGTGAAGGGCGGCCTGTCTGTAAGAGTACCGCGTAATCAGTAACTAACCCAAATCCTAGAATAAAAGTACATCCCGAGCGAAAGAAAAGACTGAAGAGGAAATGACTCAGAGAAGACACCTAGACGGGTGACTCGTATAAGGTGGGCCTCCCTTAGGATTCGGCGTGTGGGGCGAGTCCTGTTCGAAGGAAGGTCCACGTGAGCTATTCCCTAGACTTTCTAGACTCGAGTGTGTAAACGGGCCACCCTTTGTAGGAGTATGTCCTACGTAGGTGGGCCTTGCCTTAGTCAAATAAGGCGGACCGGGATAGGGGGAAACCCGTGATGTAAGATCGACGGAGTTTCGACGCTAAAGACTATTGACACAACCCGACACTGCTAAATACGGGAAGTCCTAAGGAGAGGAAAGTTTTAAAAAAAGATTTTTTTGAAGGCCCGAAAAAATCGGGGGGAGGGCCCGACTTTTCGAAAAAGACGGAAAATCGTATCGGGCCATGGGTTTGAAAGTTCGAAATATTTTTGAGTTTTGAAATGGGCAGAATACCGGCCAGAAAATAGGCTATTTTGAGTAAAATCGTAAATCCTAAATTCGATATATGCCCCAGGTTTTGAAATTGGATATTTTGAAAAGAATGCAATTTTTGAAAATAACGGTTTTTTTTTAAAAAAGAGGTCATATAAACTAAATAGCATGTAGTCATGGAAGCAGTATAATGACACCATGTATGCTCTTAAACTAAGTCTCGGTCAGTCTGTAAAGGGTCTATACCAGTGTACATAGCCTATTCGAGAATCGGGGCGGACTTCCTAAGTCGAGTTGAGCTTAGAACATGCCGTAAAATCCATACGAATCTGCTATGAACACCTTTTGACATATCCAATTTGGACTACATCAATGGTATAGTGGGACGTCGGTCACCAGTACCGGCCCCGGAAAATATGGGGTTATGCATGAACCGTAAAACTAAAATGCGTATTGTACTAGTCAAACGATTTCTATTCGAGTCTCACCCTGAGGATGCCGATGGTAAGTCACACATCAGTTAATCCCCAGCGGAGTCGCCAAATTGTGGACATGACATAGGTCCACCTCGACGCGGCCACGCGCGGGTTTGGGGAGGCGAATGAATCTCCATATGAGATGGGTCGAATTGAAATTTAAATCGAAGTGGAGTCGCCACCAAACTTTGTGGGAGTTCGGGCCCGTTCGAACACACTCTATATCTTAGTGGGCCATGCACAAAGTATGGCCCATTCGGATATCAGAGTTTATTGGGTTCGTCCCTTAGCATTTGATACCGATACCGATATTATCGGATACCGTGTATTGAATGACTCTCGTGTGCCAATGGATTCGGACATCCGGAAACCATGGTTCTGAGTATGGGGTGAGGGTACGTGTTGGAAAGTTCACAAAGAACACCCAACCCCGCCCGCACATTAGCGGCCTCTACTAAGATATCGTTTGATTTTGAAATACGCGCGTTAGTAATACGATGAATGATATGCAAACATTGTTTTGCCTAAACATGCGAATAATTGAATAGGTTGTTATGTCGATTTAATGCATCTAAGAATATCGTCGAAGTTGTATTTTAGCATGCGAGGTTCGTTTTAGTATAATACGACAAACGATGAATAAAATACAAAGACAAAGAACAGACGGGTTAGTAACGGTTTGTAAATTGAATAAAAGATGTAAATATAATGCAATGCATGGTTTTGAAAAGATTTGTCGAGACCTGAAATACACCGAAAGGCCCACTGTTTTATAAGGAAGAAAAAGATGTTTAAGAAAAAATAAGACGGGATCGCTTTTCGGTGTTACGGTTTTCAGGAGACTACGCGACCCACGCGGGTGAGGCGCGACTCGCGTGGCCATGCGACTCGCACAGGGCTCGTGCGACTCACATGGCTGCCTGTTCTCGAGACCCTTTTTTCGAAAATCAATAATTTTGTTAAATCGCGTACAAATATAGTATAATTTATACTCGACCTAAATTTTTGATATTCGTTATATTCGATATTCGATATTCGATTATGAAATCGATATCAAATATTTGGAATGATTTTTAGAAAAGATGTTTTGTAAATTGTTTTGAAAGTCGAATTAAGAAAAATAATGTTAATTCTCTCCGCGTTGAAATTGTCGTATTTTGTTTTTAAGACCATGTGACGATTTTTTAGCATCAATGAGATGAATTTAGTTCTTTTTAGATACGATATTCGACTAGAGTGTCGATATCGTATTTAAAGAACGTTTGTGTTGTATAGAAAAAAATTATATTGTAGTATCGATGTTAGAAGAAAATAAAAGACGTGATGATGGCGACCCATAAAAAAATGGACCGATGACGTAAAAGAAAAAAAACGAGAGGAAGGGAGAGAGAAAGGAGAACACGGGATTTTGATTTACACCCTCAACCTACATGCTTTGTATACTCGGAACGGGGCTCGTCGGAATGTGGCTTAGACACGGGAGCGTCGAGGTAATGTCGGTGAGTTACGGTGGTTTATGCGTGTGAGGTGTCGGGTAGAGGTCTGGCCGATTTGTTTTTGGGTCTAGGCGGCGTGATCTCGGGTTGTGATATCGGTCTTTCGATGCTATGTGTATGTGTGTGTATGTAGATGTGTAGGTATTGTCGGGAATTGTGTTATTTGTTTGAATGTATCTTAGATGTGATTGATGTGTAATTGTGTTGATGGGAGGGTCCTATTTATAGGAGAGGTCCTCGACTGAAGCTAGGAAAGGTAGCTTAACTTGGGTGCTAAGAAACACCGGTTGAGATAGGAAAGGTAAGCAATTCGAGAGGAATGAGGATTCCGTTTCTTGGTGGGGAAGTTACTGTACCCGGCTGGAATGAGGAGTACTCGGCCGAGTATGCCTCTTGCTCGGTCGAGTGTTTGGTCGGGTGCTCGGATAGGATTCCTACTGGAGATCGAATTCTATCCTTAACGGAATTTGTTTAATATTTCTTGTAGCTGATTTTTGTAGCGTTTGAGCTCAAACCGGACTCGTGGGGTGACACAACTGGTTTCTACGCTTCGGAAAATATCTTTGACCGGGGTTTGACTCGGTCACTAAAAGACGGTTTTGCCCTTGGTGTCGGATTCGACCCAAATTAGTCTTATTTGAGTTGAAATGACCCACTGGGCTTGAATTTGAGGTTGGTTTTGTGAGGTTTGTACTCCGTAAAAAGCCTAAGCCAAATGCCAATGGTTTCGAGCCCATATTCGAGTACGTTAAAGCATGTTTGCGTCCGATCATCATCGGATGTACTTTTGGAAACTGCTATAGACACCTACTGGCCAAATGTGTGTGTCTACATAAGGCGACCTTTTTAGTGAATTGAATTCGTTGCCAATTTATGGAGTCGCCACCAAGTCAATTATGGGGACTCAGAAACCGTTCAAGTCAACTTAGATCCTTAGCCGGCTCAAAGTTGAGGGGCACGGGACCTAAAGATAATGACTTGTAACCTTAAGCATTCCATGCCTGGAACGACTGATACAAAAATAATAAGTATCTAATTAATTATTTAGGAAATCATTAGAATGAATTTTCGATAGTTAGTATTTTTCCATATTTACGAATATATTTGGAATAAGTATCTAATTAGTTTATTTTCTAGTGATATTTAGGAATTATATTATGCTATAATATTTTTTCCATACTTAAGATTAGTTTATTCTGGTAGTATAAATATGAGTCTGTATTCGTTATTAAGAATGAAGTTTATGAATAAGAATTTTGAACCTTTGCGTTGCAATTGTGTTTATCGGTTCGACGAGTTTCGATCGAAACTTTGTTATTGTTTGACGCGTATCAAACATTCACTCGGGTAAAAATTAATAGGTCTTAATTGTTCTCACCATTATTCGTCCTATAGGTCTAGGTCGAGTAAATATCCCTTTCTTTCCCAAAATAAAACATAAAAAAAAAGTCTTCCGCTACGTTAAGAATACGAAAGTGATAATTTTCGCATCATATGGTATCAGAGCTACAAATCTTGATTTTCCTTAAAATCAAGACAGTCCTAAGGTGTGTCAAAGCCAAGTAATTGGTTGAATTTCTGGTTGCGATTGGAATTCAAAGGTTAAACTCGAGCGAGCGAGGTAGTTTGAGGGTTAATCGGTTTTGATTGTCTAGTGGTTCTTCGTTGAGTTTCAATTTTTTTTCAAAAAAAAAGTTACTATTCACGTGTACTGTTCACGCAGAAAAAAAATGATGGAAATTTTCTTGTTTGAAACATATACGAGGAAAGTGTGATTTTTGATCCGACATCGCCACCGATTTTTGATGATTATGAAGATGAAGAAGCCATCGTTACTCATGTCAAGGAGCCGTGTTTTACACTTGATTATGGTTTTGGGTTTAATCTAACTTCTAAGCCAAAAAAACGCATGGTTGATCCTATTTGGTTTCATAGTCAAGCTTCTTACTTGTTCTATAATAAGACTCGCGAAAAGGTGTTTACACTTGCGCACGGAGGGTGGTGGGGTGGATGGCACAAGCTAAGAGGCTTCTAAAATTAAAAGGAAAGACCGAGTGTTCGAGTTTATTGCTAGTGATTTTCGTTTTCGATCCCGGCGGATTAAAGTTCCAAGAATTGAGGACAATTCTCTTCAAAGGAGGAGGGGATGATACGAAAATAATAAGTATCTAATTAATTATTTAGGAAATCATTAGAATGAATTTTCGATAGTTAGTATTTTTCCATATTTACGAATATATTTGGAATAAGTATCTAATTAGTTTATTTTCTAGTGATATTTAGGAATTATATTATGCTATAATATTATTTGCATACTTAAGATTAGTTTATTCTGGTAGTATAAATATGAGTCTGTATTCGTTATTAAGAATGAAGTTTATGAATAAGAATTTCGAACCTTTGCGTTGTAATTGTGTTTATCGGTTCGACGAGTTTCGATCCAAACTTTGTTATTGTTTGACGCGTATCAAACATTAACTCGGGTAACAATTAATAGGTCTTAATTGTTCTCACCATTATTCGTCCTATAGGTCTAGGTCGAGTAAATATCTCTTTCTTTCCCAAAATAAAACATAAAAAAAGTTTTCCGCTACGTTAAGAATACGAAAGTGATAATTTTCGTATCATAAGGATGATATGAAAATAAGAGTATCTAATTAGTCGTTTAGGAAATTATTAATTTTGATATTCTTTATTTAATCGTTTTCCTTATTTACAAGTATAAGTATCTAATTAGTTTATTTTCTAGTGATATTTAGGAATTATATTATGCCAGAATATAATTTCCATACTTAGAATTAGTTTTATTTTAGTAGTATAAATAAGGGATTAAGTTTGTATTTTTTATTCACTGATTGATGATTGAAGAAATATAAAAAAACCGAGTGTTTGTTCGAATTGTAGTAAACAATTCAGTTTGCATCGCTTGAACGAGTTTTCTACCGTTGTTTTCTTGAGTCTCGAGTCAATAGGTCTTGGCTTGGTCTCGTAATTTGTCAAACTATAGATCTAGCTTGTCGAATATATCATTGTTTGTTTATTTCCGCTGCGTATTCGCATCAATGACACTCATTGCCAATGATTTCGGACATCCGGAAACCTTCGATTCTGAGTAAGGGGTGAGGGTACGTATTGGGAAGCCCACATCCGATAGACATCGACACCCAATCCCGCCCGCACTATAGAAGCCTCTACTAATCAATCGGTGGGCTGATAACTTTGCTATTTTGTTCTGGCGGAAATACTGTAATATCCGTTGTTTTCACCCTATACCTTTTGCTATGTCGTTTTTTTAAGGACAAGTAAATTTTATCGTCGAAGTAGTTGTGTTTACATTCTTTGCATGTGATTTCATGTGATAGGCAGGCCATGAAAAGATGCACATAGGAGAGTAGAGAGTACTAATATTATAGGTATTAGCAAATCAGTTTTAACGTGATAATACGGATATTAGTCGTTCTCGTGGTATACCTTACCCGCTATTCTGCTTAAGATGCATTGGTTCAGTATTAATAAGGATGCGTCGAACCATACATGGCCAGCACCGAGACTAATACGGAACCCGACCATCGTTTTGTTCAATTTTAGTTGATTTACGTTTTGAATTCCGTGTTAAGTGATTTAGCATGCGATTATAAGGTTATAAAATCAATAAATCATACGAAAAACTGTAAATGCGGATATAAGTAAATCAAGTTGTGAGGAGTTGCACCCTCGGAGTATACACCAAACGGGACACGATACATAGATAGTTAAGAACGGATCTCGAAATTACTTAGGTCTATTTGGTGTATTTTAGTGTTTGTGATTGAAGTAGGGACGTTACGTCTTTTAGTATGTGTAGTGGACCTAGTGTCCACGTTTGACATTATCGTAGTGCATAATAAAGGTACAAAAATGTAAAGTTTTGTTTAGATTACAACCTAGTGACAACTCGACTTTGAAAGGTGGATCCTCCTAGCTTGCCAGGTGATTTTGGCAGAGTTCCGTTACCGTTAACCCTTCCTGCGGCTATTTCGGCAGAGCTACGCTACTAATGGCTGGTTCTGCGGCTAATTCGGCAGAATTCCGTTACTAGACTACAGCTAGTCGAACACAGGCACCTCGGGATCGAGTGAAGTGCTCGAAGGTGAGGAGTAGCGTCGATGTCGCTTTATCGGAACTACGATCGAGTGGATCGTTTGCCTCGGGTGTCGGAGTGCAAGCCTTTAGTGAGAAATTCTTTACGAGTGAAGAGGGAAGAGAATTGAATTGTGTCGAAATGAGGGGGTGAAGGGGGTATTTATAGGTCTTTTTCGGTCCTCGTCACCCGGATAGGCGCCTGAGCCCAGGCGCACCAGAACTCAGGCGCCCGGGTTTAGGCGTGTGAAGACACACGCGCGCAAGGTGAGGCGCTCGGAGTTTTGAAGATACGATTTTGATACTTTTCAAAACCGAGAAGCGGGTGTATAATACAAAGCTTGGGGATTAAGTCTTCCCCGATTTTGACCTAGCGCCGTGGTGTTTAATGGGCCTCGGGTGTGCATCCCGAGGTTTTCTTGGCGCGGTGCTGACTTGGTTCGAGTTTCGGGACCGACTCGGGGTCCCGGTGTCAGAATTGACTCTAATTAGTGTCTATGCGACCGTAATGACACGACTAAGGCTGCCAAGACGTTAGTTTAATTTTTCCGAGTAATTTATTTGATCTGTTCTATAGAAAAACTATAAAAAAACATCGCGAACCCGTGTCACGTTGCAGTCCGATCGTCATCGGGTGTTTGTTGGGTACTCCTGCAGCCACCAGGTCAAAATCTGGGTGTCTATAGAAGCCCCCACTTTGACTGAGGCCTGGACAAGGTGAAAATCAAAGTATAGCCACCCAGGTCAATCGAGGATTACGTCCTGGTGGTTGTCCGGTTGGGTCGCTTTAAGTCCGTTAGACTACGTGTTGAGGCTCGCCAGCTAAAGCTCAGAAATCATACCTGACGTCTTTGCCTGTGGTTGCTTGTTTGGACCCGGGCCAGTGCTTGTCATCTTGTTCTAAGAATCCGTCCGAGTTTATCTATCGTGTGTGTGTGACGCGTCAAGCGTTTACATGGAAGAAAATGTTCGATGTGTTAGCTCCTTTCAAACACTTGTCTTCGGGATGCCTATGACCCCTCAGACTTAATGAAATGCCTTTTGAGATACTTATGACCCCTTGGGCATGAAAATAAAATAAAATGCTCGAGGGCGTCAGTATCCACTCGAACAATTGCCTTTGGGATGCTTATGATCCTAAAACAAAATAAAATGTTCGAGAGCGTTAGTCTCCGCTCGAACAGCTGCCTTTGGGATGCCTATGACCCCTTGGACAAAATGAAACAAGATAAAATGTTCCAGGGCGTCAGTCTCCACTCGAACAGTTGCCTTTGGGATGCCTACGACCCCTTGGACGAAATGAAACAAGATAAAATGTTCGAGGGCGTTAGTCTCCACTCGAACAGTTGCCTTCGGGATGCCTATGACCCCTCGGACAAGATGAAACAAGATAAAATGTTCGAGGGCGTTAGTCGCCACTCGAACAGTTGTTTTCGGGATGCCTATGACCCCTTGGACAAAATGAAATAAGATAAAGTGTTCGAGGGCGTCAGTCTCCACTCAAACAGTTGTCTTCGGGATGCCTATGACCCCTTGGACAAGATGAAACAAGATAAAATGTTCGAGGGCGTCAGTCTCCACTCGAATAGTTGTCTTCGGGATGCCTATGACCCCTTGGACAAAATGAAACAAGATAAAGTGTTTGAAGGCGTCAGTCTCCACTCGAACAGTTGCCTTCGGGATGCCTATGACCCCTCGGACTCGAAAATCCTGTGAGGTATAAAACTCAAATGCCTTCCGGATAACTAAGACCCGTTAGGCAAAAAATTGTTGTGGAGGTATAAGACTCCTTCGAGCGTGTCAGTATCCGCTCGAATTAAAATTGCTGTGGAGGTATAAGACTCCAATGACTCTCGGATAACTCAGACCCGTTGAGCAAAAATTGCTGTGGAGGTATAAGACTCCAATGCCTCTCGGATAACTAAGACCCGTTAGGAAAAAATTGCTGTGGAGAAGGTATAAGACTCCAATGCCTCTCGGATAACTAAAACCCGTTAGGCATTGTTGTGGAGGTATAAGACTCCAATGCCTCTCGGATAACTAAGACCCGTTAGGCAAAAATTACTGTGGAGGTATAAGACTCCAATGTCTCTCGGATAACTAAGACCCGTTAGGCAAAAATTGTTGTGGAGGTATAAAACTCTAATGCCTCTCGGATAAATAAGACCTGTTAGGCAAAAATTGTTGTAGAGGTATAAGACTCCTTCGAGCGTGTCAGTATCCGCTCAAATTAAAATTGTTGTTGTTTATTCGCATTTGCTTTGCGGGTTTGTCTTATTTGGTTTGGGTTTGCTTTGCTTTGTTTTGGTTTGTTACGCATTTGAGATTTGTTCAGAGTTTGCTTAGATCGGCTTTGTTTGTTTTGAGTGTGGGTGTTCTTGTTAGGCGTGGTTCTTATGCTTGTTTTATTGTTGCTCTGCTACGGGCGTGCTTTATCGGCATCGGCTAGTAACTTCTTTGTCGTTGTTAGCTTGTTTATTTTAAAAGGGTGCGTGTTTTGTGTATATTGGACGTTAAGCCTCGTTTGTTTTGTCTTAGTCTGTGTTGGACTGGTCAGACGCGCGTACATCTGCGCCCCAATCCTTTATTGCGAGGACTGCTCTAGGTCCCGTGGTCAAGCAGTGGGTCCGGTTAGTGGGTTGCAAGACTAAGTGCAACCCCATGGTGATTAGAGCGATGATAGATCGCTTTCACGATACTACCTCGACCTTCCACATGTCCTTTGGGGAGGTCGGGATGACTCTAGAGGATTTCGGGGTGATTACGGGTTTGCCCTGGGGTTCAGAGAGAATTAGGTGGGCTGCTGAGGGCCCTAGGTTAGATAGTGATGAGGTGCGGGGCCTCATTGGAGATTGTTTGGAACTTGAGGCTTATAGTACGTCTCATGCTCTGGTGAGTTCGTACATCACCGTTTACTTTGAGCGGGTGGCGGTGTTAGAGGGTCGAGCGCCCAACACGCCGGAGCAGGATGCCCGGTTGTGGTTGTGGTATTTCCTAGGATTCGGATAAGGGCGAGAGGTTAAGTACTATGATTTTGCCTATACTAGTTGATCTAGAACAGCCGGGACGTTTTGACTGGGTGACCGCGGCTTTCGCGGAGATGACTCACTGTTTGCAAGTCATGGTGGGGCCGTTGGAAGTGGAGTCGGCCATAGCTTTGCCCTTTGTGGGTCCAGGCCTTGTACTGGAGGTTAGTTGCTATTCCCGTCTTTGTTCTCTAGGTTCTACTTAGTTTGGTTTAGTTTTGCTAAAGGTGTTTTGGGATTTTGCAGGCTTGGATCTATTCCTACTTCCCTTGTCTGGCGCCCAAGACGATGCGGGTTCATCCGATCAGATTCCCGGCAGGAATCGAATGGAGTTTGGCTCAGCCTAAGAGTACAATCAGCCACTACCCGTCGGAGAGCGTGCTGGTTAACCAGCTACGCCTCGAGGACGTAAGTTTTCTCTTTATATCTCGCTTTATTTAGCGTCTACCGTGGGTTTAGGTTTATTGAAATGCTAGTTTCGTTTGTGTAGTTTGTGGCCCGCCCTTGGGCCAATTATGAGGGTGTGCCTGGGTATGTGGTTGCAGAGTTGAGGCCTCGGTGTTATAGGAGGATGCTCCTACCTGCGTTGTTTCGCCCTGTTTGGTATCTGGACAAGCGGTTGGTGCGTCAGTGCTTATATGACGACTTTAGGGTGCCGGTTGATCCTCCCTGGACCGTGTTTAGAGCACCGACCACCACAGAGGTCCTCGAGGGTAGGGATGGAGAAGGAGGTGATGCACTTCTGGTGCCTGGTGCCTTCTATCTGTCTCATGTCCGCCAGCGGCTAGCTTGCCACCGCCTCGTGGTAAGGGTTTAATCTTTGGTTCTAAAGTTTGTTTCGTTTTATGATTTAGTGTTTACTTGCCCCTGATTGGCCGATTCGTTTCTCTCTCAGTTGGCCGACCCGGTTGATGCTATTCAGCCCCCAGACTTCCTCTTGACGCTGCTTAGGGTAGATGCAGCTGGGGTTGCTTTCACTGAGCCTCTCCCCTCGTGTTCTGCCGAGGAGATGGATGTTGAGATAAAGTGGCGCGACCGAGTATACCGGGTAAGTTTTAGTTTCTGTTTGGGGTTCGGGTTCTAAGAATTAGGATTCGTTCGGCTAATTTGTGTGGTTTCGTCTTCCAGGTTTCATCAGCTTGTCATCAGCGGATGTGGCAGGCCGCCAACTGTTTCCGGGCCTACGCCTCGAGGGTTTGTCGTGACACTTCGGGACCTCGATCGGTGAGTTTATGTGACTGGAGTGGTTTTCTAGGCTGTTTGTGTGTTTTCCTAATGCTTAAGTGTACTTGCAGGATACCCTGGACGTGGTGGGGCAGTTAGAGACTCGGGTGACCGAGCTGGAGGCAGAGGTGGCTAACGCGAGACAGCCCTTGCAGTCTCGGGAAGATGAGATTGCACAGCTTAAAGAGCGGTTGGCTCGGCATCAGGGTGAGACCTCAGCACGGGGTGAGGCCAGGCAAATGGTCGAGATGGAGAGGGATGCTGAGGCTGAGGCTACGGGCTACGTCATGGGTGCTATCGAGGATGTTGGAGGTATTCCCGAGACGACTACCTTGGATATGTTGTTGGGGATGGATGGTAGTAGGTCTCCTACCTTTGTTCTAGAGGACCTAGGTTTGGATGACAACCTTGGTGAGTTCGTGATAGCCATCGGTGCGGCTTCTAGGGGTCCTCCCTAGTCCATAAACTTGATTTGTATATGACTTTGCATGTTCTGTATTTTTTTCTCAGTATTTGAATTAGTTGGATTAGTCTTGTTTTTTTTTGTTTGGTGAAATGTTGACCCAGATTGACAAGTAATCACTTCGCGTTCATTTATTTGCGATTTAATCTTAGTTTAGGATGCGTTGGGGTTGCACGAGAGTACGAAAATAGTTTTTTTTGATATTTTGAAATGTGTTAGTTTGAGCCGCGAATCAGATCAGATAGTACGTCGATTAAAATGTTTTGACTTGAGATGACAAGTCCCCTCATGCTCATAATTGACAATGAGGCCGAAGCCCAAAATCTAGGCTACTTTTGAAAAAAAGTTAGACCACTTTTTGCATACTCATAGCAGTGCTTCATTGGGCTACAGACGCAACTTGACAATAACCGTTAAAGGCTACAACACGCCTAGGTGGGGTAGCTTATCCCCCTAAAAAAATTTAAAAAAAACGTTTGTAAGTCTGGTGGATCCGATGGACAAAATGTTCCGTCCGTGTGGACCTGATGCTATTGCGCGGGCATATTGGCTGTTGGAAAGGGGTTCCTGACGTCCGGGGTTGTCGGATGTGAGAGAAAGGTTAAGGATTGTGGAGAAGACAGTACTACAGAATAAGGAAGCTATGTGGGCTAATGTCGCTAAGTGCCCGACCAAAGACGGCGTTACCGATCCTAGTATTCGTCAGTTCATCTAAGCGGGCCGAGACTAACAAGACTCTTATTGAAAATGTGAGTGAGAAGGGGAAGTGGGATTGGCTGGACTCACCTTTGGCTGAGATGACGGAGACTTGTGTTCAGAGGGTCTATGGTGATAGACCCGAACAAGCATATCCGAATGGTAAGGGTAAGGGAAAGAAGCTCAGCCATTTAGTACTATGTTGTATTAATTGATATTATGTGGCGTATTATTACTAGTTTTTTTGTAGGGTTTTGCTTGACACATTGTCATTTACCGGGGTAGCCGGATTTCGGATGCTCGATGTAAGGGGCCTCGACAAAGGCTTGATTTAATTGATTTTTCACTAATGAGAAGCACATATTTTTATTTTTCCCTTTTTTTTGTGGTGGTTCGCAACTCGATTCTTCCTTTTTTCCCGGAGCACCCTTTCGGGTTTTCACTCCGTCCTCGGCTCACCTTTTTGCTCTATTTTGTTTGCCTTTTTTAAAAAAAAAAAAAAAAATTTTAACGATGGCTCGCAACTCGATTCTTCATTTTGCCCGGGGCGCTCCTTCGGGTTTTCGCCCCGTCCTCGGCTTGTCATTTGTGCTTTGTCATTGAAATCACTTGTTTTTTGGAACATAGGGATGGTCCTGATTTGCATGTAAATCTAGTAATCGATTTTGCTACTTTCGTTGGTTGTACCCTTGGAAGGGTTGCCTACGTATCCGTGTTTAGACGGAATCAAACCACGTTCGTAGTTCATATAGATGTGAGTGATTTTGCTTTAGACTCGTTATGCCAGTTATCGATGTGATATGTTTAGAGTGTATTCACCCTAGTTAAACAACTAGGGTGGAGTGATTGGGTGTGACCTCTTGAAAGTGACAATTACCGAGATACCGTGTTTGGGTCAGGGTGACTGGCTTGGATGGTTTTGTAATGTGGAGCCAGGTAGTGAGTGGTTTCGACAGATCAAAATCTGGAGCTTGATTTTTGTGGAGTTAGGGCTCTGGGATAAGGTTTCGTAATGTGGTAGGAAAGGGGAAGCTGAGTAAAAATGACTCAGACTTCAATCGGGTGGGTTGTAAATTACATGGGATCTGATTTTCATGTCTGGCTCTAACGGTTGGGACTATTCTAGTGAGCTTGAATCCTCAAAATTCCGGACTGTTTCCTAACAAGTGCCTCGGGAACGTCTTAAGGGTTGTAATGTAGGGAGGCTAGTATTTGGGTGCTAGTTGACTAGTCTGTTCATTTTTTCTTTTTCCTTTTTTTTTTACTTTTTGTTCGGACTTTGCACTTAAAGTCGAGTTGAATGATTGGGGATTTTATTTTGACCATTGAGTTTCGTCTTGGTCATTGAATTGGGCCGGTTTAGTTTGGCCTTGGTTTCATTTTTTTCTTTGGCTCCTTTTCGCCATTTCAGACCCCTTTTTTTTGTCAGACTAGCACCTATGGTAGGAATTGGTCGGTCTTTATTTGAGGGATATTTATTATGGGAAATGGGTTTGCCTTCCGTCTTTGATCACAAGCTAAAAGACTATCTAGATTTGTCGTAGGATTCAGTAACGCTCGTTCTAATGGGTAATTATGTGGCTTTCTACACCAGACATGGAATAGGTAAAAAAAAAGAACACGGGATCTCAGTTCTTGTAATTCCTCGTTGTTTCGAGGTATGTTTGATTGTTATCGATAAATGGCATAGTACCGAGTTGTAAGCAAGAAAGTGCATTATTAAATCGAGCGATTGTCGAGGCGCATTATAAAGGAAGAAAGGTTTATTTATTTTTATTGATAGTAATAAGCGGGCTATACGCCCGAGATATTGTTTTCGGGGAGGCGGAGGACAGATCCCCCCCGCACCTCCTGACTAGATGTAAACACAAAAGACATTTGTTATACTATTAGGTCTAGGCCCTAAGACAAACTAGACTCTGACTCGGACACAGATTTGCTCATCTTGACGGGCGCTTGTGGGTTGTCAAGATCTTCTTCGATATTCAGGACATTCTTCTCTATAGGGTTGGGGTGGGAACAACCGATGGTGTCGTCAAAGACAGTGTAAACGCTAAAGGGGTTTGCGGTATTGTTTGGTTTATTGGGTGGAGGGAGAGGAATGGTCCCGTTTTCGATCATGTCTTGTATGACATATTTGGATCGATAGCATGATTCGGTATCGTTCCCGTTACCTTGGTGATATAGGCAATAAGCATTAGAGGTCCAACTTTTGCCTCGTCTGCCGACTGGTGGGTCCGGAGTGGAACCCATGGGCAAGAGCAACCCTTGATCGACTAGGCACTTAAGAGCTTCGGTGTAAGATGAATTGATAGGGGTAAATTCCCTCGATGATCTTTCTACTTTGTTGGATGTGTGATGGTAGGGATTTGTCGCGGATCCCGACACCAAGTAAAACCAACTAATCCTAACAAGGTAGCTAGGGCAAGTCGGGTCGATCCACGAAGACGGAAAAGAGGGTCTAGACAAAGGTCCACCTAAGGACTAGACTATGTCAACAAAGATAAACAACTAAAACAATGAAAGGGGGATAAAACTATGACTATGACTAAACTAAGTGTAAAAACTAAAGCTAAATTCAAACAACAACTAGAGGAACAATAGCTAAGAAGACGAAGAAATCAATAAGAAAAGAACTAGGATTAGGTCGGGTTCAAAGGTGATGAGATGATCAAGAGAAAGCTAGAATGAATGGGTAGTCAAGCTATCTAGGCAGAATTCGAGCTCTCGCTCCAAAACCGTCCTAGTTCCTCGCTCTCGCGCAAGAATCCATCCTAACAACATACAAGGTCACAAGAAGGAAGGCAAGAAAACATATATTTGCAACTACGAGTCATTCAAGAATTTCATCAAACATGATCTATGCATATAACTAAGAAGCAACCAAAACTTCCACCAACAATCTAAACAAACCCTTAATCACCCTTGAAAGCACCCAATCCCCCTACTAATCCTAGCAAGAGGACTACTCACACATATCTAAACTAAAACTAACATAAACAAGAGAAACCAACATAAGAACTAAAACATTCATATTGAAAAACAAGCACGGATGAACAATAAACAAAAGATAAAGCTTAAAACTTGACTAACAATGAAGGATTAAAAGAAAAGAGAGGAGAAATAATATACCAAACTAGAAAGGAGATGAAAAGATGAAAACTTGCATATATAGAGAAAACCCAAATACATCCACCAAGGTTGTCAATCTTGATAAAAATCTTCAAGACTTCCAATAATACGAGGATTGAACTAAGATTAAGGAGTAATCAAGGCAAGATTAAGCTAATCTACATTAATCTAAGCTAATCTAACATAAAGTAGTCTAGGGTTTCGTGTTTTTTCCTTAAAACAATACAAGAAGGGGGTATATATAGGGTTCCATGGGTAAGGAAGGCGAAAGAAATGAAATCGAGCAGAACTGGGTCCTTCCCGGCCGAGAAGGTGGTGATCCCGGTCGGGAAGGGGCCCATCCCGGTCGGGAAGGTGATGATCCCGGCCGGGACCAACATCTAGTAACTTTTTCTTCTCGTCTTCTCATCCCGGCCGGGATGGGTCCTTCCCGCTCGGGATGGGTTCTTCTCGGCCGGGATGGGTCCTTATTTGCTCTTCCTAGGCTTCTTATCGATGCTCGGTGCTTAGGATATCATCAAGTGGGCTCCATGGGACTCGTGATCGAGTATAAGTCACCGAATCATCGTCGCTTTTCTTCATTGGGTCCATATGCGCTGGAAACGAGTCGGAATCGTTCCATTTCTCTAAGATAGGCCTTAAGAACCTAAAACAAGCTAGAAGAAGCGTAAGTAGCCTCTAAACCGCTCTAAAGAGCGATTCCACAAGAGAAACCGGGACAAAACACGAGAAATAAACACTACAAAACACACTTATCAACTCCCCCACACTTAAACCTTACTCGCCCTCGAGTACGCACAAACTAACTACTAACTAATAAAAACTAAAATACTAGCCGAGCGGGTATTAGCACACCCTACGCCCTTTCAACTCACGCAAGAACACTTAGAGGAAATGTGCTCTCCGCAAGCCAAGAGAGGTCTTGCGACAAAACTGTGGATACAACCGAACACGAAAACACATAAACAAACAAACATACAAATAAACAAACAATCGGTTGCGTCCAAGAAGAAACAAATACCATTTCCCTCAACAAAGCGGTGAAAGAAACACTGGTTAAGGACTCAAGGCAAGTGACAACATTCCCAAGCTAATAATACAAACCGAAATGGACAAAATCCTAATAGTATGACAACAAAGCAATAAAATCGTTGGCAACTTACCTAGGTCCTTCTAACCTTCTAAGAACGTACTACGGGAGGATAGGCGGGATGGAAAAAGGATGAACCACGGAGTTAGTCGACACTGTAGGTAAATTGAAACCCCGCCTCCTTTAGCGATAAGCCAAGAGGGTCGTCCCATGCTCAAAAATAGCCTAACTAGTCTAAGTAAAAAGGTGGATATGGTTGCAAAGTGAGGAAATACCGACCATTACCGCTATCATCCTTCCTAGGGACTCGGTCCTTTGGTAGGCTCTTCACGATAACAATCGGTAAAAGGCTTATTTTTTAGGGGTAGGATTTTTTTGTAAAATGATTTTCTTGGCATTTTTCTTCTTTCATATTTTGCTTTTGATTTGTTATGCCATTTCTTTTTCTTCTTTTGTATTTTGTTTTTAATTTGTTGTGCCTTATCTTTTTCTTCTTTCTTTCCTTTCTTTTCTTTCTTTTTGCCTTGGTTTGCCCTTTTGGCTAAATTTTGTATTGTAGGCAATCATCACGACCAAGTATAGAAACCTCAACCAAATGCAACTTATTGGTGAGATATGTGTAGAAGGTAGGGAATGGGTATGTCGGGCGTGCTTTCCCTTCAAACCCACAAAAAGGTGGAAACTTGGACTAATCAATCAATTTTGAACATGGTCACCTAAGAGACGGGACTCGGAAACCAAGGCCTTTTCACTCCATGGGTGGTCAAGGAGGTCAAAATGCAAATCCCGCAGTAAATCCCTAGTAGACTAGGTAAGAAACCAACAAAACTATCGATTTAAAGTCATTCTTCTAGACTAAAGTCCAATAATCGATTTATATCACTAAAAAGGGAAAGTAAACACTTGCGCACTAGCCTCAAAACCGGGTTTTCGAAAACCTTTTCTACACTAGACTCACAAACTATACAAGACAAAACAAAGACGAAAGAAAAAGAGACAAATAAAACAAAACAAAATAAAACAAACACACACAAAGAAGATAAACAAACACCACCCCGAAACTTCCAAACAAGCAACCACATCAACCACAAACTCCAAAAAGCTCCACCCGAGCATACATCATTACAAAACATCCTCCAAACTCCACAAAAGGGTAAAAGGAGAAAGAAATGAAAGGATATTACCGGATGTCTTGAGAGCTTTCCGAGATTCACGGCGATCAAGCAACCTACAAGGAAATGGGGAGGCAAAACACATACAACACAACATATATACGACACAAAGACACAAAAGGAAAAGACACAAAAGAAAATCTTTTTGATTTTTATGAAAATTTTCAAATTTTTAGGCATTTTTAATTTTTTTTTCAAAAAAACAACGAAAATAGAACTAAACTGGACTAAGATATCGCTCCCTCACACTTAAACCGAGCAATGTCCTCATGCTCGATCGGTAGTGTGTGGAAGACACTAAAAAGAAGAGAAAAGGGGAAAATAAAGCTAAAAATCAAAAATGAAAGTGAAGAAAGGGTAGAATGTGTCAGGTTGGGGTGTAATCAAGTCACCAAGGGCCGAGACGAGAAAAGATATGGATGGGGGAAGAAATAAAAAGAAGAAAATAAAAGGAAATGGGAGGGGAGAGCTAGGTGTAATCAAGTCACCTAGCCCTGATTCCGCCCGATTCCGACTAAATTCTACCAAAAAGGGAATAAAAATAAAGAAAAAGTGAAAAGAACTTGTCAATTTGGACTTTCAATGGATTCTCGATGTAGTCACGTCATCGAGAATCGAGAGCAATAACCACAAAGGCCTCGAGGGCCACCATGACACCAAATGCATAAAAGGAAGGGGAACATACAAAGAAAGACTAGCAAATAAAAGACGGAAAAGAAAAGAGAGTCGGGCCTACCAAACGGTTAGCAACTCAATCATCTCCATCGTCTCAATGATCGTTATCGGCAGCTTGCTTGTCTTCCTCAATATTCTTCCTCTTCCTCAATGTAGTCTCAAGTATCGGGCTTGCATTGGTGTAGTGAGGTGGGGATTTAAGGTGAAACTCGGAGTTTAGTGATGGGAAGATAAGATGAAGGTGTATAAGTGAAGTTTAAGGGTGAAATGATAGAGGCAAAGGTGAGTGGGGAGGTTGGGTGAGGGTATAAAGTGGTTGGGTTGGGCTTAAATGAAGAAAAGAAAGCGGAGGGGGATGCTGCAACCCTTCCCGGCCGGAAAGATACCCTTCTCGGTCGGGAAGCCATGGTCTCGGGCGGGAAGCTCACCCATCTCGAGCGGGATGGCTTCACAGTGAGCTATATTTTAAAGCACAACTCGTCCCGGTCGGGAAGATAACCATCTCGAGCGGGATGCCTCTCTAGCTCCTCATTCCCCTTGATCATCCCAAGTCTTCCACCTTAAGAACATTACCAACTACGGGATAAAAATCCCGTCCCCAAAAGCTTACGAAAAGCTCAAAAACCAACTTCCTCCACCAAGCATCAAAGCTTCTATCATCCATAACCCTTTCTAATTCTTCATCTTCACTTCAAACCTATCAAGTAAGCTCAAAAACTTCCATCAAAACTCCCTCCCTCACATCACTCATGAAAATTCCAAATAACAAGAACTCCACAAAACAAACCAAACCTAGAGACCAAACAAACAAATCACACAAATACAAACACAAAAACTCAAAAGAAGAGGAAAGAGGAATATACAACATGACTGTTCTTGAGGAACTCCGTCAAACCAAGGATGGTAGATTCTTCATTCTTATCCATAGCCCTCGAGGGCTCGGAGGAGCAAGTCAAAGGCTCGAGCCACATCATAATGAGGGCTCATTGAGTACCCGAGCAAAGCTATCCTCCAAAGCTTCCAAGTCGGAAGCGAGAAGTAGTCATCCAAAGACCCATTATCATGCTTCATGTGGTCTCCGGGGTCTTTCCAACCAACTAGCTTTAACGACCTCTTCCTCCCTAAGAACCATCTCCTAGCACAACCAAAGCTCGAATTTCTAGCACTAGAGTCAAAAGGGGGTTTAGCCCTCTTCTCTTCATCCATCATTCCCAAGTCATCAACAAGTTCCGGCCCAATATCTCCAAATCCTAAAACATCATTCTTCCCCACATCATCAATAAGAAGAGATTTAAAACTCATACAAGCGGTTTCAACCTCTTCTAAACCAAGATCCAAATAAATTACACACAAGGGGTTCACAATATTTTATTGGATTATCACATATGGGCGACTTGATTTCATCATTCATATCCCATGACTTCATAAATCCTACCATCTCATTCAACTCATCCCAAAGATTTTCTTTCCCAACTCCTTCTTCCTCAGTATTAGGCTCATTAGAAACGGCATGAAGGTCAAAAGAAGGGCAAGTGGAGGGGATTGAAGGTTCAACAAGAATGGAGGGGGTAGACTCTTGAATTTCCTCTATTTCATTGGTGTTTTCATCACCTAAATTAACCTTGAGTCCGTTGTGTCCGGTTTCAACAAGGTCATTGGCAACTTCATTTTTTTCTCGAAGAAAGACAAGATGAGACCCAATTGTGTTCTCATCAATGAAACTCTTCAAATTCCCACTAACATCTCCCAATTATTCACTAACAATGCCTTCATCAAGGATTATTTTCTCATTCATCTCCTCTTGGGTAGACAATCGAGGTTCTTCATAGCAAGTCTCGCTTCTCAAAGGGATTTCATTAGCGGCTTCATTATTGGGTTGTTCCCCTTCCCCAAATGAACATCCTTCATCAAGTTGTGAAGTTCGAGTTAAAAACATTAATGTTTTAGCCGCTATAGCATTTAATCTAGCTTTACATGCCTCGTTTTCCCTTTGATAATGGGCCATGATTTCACATTGTTCCTTTTGCATTTGGATGGCCATTTCTTGTTGACTCTTTTGCATTTGAAGAATCGATTGATATAACTCCAAGTTGGGCATTTGGTGGTTATTGAGGTTTTGGAATGCTCCTTGAAAACCTTGATGATGCCCAAGAGGTGGGGCATCATATTTTTGGTAATGAGATTGAGATGATTGATAGTATTGTGGGTTTTGGGGCTCATAATGAGGTTGAGGTGAAGGTTAGTATGGTGGGTTTTGGGGAGATTGGCTTCCATGTGAAGAAACATGATGAAACATGGTGGGTTCACCATGATAACTTGAGTAATACCCACCATGATCATAGGATTGATAAGCATTCACTTGCTGGAAGCCGTTTCCATGTCCTTGAAACTCGTACCCACGGGTTTCTTGATTACCCCATGAAGCTTGATAGTAGTTAGGAGACGTCATGACATAGCTTTGATTCATAGAGAGAGAAGAGGAATTCATGGTGGCCTCTATAGGTGGGGAGTTTAGATCAATCTCCAAGTTTTGCTCGAAATCTTGACTTGTACCCGGTTGGGAACCTCTCAATCTAGCAACCTTTCGTTGGCGAAGGTTTCGAAAAAACCTTTCCGGCTCTTGGTTGTAAAGAAGAGGATGGTCACCACCTCTAAGCATAAACTGTAGACTAGGAAGCAAACGTGAGAAGTCTAGTGCTTTTTGAGCACTAGACAAGAACAAAATAAACTTCACACACACAAGAAGCAAAGGAAAACAAAGAAAAACACAAAAACAAAGACAAAGTCAAGTAAATAGGCAAACAAAGTCCAAACTAGCACCGTCCCCGGCAACGGCGCCAAATTGATGGTAGGGATTTATCTCGGATCCAGACAGCAAGTAAAACCAACTAATCCTAACAAGGTAGCTAGGGCAAGTCGGGTCGATCCACGGAGACGGAAAAGAGGGTCCAGACAAAGGTCCACCTAAGGACTAGACTATGTCAACAAAGCTAAACAACTAAAACAATGAAAAGGGGATAAAACTATGACTATGACTAAACTAAGTGTAACAACTAAATCTAAATTCAAACAACAACTAGAGGAACAATAGCTAAGAAGACGAAGAAATCAATAAGAAAAGAACTAGGATTAGGTCGGGTTCAAGGGTGATGAGATGATCAAGAGAAAGCTAGAATGAAGGGGTAGTCAAGCTATCTAGGCATAATCCGGGCTCTCGCTCCAAAACTGTCTTAGAGGTTCCTCGCTCTCGTGCAAGAATCCATCCTAGCAACATACAAGGTCACAAGAAGGAAGGCAAGAAAACATGTATTTGCAAAAACGAGTCATTCAAGCATTTCATCAAACATGATCTATGCATACAACTAAGAAGCAACCAAAACTTCCACCAACAATCTAAACAAACCCTTAATCACCCTTGAAAGCACCCAATCCCCCTACTAATCCTAGCAAGAGGACTACTCACACATATATAAACTAAAACTAACATAAACAAGAGAAACCAACATAAGAACTAAAACATTCATAATGAAAAACAAGCAAGGATGAACAATAAACAAAAGATAAAGCTTAAAACTTGACTAACAATGAAGGATTAAGAGAAAAGAGAGGAGATGAAAAGATGAAAACTTGCATATATAGAGAAAACTCAAATACATCCACCAAGGTTGTCAATCTTGATAGAAATCTTCAAGAATTCCTATAATGCGAGGATTGAACTAAGATTAAGGGGTAATTAAGGCAAGATTAAGCTAATATACACTAATCTAAGCTAATCTAACCTAAAGTAGTCTAGGGTTTCGTGTTTTTTCCTTAAAACAATACAAGAGGGAGGTATATATAGGGTTCCATGGGTAAGGGAGACGAAATAAATGAAATCGAGCAGAACTGGGTTCTTCCCGGCCGGGAAGATGGTGATCCCGATCGGGAAGGGGGCCATCCCAGTCGGGAAGGTGATGATCCCGGCCGGGACCAACCTCTAGTAACTTGTTTCTTCTCTTCTCATCCCGGCCGTGATGGATCCTTCCCAGCCGGGATGAGTCCTTATTTGCTCTTCCTAGGCTTCTTATCGATGCTCGGTGCTTGGGATATCATCAAGTGGGCTCCATGGGACTCGGGATCGAGTCTAAGTCACCGAATCATCGTCGCTTCTCTTCATTGGGTCAATATGCGCTGGAAACGAGTCTGAATCGTTCCATTTCTCCAAGATAGGCATTAGAAACCTAAAACAAGCTAGAAGAAGCGTAAGTAGCCTCGAAACCGCTCTAAAGAGCGATTCCACAAGAGAAACCGGAATCAAACACGAGAAATAAACACTACAAAACACACTTTTCAATGTGGTTTTATTAGGTCTTGGTGTTCTTTCCGTATCAATTTTAGGAAGCTTCGATCGGGCGGAGTATTGGGGTAATCTATCCTGGGTAGGCTTTTGGGCACGGCAATTGCCCGAATTGGCGTTTGTTTGACTTTCTGTGTCTACTCTCAAGGAGATTGAGGCGGCTGTCGATGTGATGAACGGAGGAAGTCAAACGGGTTACCGAAGTTTGGATGCTGCAAACTAATTTGGTTAGGGTATTGACATCGTTGCGGATGCCTTCGATGGTGTTTGGATCTATCGACATGTTGGGGAGTGATTATGTGGGAAAGGATCAAAATATCAAAACGGATCCACCGGACGACGTAAGAGACTCGAGGGATGCTCGTAATCAACCGACACGGAATGAGACCCTTGATTTGCGTGTGTTTGCGATCATCGGCTTAGGGACTAAGGTGCTTTAGACTCTTAGTGTATTCGGCAAAGCGCCTAAAGAATCTATGTCTCTAAAACGAGACGATCTGACACAAATCTCGGAGATGAGATTTTAAGAGAACTTTCTCTAAACGAGAGGACCCAAAATGTAAGACCTCGAGTAGAGGTGACCCAAGTAACTAACACAGACAGTTAATCACACGGTTGTACGACGTAATAAATTGATCGCGATCCCGGCTCAGGATCAAAGAGTTTTGATATTTTTTGAAAACGATCGAGATTTTGCAAAGGAAGTCTTTTCGAAAGGAGGATTTGTAAAATTGGGGTGACGATGGCATGATGATATCGTTTGTGACGTGAAACTGCGTTGCTACATATGCGTCGAGGATTCGACGATAGGAAAAGTGTAAATATTTTTTTTTCAAAAGGATCACGGTTCTTAGGGGAACCGGTTTTGAAAATGATGACGTGGTGTCGTTATCGAAATTACTATTAATTAGTCAGTTCGACAATTATGGCGTAGGCGGTGTTTGTGACATAGTGTGATGTCTGGTGACGGTGTTTTGAAAATGGTGTTTTGTGACCGTTTCGGATTCCTTGACTTCATGTACTTAGTTCCTTCATAGTCATAGTTTTCTCCCCCTTCATTGTTTTAGGTTGTTTAGCTTTGTTGACATAGTCTTGTGTTTAGGTGAACCTTAGTCTAGACCCTCTTTTCCGTCTCCGTGGATCGACCCGACTTGCCCTAGCTACCTAGTTAGGATTGGTTGGTTTTATTTGGTGTCGGGATTCACGACAAATCTTTGCCATCAGTTACATTTTATTTTCAAAAAAAACATTTTTTGTGAACATACCGTTAACACGACCGAAGCTTCAATTAGTGATCTAACATAAACTAAATGATTCAACTAAAACTAAATTCAATCATCTAACTAAAGGAACAATAGCTAAGAAGATGGAGAAATCAATAAGGAAAGAACTAGGATTAGGTTGGGTTCAAGGGTGATGAGATAATCAACGGAGAGCAAAGGTGAAGGGGTAGTCAAGCTATCTAGGTATAATCCGGGCTCTCGCTCCAAAACCAACCTAGAGGTTCCTCGCTCTCGCGTAAGAATCCATCCTAGCAACATACAAGGTCACAAGAAGGAAGGCAAGAAAACATGTATTTGCAACTAAAAGTCATTCAAGCATTTCATCAAACATGATCTATGCATACAACTAAGAAGCTACGAAATCTTCTACCAACAATCTACACAAACCCTTAATCACCCATTAAGACACCCAATCCCCCTACTAATCCTAGCAAGAGGACTACTCACACATATCTAAACTAGAACTAACACAAACAAGAGAAAACATTAACATAAGAACTAGAACATTCATTTTGAGGATGAAACAAGGATGAACAACAAACAATAGATAAAGATTAAAACTTGAATAACAATGAAAGATTAAAGGAAAAGAGAGAAGAAAGATTATACCAAACTAGAAAGGAGATGAAAAGATGAAAACTTGCATATATAGAGAAAACCCAAATACATCCACCAAGGTTGTCAATCTTGATAGAAATCTTCAAGAATTCCAATAATACAAGGATTAAACTAAGATTAAGGAGTAATTAAGAAAGGATTAAGTTGATCTACACTAATCTAACCAAAAGTAGTCTAGGGTTTTGTTCATGTCCCTAAAACAATACAAGAGGGGGGTATATATAGGGTTCCATGAATAAGGGAGGCGGAAAAGCGAAGACGGGTAGAACTGGGCCCTTCCCGGCCGGGAAGGAGATGATCCCGGTCGGGAAGGGTGCCATCCCGGTCGGGAAGGTCATGATCCCGACCGGGAAGGCCCCACAGTGGGTCATTTCTTCTTGCTACTTCATCCCGGTCGTGATGGGTCCTTCCCGGCCGCGATGGGTCCTTATTTGCTCTTCCTAGGCTTCTTATCGATGCTCGGTGCTCGGGATATCATCAAGTGGCCTCCATGAGACTCAGGATTGATTCTAAGCCACCGAGTCATCGTCGCTTCTCTTCGTTGGCTCAATATGAGTCGGAAACGAGTCGGAATCGTTCCATTTCTCCAAGATAGACCTTAGGAACCTAAAACAAGCTAGAAGAAGCGTAAGTAGTCTCGAAACCGCTCCAAAGAGCGATTCCACAAGAGAAACCGGGACCAAACACAAGAAATAAGCACTTCATAACACACTTATCATTAACCATTTGAGGTACCTTGATTCCATTGATCGGAATTTTCGGTGGTATTAACGGTACTCGTTGTTGACGGGTTATACTTTGGCCAAGGTGATGGCATTTTTTTTCTTTTAAAAAAAGAGAGTTTTTTTTTGAAAAATTCGTCATGATGACGGTGCTTTTAAAAGGTTTCCGAGAATCATTTTGAATAGGCCGGAGTATCGGCACTAAAACGACAGTTTTGGAGATGTCCCTTTTTTTCTTCTTTTCGAAAACGGAGTTGGGTGCAGTTGAATATGTTGTGGTGGTTGAATCCAGATTTTTAGTGTTTTGTTTGGGATGTTCAAACACGCTACACATAACTAGGAATGCATACACTCATGCAGGATGCAGACACGGGTAGGTTAGGGTAAGCAACCGCCCACGAATAGCCTTTGCTTAGGTATTGACAAATCATCTGGCGAGACGAGTGTCATACCGTCCGTTCAGAACTACTCGTTTAGTATATCCGTGAAGTACGCGTTAGGCGGTCGGAGCGTCAACTGAGGATCTTTCCGCGTGTCCATAAGGATCTTACTGCGAAGAGGTCGATTGGTCCTGATATTGGTTAGGGCGGGCTTTTTAGGGCGAAAACCTATAGTGACCACAACTAGGAACTAGGAAACAAGCTTCACCGACCTCATTCAAGTTACACCACCGCTGGAAACTTGTTTTCAAATCCCCAGCCGAGTCGCCAAACTATGGACGTCCGTCCGCACTGCCCGGCACCCCGCGCGCACCCGCACCGTACTGACCCGGTTTTTCAATGTATGGCGGCGGCAACCCACACGGCCCCCTCCCGATCGGGGGCCGGTCCGATCTCGAATATGGGGCGATGTGTCGGACCTCGATTCGGATGACGATCCGGACTTGTACTAGACGGGTGCGGGCACCCGTGTTTCCGTTTGGAATCGATCGAGTCGTGGTTGTAAATGTTTACAGGCCGATATGTTTGCTAAGGCGACCTTTTTAGTGAACTGAATTCGTTGCCAATTTGTGGAGTCGCCACCGAGTCAATTATGGGACTCGGAAACCGTTCAAGTCAACTTTGATCCTTAGCCGACTCAAAATTGAGGGGCACGGGACCTAAAGATAAAGACTTGTACCCTTAAGCACTCCATGCCTGGAATGACTCTCATTGCCAATGGTTTCGAACATCCGGAAACCGTCGATTCTGAGTAAGGGGTGAGGGTACGTATTGGGCAGCCAACATTCGATAGACATCGACACCCAATCCCGCCCGCACTATAGCGGCCTCTACTAATCAATTAGTGGGCTGATAACTTTTTCTTTTGTTGTGGCGAAAATACTGTAACATCCGTTGTTTTCACCCTATACCTTTTGCTATGTTGGTTGTTTAAGGACACGTAAATTTTGTCGTCGAAGTAGTTGTGTTTACATTCTTTGCATGTGATTTCACGTGACAGGCAGGCCATGAAAAGATGCACATAGGAGAGTAGAGAGTACTAATATTATAGGTATTAGCAAATCAGTTTTAACGTGATAATACAGATATTAGTCGTTCTCGTGGTATACCTTACCCGGTATTCTGCTTAAGATGCGTCGGTTCAGTATTAATAAGGATGCGTGGAACCATACATGGCGAGCACCGGGACTAATACGGAACTCGACCATCGTTTTGTTCAATTTTAGTTGATTTACGTTTTGAATTCCGTGTTAAGTGATTTAGCATGCGATTATAAGGTCATAAAAGCAATAAATCATACGAAAAACTATAAATGCGAATATAAGTAAATCACTTTGTGAGGAGTTGCACCCTCAGAGTATACACTAAACGGGACACGATGCATAGATAGTTGAGAACGGATCTCGAAACTACTCGGGTCTATTTAGTGTATTTTAGTGTTTGTGATTGAAGTAAGGACGTTACGTCTTTTAGTATGTGTAGTGGACCTAGTGTCCACGTTTGACATTATCGTAGTGCATAATAAAGGTACAAAAATGTAAAGTTTTGTTTAGATGACAACCTAGTGACGACTCGACTTTGAAAGGTGGATCCTCCTAGCTTGCCCGGTTATTTTGGCAGAGTTTCGTTACTGTTGACCCTTCCTGCGGCTATTCCAGCAGAGCTCTGCTACTACTGGCTGGTTCTGCGGCTAATCCGGCAGAATTCTGTTACTAGATTACAGCCAGTCGAATACAGGCACCTCGGGATCGAGTGGAGTGCTCGAAGGTGAGGATTAGCGTCGATGTCGCTTTATCGGAACTATGATCGAGTGGATCGTTTGCCTCAGGTGTCGGAGTGTGAGCCCTTAGCGAGAAACTCTTTACGAGTGAAGAGAATTGAATTGTGTCGAAATGAGGGGGTGAAGGGGGGTATTTATAGGTGTTTTTTGGTCCTCGTCACCCGGATAGGCGCCTAAGCCCAGGCACACCAGAACTCAGGCGCCTGGGTTTAGGCGCGTGAAGACACAGGCGCGCAAGGTGAGGCGCTCGAAGTTTTGAAGATACGATTTTGATACTTTCCAAAACCGAGAAGCGGGTGTATAATACAAAGCTTGGGGATTAAGTCTTCCCAGGTTTTGACCTAGCGCCGTGGTGTTTAGTGGGCCTCGGGTGTGCATCCCAAGGTTCGCTTGGCGCGGTGCTGACTCGGTTCGAGTTTCGGGACCGACTCGGGGTCCCGGTGTCAGAATTGACTCTACTTAGTGTCTATGTGACCTTAATGACACGACGAAGGCTGCCAAGATGTTAGTTTAATTTTTCCGAGTAATTTATTTGATCCGTTCAATAGAAAAACTATCTAAAACATCGCGAACCTGCGTCACGTTTCAGTCCGATTGTTATCGGGTGTTTGTTATGTACTCCTACAGCCACCAGGTCCAAATCTAGGTGTCTACACTCGTTCTTCGGAGTCAACTATCTGAGCCAGCATAGCCCTCATGGTTGTCTTGGTCGTTGTTAGGTATAACGACAAAGGCAGACCGGGTTGAGGTGGCATTAGAACTGGTGGAGAAAACAGAATTTCCTTGATTTTGTCGAAGGCTGCTTGACATTTATCGTCCCACAGTGTTCATTGTCCCGCCTTCACTTTTTTGAAAATTGGTTCACATATCATGGTTAATTTGGAAATAAACCGGCTGATGTACTGGACTTTCTCGAGAAATCCCCTTATTTCTTTTTCTGTTTTAGGAGGCTGCATCTCAGTAATGGCTTTTATTTTAGCTGGGTCGACCTTGATACCTCGTTGGCTAACGATATGACCCAGTAATTTGCCCGATGTTCCCCCGAAACTGCATTTTTGAGGGTTCAATCCCATGTTGTACTTGCGCAATCGGGTAAAGAATTTCCTCGGGGCGGTGATGTGACCGTCTCGATTTTTGGATTTGACGATCATGTCGTCCACGTAAACTTCTACTTCTTTATGCATCATCCCGTGTAATAAAGTTGTAGCGGTTCGTTGATACGTTGCGCCGGCATTGATAAGACCGAATTGCATGACTGTATAACAGTGAGTACCCCAAGGTGTAATGATCCCGAAAATCCACGCATACCCACACCTTACCGTCCTTTTTAGGAATCGGCACGATGTTTGCAACCCAGTTCGGATACTCGGACAGCTGTATGAAGCCGGTTTTGAACTGTTTATCGACTTCTTCTTTGACCTTAAGAGACCACTCGGGCCTCATTCGGCGGAGCTTCTGCGTAACCGGTTTGTACCCGTCTTTAATCGGTATGTGGTGCTCGGCTATTTCCTGGTCTATCCCCGGCATGTCCTTGTAGGACCATGTGAAGACGTCCTTGAATTCTTGGAGGAGGTTTGTGAATTGTTGTCCCTTCTCGTGATCTAAAGATAACCCTATCATAAGCATCTCGGGCTCTAAGGTTGTTCCTACGTTAATGGACTCGGTATCTTCGATTACTGGATTCCGAGATTCCCTTTGCTCTAGTTGCTCGACTAGATGTGGAACTTGGGGTACCCGTTCATCGGGTTTCTTAATGTCATTGCATAAAATATTTTTGAAACCAGAATTTAAAAGAGACAAGTCGTAAGCAAAACGGTTGTTATTATTGATTGAAAATTTTGAAAAGAGCTCAAAGAGAGCGGCCATCTGATCATTGGTCAGTAACGGATAGGTAAGGCGCTTGGGACAGACCCCGAAGCACCATCAGTAGGAGTAACTAAAGGGAGGGGGGTTACATGAGTGACTCTAGCACCGGACTCTCTAGACTCATCCGACTCGGACTCATACTCAGACTCAGGCATGTCTCCTTCTCCAGTGATCGACTTGTAAGTCCTTTCTTGACTGTCAATCCACTTGACAGTCTTCCTCCAGGCCTTGTTCCCCATCTCCGGGCCAACATTCGAGATCAGCTTTTTTGGGTTAAACCTATTGCTACGGAGAATGAGGTTGACCATATCTTCTTTTGAAGTCGGGGCTATGGTGTCTTCCCCGAAAAGTAGGCCCAGCACGGGCTCAGCATCGTTGGCTATCGGACTGGATGGGGGCGAACACATCATCCGGAATGTAGTTGCAGTCCTGGGCCAATTGGGTCCCAAGGTACATAGCATTGGGTTGGTACATACCAACTTGAACAGCCTCGAATACTGGCGTGACAAAGTAGTCGGTCAGTCGTGGGCTATAAGGGCTCAAGTGGACACCCATAATCGGACAACGTTGCCCAGAGTTGCAGCATAATCGAGGCCAAAGTGAGAGTCTTCATCTTTAAGGACCTCGATAATCTTCCCAACTGGAAGATTGGGTCGGGAGGTAGCCCCCGGAAAGTATCCCAGATTTTATAGCATCGTGTCGATGCTAGTTGTGAAGTAAGGTCTGAAGAGATACTCCTCCTCGATTGCTCCCACAAAGTTGAATCCCCAAAGGTCCGATTGGTCCGTGGTGTTAAGTTAGGCACGGTTATGGTGGTTGCCTCCAAAGTGATGACACCATCTTGCAGGGATAACTTGACCTTTCGGTGGAGGGTGGAGGATACGGCTTTGACAGCATAGATCCATTGCCTCCCGAGAAGTAGGTTAAAGGAGGAGGTGACATCAATCACCTGGAATTCGAGCTCTTTTTTTATCGGGCCGGTTACGATGGTTAGCTTGACGGCCCCAGCTACTGACTTTGGGCTTCCATCAAAAGCCTGGATGGTCTGCGCGCTCGGGATGTAGTCGGCCTTGATAATGCCGAGGGCTTTGGCGGTCCTCAAAGGAAGGACGTTGACCGTGGACCCGTCATCGATCAGGGTCATCGGGAGGTATTTCCCGCGGCAGATCACCGTGATGTAGAGGGCTAGGTTGTGGGTAGCCCCGAACGATGGTAAGTCGACTTCAGAGAAGGTGATTACTGGGCCTTCTTCCTTAGCTTTGCCCTTTAAGTGGGGCAGGACAGCGGCTACCATTTCAGCAGGGGTAGTCAAAGAGTCGATCTTAACTTGATCGAGGGCTTAGAAAGTGCCTCTCGATGTTCCTGTGAGCTAACTAGGAGTTGCCATATAGATAGGTCAACTTGGGTTTTCTTCAGTTGCTTCACGAGAGCCATTTTAGCGGTCGGCTCTTCAGGGGCGACTTCCATCCTGACTGGCTCAGTGACGGTTGTCGGGATAGGGGTGTCCCTAGAGCTTGTAGCTTCATAGGGATGACCTAGGTGGTTACTGGCTAAGGCCTTGGACTTAGCCTTCCGGATCTCCTCCGGGGTAATGGGGACAGCTTCCCCTTTGGTGAGTGTGGTCATGACGTAGGTCCACCCCGACGCGGCCATGCGCGGGTTTGGGTAGGCGAATGAATCTCGTGGTAAGATTGTTCTCGGGTTCGAAGTTTAAGTCAAAATGGAGTCGCCACCGAATTTTGTGGTTATTCGGAACCATACGAGCCCACTCCATGTCGTCATGGGCTGTACACAAAGTACGGCCCACTTTGATTTCAGAGTTTATGGGGCTCGTCCCTTTGCATTGCAATATCGATACCGTTTAAACCGGCTTTCGTATATAGAATGACTCTCGTGCGCCAATGGTTTCGGGCATCCGGAAACCAAGGTTCTGAGTAAGGGGTGAGGGTACATGTTGGGAAGCCCGCTAAGGACACCCAACCCCGCCCGCACATGGCGGCCTCTACTAAGACATCATTCGTGTTCGTGTGCGCGCGCTAGTAAAATGACTAAATGATATGCAAACAGCGTTTTCGGCTAAGCATGTGAATTTTGCGTTAACTACGTCATTTAATGCATCTTGAATATGGTCGGAGTAATTAAGCATGCGAGGTTCATTTATAAAGCGATAAGCAAGTAAATAAACAAAACTCGAAAGTAAATAACGTACAAGTTACACGGGCGGAAATACAACCTGGCCAATACAAAAATTACGAATAATATACAAACGGAATAATTAAAAAAAATAAAAAGATAGGAACGGACCCGTATGTAAACTAGACCGTGGACTATGTAGATGGACGAACCCCGATTAAATAAACATTGCGTTGTGTATTAAACGAAGGACGGAGACATTGGACCTAAGTGTGATGCTAGCCCGATCCCATGTCTCGATGCCTTGTCCCAACTTATCACGTCGAAAAATCGATCAAAGTTGTTCTAAGTGTATGGGTTTTGAAAAATGGGTTCACGTGATTGACTTTACACGTGTCGACTAAAATTCGTAAAAAAGACGAGGCTCGAAATGTGTGTCAATGCTCTCGAATTTCTGGGCTACAGGACCCACTCGGTCGAGTCATGGTCTGACTCGGTCGAGTGTGTCCTTAAGGGTAGCTACTGCCCAATTTTATGGGTGCTACTCGATCGAGTAGCCTACGTACTCGGTCGAGTAGCCCCTGTACGAGTACCAACTCATTTTATTTTTTGCTCAAAATCGAGGGTTGGCCAAATTAAACGCAAATATCGCACGATTCGAGTTTAATTCGGCCTCCGGTGCTATAATCGCATATGCATGCGATTATAATACCGTTATCGGAGTTTTGTGAAAATGTTTTTGCTAGATTAGAAATTTTGTATTAGTGACGAAATTGCATCCCTCTACGTCACGACATCGAAACTAATCCTTTCGGATTATGTGATGTCGGTTTTCGTGTCAACGGGTTCCGTACTAATAAAAATGGGATCAAATGCGTTCAACTATTATTAATCGCGATCACGTCACGCCCTTGAGTACATTGGGGCGGGGCTCCTCGAAAGGGCTCCACCTCCGTCGTTGCTCGTAAAGGGATTAGACGGACTTTAGGCGATCATCATAGTCAAACGTATTTGAAACCGACTTTTAGTACTAGTATATATGTACACGGTATGATAATGTTAGTAACGAAAAGATAAAAGTTAGTATACTAGAAACAAAATGTTAGTGTTATGTTAAAGTTAATGTTAGGATACTAGTATAGATACAATATAGGTAATGCGAAAATGTAAATAAAAAACGAAGTAGTAAGGATCGAAATGGGGTTTAGGACACCCTCAACATACATGCTTAGTAGGGACCTCGGAAATGGACTCGTAAATAGCGACAGGACGCCGGAGTATCGAGGATGTACGCGAGTTATGGTGTGTGTGTGTGTGTATGTGTATGATTCGTCGGTTTTCGAGGGACAAAGGACTCGGTTTTTGTGTGTATTTGCTTAGGGTTGCTAAGGACTTGTGGTGTAGAGAGTAGGGCTGAAAATATAGGGTAAATGTAGGTAAAAATCCTTGTCAAATGAAAGGGGGTCGTGGGGTATTTATAGAGTTTACCCCACGACCTAGGGTCACTCGATCGAATGGCCCTAGTGCACTCGATCGAGTGCCCTAGAAAATGGGCCTGATCCGATTTTTTACGCTCCACTCGACCGAGTGGGTCAATCCACTCGACCAAGTGGATCAAGAGGATCGAGCTAAAATAGGAAGGAGTTGACCTTGTTGATTTGATTGATTTATTTGAATTTTGATTTGGGTGCCAGTTTTGAGAAGTTGAATTTGACTGATTTGTGTGACGGGTTCGTCTTTGACCGGGTTTTGACCCGGTCGCCAAAAGACGGTTTTTATTTTTAGTGTCGGTTTTGGCCCAAATTAGTCTTGTTTTGCTCGGAACGACCCACTGGGCCTAAATTTGAGGTTGGTTTTGAGAGATTTGTACTCCGCTAAAAGTCCATGTCGGATATGATTGATTCCGAGCCCATATTCGAGTATACTAAGTCACGTTTGCGTCTGATCATCATCGGGTGTTTTGTCAGGAACTGCTATAGACACTAGCAGGCAAAATATGGGTGTCTACAGAGCCCCCACTCTGACTGAGGCTTGGACAAGGCGAAAGTCAGAGTAGCTACCAGGCCAATCGCAGATTACGACCTGGCAGCCTTCCGGTCGGGTCGTTTATAGTCCATTAGACTTGCGTGAAGGGCTCGTCAGCCATAAGCAGAGGGTCATACCTGTCTTAATGATGATAGCTCCGTGGGGACTGAAACTTGCTTCTGAAGGTGTAGGCGTATCCATATGCTGATACATCACAGCTCTGATTGTAGCATTCCGGGATAAACATTGGCTCACGTTGGGGAGTGAAGTAGTTGCGTGGAGACTTGCTTCTGAAGTCTGGGGTGTACCTGTATGCTGACACATAACAAATTGTATGTAACACATAGGCAAAACACCGACTCGTGCTGGGGAAAATACTGGATTCCGAAAAGCCGAAAATTTTTGAAAGAGATTTTTTTCACAAAATTTGTCACAGAATTTTTTTAGAAATTTCCAGGAAAGCTCGGGACGACTTGATTCCTATTCTGGGTTCTTTTCTGAAATCAGGCCTGCGCATGTTGGGGCCCAGGTTTGCTGAGGAGGCAAGGTAGTTAGGGTTACAGTTAGGGTTTCCAATTATAAATATAGGTCTCCTTGCTTCAGTTTACTTTATCTCGAATCAAAACTCCCACTTCTCCTCGAAATCCCTTAGACTTTCAAGAAGATTCAAACCCCTGCCATGGGTATCGATCATCTTACTTCGATGCTTTTTGCCTGGTCTCAATACTTTCGGGACGAGGACAAAGTTCAACTGAACCAGATGGGGATTGTCAGTCTGTTTCCTCTTCGACGTCTGATAATTGATTCACACTTTTTGGACGCCTGCCTGTCGTTTTGGGATACTACCCATCACGTCTTTGCGTTCCCGCGGGGAGAAATATGCCCTCTTCCTGAGGAGATCGCTGCTATTGGAGGTTGGAGCCCTGTCGCTCGTCCTGCTATCCCTCCGTTCTACCCGGACCCGAGAAGGAGGCTGAGGGATTTCCTGGGTCTGTCTCACGCTGAGACAGATCGAATGGTGTAGGGAAATACTGTTTCCCTCTTTGACTTGGCTGACAAGTTTATGAACAGTCAAGATGTAAGGGCTACCCCTTCTCATAGGCGTAGGGCTTTCGCCTTTTGCATGCTGCACCGCTACGTTTTTGAGGGGATGATGGATGTTGACTCATGCCTGGGTCAAATCAGGCTAATCGGAGTGGTTGACCAGATGGAGACTGGTCACAGCCCTGCTTGGCTAACTACCGGAGAGATCATCATGGGTCTGGATGCCAGACGACTTGACCCGGACCGACATCTGACGGGGAGTACCCGTATTCTGCAGGTATACATCTTGTGATTTTTTCATTTTTTGTCTCGCGCGATTACATTGATGTCCGTAAGTCACTCGATCGAGTGGACCTGTCACTCGATCAAGTGACATCTTCGAAGCGCTTCTGCCCATCTTTGGAGGGCCAACTCGATCGAGTCAGATGTTATACTCGATCGAGTGGCATTCTTGACGAGGTTCTGTCTACTTTTAGGGGGCTTACTCGATCGAGTCAGGTGCTGTACTCGACCGAGTGGTCTATAGCGGACCACTCCGTTACTCACGGATTTTGTATATGTTTTGCAGGTTTGGTTGTCGGAACGTCTGTCGATCATAGAGTCCCCTCCGAGCATTCCCAACTACCGCAGCAGCAAAATCTGTTCGAGGGGGCGCCGGATAAGCTCAAGTCACCATATAAACCAAGCTTACTGGGATGAGGAGTTGGTGTTCCATGGTGGCCCTTTAATCAGGTGGACTGTCGCTTGGTCGTTCCTTTCTAAGCTGACGGGGCTGGCCAAGAGGGACCAAGCCCGTTACTTGGTGATCCTGTCCTTTGACTGGACAGTTCATATTTACCCGGACCGCATCCTGAGGCAGTTCGGTTCGTCTCAGCGCATTCCTGAGACTGAAGCCATTATCAGCGTCTCGCTCCAACTGACAGACGCGATGTGCGACACCTGGTTGCAGAGATGGTTTACCCGTCCTACATGGACTATTCCCAACCCTTGCCAATCTGCTTGGGTTTCACGGGCTTACGAGAAATGGACTTCCGAGGAATCCGAGGAAGCTCGTAAAGCTCTGAAGGTCGATGAGGCCTTCGAACTGGTCCGTCGGGAGACGGCAAAGGACAATAGGGGATTCTTCGATGAGGGAGAGACCCCTGCTACCTTAGTCCGACTAGAATCGGGTCTTAAGTCACATACTAAGACTCGAGCTAAAGATGCCGGTGCTAGCGGCACGCGGGGGCGGCTAAGCCCCCAGACTGATTTGGAGAGACGACTTGGGCCAAGGCTGGCGGCCCGGGACCGACTAGGTCCGCGTGACCGGCTCCCTGAGCCCTTGAGGGCCCGACTTGGGCCTATCGAGGTGGATGAGGACTCGAGTTCCAAGAAACGAGTCCGGGCTAAGGAGGTTCCTGTGGTGATTCGGGAACGCTCTCCTCCACGCCGTCGTCAGTGGACGGCCAAGGAGATCAAGGACAAGGGGAAGGGCAAGATGCCCTAAATACCGAGTCCTTAGTTTTTTACTATTTAAATATTATTATTATTTATTTTGGAGTGTCGTGTGCTTTTTTTTGTTTTTGTAATTTTTGAATTCCTGCATTTTCTAATTTTCCCGAATTTATCGGGGCTTTTTTTGTGATAATTAATAAAAGAAGTTTATTATTAAACTGCTCCTGTCTTTTCTTAATTGCACCGGTTGTGCCCTTTTGAGGGGCTGCCTACGTATCCGTGATTAACAGAATCAAACCAAACGTAGTTCAAGCTTGGTACATTTGCAATCTCGAATTACACCAAGACTATTGGTTCAAGATGTTTTGTGACAGTAGGATAAATAATTCTAGCTCATTGACTTGCTTTTTGTAGAAAAAGATTTTGATAAATTTTGCTAATGATATTGAGAAATGGCTAAGGGTAGTAACGCTTCAGCTGGTCCAGGTTGGTCGGGTTGACGAACTCATTCCCATCCAGGTCCGTCAGCATTACTGCTCCTCCTGATAGGATCTTCTTTACCAAGTATGGCCCAGCCTAATTGGGTTTGAATTTTCCCCTTGGGTCAACCGGTAGTAAGGCTCGGACTGACTTAAGGACTAGATTTCCTTCTTTAATATTTCGGGGCCTTACCCTTTTGTTGAAGGCCCGTTGGATCCGCTTCTGGTAGATTTGGATGTTGTTGAGGGCACGGGACCGTCGTTCGTCTAGTAGAACCAACGAATCATACCGTGCTCGAACCCAGTCAGCCTCGGGTACTTGACTTTCTAGCAGAATTCTGAGGGACGGTACCTCTAACTCAACTGGCTGGACCGCTTCCATTCCATAAGTTAGGTAATACGGCGTCGCTCCGGTTGCGGTGCGAATTGACGTCCGGTACCCCCATAGGGCAAAAGGTATTTTGTCGGGCCAGTCCCGGTAATTATCAGCCATCTTTTTGAGTATGGTGACAATTGTTTTATTGGCCGCCTCTACTGCTCCATTCGTTTGAGGACGGTAGGGCGAGGACGTGTGCCTTTGGATTTTATATTTAGTCAGCAGGGCTATGGTCTCAGCTTGGAAATGAGTCCCGTGATCACTGATGAATTCATGTGGGATTCTATACCGACATATTATCTTGTTCTGGATAAACTTGGCGACATGTTTAGCATTGAGGATGCGATACGACTCAGCTTCGACCCATTTGGTGAAATAGTCGATGGCTACCAAAATAAAGCAGTGCCCACTAGTACCAGAGGGATTTATCTTCCCGATTATGTCGATACCCCATGTCGAGAACGGCCAAGGCGACGTCATGGTATAAAGTAGAGATGACGGCATATGTTGCACATTGCCGAAGATTTGACAGTTGTGACACCGTTTGACATATAACTGGCAGTCAGCTTTCATGGTATTCCAGTAATACCCGAGCCTCATGATTTTTCGGACCAGCATGTGAGCATTCATATGTGGGCCGTTTTCACCATCATGTACATCGGCCACAACATTTTCGGCCTTATATTTATCAACACAAAGGAGAAGAGCCCCCTGTGCAGTCTTTTTGTACAGTTGCCCGTCATCAGTACGGATGAACTGGGTGGCTAGCCTCCGTAAGGCTTTCTTGGCTCGACCTTCCGTCCCCGGAGGATATTCTCCGTTTGTCAGGTACTTTAACACATCCAGGTACCATGGTCAGTTATCTCAACGTCTTCGATGTCGTGAATGTATGCCGGCTCGGACCGTCTTTCGACGCAAATTGGCATACTGGTCACGTGGTCGGGAATATTTAGTAGAGATGCCAATTTTGAAAGTGCATCCGCAAACTGATTCTCTTCCCGAGGTAGGTATATGTATTCCACCTTCTGGAATTGTTTGTCGAGATCCCTTACTCGTGCCTGGTAGGCCACGAGATTAGCATTCCGAGTCTTCCATTTTTGGAGTGCTTGGTTAATGACCAAGGATGAGTCACCATGTACCCGGAGATTTGTGATCCCTAGGTTGGCGGCGGCTTGTAGCCCGTAAATGCATGCTTCGTACTCTGCTGCATTATTAGTAACATCAAAGTCCAGTTTGATGGAGACGGGAGTATACTCCCCTCTTGGTGAGATTAGGAGGATCCCGACTCCGAACCCTCGAAAATTAGATGCTCCATCGAAGTACAAATCCCACGTTTCAGCATCGGTATGGAAAATATCTTCGTCTGGGAAGGACCAGGTGTCGGTGTGTCCTTCTTCGATTACCGGGCTGTCGGCGAGGAATTCAGCTACTATTCGCCCCTTAATAGCCTTTAGTGGTACAAATTTTAGGTCGAACTCTGCCAGCATTAGAGTCCATCTTGAAATTCGGCCATTGAGAATGGGCTTTTCGAAGAGGTATTTGATCGGATCCATATTGGATTGAAATGGACCTCGTAGCTGAGCATTTAGTGGCCCAGACTAGAGCCAAGCACGTCTTTTCGAGCATGGTATATTTGCACTCATACTCTAAAAACTTCTTGCTGATGTAATAGATGGCTCGTTCTTCGGAGTCAACCGTCTGAGCCAGCATAGCCCCCATGGCTGTCTCGGTCGTTGTTAGGTATAACGACAGAGGCAGACCGGGTTGAGGCGGCATTAAGACTAGCGGAGCAGACAGAATTTCCTTGATCTTGTCGAAAGCAGCTTGGCACTTGTCCTCCCATAGTATCTGTTCCCCTATTTTCAGTTTCTTGAAAATTGGTTCACACACCATGGTTAGTTTAGAAACGAATCGACTAATATACTGGACTTTCCCGAGAAATCCCCTTATTCCTTTCTCGATTTTAGGAGGTTGCATCTCGGTAATGGCTTTGATTTTAGCTGGGTCGACCTCGATACCTCGTTGGCTAACGATATGACCCAGTAATTTGCTTGATGTTACCCCGAAACTGCACTTTTGAGGGTTAAGCCTCATGTTGTACTTGCGTAATCGGGTGAAGAATTTCCTTAGGGCGGTGATGTGACCGTCCCGCTCTTTGGATTTGACGATCATGTCGTCTACATAAACCTCTACCTCTTTATGCATCATGTCATGTAATAAAGTGGTAGCGGTCCTTTTGTATGTGGCCCCGGCATTAATGAGACCAAATGGCGTGACGGTGTTGCAGTAAGTACCCCATGGTGTAGTGAAGGTAGTCTTACTCATATCTTCTTCCGCCATCTTGATCTGATTATATCCGGCATACCCGTCCATGAATGATAGGAGGGCATGATCGGCCGTGTTATCCACCAGTATATCGATGTGTGGTAACGGAAAGTCATCCTTCGGTCTTGCTTTGTTAAGATCTCTAAAATCTACGCATACCCGCACCTTACCGTCCTTTTTAGGAACCGACACGATGTTTGCAACCCAGTCCGGATACTCGGACACTTGTATGAAGCCGGCTTTGAACTGTTTGTCGACTTCTTCTTTTACCTTGAGAGACCACTCGGGCCTCATTCGGCGGAGCTTCTGTTTAACCGGTTTGCATCCGTCTTTGATAGGTATGCGGTGCTCGGCTATTTCCCGGTCTATCCCCGGCATGTCCTTGTAGGACCATGCGAAGACATCCTTGAATTCTTGGAGGAGGTTTATGAACTGTTGTTTCTCCTCGGGATCTAAGGATAACCCTATCTTAAGTATCTGAGGCTCTAAGGTTGTTCCCACGTTTATGGACTCGGTCTCTTGGATTACCGGATTCCGGGATTCCCTTTGCTCTAGTTGCTCGATCAGATGTGGAGGTAAAGGTACCTGTTCGTCGGATTTCTCAATGTCATAGCATAAAACATTTTTGGAAGCAGAATTTAAAAGAGACAAGTCGTAAGCAGAACGGTTGTTATTATTGATTGAAAATTTGGAAAACAGCTCAAAGAGAGCAGCCATCTGATCATTGGTCAGTGGCGGAATTGGTAAAGCACTCGGGACAGACCCCGAAGTGCCAGCAGCAGGAATGATAGAAGGGAGAGGGGTTACAGGAGTGACTCTAGCACCGACTTCCCTAGACTCGACCTCAGACTCCAACTCAGACTCGGACTCAGACTCAGGCATATCTCCCTCTCCAGCGACCATCTTGTAGATCTTTCCTTGACTGTCATTCCACTTGACAGTCTTCCTCCAGGGCCTGTTTCCCGTCTCGGAACCAACATCCGAGATCAGCTTGGTCGGGTCAAACCTGTTGCTGCGGAGAATCAGGTTGACCAGGTCTTCTTTTGGGGTTGGGGTTTTGGTGTCTTCCCCGAAGAGCAGCCCTAGCGCGGGCTCAGCATCATTAGCTTCATCAGATTGGATGAGGGCGAACACATCATCCGGGATGTAGTTGCAGTCCCGGGCCGATTGGATCCCGAGGTGCGCAGCATAGGGTTGGTACAAACCAACCTGGATAGCCCCGAATACCGGTGTGACAAAGTAGTCAGACAACCGTGGGCTATAAGGGCTCAAGTGGATACCCTTAATGATGTTGCAGGCCTTTTCAATTCCTGCTCGGACAACGTTGCCCGGAGTGGCGGCATAGCCAAGGTCGAAGTGAGAGTCTTCGTCCTTAAGGACCTCGATGATCTTCTCAGCTGGAAGATCGGGTCGAGAGGTAGCCCCCGGAAGGTACCCTAGGTTTTGGAGCATTGTGTCAATGCTCGTGGTGAAGTAAGGCCTAAAAAGGTACTCTTCCTCGATCATCCCCACAAAGTCGAACCCCCAGATGTCCGTGCGGCCCGTGGCGTTACAGCTAGCCACGGTCATTGGGGTTGCCTCTAAAGTAATAACATTGCAAAGGCATCTTGATCTTACGGTGAAGGGTGGAGGACACAGCTTTGACCGCGTGAATCCATGGACTTCCTAGGAGCAAGTTGAAGGATGAGGTGTGTAGACACCCACATTTTGACCGCCAGGTGTCTATAGTAGTTCCCGCCAAACACCCGATGATGACAGGACGTAAACGTGCTTTGATAGACTCGGATATGGGCTTGTAATATGGACATTTGGTTTAGACATTTTAAGGAGTACAAATCTCACAAAACCAACCCCAAATCCAGACCCAGTGGGTCGTTTCGAGTCAAATAACACTAATTTGGGTCGAAACCGTCACCAGGGGTAAAACCGTCTTTTAGCGACCGAGTCAAAACCCGGTCAAAGATTTTCCCGAAATTTGTGAGTCAACCGTGACACTTCACACGGTTGGTCCACACTCCAATACTACAAAAATCAGCCATACAAAAAAAAACAATAAACAATTCCGTCAAAGGTAGAATTCGATCTCAAGTAGGAATTCTATCCGGAAACCGATTCAGACGTTGACCGAGTACCAAATACTCGGCCAACACACCCTCAAACCAGCCGGTTTTCCTCTTTTTCTTCCCTCACAAGAAAACGGAATTCTCATTCTCCTCAGCTTCTTACTCAAGCGGTAATTCTAGCTCGAACAAGAATCCTATCCAAAAACCGATTCAAGTACCCGACCGAGTGTGAAACACTCGGCCAATTCACCTTCAAGTCAGCCGAAATCCCTTTCTTCTTGGCCAAGAAAGCGGAATTCTTATTTCCCTCGAACTCCTACGTTTCCTATCCTAAGCGGTATTCAAACTCTCCTAAACCAAGGTCGAAAACTCCCTATAAATAGGACCTCCCGTCCAACCAAAAAAGAACATCAATTACATCGCTTTTCCAGTCAACATACACGGTTTCCACACACCCATCATACCGAAAAAATAGCTTTATAACACAATACACCAATCCGATAGTTAGCAAATCTCGACACTTGTCCCGAAACCTCGGAGTCTAGACCGCACGTCCAAACCCGGCGTCCCAAACCCACCTAAACTGATACACCTTAACTCATCCTCATCATCTCGACGCTCCCAAGTCTAAGCCACTTCCCGACGAGCCTTATCCCGAGAAAACAAAGCATGTAGGTTGAGGGTGTAAATCAAACCCGTCTCTCCTTCTTCTCTTCTCTTCTTCTCGTTTTTTTATGGGTCTTTTCGTCGGTCTTTTTCTATTTTTCTAATATCGATACTACTAAAAACTATTTTCATATATCGAATATTCTTAAAATATGATATCGATTCTATATAATCGAATATCGTATCGAAAAGAATTATATTAAGATTTCGACGATTTCATTCGTTCAAAATCCTTTTTACAACTTTTCATTCAAAAACAAACCTTTTCAAAACCTTTTCTAAAGTCATTCCGACTATTCGATATCGATCTCATAATCGAATATCGAAAACGACGAATATCGAAAATATAAACCGAGTATGAATTAATCCATATTTGTACGCGATTTATAACAATTTTCGACAAAAAAATATAAAATTGGACAGACCCGTACGCGAGTCGCGCCCGGTCTAGGCGACTCGCGCACGAGTCTGTGATCCGGCTCTATTTTTTTAGTTTTTCGTTCGTTTATTTTTATTATTTTTACGGAACGATTTCTAAATTTATATCTTTTTCAAATCTATTCCAAATGTTCGATATTGATCTCATAGTCGACTATCGAATATAACGAATATCGAGAATATTAAATCGAGTACGAATTATGCGTTATTCGTACGCGATTTAACCAAAATTTTCCTGAAAATCATCGTCGAAATCAGGCCGCCACGCGACCCGCATGAGGCTCGGGCGAGTCGCGCGGCTCTCGGCCCAAACACGTTTTTTTATTCTTTTTTCGAACTTCGTTTTTTTATACAAAACCGCGTTTTAACAATATTTTTTAGATTTCGATTAATTTTCATTTTCTCGATTTCATATATTTATTTCCTTCAATCGTTACTAACCCGTCTTCTCGTGTTTGTAGCGAATTATTCTCATATTTTCTTTTTATCGTTTTATTAGACTAAAACGAACCCACATGCTAAAATGACTTTGACATTATTAGTCTAACATGCATTAAACGACTTAGCAACCCATTTTATTTTTCCTCACATGTCTTAGGAAAATAATCTCTGCATATCATTTCATCGTCGAACTAACGCGTGTACACAAAACCGAACGATATCTTAGTAACGGCCGCTAAGTGCGGGCGGGGTTGGGTGTTCTCACTGAACTTCCCAACACGTACCCTCACCCCTTACTCAGAACCATGGTTTCCGGATGTCCGAATCCATTGGCAACGAGAGTCATTCAATATACGATTAACCGCTCAAGTCGACATCGGTATCGAACTGCAAAGGGACGAACCCAATAAACTCTGACATCGGAAATGGGCCAGGCTTTAAGTATGGCCCACTACGACATAGAGTGGGTTCGAATGGTTCCGAATAACCATAAAATTCGGTGGCGACTCCTACTTCGATTTAAAATTCTATTCGATCCATCTCATATGGAAATTCTATCGCCTCCCCAAAACCCGCGCTTCGCCGCGTCGGGGTGGACCTATGTCATGTCCACAATTTGGCGACTCCGCTGGGGATTAACTGATGTGTCACTTACCATCGGCATCCTCAGGGTGAGACTCGAAAAGAAATCGTTCGATTAGTAATGTACACGTTTTAGTTCAATGGTTCATGCATAACCTCATTCTATCCCGGGCCGGTTACTTGTGACCGACGTCCCACTATACCATGGTGCATTCCCACTTGGATGCACTGAAGACTTCAATGGCGGAACTCGTTTAGGTTTCGCGGCATGTCCTAAGACCCACTCGGCTTAGGGAGTCCGTCCTCAGTACGAGAAAGCCATCGTTGTTGGTATAGACCCTATTAGACCGACCGAGACTTAGACTAAGAGCATACATGGTGTCGTTATACTGATTCTATGACTACATGTTACTTGATCCTTTTTGGTCTTTTCAAAAAACCGTCATTTTCAAAAAAATTACACCTTTTTCAAAACCCATCCATTTTTCAAAACCCGAAAAGCTGCCGAATTTAGGACTTATGATTTTAACTCAAAATAGCCTATTTTTAGCCGGTATGCTGTCCAAGCCTTTTCAAAAAAAAAAAACCCCGAAATCTCGGCCCGATAACCCTTTTTCTCGGTTTTCAAAAAAAAATCGGGTCTTCCAATCCGACTTTTGCTCGGTTTTCAAACCCAAATTCTCTTTTCAAAACCCTCTTCTTCTTAGGACTTCCCGTATTTAGCAGTGTCGGGTCTTGTCGTAGGTTGTAAGAGTCTATAGCGTCGAAACCCCGTCGATCTTATATCACGGGTTTCCACCCCATCCCAGTCCGCCTTATTTGTCAAGGCACGGCCCACCTTTGTAGGACTAACTCCTACAAAGGAAAGCCCGTTTACACACTAGAGTCTAAAGTCTGGGGAATTCTCACATAGACCTTCCTTAGAACAGGACTAGGCCCACTGTGCCGAATCCTAAGGAAGACCTACCATTCACGCGTCATCCATTTAGAAGTTAGTCTCCGGTCTTTGTCTCGTCTAGTCTTTTCCTAGCTGGGGATGTACTTTTGATTCTAAAATCTGGGTCAGTTACTGATTACGCGGTGCCCTTACAGACAGGTCACCCCACACTCGAGCCATGACGCAAAAAGCCATAGATGAATTGACCACCTCATTGGCCCAAATCCAAGACCAACTGAGAAAAATGCGAGAAGACCAGATCTCCATCATTACTCGGGTTAGTGTCGTAGAACAGGGAACCCCCAATGCTTCGATCGAAGATGACGGGCCTCTAGCCGCACTGGCCAGTGCAGTCCTCAAACTGCAAGAACAGGTCCATCTGACAACCCAAAGCTCCATCCATACGGAGAATGCTAGGATTTAAACCCCACTTACCGATGAGCTACCCACCAATCTCAATCTGACGGGTCTGCCAATGTTCGAGGGTACTGATGACCCGGTCCACCATATTCGGGCTTTCAAGGAATTTATGGCCCTTAAAGGGGTTAAGTCCAGCATGTTCAAGCACCTATTCGCTTCTTCCCTCGAGAAGCACCCGAGGGCCTGGTACTACCGGCTCAATTCCAAGAAATACAAAACTTGGGATGACGTGGCAACGGAATTCGCTCGGAACTATGCCGACAATACGGAAATCCAGACCACTATGCGCACCCTGGAGGTAATGGCCCAGGAGCCTAAGGAAGGATTTACAAAATACCTTCAACGCTGGAGGGCTGAAAGCATCAAGCTGGTCGATAAGCCCAGTGAAAAGGTGCTGGTTGAAGCCTTTGTCAAGAACCTACTTCCAGCTTACCGGGTCCATCTCCGGTACGCCATCATACCTAGCTTCGCGGTCCTAACTGAAATGGGAACGAGAATCGAGGATGATTTAAGGTTGGAAAGCCTCACTAAGGCCTCCACCAAGGGATACCAAGGGGCTAGCTCATCAACAAGCAAGCCCACTACTACCGCCGCCACTCGTAGCATCTTCGACGAGGTAAATGCACTCGATACCTCATCTCAGAAGACTAACACTCCCCGGGTATTCACCGACATAGGCACTACCTATGAAAACGCCCTTCAGAGGCTATCATCAAAAGGCCTGATCACCCCGATAGGCCCAACACCCGATATCCCGGTCGAACGCCGCTCTAAGGCCTACAACCTCCAGGCCTACTGTCACTATCATCGTGGTAAGGGGCACGATACCGAGAAATGTTGGAAATTAAAGCACCTTATCCAAGACCTCATTGAAAGCGGGAAAATCCCTTTGCCCGGGGGTAAACCCAACAACAAGGACAACTCGTTGGCCACTCACGCCATCTTTTCCGGGGAAATAGTGGATTGCTCACACCTCATTTCTCCATTTATCCCACAAATAAACTGGATCTGGTGCGATGACGAAGACGATGTCTACCTCACCAAAAGGGAAGCTGTCCCCATCACGCCCGAGGAGATTCAAAAGGTTAAGTCCAAGGCCTTAGCCACTAGTCAAGCCCTCATCATCGCCGAGCCACTCAAAGTGGAGCCCGCTCCGGAAGAACCAACTCCTGAAAAGGCTCTTGTGAAGCAGCTAAGCAAGACCCGAGTTGACCTCTCTATATGGCAACTCCTAGTTAGCTCACAAGAACATCGAGAGGCACTCACTAAGGCCCTCGATCAAGTCAAAATCGACTCCATGGCCACTCCAGCTGAAATGGTAGCCACAGTCTTGCCTCACCTAAAAGGAAGATCCATAGAAGAAGGCCCACTGATTACCTTCTCCAACGCCGATCTACCACCATTTGGGCTAGCCCACAACATGGCCCTCTACATCACGGTTATCTGCCGTGGAAAGTACTTACCCATGACCCTAATTGACGACGGGTCGGCAGTCAATGTCCTCCCCTTGAGGACCGCCAAGGCCCTCGGCATCACCGAGGCCGACTATATTCCAACAGCTCAAACCATTCAGGCTTTTGACAGGAGCCCAAAGTCAGTAGCCGGAGCCACAAGACTCACTATCATAACGGGCCCGATAGAGAAAGAGCTGGAATTCCAAGTGATCGACGTGACTTCTTCCTTCAACCTTCTTCTAGGAAGACCTTGGATCCATGCAACCAGGGCTGTATCCTCCACTTTGCATCGGAAAATCAAGCTACCTTTGCATGACTCTGCCATCACTCTAGAAGCTACACCTATGACCGTGGCTAATTGCAACACCTCGGGCCGCACCGATCTATGGGGGTTCGACTTCGTAGGAGCCATCGAAGAAGACCATCTCTTCCGCCCCTATTTCACGGTCCACCTTGACCGGATGCTTCAGAATTTGGGCTTTCTACCAGGGGTTACATCAAGGCCCGATCTCCCTGCAGGAAAAATCCTTGAAGTTCTGGACAATGGGAGGACTCAAACAGGCTTGGGCTACACCCTAACTCCGGAAAACATGGGCCAAACTGAAACCGGCAAGGTTACCTTCGTCACTCCAGTGTTCGAGACTGTTCAAACTGGCCTATATCGGCCCACAAACGCACGCCCTGGGACCTACTTGGCCCAGGATGGCAACTACATACCGAACGACATCTTCGCTCTCATCCAGGCCGAAGATGCTAAGAATGCCGAGCCCGCACTAGGGCTACTTTTTGGAGAAGAACTCGCGGTTCCAACACCAAAGGATGCGCTAGTCAGCCTCATTCTTCGCAGTCGCACCTTTGACCCATCTAAGCTAATCTCGGAAGTCGGGTCCGGAACCAGAGCTTGGAGGAAAACTGTCAAATGGACTGACAGTCAAGGAAAAACTTACAAGCTGATCACAGGGGAAGGAGAAATACCAGAATCTGAGTCTGAGTCTGAGTCGGAGTCCGAGTCAGAGTCTAAGATTGAGTCTAGTGAATCTGGTGCCAGGGTCAGTCCTGTAGCTCCCCCTCTCCCTTTAGCCATTCCTGGTGCCTCGGGGTCTATCCCGGGCACCCTACCTATCCCGCCACTGACTAGTGATCAGATGGCAGCTCTTTTCGAGCTCTTTTCTCAATTCATGATCAATAATAACAACCGTTCTGCTTACGACTTGTCTCATTTTCAAAACTTTCTCAATTTCAAAAATTTTATGTGCAATGACATTGACAAGCTCGACGAACAGGTATCCTTGCCTCCACATCTGATCGAGCAACTAGAGCAAAGGGAATCCCGCAATCCGGTAATCGAAGAAACCGAATCCATAAACGTGGGAACAACCTTAGAACCTCAGATGCTTAAGATAGGGCTATCCTTAGATCCCGAGGAGAAACAACAATTCATAGTCCTCCTTCAAGAATTCAAAGACGTCTTCGCATGGTCCTACAAGGACATGCCGGGAATCGATCGCGAAATAGCCGAGCACCATATACCAATCAAGGAAGGGTTCAAACCGGTTAAACAAAAACTCCGGCGCATGAGGCCCGAATGGTCCCTCAAAGTCAAGGAGGAAGTCGATAAGCAATTCAAGGCTGGGTTCATACGAGTCTCCGAGTATCCAGATTGGGTGGCAAACATAGTACCAGTCCCTAAAAAGGATGGTAAGGTTCGTGTCTGTGTAGACTTTCGGGATCTTAACAAAGCAAGCCCGAAAGACGATTTCCCGTTGCCACACATCGATATACTGGTGGACAACACAGCAGATCATGCCCTTCTATCATTTATGGATGGGTATGCGGGGTATAATCAGATAAAATGGCAGAAGAAGATATGGATAAGACCACCTTCATTACACGTTGGGGTACTTATTGCTACACTGTTATGCCATTTGGTCTCATCAATGCCGGGGCCACCTACCAACGAACCGCCACAACTTTATTGCATGACATGATGCATAAGGAAGTGGAAGTCTACGTGGACGACATGATCGTCAAATCCAAAGACAGGGACGGTCACATCACCGCCCTGAGAAAGTTCTTCACCCGATTACGCAAATACAACATGAGGCTAAACCCTCAGAAATGCAGTTTCGGGGTAACATCTGGCAAATTACTGGGTCATATCGTCAGCCAACGAGGTATCGAGGTCGATCCAGCCAAAATCAAGGCCATCACCGAGATGCAGCCCCCTAAAACCGAAAAAGAGATAAGAGGGTTTCTCGAAAAAGTCCAATACATCAGTAGGTTCATCTCAAAGCTAACCATGGTGTGTGAACCGATCTTCAAAAAGCTGGAAATAGGAGAACGGTTACTATGGGATGATAAATGTCAAGCAACCTTTGATAGAATCAAGGAAATTTTGGCCTCACCACCGGTCCTAATGCCACCTCAGCACGGTTTGCCTTTGTCACTATACCTAACCACGACAGAGACAGCCATGGGGGCTATGCTAGCTCAAACGGTCAATTCCGAAGAACGAGCCATATACTACATCAGCAAGAAGTTTCTGGAGTACGAGTGTAAATACACCATGCTCGAAAAGACATGTTTAGCTTTGGTCTGGGCCACTAAGAAGCTCCGGCATTACATGCTCAGCTACGAGGTACAGGTATTATCCAGAATGGATCCAATCAAATACCTCTTCGAGAAGCCCATCCTCAACGGCAGGATATCAAGATGGACTCTGATGTTGGCAGAATTCGACCTAAAATTCGTACCACTGAAAGCCATCAAAGGACGAGTAGTAGCCGAATTTCTCGCTGATAGTCCCGTGACCGAAGAAGGACACACCGACACTTGGTCCTTCTCGGATGAAGACATTTTCCACACTGACACCGAAGCGTGGGACTTATACTTTGACGGAGCATCCAACTTCCGAGGATTTGGGGTCGGAATTCTCCTAATCTCACCAAGAGGAGAGCATACTCCCGTATCCATCAAATTAGACTTCGACGTCACCAACAACGCCGCTGAGTATGAAGCATGTATCCATGGGCTACAAGCCGCCGCCGACTTAGGGGTCACAAACCTCCGAGTACACGGTGATTCATCTCTGGTCATTAATCAAGCACTTCAAAAATGGAAAACTCGAAATGCTAATCTCGTGGCCTACCAAGCACGAGTACGGGATCTCGAGAAGCAATTCCACAAGGTAGAATACATATACCTACCTCGGGAAGAAAACCAATTCGTAGACGCACTCTCAAAACTGGCATCTTTGCTAAACATCCCCGACCATATGACCAGTATGCCAATCTGTGTCGAAAGGCGATCCGAGCCAGCATATATCCACGACATCGAAGAAGTCGAGATACCTGATCCTGAGCCATGGTATCAAGCTGTGCTGACATACCTAGCAACCGGGGAATATCCACCCGGAGCTGACAACCGAGCCAAAAAGGCCCTGCGAAGACTGGCAACCCAGTTCATCCGCACCGACGATGGGCAACTCTACAAAAAGACAACACAGGGGGCTCTCCTTCGATGTGTTGATAAAACCAACGCCGAAAAAGTTATGGCCGAGGTACATGATGGCGAATGCGGTCCACACATGAATGCCCAAATGTTAGTCCGAAAAATCATGAGGCTCGGTTACTACTGGAATAGCATGGAAACCGACTGTCAACAATATGTTAGACATTGCCATAATTGTCAAATTTTTGCCAATGTACAACATATGCCACCATCCTTGCTATACACCATGACATCACCATGGCCATTTTCAACATGGGGAATCGACATAATTGGAAAAATAAACCCCTCGGGAACCGGAGGACACTGCTTCATTTTGGTAGCAATCGACTATTTCACCAAGTGGGTCGAAGCTGAATCCTATCGTATTCTCAACGCTAGCCATGTTGCCAAGTTCATTCAAAATAAGATAATATGCCGGTATGGGATCCCTCATGAGTTCATTAGTGACCACGGGACCCATTTTCAAGCTGAAACAGCAGCCTTGTTGACCAAGTATAAAATCCAAAGGCATACATCTTCACCCTACCGACCCCAGACCAATGAAGCGGTAGAAGCGGCTAATAAAACAATTGTCACCATACTCAAAAAGATGGCTGATAATTACCGGGACTGGCCCGACAAAATACCGTTTGCACTTTGGGGATATCGAACCTCGATTCGTACTGCGACCGGGGCAACACCGTATTACCTTACATACGGCATGGAAGCAGTCCAACCTGTTGAGTTAGAAGTGCCATCACTCAGAATCCTACTTGAAAGTCAAGTACCCGAAGCTGATTGGGTTCGAGCACGATATGACTCGCTAGTCCTTTTAGATGAACGACGATCTCGTGCCCTCAATAATATTCAAATCTATCAGAAGAGAATCCAACGGGCTTTCAACAAAAGGGTCAGGCCCAGAAACATCAAAGAGGGAGATTTGGTTCTCAAATCTGTCCGAGCTTTATTACCAGTGGACCCAAGAGGAAAATTCAAACCTAATTGGGCTGGGCCATATCTGGTAAAGAAGATTCTATCAGGTGGAGCGGTAATGCTAACAGATCTGGACGGGAACGAGTTTGTCAACCCAACTAACCTAGACCAGCTGAAGCGCTACTATCCTTAACCCACCTTTCTCAATGTCATTTTGCAAAAAGTTTATTAAAAACATTTTCTTCAAACTTTTAAAGACAAGTCAAAAGCTAGAATTATTCATTCTACTGTTTCAAACATCTTGAACCAATAGTCTTGATGTATTTCGAAATTGCAATTCAGTCTGAACTACGTTTGGTTTGATTACATTTATTATGGATACGTAGGCAGCCCCTCAAAAGGGCACAACCACTGCAATCGAGAAAAGAAAAACCGGAACGGTTCTTTAATGAACCTTTCTTTATTTCAAGAAAATAATAAAATTACAAAAAAATCACAAAATAAATAATACTAATACTTAAATAATAAAAACTAGGGCATTTTTCCCTTTCCTTTGCCCTTAGCCTCCTTTTCGGTCCATCGGCGTCGAGGTGGGGGTGAACGCTCCCTAATCACCAAGGGAACCTCCTTAGCCCGGGCTCGTTTCTTCAAACTCGACTCCCCGGTCACCTCGTTATCACGCGGGCCTAGCCTGTCTCGGACCGCCAGCCTCGGTCCGAGTCTTCTCTCCAAATCGCTAGCACCAGTCTCATTAGTCTGAGTCTTAGATTTTGACTTAGAATCCGACCCTGGCTCAGCAAAGGAAGTTGGAGTCTCTTCAAAGAACCGCCTATTATTTTTTGACGATTCTCGACGGGCCAAATCAAGAGCTTCTTCGGTCTTCAAAGCTTTACGGGCCTCCTGGGATTCTTCAGAAGTCCATTTTCGATAGGATTCAGAAACCCAAGTGGTTTGACAAGGGCGAGGTATAGTCCATATGACACGGGTAAACCACCGCTGTAGCCACGTGTCACACATAGCGTCCGTCAATTGGATCGAAACGCTAATAATTGCCTCAGTCTCAGGGATTTTCTGAAACGAACCGAATTGCCTTAGGATACGGTCCGGATAGATATGGACAGTCCAGTCCAAAGACAGAATCACCAGATAACGGGCCTTGTCTCTCCTAGCTAATCCTGTCAGCCTTGAAAGGAACCACCAAACGACGTTCCACCTGATAAAAGGCCCACCATGGAATGTTAGCTCTTCATCCCAATATTTTTGAGTTATGGGATGACTTGATCTTATTCGGCGAGACCTTGAACCGATCTGACTACTGCGATATTTGGGTATGTTTACCGGGGGCTCTATAATCGACAGACGCTCGGATAATCAGATCTGCAAAATTTTCGAAAAGTCAAAAACTTTCGAAAAATTCGAAAAAACCGGAAAATTGGAAAGTCCGGAAAAATCCGGGGAAATTCGGGATTACCGCAAAAAATCGGAAATCGAGCATTTTATCGAAAAATGGTTAAAATACCTGCAAAAGACGGATGCTCCCTGTTAATTGTTAGCCTGGTTCGAGCCTCCTAGCATCAAGACCCATAATAATCTCCCCAGTTATCAGCCAAGCTGGGCTGTGACCTGTCTCCATTTGATCAACTATGCTGATTAGCCTGATCTCACCTAAGCATGAGTCAACATCCATTCGACCTTCGAAGGCATATCTATGCAGCATACAAAAGGCAAAGGCCCTACGCCTATGGGTAGAAGTAATTCTTTCACCAACCGGGTTCATAAATTTATCAGCCAAGTCAAATAGAGAAATTGAATTTCCCTTCACCATACGGGCTGTCTCAGCATGCGACAACCCTAGAAAATCCCTCAGCCTCCTCCTTGGGTCGGGATAAAATGGGGGAATAGCAGGACGAGCATTAGGGCACCACCCTCCAATAGCTGCTATCTCTTCAGGAAGAGGACATATTTCTCCTCGAGGAAATGCAAAAACATGAAAGGTAGTATCCCAAAAGGCTAAGCAAGCATCAAGGAAGTGTGAATCTACCTTAAGTCGCTGAAGTGGGAATAAAGCCACAATTCCCATTTGAGTTAACTGGACTCTGTCTTCATCTCGAAAATCCTGGGCCCACGCATGAAGCATCGCGGTCAAATGATCAGTACCCATCGCAAGAATAGTTTCTTTTATCCTAAAAAGTCTAAGGGATTTTGAGATAGAAGAAAAGATTTGGGTGGGAATATGAAAAAATAAGAAGCCAAAGCTCTCTATTTATAATAAAGGATATCCATCTTCCTAGTCATCACAAGAATAGGATTTTACCACTTTCCCTCCTTCACCTAGGCATACAAGTCTAACCAAAAAATTCCAAGAATCCGTGTCAGAATCCAATTAGGAATCAAAGTCGTCCCAAGCATCCTTATTTCCAAACTTCCAAAAAAAATTCAGCATTCTCCTTTTCAATTTATTTTTCGAAAAATCATCCTTTTTCTTCCCCAGCATGAGTCGGTGTTTCGCCTAAATGTTACATGCAATATGTTATGTGTCGGCATACAGGTACACCCAAGACTCCCAAAAATTCTAAGTTCCCCGGTGGAAAAGCTCATGCAAGCTCCCGCGCAATTCTAAGACAGGATATATCTGCAAACAGGTATACCCATGGCTTCCTAGGCAAGCTCCCGCGACATTATCAGCATCAACCCAGGTATGATTTCTATTCTGCGGCTGGCGAGCCCTTCACGCAGGTCTAACGGACCCTAAACGACCCGATCGGAAGTCTGCCAGGTTTTAATCCTTGATTGACCTGGTAGCTACTCTGACTTTTGCCTTGTCCAAGCCTCAGTCAGAGTGGGGGCTCTGTAGACACCCACTTTTTGACCGCCAGGTGTCTATAGTAGTTCCCACCAAACACCCGATGATGATAGGACGTAAACGTGCTTTGATAGACTCGGATATAGGCTTGTAATATGGACATTTGGTTTAGACATTTTAAGGAGTACAAATCTCACAAAACCAACCCCAAATCCAGGCCCAGTGGGTCGTTTCGAGTCAAATAACACTAATTTGGGTCGAAACCGTCACCAGGGGTAAAACCGTCTTTTAGCGACCGAGTCAAAACCCGGTCAAAGATTTTCCCGAAATTTGTGAGTCAACCGTGACACTTCACACGGTTGGTTCACACTCCAATACTACAAAAATCAGCCATACAAAAAAAACAATAAACAATTCCGTCAAAGGTAGAATTCGATCTCAAGTAGGAATTCTATCCGGAAACCGATTCAGACGTTGACCGAGTACCAAATACTCGGCCAACACACCCTCAAACCAGCCGGTTTTCCTCTTTTTCTTCCCTCACAAGAAAACGGAATTCTCATTCTCCTCAGCTTCTTACTCAAGCGGTAATTCTAGCTCGAACAGGAATCCTATCCAAAAACCGATTCAAGTACCCGACCGAGTGTGAAATACTCGGCCAATTCACCTTCAAGTCAGCCGAAATCCCTTTCTTCTTGGCCAAGAAAGTGGAATTCTTATTTCCCTCGAACTCCTACGTTTCCTATCCTAAGCGGTATTCAAACTCTCCTAAACCAAGGTCGGAAACTCCCTATAAATAGGACCTCCCGTCCAACCAAAAAAGAACATCAATTACATCGCTTTTCCAGCCAACATACACGGTTTCCACACACCCATCATACCGAAAAAATAGCTTTATAACACAATACACCAATCCGATAGTTAGCAAATCCCGACACTTGTCCCGAAACCTCGGAGTCTAGACCGCACGTCCAAACCCGGCGTCCCAAACCCACCTAAACTGATACACCTTAACTCATCCTCATCATCTCGACGCTCCCAAGTCTAAGCCACTTCCCGACGAGCCTTATCCCGAGAAAACAAAGCATGTAGGTTGAGGGTGTAAATCAAACCCGTCTCTCCTTCTTCTCTTCTCTTCTTCTCGTTTTTTTATGGGTCTTTTCGTCGGTCTTTTTCTATTTTTCTAATATCGATACTACTAAAAACTATTTTCATATATCGAATATTCTTAAAATATGATATCGATTCTATATAATCGAATATCGTATCGAAAAGAATTATATTAAGATTTCGACGATTTCATTCGTTCAAAATCCTTTTTACAACTTTTCATTCAAAAACAAACCTTTTCAAAACCTTTTCTAAAGTCATTCCGACTATTCGATATCGATCTCATAATCGAATATCGAATACGACGAATATCGAAAATATAAACCGAGTATGAATTAATCCATATTTGTACGCGATTTATAACAATTTTCGACAAAAAAATATAAAATTGGACAGATCCGTACGTACGCGAGTCGCGCACGAGTCTGTGATCCGGCTCTATTTTTTTAGTTTTTCGTTCGTTTATTTTTATTATTTTTACGGAACGATTTCTAAATTTATATCTTTTTCAAAACTATTCCAAATATTCGATATTGATCTCATAGTCGACTATCGAATATAACGAATATCGAGAATATTAAATCGAGTACGAATTATGCGATATTCGTACGCGATTTAACCAAAACTTTCCTGAAAATCATCGTCGAAATCAGGCCGCCACGCGACCCGCATGAGGCTCGGGCGAGTCGCGCGGCTCTCGGCCCAAACACGTTTTTTTATTCTTTTTTCAAACTTCGTTTTTTTATACAAAACCGCGTTTTAACAATATTTTTCAGATTTCGATTAATTTTCATTTTCTCGATTTCATATATTTATTTCCTTCAATCGTTACTAACCCGTTTTCTCGTGTTTGTAGCGAATTATTTTCATATTTTCTTTTTATCGTTTTATTAGACTAAAACGAACCCACATGCTAAAATGACTTTGACATTATTAGTCTAACATGCATTAAACGACTTAGCAACCCATTTTATTTTTCCTCACATGTCTTAGGAAAATAATCTCTGCATATCATTTCATCGTCGAACTAACGCGTGTACACAAAACCGAACGATATCTTAGTAAAGGCCGCTAAGTGCGGGCGGGGTTGGGTGTTCAAACTGAACTTCCCAACACGTACCCTCACCCCTTACTCAGAACCATGGTTTCCGGATGTCCGAATCCATTGGCAACGAGAGTCATTCAATATACGATTAACCGCTCAAGTCGGCATCGGTATTGAACTGCAAAGGGACGAACCCAAGCAATAAACTCTGACATCGGAAATGGGCCCGGCTTTAAGTATGGCCCACTACGACATAGAGTGGGTTCGAATGGTTCCGAATAACCATAAAATTCGGTGGCGACTCCTACTTTGATTTAAAATTCTATTCGATCCATCTCGTATGGAAATTCTATCGCCTCCCCAAAACCCGCGCTTCGCCGCGTCGGGGTGGACCTATGTCATGTCCACAAGGTGACGTCAATCACCTGGAATTCAAGCTCCTTTTCTATTGGGCCCGTTATAATGGTCAGCTTTACGGCCCCAGATACCGTCTTTGGGCTCCCATCAAAGGCTTGGATGGTTTGAGCTGTCGGGACATAATCGGCCTCGGTGATACCGAGGGCTTTGGCGGTCTTTAAGGGAATGACGTTCTTAGCGGACCCGTCATCGACTAGGGTCATCGGGAGGTATTTTCCTCGGCAAATCACCGTAATGTAGAGGGCCAGATTATGAAAGGCCCCAAACGGTGGCAAGTCGGCTTCAGAGAAAATGATCATTGGGCCTCCTTCCTTGGTTTTGCCCTTCAAGTGGGGCAGGACCGTGGCTACCATTTCAGCAGGGGTAGCCAAAGAGTTGATCTTAACTTGATTGAGAGCCTTAGTGAGTGCTTCTCGATGTTCTTGTGAGCTAACCAAGAGTTGCCATATAGTGAGGTCAACTCGGGTCTTCTTCAGTTGCTTCACAATAGCCGTTTCAGCAGTCGGCTCTTCAGGGGCGACTTCCATCCCGAGTGGATCGGTGATGATTGTCAGGATGGGGATGTCCCTAGAGCTTGTGGCTTGGTAGGGACGACCCAGGTGGTTACTGGCTAGGACTCGGGATTTGGCCTCGCGAATCTGCTCAGGGGTAATGGAGATGGTTTCCCCTTTAGTGAGGTAGACATCCTCCTCGTCGTCGAACCAGATCCCGTTTACTTGCGGGATAAACGGAGAGATAAGGTGGGAGCAATCAATCACCTCCCCGGTAAGGATGGCATGGGAGCTGAAAGGGTTCTCTTTGTTGCTTGGTTTATCTCCGGGTAGCGGGATTTTACCGCTCTCGATCAGGTCCTGAATCAAGTGTTTCAGCTTCCAACACTTTTCGGTATCATGCCCATTGCCCCGGTGGTATTGGCAATAGGCCTGAGCATTGTAGTTCTTGGAGCGTCGCTCGACCGGAACTTCAGGAGTTGGGCCTATCGGTTGGATTAGGCCTTTGGAGGACAGCCTTTGTAAGGCATAGGTATAGGTGGTACCTATATCAGTGAAAACCCGAGGTGGGGTGTTCTTCTTGGACGGGGCATCTAGTAGATTAACCGCGTAAAAAATGCTGCGAGTTGCAGCTTGGGGCTCAGTGGTGGAGGAAGAAGCCCCTTGGTATCCCTTGCTAGAGGCCTTGTTGAGGCCCTCTAGCCTTAGGTCGTCTTCAATTCTCATACCCATTTCAGTAAGGGTGGTAAAATTGGGTATGACAGCGTACCGGAGATGAACCCGGTATGAGGGGAGGAGGTTCTTGACGAAGGCCTCCACCAAAGTCTTCTCACTGAGCTTATCGACCAGTTTCACGCTCTCGGCCCTCCAGCGTTGAAGGTACTTAGTAAAACCTTCTTTTGGCTCTTGGGCCATGACCTCCAAAGACCGCATCGTGGTTTGGATCTCGGTGTTGTCAGCATAGTTCCGAGCGAACTCGGTAGCCACATCATCCCATGTAGGGTATTTTTTCGGGTCTAGCCTATAGTACCAGGCTCGTGGGTGCTTCTCAAGGGACGCAGCAAAAAGATTCTTGAACATTGAAGAATCTACCCCTTTGATAGCCATGAATTCTTTGAAGGCCCGTACATGTAGTAATGGGTCCTCAGTTCCTTCAAACATAGGCAAACCCGTGAGATTTAGGTTCGCGGGCAGCTTGTCACTCACCGGGTTGTACTCTCGACTATTCTCCCGGTGAATATTGTTACTTCCAGCCAAATGGACTTGTTCTTCTAGTCGGCGTACTGCGCTGACTAGTTCAGCTAGAGGCCCAGTAGCCTCGGCATTAGGAGTCCTTTGCTCCACTGTAGCTAGGCGAGCAACGATGGCCACTTGACCAGCCCTCATTTCAGTCAGTTGGGCTTCGATGTCGGTTTGCTTCTCGATCATGGCGTCCAGAGAGGTTTGCATACTGTTCAAAGTAGCCATCCTGCGGGCGTGTCTGGTTGCCGGTGGCCTGTCTGTAAGAACACCGCGTAATCAGAAACCGAACCCAGATCTTGGAAAAAAGAAGGAAAAGTACATCCCGAGCGACACTAAGAAGGAAGACTAAAGACTCGAGACGGATGACCCAATGGGTGGTATGACTTCCTTAGGACTTTGGCCTTGTGGGCCTAATCCTGTTCGAAGGAAGGTCCACGTGAGACTTTTCCCCAGACTTTTGACTTGAGTGTATGGACGGATTTTCCTTTGTAGGGGTATGCCCTACGTGGGTTAGTCGTGCCTTGACAGATAAGGCGGACTCGGGAAAGGGGGGAAACTCGTGATATAGGATCAACGGAGTTCCGACGCTATAAACCTTCGACATACTATGCAAAGACCCGACACACGGCTAGACGGTAGGTCCTATAATAAGGAAGATTCACTAGGAAGGTTGGATGTTTGAATTTTGAATATAAAATGAGCGAGTTTCTAAAAGTTCGAAAATTGAAAACGGGATTTCGAAAACCAATATTAGAATTTTGAAAATTCAAAAAATCGGAGTGGTGTTGGAAATTCGAGAATTAAAATGGGCAGCATGCCGACTATAGAAAAAGGATATTTTGAGTTAAATCGTTGATCCTAAGTTTCGGCGGCATTCCGAATTTTTGAAAGTTGGATATTTTTGAAAAGACGTGTCCCGAAACGGACAGTATTTCAGGTTTTCCAAAATTTGGTGTTTTTGGAAATATGCATTTTTTGAAATGACGGTTTTTGAAAAATGACACGGACACCAAGTAGCACGTAGTCAAACAAGCATTATAACGACGCTTATGTATGCATTACGCTAAGTCTCGGTCGGTCAAAATAGGGTCTATTGATAAGTCGATATTTATGCGTATTTTTACCCCTTTAATATTATATTTTTTATGTCGTCTTTCGTAATATTTGAGTTAAAATGATTATTTTATGTAAGTTGGGTTTATTATTAAACTTTTGATATTTTTGTGCTAAATTGAGTTTTTAATATATATTTTAATTAATTAGTAATAACCCACATGGATTAAGATTGCGAGACTACCAAAATCGTATGTATTTTTGCAGGTCTGTCTTAAGACGATAATATCTCACTCATACGATGTCGGAATAAAGCAAATCAACATACATCGGAAAGCTAAGTTCGAGATGAACAACTTTGTTGAAGAAAGAAAAATCAAATTCCATCATCTAATGGGTCAAAATCAAGCTTGAAACTATCAGCCCATAATGAAAAAAAAGGAAAGAAAATCCGGTGTAAAAAGGAAAGAGAAGATGTGGAATTGTAAGAAGAAGACAAATTAATTAAGGAAAGAAATAATTTCACTGGAGCCAAATTAACACTATAAAAGGATGCATTAGGGCTTTAATGAAGAATTTTGTATGATAATTGAGTTATATTTAATTGCAGCGTTCTGGTTTTATATAATTCAATTGATGGGTATTCTTAATGCGACCAAATTTGTTAAGTTAATTCGTGCGTTCATGGTTAATTTGATAAATTTGGTTAGGATTAAACTTGCGTGCGTTCACGGGGTTTAACAAGTCAAAACGATAAAACTGGTAATTTGCGTGCGTTCATGGGATTAACTAGTTACCGATCTATTTGAGTCTAATTAATTGAATCGATGATTAACCCAACTATATCATATATTTCATGTCTCGAATATTGTTATGATTAAGTTTTTTTATTTATTATTATGTTTTTTTTTGTTTTTTTTATTATTATTTTCAAAACCAACAACCCCCCTTTCTATATATCTATACTATTAAATAATAAATTTCCTAAGATAATAACGTCAGTCTCTGTGGGATCGACCTCTACTTACCCTATCTACCGTAGAGTTAGTAGTGTTTATAAATTTAATTTTGACTGCGAAAACGACACGCATCATCTATACCAACAAATATGGCATTCTCGTAAATCAGGACGGACTCCCTAAGCCGAGTTGGTCTTAGGACATGCCGCAAAACCCATACGAGTTCCGCCATCGAAGTCTTTAGCGCACACATGTAGAAATGCACCGCGGTATACTGGGACGTCGGTCACAAGTAACCGGCCCGGGCAAAAATTTGGGTTATGCATGAATCATTAAACTAATGCGCGCACACTAATATACGAACGATTTCTCTTCGAGTCTCACCCTAAGAACCCCGATGACATGTGGTACAGCAGGTATCCCTAGCGGAGTCGCCAAATTGTGGACATGACGTAGGTCCACCCCGACGCGGCCACGCGCGGGTTTGGGTAGGCGAATGAATCTCGTGGTAAGATTGTTCTCGGGTTCGAAATTTAAGTCAAAATGGAGTCGCCACCGAATTTTGTGGTTATTCGGAACCATACGAGCCCACTCTATGTCGTCATGGGCTGTACACAAAGTACGGCCCACTTTGATTTCAGAGTTTATGGGGCTCGTCCCTTTGCATTGCAATATCGATACCGTTTAAACCGACTTTCGTATATAGAATGACTCTCGTGCGCCAATGGTTTCGGGCATCCGGAAACCAAGGTTCTGAGTAAGGGGTGAGGGTACGTGTTGGGAAGCCCACTAAGGACACCCAACCCCGCCCGCACATGGCGGCCTCTACTAAGACATCGTTCGTGTTCGTGTGCGCGCGCTAGTAAAATGACTAAATGATATGCAAACAGCGTTTTCGGCTAAGCATGTGAATTTTTCGTTAACTACGTCATTTAATGCATCTTGAATATGGTCGGAGTAATTTAGCATGTGAGGTTCATTTATAAAGCGATAAGCAAGTAAATAAACAAAACTCGAAAGTAAATAACGTACTCCCTCCCCTCCACAATGATGTTCCCATTTGTAAGTGGCACAAGGAATAAGGATTGAGTAATGAAAGGTGGTAAATTGTTTGGTGGGGTTCAAGATGTCAAATCAGAAAAAATAGCCAATAGGAAGAGAGTATAATGGATGAATAAGGAAAGTTTTGAAGTGGGAAAATCTTAGTGGAGTTTCCTTTTAGAAAAGTGGGAAGATCTTAGTGGGGCGGAGGGAGTACAAGTTACACGGGCGGAAATACAACCCGGCCAATACAAAAATTACGAATAATATATAAACGGAATAATAAAAAAATAATAAAAAGATAGGAACGGACCCGTATGTAAACTAGACCGTGGACTATGTAGATGGACGAACCCCGATAAATACACATTGCGTTGTGTATTAAACGAAGGACGGAGACATAGGACCTAAGCGTGATGCTAGCCCGATCCCATGTCTCGATGCCTTGTCCCAACTTATCACGTCGAAAAATCGATCAAAGTTGTTCTAAGTGTATGGGTTTTGAAAAATGGGTTCACGTGATTGACTTTACACGTGTCGACTAAAAGTCGTAAAAAAGACGAGGCTCGAAATGTGTGTCAAGGCTCTCGGATTTCTGGACTACAGGACCCACTCGGTCGAGTCATGGTCTGACTCGGTCGAGTGTGTCCTTAAGGGTAGCTACTGCCCAGTTTTATGGGTGCTACTCGATCGAGTAGCCTACGTACTCGGTCGAGTAGCCCCTGTACGAGTACCAACTCATTTTATTTTTTGCTCAAAATCGAGGGTTGGCCAAATTAAACGCAAATATCGCACGATTCGAGTTTAATTCAGCCTCCGGTGCTATAATCGCATATGCATGCGATTATAATACCGTTATCGGAGTTTTGTGAAAATGTTTTCGCTAGATTAGAAATTTTGTATTAGTGATGAAATTGCATCCCTCTAAGTCACGACATCGAAACTAATCCTTTCGGATTATGTGATGTCAGTTTTCGTGTCAACGGGTTCCGTACTAATAAAAATGGGATCAAATGCGTTCAACTATTATTAATCGCGATCACGTCACGCCCTTGAGTACATTGGGGCGGGGCTCCTCGAAAGGGATCCACCTCCGTCGTTGCTCGTAAAGGGATTAGACGGACTTTAGGCGATCATCATAGTCAAACGTATTTGAAACCGACTTTTAGTACTAGTATATATGTACACGGTATGATAATGTTAGTAACGAAAAGATAAAAGTTAGTATACTAGAAACAAAATGTTAGTGTTATGTTAAAGTTAGTGTTAGGATACTAGTATAGATACAATATAGGTAATGCGAAAATGTAAATAAAAAACGAAGTACTAAGGATCGAAATGGGGTTTAGGACACCCTCAACATACATGCTTAGTAGGGACCTCGGAAATGGACTCGTAAATAGCGACAGGACGCCGGAGTATCGAGGATGTACGCGAGTTATGGTGTGTGTGTGTGTTTGTGTATGTGTATGATTCGTCGGTTTTCGAGGGACGAAGGACTCGGTTTTTGTGTGTATTTGCTTAGGGTTGCTAAGGACTTGTGGTGTAGAGAGTAGGGCTGAAAATATAGGGTAAATGTAGGTAAAAATCCTTGTCAAATGAAAGGGGGTCGTGGGGTATTTATAGAGTTTACCCCACGACCTAGGGTCACTCGATCGAGTGCCCTAGAAAATGGGCCTGATCCGATTTTTTACGCTCCACTCGACCGAGTGGGTCAATCCACTCGACCAAGTGGATCAAGAGGATCGAGCTAAAATAGGAAGGAGTTGACCTTGTTGATTTGATTGATTTATTTGAATTTTGATTTGGGTGGTAGTTTCGAGAAGTTGAATTTGGCTGATTTATGTGACGGGTTCGTCTTTAACCGGGTTTTGACCCGGTCGCCAAAAGACGGTTTTTATTTTTGGTGTCGGTTTTGGCCCAAATTAGTCTTGTTTTGCTCGGAACGACCCACTGGGCCTAAATTTGAGGTTGGTTTTGAGAGATTTGTACTCCGCTAAAAGTCCATGTCGGATATTATTGATTCCGAGCCCATATTCGAGTATACTAAGTCACGTTTGCGTCCGATCATCATCGGGTGTTTTGTCGGGAACTGCTATAGACACTAGCAGGCAAAATGCGGGTGTCTACAGTGAGGTACACATCGTCCTCGTCATCGCACCAGATCTCGTTTATTTGCGGGGTAAATGGAGGTGAGCAGTCAATTACTTCTCCAGCGAAAATGGCGTGGGCGCCTAAGGGATTGTCCTTATTACTCGGCTTGTCTCCGGGTAATGGGATCTTACCACTCTCAATCAAATCTTGGATAAGATGTTTCAGCTTCCAATATTTCTTGGTATCGTGCCCATTGCCTCGGTGGTATTGGCAATAGACTTGGTCATTATAGCTTTTGGAACGTCGTTCGACCGGGAATTCGGGAGTTGGGCCTATCGATTGGATTAGCCCCTTTGATGATAGCCTTTGTAAGGCATAAGTATAGGTGGTACCTATATCTGTGAATACCCGAGGTGTGGTATTCTTCTTGGATGGGGTATCTAGTATATTAACTGCGTCGAAAATGCTGCGAGTTGCAGCTGCAGTTTGGGGCTTAGTGGTGGAAGAAGTAGCCCCTTGATATCCCTTGCTAGAGGCCTTAGTAAGGCCCTCTAGCCTCAAATCATCTTCGATCCTCATGCCCATTTCCGCCAAAGTGATGAAATTGGGTATGACAGCATACCAGAGATGAACCCGGTAGGAGGGGAGGAGGTTCTTGATAAAGGCCTCCACCAAAGTCTTCTCATTGGGCTTGTCAACTAGCTTCAGACTTTCGGCCCTCCACCGTTGAAGGTATTTGTGATGGTAGGGATTTGTCGTGGATCCCCGCCAACAAATAAAAACCAACTAATCCTAGTGGGTAGCTAGGGTAAGTCGGGTCGAATCCACAGGGACGGGAAGTCGGACTAAGGTATGCTACGGTCTAGGACTAGGTTCGAGACGAGCTAATCTAAGGAGGGGGAGACTAGGACTAAGCTAGGTCTAAAGCAAGAAAACAATCAAAGGAAACGGGCTAGGATTAGGTCGGGGTCAAAGGGGTAACGGAATGGTCGAGGAAGAGCTAGAGTGAAGGAGGTAGTAGGGTAATCTAGGTATAGTCCGGGCTCTCGCAACTTAGACTCACCTAGAGATTCCACCTAAAACCCACCTTGGCGACACAAACGACAAACGGGGTTACTAGCGTGATATCGGGGCGTAGGTCGCATCCGGGCTCTCGCAACTTAGTGAGGGAACCAAACCCACGAGCAAACTATTACCCACAAGAGAAAGGCAAGAAAAACAAGCATATGCATACTAGTCATTCAAGCATTTCAACAAACATGTACCATGCATCAAACCAAGAGGAAACCCAAATCTTCCACCAACATCTCCAACAAACCCTTAATCATCCAATTAACACCCTAATCAACCTACTAACCCTAGCAAGAATCTACTCAAATATATCTAAGTTAAAACTAACACTAACAAGAAGAACCAACTCAAACAACATAACATTCATAAACAAACTAGTGTAAACAATGAACAATAACCATGACAATGAACAAAGATTGGAACTTGGATGATAAAACAAGATTAAGAGAAGGAAAAAGAGAGATTATACCTACTAACAAGATGAATGGAAGAAGGAAACTTGCATAAATGAGAAAACCCCAAAACAAACATCCAAGTTTGTCAAGCTTGGTGAAGATCTTGAAGAATTCCCAAATTACAAGCATTAAACTAAGATTAACTACTAATTACCGACTAATCTACACTAATCTAATCTAATCTAACCTAAAGTAGTCTAGGGTTTAAGGTCTAATGTCTAACATAAGCTTAACATAACAAGGGAAGAGTATATATAGGGTTACAAGTGAAAGGGAGAAGAAAGGAAACAAGGCACGGCAGTAGCACGCCCTTCCCGGCCGGGAGGAGGTGGTCCCGGTCGGGAAGGTGTCGGTCCCGGCCGGGAGGAGCTGGTCCCGGTCGGGATGGACCCAAAACAGCAGCTCCTTGTTTTGCTCCTTCATCCCGGACGGGATGAGGTCATACCCGTCGGGGATGAGTCTTGTAGGCCTCCAATATGATCTTTTTGGTTCCTCCTTGCTTCACATGGACTTCTCATCGATTCTCGGGACTCGGGATCGGGTCTCGGAGGCTCGGGATTGGGTCCCAAGGTCTCGGGGTCGAATCCAAGGCATCGAGTGATCGTTCCTCCGCTTTGTTGGCTCCGAAAAGTGTATGTATTGAGTCGGAATCGCTCCAACTCTTCATGAATGGTCTCGGGAACCTGAAACGAACTAGAGGAAGCACAAGTAGCCCATAAATCGCTCCCAAGGAGCGATTCCACAAGGAAAATGGGACCAAAACACTACGAAATAGGCACTACAAACTACAATCAACTCCCCCACACTTAACCCTTACTCGCCCTCGAGTAAGCACATACTAACTACTAAACTAGCTGAGTGGGTATTAGCGCACCCTACGCCCTTTCAACTCACGCGAGAACACCTAGTGGACAAGTGCTCTCCGCTAGGCAAGTGGGGTCTTGCGACAAAACTGTGGATGCAACCGGACACAAAACACATAGACAAACAAACATACAAACAACCACATAATCGGTTGCACCCAAAAGAAAACAAATACCGCTTCCCTCAAACAAGCGGTGAAAGAAGCACCGGTTTAGGACTCAAGGCAAGTGTCAACGTTCCCAAGCTAGCGATACAAACCGAAATGGACAAAACCCTAATAGTATGACGATAAAGCAATAAAAACGTTGGTGACTTACCTCGGTTCCTCCTAACCTTCTAAGAACGTACCACGGGACGATCGGTGGAGTGGGAAGTGAAGAACCACGGTGTTAGTCGACAATGTAGGTAAGTGAGACCCCGCCCCCTTCAGCGTGAGTCAAGAGGGTCGTCCCATGTCTAAAACCGCCTAACTAGTCCAAGTAAAAAGATGGAAATATGCAAAATGAGGGAAGACCGACTAATGCCGCTATCATCCTTCCTAGGGACTCGGTCCTTTGGTAGGCTCTTCACGGCAAAAGTCGGAAAAAGGCTTATTTTGAGAGGTAGGGGTTATTTTTGTGAATCGGGTTTTCTTTTGGCATTTTCTCTTTTCTTTTGCATTTTTGCCTTGTTTTGCCATGCCATTCTTTTTCTTCTTTTCTATTTTCTTTTTGGCTTTTGTGCCTTTTCTTTTTCTTCATTCTTTTCTTTCTTTCATTTTCTTTCATTTTCTTTTCTTTGCCCTTTTGGCTTGATTTGGCTTTTTGGCATTTCTTTGTATGACAAGAAAGGGAGAATTCAACAAATTGCAACTTATTGTGTGGATATACGTGGGAGGTAGGTAAATGGGTAAGTCGGGGGTCGCAATCCCTCTTCAAACCCACAAAAAGGGGGAAAACTTGGACTAGTCGAGCAATCTTAAACACGGTCACCTAAGGGACGAGACTCGGTAACCAAGGCCTTTTCACACCGTGGGTGGTCATAATGGTCAAAATGCAAATCCCGTAGTAAATCCCTAGTAAGTTAGGTGGACTCAAGGTAAAGGACCAACGAAATCATTGATTTAGGGTCATTCTACTAGACTAAAGTCCAAGACTCGATTTATACAACTAGGAAGGGAAAGTAAACACTCGCACACTAGCCTCTAGACCGGGTTTTCGAAAACTGTTTACACACACGACACACTAACACAACACAAAACAAAGACACAACGAAAATGAAAGAAAAAGAGACAAAACAAAACAAAACAAAACAAGGAGAAACAACACATAAACAAAACAAACACCACCCCGATCTTCAAACAAGTCTCCAAATCCACCACAATCTTTGCAAAGCTCCTCCCGAGCACACGTCATCACAAATCTCCTCCAAACTCACAAGAAGCAAAGAGGGAAAAAAGGATGAAGAGATGTTACCGGAAGTCTTGGAAGCTCACCAAAGCTAACGGCGATTAGGCAACCTATAAGGAAAAGGGAAGCAAAACACGCACAACGAAACAAATATACGAGACAATGACACAAAAGAAAAACACACAAAAAGAAAATCTTTTTTGATTTTTATGAAAAAATTTCAAATTTTTAGGATTTTTAAAGATTTTTTTTTGGAAAAACTACGAAAATAAAACTAACTACGATAGAATATCGCTCCCCACACTTAAGCCGAGCCATGTCCTCATGCTCGACCGTAGTGCATGGGAGCACAAAAGAAAAGAAACTACGAAAATAAAGCTAAAAATCAAAAAGTGGAGAAAATGGTAAAATGTGTCCAGCCGGGGTGTAGTCAAGTCACCATGGGCCGAGACAAGAAAAGATATGGATGGGGGAAGAAATAAAAATAAAGAAATAAAAGGAAATGGGAGGGGAGGACTAGGTGTAATCAAGTCACCTAGCCCGGATTCCGCCCAAATCCGACTAAATCCTACGAAAAAGGGTGAAAAACTTGTAAAATTTGGATTTTGAAAAGGACTCTCGATGTAATCACATCATCGAGAGTCGGAAGCAACCAAAACCAAGGCCTCGAAGGCCACCATGACATCAAGACACAAAAGTGTACAAGGGGAAGGGAATAAACACAAAAGAAAACAAGCTATAAAAGACGGGAAAGAAAGGATAGTTGCCGTACCAATAGGTTAGCAACTCACTCGCTCCATCGTCTCATAGATCAATATAGGCACAAAACTTGTCTTCGTCATTGCTATTCCTCTTCATTCTCGATCAAACCGCATGGTGAGGTAGTAATGGTGTGAGGGGGTGGGAATTGATGTGAAGGTCGGTGCCAAGTGGATAGAAGCTGAAGTGAGGGTATGTAAATGAAGTGTAATGGTCATATGACATGAGCAAGGATGGGTAGGGAGGTTGGGTGGGGGTATACAATGGTTGGGTGGGCTCAAATGTCGAAGAAGAGGCCAAAAGAGGAGAAAGGGGACCATCCCGGTCGGGATGGACGGTCCCGATCGGGATGATAAACCCTTCCCGGTCGGGAAGCCTCCTTCCCGGTCGGGAAGACACTCCAGAAGTCTCGAAATATGGCACCCTCATCCCGGTCGGGATGGCTCCTTCCCGGTCGGGATGCCTCATCCTTCCCGGTCGGGATGCCCTCTTCCCGGTCGGGATGCTCTCCTCATGGTCTTCTTGACCTCCAAAACCCCAAAAGCTTAACCTAAGCTTCAAAAACCGACTCCCTAGCTTTCAATCAATGCTCTATCGAAAGCCATTCCTCTCTAGGATCACCTTCACTTCACACCTATCACAACAAGCTCAAATACAACATCAAATTCCCTCCCTCACATCGCTCATCAAAATACCGAATAACAAGAGTTTCACAAAACTAACAATCCTAGAAACCAGGGTACCAAACAAACATATATACACACACAAAAGCAAAAAGGGAAAGAAAAAGAGATATATACAATAAGGTACTCTCACCAACTACACCTCCATAGCCATCTAGAGCTCAAAGGAGTAAGTCAAATGCCCTAGCAACATCTTCATTTAAGCTCGCATGGCCAAGCCTAGCCACTTTCAAAAGTTTCCAAGTCGGAGGTGAGAAGCGATCATCTTCATTAAGCTCGGGGTTCTCGTGATCTTCCGGGTCTTCGGAACCAAGATAGCTACGACTCTTATGACCCTCCGGTAGGTATAGTGGTCTAGAGTCGTGCTCGGTGTTATGATGTGGGAGATCACACCCTAGGGGTGTCGCTTCTTCTACGGGGTCGAGAGTGGAACTCTTTTCCACCGCCCGACAAGGATCCTCTTCACCAACCGTCTCACAAGACAAGGGACTAGACATCGAGTGCGGTAGAGGAGGAGAAGGCATCAAGTTTTCTTCATTGGAGGCTTTAGGATCCTCCAATTTCCCATACAAAGCAAGTTCCAAGGCATCTACTTCTTTTTCCCAAGTATTGCCCTCCTTTTCGCTCACCTTGTCCATATGGCCTAGAGGAGGTATGTCTTCACTTGGCTTTGGATTGTCATCCGGTTCATCACGAAGAAAATCGAACAAATCCAATTTGATAGCCAAAACATCGGCTCCCCAAGAGTTATCTCGAGAATCATGTTCACTCCCCTCCTCATTGTCGGCCCTTGAAGCTTCAACTTCCTCTATTCTCTCCCTATCTTCACCACCCAAGCAACACTCAACAATGGTCTCTTGATCGACCCTCTCTTCTTCATTTGTAGCTTCAAGGTTGGGTTGACTTTCTTGTGGAGACACCCGACCTTCTTGCCCAAATGAACCTTCCTCAACATGTTGTGGAGCTCGAGTGGCCGACATCGTGATATGGGCCATGAGTGCATTGATGCGAGCATCTTGCACCTCTATTTGGGCCTCGAGCTCCTCTCTAACCCCTATTATTTGAGCCACCATCGCTTGTTGAGTCTTTTGCAATAGAGCTATCGCATCATGTTGACTCTTAAGCAATTGAGACATCATTTGAAAAGTCTCAAAGTTGGGATCTTGTGGTTGTGGGTTATGTGAGGGTGTTTGGTAGTTGTTAGGATGTGGGAACGATCCTTGACAACTTTCTTGGTAACCATAAGAAGAGGGTTCATAAGATTGTTGATGAGGTTGATATGGTTGGTAAAGTTGTGGGTTTTGGTAATTCGCCCCATAGTTGTCCCGTGATGATTGATGGTAGCTTGGACGTGCCATGTCCATAACGTTGCTTTGGTACCTAGGATGAGCTAGAAGCACTTGAGCAAACGTTAGTATCCTAGTGCTTTTGAGGCACTAGGAAGGGAGAGTAACACACAAGAAGAAAAACGGAGATACACAAGGAGAAAAGAACACAAAAATCAAGAACAAAGTCCAAAACTAAGCAAACAAAAGTCTAAACTACGCCGTCCCCGGCAACGGCGCCAATTTGATGGTAGGGATTTGTCGTGGATCCCCGCCAACAAATAAAAACCAACTAATCCTAGTGGGTAGCTAGGGTAAGTCGGGTCGAATCCACAGGGACGGGAGGTCGGACTAAGGTATGCTACGGTCTAGGACTAGGTTCGAGACGAGCTAATCTAAGGAGGGGGAGACTAGGACTAAGCTAGGTCTAAAGCAAGAAAACAATCAAAGGAAACGGGCTAGGATTAGGTCGGGGTCAAAGGGGTAACGGAATGGTCGAGGAAGAGCTAGAGTGAAGGAGGTAGTAGGGTAATCTAGGTATAGTCCGGGCTCTCGCAACTTAGACTCACCTAGAGATTCCACCTAAAACCCACCTTGGCGACACAAACGACAAACGGGGTTACTAGCGTGATATCGGGGCGTAGGTCGCATCCGGGTTCTCGCAACTTAGACCGACCTAGGGGTCGTCCTCACCGGGCTCCCGCTACTTAGTGAGGGAACCAAACCCACGAGCAAACTATTACCCACAAGAGAAAGGCAAGAAAAACAAGCATATGCATACTAGTCATTCAAGCATTTCAACAAACATGTACCATGCATCAAACCAAGAGGAAACCCAAATCTTCCACCAACATCTCCAACAAACCCTTAATCATCCAATTAAAACCCTAATCACCCTACTAACCCTAGCAAGAATCTACTCAAACATATCTAAGTTAAAACTAACACTAACAAGAATAACCAACTCAAACAACATAACATTCATAAACAAACTAGTGTAAACAATGAACAATAACCATGACAATGAACAAAGATTGGAACTTGGATGATAAAACAAGATTAAGAGAAGGGAAAAGAGAGATTATACCTACTAACAAGATGAATGAAAGAAGGAAACTTGCATAAATGAGAAAAACCCAAAACAAACATCCAAGTTTGTCAAGCTTGGTGAAGATCTTGAAGAATTCCCAAATTACAAGCATTAAACTAAGATTAACTACTAATTACCGACTAATATAAACTAATCTAATCTAATCTAACCTAAAGTAGTCTAGGGTTTAAGGTCTAATGTCTAACATAAGCTTAACATAACAAGGGAAGAGTATATATAGGGTTACAAGTGAAAGGGAGAAGAAAGGAAAAAAGGCGCGGCAGTAGCACGCCCTTCCCGGCCGGGAGGAGGTGGTCCCGGTCGGGAAGGTGTCGGTCCCGGCCGGGAGGAGCTGGTCCCGGTCGGGATGGACACAAAAAAGCAGCTCCTTGTTTTGCTCCTTCATCCCGGATGGGATGAGGTCATACCCGTCGGGGATGAGTCTTGTAGGCCTCCAATATGATCTTTTTGGTTCCTCCTTGCTTCACATGGACTTCTCATCGATTCTCGGGACTCGGGATCGGGTCTCGGAGGCTCGGGATTGGGTCCCAAGGTCTCGGGGTCGAATCCAAGGCATCGAGTGATCGTTCCTCCGCTTCGTTGGCTCCGAAAAGTGTATGTATTGAGTCGGAATCGCTCCAACTCTTCATGAATGGTCTCGGGAACCTGAAACGAACTAGAGGAAGCATAAGTAGCCCATAAATCGCTCCCAAGGAGCGATTCCACAAGGAAAATGGGACCAAAACACTACAAAATAGGCACTACAAACTACACTTATCAATTTGGTAAAACCTTGTTTGGGCTCCTGATCCATTACCTCCAAGGAGCGTATCGTGGTCTGGATCTCGGTATTATCAGCGTAATTCCGAGCAAACTCTGTTGCCATGTCATCCCAAGTTGGGTATTTCTTGGGGTCCAGCCTGTAGTACCAGGCCTTTGGGTGCTTTTCTAGGGATGCGGCAAAGAGATTCTTGAACATCAAAGAATCCACTCCCTTGATAGCCATGAATTCTTTGAAGGCCCGTACATGTATTAACGGGTCCTCGGTTCCCTCGAACATGGGCAAACCTGTGAGGTTCGGGTTTGCGGGAAGCTTGTCATTTACCGGGGAGTAATCGTCTCGGGCATTCCCCCGATGGATGTTGTTTTCCCCCGCTAGGTGGACCTGTTTTTCTAGTCGGCGGACTGCGCTGACTAGTTCAGCTACGGGCCCAGTGTTTTTCGGTGCAACGGGAAGTATAAGGGGAGGAGCCCTCTGTTCCAGGGCGGTCAGATGGGCCATGACAGCTACCTAATCGGTCCGCATGGTTGCCAGTGAGGCGTCGATCTCGGTCTGCTTGAATACCATGGTGTCCATTGAGGCTGTCAGTTTGTTCAAAGCTTCTTTCATTTTGCGCTTGTATCTGGTTAACGGTGGCCTGTCTGTAAGAATACCCCGTAATTAGAAACTGAACCTAGATTTCGTAACCAAAAAATTACATCCCGAGCAAGGAAGAGACTGAACGAAAAAACAACTCGAGCATGACACCTAGACGGGTGACTCGTGATTAGTGTAACTTCCTTAGGATTTGGTTATGTGGGTCGGGTCTTGTTCGAAGGAAGGTGCACGTTAGATTTTCCCCAGACTTTTAGACTCGAGTGTGTAAATGGACCTTCCTTTGTAGGGGTATGCCCTACGCAGGTCGGTCGTCGTGCCTTTGACAAAAAAGGCGGCCTGAGATAGGGAGGAAACTCGTGACGTAAGATCGGCGGAGTTTCGACTCTAAAAGACCTTTGACCGCTTATAAAAAGACCTGACGCTACTAAATGCGGTAAGCCCTAAAATAAGGAAGGTTTTTGAAGAAAAGTTAGAATTTCGAGAAAATCGGAAGACGTCTCGACTTTTGAAACTGGCAAAATGCCGTCGGGGCCGGATTTTTTGAAGTTTCGAAAACTTTGAATTTTGAAATGGGCAGCATACCGGCTAGAAATAGGCTATTTTGAGTCAAATCGTAAGTTCTAATTTCGGTAGCATCCCGAGTTTTGAAAATTGAATATTTTTGGAAAGATGCATTTTTTGAAATGACGTTTTTTGAAAAAAGATATGAGAGCCAAGTAGCACATAGTCATGCAAGCATTATAACGACGCTATGTATGCCTTATACTAAGTCTCGGTCGGTCGAAATCGGGTCTATACCAACAACGACGGCTTTCTCGTAAATCAGGACGGATTTCTGTAGACACCCACATTTTGACCGCCAGGTGTCTATAGTAGTTTCCAACAAACACCCGATGATGATCGGATGCTAACGTGCTTTAGCGTACTCGGAAATGGGCTCGTAATAATGGACATTTGGCCTAGGCATTTTAAGGAGTACAAATCTCACAAAACCAACCTCAAAATCACGCCCAGTGGGTCGTTTCGAGTCAAATAACACTAATTTGGGTCGAATCCGACACCAGGGGTAAAACCGTCTTTTAGCGACCGAGTCAAAACCCGGTCAAAGATATTTCCCGAAACTTGTAAGTCAACCGTGACACCTCACACGGTGTATTCACGGTCCAACTCTACAAAATCAGCCATACAAAATAATAAACAATTCCGTTTAAGGTAGAATTCGATCTCGAGTAGGAATCCTATCCGAGAACCGATTCAAGCACCCAACCGAGTGTAAACCACCCGGCCAAGTAGTATGAGTCAGCCGGTTTTCCTCTTTTCTTCCCTCACAAGAAAACGGAATTCTCATTCTCCTCAGCTTCTTACTCAAGCGGTAATTCTAGCTCAAACAGGAATCCTATTCAAAAACCGATTCGAACACCTGACCGAGTGTAAAACACTCGGCCAAAACAAGAGCAAAACAGCCGTGTTTCCCTTTCTTCCTTCACAATAAAGCGGAATTCTTATTTCCCTCAGATTCCTACGTTTCCTATCCTAAGCGGTAGTCAAACTCTCCCAAGCCAAGGTCGGGAATTCCCTATAAATAGCCCCTTGCATCCAACACAAAAAGGACGGGATTTTTTTACCGACAATAATACACATTATCGACACACATACATACGACATCCGACATACACACATAGTTATTTTAGCATCGAGAAACCGATAATACATCCAGAACCCGAAGGAAGCCGGTCCGAAACCCGACACCCTTCAACCGTCTTAACCGTACCACCCTAACCCAACCGACGTTGCCTCGACGCTCCCGTGCCTAGCCACATTCCGACGAGTCCCGATCCGAGTCAACAAAAGCATGTAGGTTGAGGGTGTACCAAACCCGATTTCTTCCTTTCTCTCCTCTTCTCCTCTTCGTCCGTCGTGTCTTTTTCTACGGGTCAAGAGTCGTTATTAACGAAAAACTATTTTCATAACGAATATTCTTAAACATACGATATCGATTTCTCTATAATCGAATATCGTATCGAAAAGAATTATATTAAGATCTCGACGATGTCAAAAAATCGTTACATCTTTTTCATTTAAAATTCTTTTCTTTTACTTTTCGTTCAAAACAAATTATTTTACAAAACTTTTTCAAACTCATTATAAATATCCGATATCGATTTCATAATCGAATATCGGATACCACGAATATCGAAAACATGGATCGAATACAAGTTAATTCATAATTTGTACGCGATTCATCAAAATAACAATTTTCGAACAAAAATAAAAACGGACAGACCCGCACGCGAGTCGCGCCGTGCCCAGGCGACTCGCGCGCAGGCCTGAAATCCGAGTCCTTTTTTTTTACGTTTTCGTTCGTTTTATTATTTATTCTTCGATCGATTTCTAAAATTACATCTTTTCTAAAAAAACCATTCCAAGTGTTTGATATTGATTTCGTAGTCAACTATCGAATATAAATAATATCGAAAATATTAAGTCGAGTACGAATCATGCAATATTCATACGCGATTTAATACGAACTTCGAGTTTTCGAAAACCGGCACCGAAACAGGCAACCACGCGACCCGCCGGCGTCCCGGGCGAGTCGCGCGGCCGACTGTTTTGCCGCGGCCTTTTCCGTCTTTTTTATTATTATTTTTCGAACATCGTTTTTTATACAAAACCGCTTCTTTTCAACAATATTTTTCAGATTTTGATTAATATTTATTTTCTCGATTTCGCATATTTATTTCTTGCTATTATTATTTACAAATCGATACTAACCCGTTTGTTCATCTTTTGTAGCAAATTCATTTTTTTTATTATTTCATTTGTTTTATTATACTAAAACAAATCTCACATGTTAAATTCAACTTTGACGTTGATTAATTTTTCATGCATTAAATCACCTAGCAACCCATTCAATTTTTCACATGCTTAGAAAACAATGTTTGCATAATCATTCATCGTATTACTAACGCGCGCATTAAAACGTCATTCGATATCCTAGTAAAGGTCGCTAATGTGCGAGCGGGGTTGGGTGTTCTTAGTGAACTTCCCAACACGTACCCTCACCCCTTACTCAGAACCGTGGTTTCCGGATGTCCGAAACAATTGGCAACGAGAGTCATTCAATATACGATTAACCGCTCAAGTTGGCATCTATATCGGTATGCAAAAGGGACGAGCCCAATAAACTCTGACATCGGAAATGGGTCGTATTTTGTACACGGCCCACTACGACATAGAGTGGGCTCGAACGGTTCCGAATAACCATAAAATTCGGTGGCGACTCCGACTTCGATTTAAATTTCCATTTGACCATCTCATGGAGATTCATTCGCCTCCCCAAACCCGCACGTGGCCGCGTCGGGGTGGACCTATGTCATGTCCACAATTTGGCGACTCCGCTGGGGATTTTCCGATGAGTTAATAACCTTCGGTGTCCTCAGGGTGAGACTCGAAAAGAAATCGTTTGACTAGTACAATGCGCGTTTTAGTTTTACGGTTCATGCATAACCCCATTTTTCCCGGGCCGGTACTCGTGACCGACGTCCCACTATACCGTTGATATAGTCCAAACTGGTTATGTCAAAGGTGTCCATTAGCCGATTCATATGGGTTTTACGGCATGTCCTAATCTCAACTCGAGTTAGGGAGTCCGCCCCGATTCTTGATAGGCTATGTACACTAGTATAGACCCTTATAGACTGACCGAGACTTAGCTTAAGAGCATACATGGCGTCATTATACTGTTTCCATGACTACATGCTACTTGATCCACATCTTTTTCAAAACCGTCATCTTTTCAAAATTTGCATCCTTTTCAAAATATCCAATTTTCAAAACCCGGGTCATATACCGAACTTAGGACTTATGATTTTACTCAAAATAGCCTTTTTCTAGCCGGTATTATGCCCAATTCAAAACTCGAAATTACTTTCGAAACTTTCAAAACCTAGCATTCGGCCCACTCCTTTTTCTTTTTTCGAAAAAGGGCCGAATTTCTCCACCCGATTCATTTCGGGCTTTTCAAATATTCATATTTTAAAACTTCCTCTTCTTAGACTTCCCGTATTTAGCAGTGTCGGGTCATGTCATAAGTCGTTGAAGTCTCTAGCGTCGAAACTCCGTCGATCCTACATCACGGGTTTCCCCCCCATCCTAGTCCGCCTTATTTTACTAAGGCAAGGCCCGCCTACGTAGGACATACTCCTACAAAGGTCGGCCCATTTACACAATCGAGTCTAAAAGTCTGGGAATGTCTCACGTGAACCTTCCTTCGGACAGGGCCCAACCCACAGTGTTGGATCCTGAGGAAGGCCCACATTTTCACAAGTCGCCCGTCTAGGTGTCTTTTCCGAGTCATTTCCGTTTTAGTCATCTTCCTTTTCCCTTGCTCGGGATGTACTTTTCTTAGGATTCGGGTTAAGTTGCTAATTACGTGGTGCTCTTACAGACAAGCCACCCTTCACTCGAACCATGACGCAAAAAGCCATAGATGAGTTGACCACCTCGTTGGCCCAAATCCAAGACCAATTGAGGAGAATCCGGGAGGACCAAATTGCCATCGTCACTCGGGTTAGTGTCGTAGAACAGGGAACTCCCAATGCCTCGATCGAAGATGACGGACCTCTAGCCGCACTGGCCGGTGCTGTCCAAAAATTGCAGGAACAGATCCACTCGACCACCAGAAACACCATTCTCACGGAAAACGCTCGTACCTATTCACCCTTGACTGATGAACTGCCCGCTAACCTCAACTTAACGGGCTTGCCAATGTTCGATGGGACTGAAGACCCGGTACTTCATATTCGGGCTTTCAAAGACTTTATGGTTGTTAAGGGGGTCAAATCGACCATGTTCAAGCACCTCTTTGCTTCCTCTCTGGAGAAACACCCAAAAGCCTGGTACTACAGGCTTGACCCCAAGAAATTCAAAACTTGGGACAATGTTGCAATGAAATTCGCGCGAAACTACGCGGATAATGCTGAAATCCAGACTACCATGCGTACTCTGGAAGTTATGGCCCAAGAGCCTAAGGAGGGTTTCACCAAATACCTTCAAAGGTGGAGGACCGAAAGTGTTAAGCTGGTTGACAAGCCCAGCGAAAAGGTGCTAGTGGAGGCCTTTGTCAAAAACCTTCTCCCTGCTTACCGAGTCCATCTCAGGTACGCCATCATACCCGACTTCGCCACCTTGACCGAAATGGGTACTAGAATCGAAGACGATCTAAGGCTAGAGAACCTTACTAAGGCCTCTACCAAAGGGTATCGAGGATCTAGTTCCTCCTCCAGCAAGCCCGCCACCACAACGGCGGCACGAAGCATCTTCGACGAGGTAAACTCACTTGACACCTCAACCAAAAAGAATACTCCAAATCGGGTATTCACTGACATTGGGACAACCTATGCTAATGCCTTACAAAGGCTATCTTCAAAAGGCCTAATCCAACCGATAGGCCCAACTCCGGAAGTTTCCGTGGAAAAGCGGTCCAAAAGCTACAACATTCAAGCCTATTGCCATTATCACCAAGGCAATGGGCATGACACGGAGAAATGCTGGAAATTGAAGCATCTTATCCAAGATCTGATCGAAAATGGGAAGATACCGCTACCCAGTGACAAGCCAAGTAAAAAAAACAATCCTCTTGCTACTCATGCCATTTTTACTGGAGAGGTAGTTGACTGCACTTATCTCATTTCCCTTTTCATTTCCCAAATCAACGGGATATGGAACGACGACGAGGATGATGTTTACCTGGCTAAAGGGGAGGCTGTCCCCGTCACTATCGAGGAAATCCGGAGGGCTAAAGCCAAAGCTCTGGCCGGTACACACACCATCACAACCACCCCGGAAACCGTCACTGAACCTTCCAGGACGGAACTCACTCCCGAAGAGCCAAACGCTGACACGGCCCTAGTCAGACAACTAAAGAGGGTCCGAACCGATATTACTATATGGCAGCTTTTGGTTAGTTCACAGGAGCATCGAGCAGCACTCACTAAGGCCCTTGATGAAATAAAGGTGGACTCATCGGTTACCCCCACCGAAATGGTAGCCACGATCTTGCCATACCTTAAGGACAAGTCCAAAGGAGAAGGCCCACTTATCACCTTCTACGAGTCCGACCTTCCACCATTCGGGACCACCCATAACTTGGCCCTATACATCACGGTGATCTGTCGAAACAAATATCTCCCGATGACCCTGATTGATGACGGGTTCGCAGTTAACGTCCTTCCTTTAAGGACAGCCAAGGCCCTCGGCATTACCGAGGCTGACTACCTTCCGACTGCAAAGACTATCCAGGCTTTTGATGGGAGCCCAAAATCAGTTGCTGGGGCCGTTAAACTAACCATTATAACGGGCCCGATCGAGAAGGAGTTAGAGTTCCAAGTGATCGATGTTACTTCATCCTTCAACCTGCTACTTGGGAGACCATGGATTCTCGCAGTCAAAGCTGTGTCCTCCACTCTTCCTAGAAAGGTCAAACTGCCTTTACAGGATGGAATCATCACTCTCGAAGCCACTCCCATAACCGTGTCAAGCTGCAACACGGCAGGCTCAGCCGACCCATGAGGATTCAACTTTGTAGGAATGATCGGAGAAGAGTACCTTTTACAGCCATACTTCACCGTTAGCATCTATACGATGCTACAGAACCTGGGTTGCCTACCGGGAGTCACATCAAGGCCATATCTTCCACCTCGGAAGATCATCGAAACCCTGAACAATGGGCAATCTCACCTCGGTCTAGGCTATACTATGGCGTCCGGCTACACGAACCGAACCAAGGCGGTCACGTTCGTCACTCCGGTATTCGAAACTGTTCAAACGGACCTCTATCGGCCCACCATCTCATATCCCGGGACCAAACTGGCTCGGGAATGCAATTTCATCCCAGACGACATATTCGCCCTTATCCAGGCCGAATCAAAGGAGGGCACAAGCAACACGGAGCCCATTCTAGGACTACTCTTTGGGGAAGACAAGGTCATCCCGACCCCTAAGCAGGAGCTAGTCAGCTTAATCCTCCGCAGCAACAGGTTCGATCCAACCAAGTTGATCTCTGAAGTTGGTACCGACACTGGGAAGAGAGCCTGGAGGAAGACAACCAAGTGGACCGACAGTCAGGGTCGAGTCTACAAGCTAACTACTGGAGAAGGAGATATGCATGCTGTCGAATCCGAATATGAGTCCGAGTCCGAGTCAGAGTCAGAGTCGGAGTCTGAGTCAAAGTCTAGAGGGTCCAGTACTAGGATCGAGTCTGTAACCTCTCTCCCTTCTTTAGCCACACCATCGGGAGCCCCGGAGTCTGTCCCAAGGGCTCTCCATATCCCGCCTCTGACCAATGATCAGATGGCAGCTCTCTTCGAGCTCTTTTCAAAATTTACTATCAATAATAACGATAACCGTTCTGCTTACGACTTGGCATATTTTCAAAATGTTTTCAAAAATCTTACTTGCAATGACATTGAGAAACCCGACGAACAGGTACCATCGCCTCCGCATCTAGTCGAGCAACTTGAGCAAAGGGAATCCCGAAATCCGGTAATCGAAGAAACCGATTCCATCAACGTAGGAACCCCTTTAGAACCTCAGATGCTTAGGTTGGGCCTATCTTTAAATCCCGAGGAGAAACAACAATTCACGGACCTTCTCCAGGAATTCAAAGACGTCTTCGCATGGTCCTACAAGGACATGCCGGGAATAGACCAGGAAATAGCTTAACACCGAATACCCATCAAAGACGGGTACAAGCCGGTAAAACAGAAACTCTGAAGAATGAGGCCCGAATGGTCTCTTAAAGTCAAAGAAGAAGTTGATAAACAATTCAAAGCGGGCTTTATTCAAGTGTCTGAATATCCAGACTGGGTTGCAAACATAGTACCAGTACCCAAAAAGGATGGCAAAGTCCGAGTATGTGTAGATTTCCGGGACCTTAATAAGGCCAGCCCAAAAGACGATTTTCCGTTGCCACATATCGACATACTGGTGGATAACACGGCCGACCATGCCCTTCTATCATTCATGGACGGGTATGCCGGATATAATCAGATCAAAATGGCGGAGGAAGACATGAGTAAGACCACCTTCATCACACCTTGGGGGACTTACTGCTATACCGTAATGCCATTTGGGCTTATTAACGCTGGTGCCACTTATCAACGGACCGCTACTACTTTATTACATGACATGATGCATAAGGAAGTAGAGGTCTACGTCGACGACATGATTGTCAAGTCAAAGGACCAAAACGGGCACATTGTAGCCCTAAGAAAGTTCTTCACCCGACTACGCAAGTACAACATGAGGTTAAACCCTCAAAAATGCAGCTTCGGGGTAACATCGGGCAAGCTACTGGGCCACATTGTCAGCCGACGTGGCATCAAAGTTGACCCATCAAAGATCAAGGCCATAACCGAGATGCAACCGCCTAAAACCGAAAAGGAGATAAGGGGGTTTCTCGGGAAAGTCCAATATATAAGCCGATTCATTTCAAAGCTAACCATGGTATGTGAACCCATTTTCAAGAAACTGAAGATAGGGGAACGAACACTATGGGACGACAAATGTCAAATGGCTTTCGACAAGATCAAGGAAATTATATCCTCTCCAACGGTGTTAATGCCACCTCAGCACGGTTTACCTCTGTCACTGTACTTAACAACGACCGAGACTGCCATGGGCGCTATGCTAGCCCAGACGGTCGATTCTGAAGAACGGGCTATTTACTACATCAGTAAGAAGTTCTTAGAATACGAATGCAAGTACACCATGCTCGAGAAGACGTGTCTAGCTTAGGTATGGGCCACTAAAAAGCTCCGACACTACATGCTTAGTCACGAGGTACATGTGCTATCCAAAATGGATCCAATCAAGTATCTTTTCGAAAAGCCCATCCTCAACGGCCGTATATCCAGGTGGACTTTAATGCTAGGTGAGTTCAATCTCAAGTTCGTACCTTTAAAAGCCATTAAGGGCCGGTAGTAGCAGAGTTCCTCGCCGACAGTCCGGTATCTGAGGAAGAACACACCGATACTTGGGCCTTCCCAGATGAAGACATATTCCATACCGACACTGACACATGGGATTTGTACTTTGATGGAGCGTCCAACTTTCAAGGATTTGGTGTCGGGATCTTGCTAATCTCACCACAAGGGGAACACACCCCGTTATCCATCAAGCTAGACTTCGACGTGACTAATAACGCAGCCGAGTACGAAGCATGCATTCACGGACTGCAAGCCGCCACTGATTTAGGAGTAACAAACCTCCGGGTCCACGGTGACTCATCTTTAGTCATAAATCAAACCCTACAGAAATGGAAGACTCGGAACGCGAATCTCGTGGCTTACCAAGCACGAGTAAGGGTTCTCGAAAAACAATTCCAAAGAGTGGAGTACATTTATCTGCCTCGGAAAGAAAACCAGTTTGCAGATGCTCTCTCAAAATTAGCATCTTTACTGAATATCCCAGCACATTTAACCAGCATGCCTATTTGTGTCAAAAGGCGGTCTGAGCCAGCATATATCCACACTATCTCAGATATTGAAATAACTGATCCAGAACCTTGGTACCAGGCTATTCTAACCTACTTAACGTCAGCGGAATATTCTTCGGGAGCTGAAAACCGGGCCAAGAAAGCTCTACGAAGATGGGCAACCCAGTTCATCTACACAGACGATGGACAGTTATATAAGAAGATAGCACAGGGGGCTTTACTCCTATGCATTGACAAAACTCGAGCCGAAAGAGTCATGGCCGAAGTACATGACGGTGAAAACGGACCACATATGAACGCCCATATGTTGGCCCGAAAAATCGCGAGACTCGGTTACTATTGGAATAGCATGGAAACTGACTGCCAGTTGTATGTCAAACACTGCCATAACTGTCAGATTTTCGCCAATGTTCAGCATATGCCTTCATCCCTACTATATACAATGACATCACCATGGCCATTCTCGACATGGGGAATTGATATAATCGGGAAAGTGGACCCTTCCGGGACAGGAGGTCACTGTTTCATCCTAGTGGCTATCGACTATTTCACTAAATGGGTCGAAGCCGAATCATACCGGATCTTGAATGCCAAGCATGTGGCTAAGTTCATTCAAAATAAAATTATATGTCGATATGGGATTCCACACGAGTTCATCAGTGATCACGGGACCCATTTCCAAGTTGAAACTGCCACTTTGTTGGAAAAGTACAAGATCCAAAGGCATACATCGTCACCTTACCGTCCCCAAACAAATGGAGCGGTGGAGGCAGCCAATAAAACAATTGTCACCATTCTTAAAAAGATGGCTGAGAATTACCGGGATTGGCCCGACAAGATACCCTTTGCCTTATGGGGATATCGAATGTCAATTCGAACTGCAACCGAAGCAACTCCGTACTATCTGACATATGGGATGGAAGCAGTCCAGCCGGTCGAGCTAGAAGTACCATCCCATAGGATTCTGCTCGAAAGTCAAGTACCTGAAGCAGATTGGGTCCAAGCCCGATATGACTCACTAATCCTCTTAGACGAACGACGATCCCGGGCTCTGAATAATATTCAGATATATCAGAAAAGGATCCAACGGGCTTTTAACAAAAGGGTTAGGCCCAGGAACATCAAAGAGGGCGATCTAGTCCTAAAATCTGTTCGAGCTTTACTACCAGTTGACCCAAGGGGAAAATTCAAACCCAATTGGGCTGGGCCATATCTAGTGAAGAAAATTCTTTCAGGAGGAGCAGTGATGCTAACAGACTTGGACGGGAACGAGTTCGTCAATCCAACAAACTTGGACCAGCTGAAGCGTTACTACCCATAAACCCTATCTCGATGTCATTTGCAAATTTTATAAAAAAAATGTCCTTTTTATGAATTTTCAAAATTTTAAGCAAGTCAATAAGTTAGGATCATTTATCCTACCGTTGCACATCTCGAATTAATAATCTTGATGTATTTCAAAAATTGCAAAAAAAATTATGAACTACGGAAGGTTTGATTCCATTAATTTTGGATACGTAGGCAACCCCTCAAAAGGGTACAACCATTGCAATAACGAAAAGACGGGAACGGTATTCACTAATATGTCTTTTTATTATTTCAAAAATACATCACAAAAAAAAGCAACAAAATCACACCACAAATAGTAGTAATACTTAAATAATAAATTTAGGAGACTACTCGTACATTTTGCCCTTCCCTTTATCTTTCGGGTCACGTGGAGCCCGAGGCCGACGGGGCGGGGGCGAACGTTTCCTAATCACAAGGAGAACTTTCTTTGCTCGAACCCGTTTCTTCGATTTTGGGTTTTCCATCCTTTGCACCGTCCCAAGCCGAGCCCTGACCAGCTCGGGAAGCCTGTCTCGAGGACCAAGCCGGTCCTTAGCAGCCAGTCTTGGCCCTAGTCTCCTTTCTAAGTCTGTCTGGGGGCTCACTTTCCCTCGTACACCCTTATTACTGGACCCTTCAGTCTGAGTCCTAGATCTTCCTTTCTGACCTGTCGAAGTAGCTCCCTCAGTAAAGAAACTCCTATTGTCCTTAGCATGCTCCCGGCGTAACAGGTCGTAGGCCTCGTCAATTTTTAGGGCAGCTCGAGTTTTAGCTGAATCAGCTCGGGTCCACCTTACATAAGAATCGGTTACCCAGATCGAATGAGAATTTTTAAGAACAGGCCAAGTAGCTCGTGTATACCACCTTTGCATCCAGGTGTCACACATCACATCCGTTAGCTGAGTAGATTCGCTCACAACCGCCTCGATTTCTGGGATTCTTTGCGCCCGACCATATTGCCTAAGTATGCGATCGGGAAAGAGGTGAATTGTCTGCCTAAAAGATAGGATTACTTGATATCTAGCCCTATCTCGAGATTCTAGACCAGTCCAAAGGTAAATTGGCCACCATGGCATGGCCCAACGGATCAACAGGCCTCCATGGAAAGATAGCACCTCATCCCAATATTGTTGGGTATTGAAGCGAGAAAAGGCAATAGCTCGTCTCCTCGACATAACTTGCCTGGGTTGATATCGGCTCACATCTAAGGGAGGATCCAAGATCGATAACCTCTCAAACAGCCACAGCTGAAAAATCCGGAAGAAAATCAAAATCGCGAAAAATCGTCAAAATCACGTAAAAAAAACGTGAAAAGACGTGAAAACCGAGAAAACCGCAGAAATCGGGAAAGACCGCAGAAACGGAAAAAAACGGAAAATCAGAAAAGCCAAAAAAATCAAAAAACGGCATACCTGTAGAAGCCGAGTACTCCCAGTCAGCCAGACTGACGGATCCCTCTTACGATTATCCAAACCCTGGATAATCTCTCCTGTAATCAGCCAAGCCGGGCTGTGCTCCGTCTCCATCAGGTCAGCCACGGTGAAATGTCTGACATGACCCATGCAAGGTAACAAGTCCATATGCCCTTCAAAGGCATAAACATGGAGCATACAAAAACTGAAGGCCCTACGGCTATGAACCGGCCTGACCCGGACATCATCTGGGTTCATAAATTTTTCAACCAGGTCGATCAGGGAAACGGTATCTCCTTCTAACATACGGGATACCTCCATATGGGAAAGCCCTAAAAATTCCCTTAACTTCCTCCTTGGGTCAGAAACTGAAAAGGGGATAGCAGGGCGAAGTATAGGATTTCATCCTCCTGCAGCAGCAATTTCCTCGGGAGTAGGGCAAATCTCTCCTCGAGGGAAACTAAATACATGATAGGTATCGTCCCAATAGGACAGGCAAGCATCCAAGAAGTGGCAGTCTACTTGCATCTGACGAATCACAGACAATTGGGTAACGCCGTTCTGATTTAGGATAGCCCTATCAGCATCCCTAAAATATTTGGACCACTCGTGCAGCATTCCGACTAATCGATCGATTCCCATATTTGATTTGCTAAAAGAAAGAATAAATTTTTCAGGGCTTATTCTTTTCCTTAGGTAATTGGGGAATTGTGGAATTATGAGAATTTATGAAGCAAAAGGGGTATTTATAGCACAAAATATAAGTTCTCCTCCTCACCTTAGGATTCCCAATCCTAGAGCATCTAGGATACAAGTCATTGTCCTAAGGCTTAGCTAAGTTATCCCGAGCATTCCTATTCCTTTTCAAAGTCAAAACAAAAAATTCTTTAATTTTTTTCAAAGGCTTTTGCAAATTCAAAAATTCAAACCTTTTCTCAAAATTTTTATTCCCCAGCACAAGTCATTTTTCCTACAAATGTTACATGCAAAATTTTGCAGCTTTGCATAAATATGTACAGGACGACTCGAGCAGGACCATGCGATTTGCATAACTCCCCAACGACATTTAACAAGATGAGCCCACATACAGGCCCATTTTAAGTCTCATATGACGAGTTCAATTCCCCACGGAGTTATCAGCATCAGTTCAGGTACATTTCTAGCCCAAGGCCGGCGGGCCCTCCACGCAGGTCTAATGGACCTTAAACGACCCGACCGGAAGCTGCCAGGTTTTAATCCTTGATTGACCTGGTGGCTACTCTGACTTTCGCCTTGTCCAAGCCTCAGTCAGAGTGGGGGCTCTGTAGACACCCACATTTTGACCGCCAGGTGTCTATAGTAGTTTTCGACAAACACTCGATGATGATCGGACGCTAACGTGCTTTAGCGTACTCGGAAATGGGATCGTAATAATGGACATTTGGCCTAGGCATTTTAAGGAGTAAAAATCTCACAAAACCAACCTCAAAATCAGGCCCAGTGGGTCGTTTCGAGTCAAATAACACTAATTTGGGTCGAATCCGACACCAGGGGTAAAACCGTCTTTTAGCGACCGAGTCAAAACCCGGTCAAAGATATTTCCCGAAACTTGTAAGTCAACCGTGACACCTCACACGGTGTATTCACGGTCCAACTCTACAAAATCAGCCATACAAAATAATAAACAATTCCGTTTAAGGTAGAATTCGATCTCGAGTAGGAATCCTATCCGAGAACCGATTCAAGCACCCAACCGAGTGTAAACCACTCGGCCAAGTAGTATGAGTCAGCCGGTTTTCCTCTTTTCTTCCCTCACAAGAAAACGGAATTCTCATTCTCCTCAGCTTCTTACTCAAGCGGTAATTCTAGCTCAAACAGGAATCCTATTCAAAAACCGATTCGAACACCTGACCGAGTGTAAAACACTCGGCCAAAACAAGAGCAAAACACCCGACACCCTTCACCCGTCTTAACCGTACCACCCTAACCCAACCGACGTTGCCTCGACGCTCCCGTGCCTAGCCACATTTCGACGAGTCCCGATCCGAGTCAACAAAAGCATGTAGGTTGAGGGTGTACCAAACCCGATTTCTTCCTTTCTCTCCTCTTCTCCTCTTCGTCCGTCGTGTCTTTTTCTACGGGTCAAGAGTCGTTTTTTTTTCTTTTCCTAATATCGTTATTAACGAAAAACTATTTTCATAACGAATATTCTTAAACATACGATATCGATTTTTCTATAATCGAATATCGTATCGAAAAGAATTATATTAAGATCTCGACGATGTCAAAAAATCGTTACATCTTTTTCATTTAAAATTCTTTTCTTTTACTTTTCGTTCAAAACAAATTATTTTACAAAACTTTTTCAAACTCATTATAAATATCCGATATCGATTTCATAATCGAATATCGGATACGACGAATATCTAAAACATGGATCGAATACAAGTTAATTCATAATTTGTACGCGATTCATCAAAATAACAATTCTCGAACAAAAATAAAAACGGACAGACCCGCACGCGAGTCGCGCCGTGCCCAGGCGACTCGCGCGCAGGCCTGAAATCCGAGTCCTTTTTTTTTACGTTTTCGTTCGTTTTATTATTTATTCTTCGATCGATTTCTAAAATTACATCTTTTCTAAAAAACCATTCCAAGTGTTTGATATTGATTTCGTAGTCAACTATCGAATATAAAGAATATCGAAAATATTAAGTCGAGTACGAATCATGCAATTTTCATACGCGATTTAATACGAACTTCGAGTTTTCGAAAACCGGCACCGAAACAGGCCACCACGCGACCCGCCGGCGTCCCGGGCGAGTCGCGCGGCCGACTGTTTTGCCGCGGCTTTTTCCGTCTTTTTTATTATTATTTTTCGAACATCGTTCTTTATACAAAACCGCTTCTTTTCAACAATATTTTTCAGATTTCGATTAATATTTATTTTCTCGATTTCGCATATTTATTTCTTGCTATTATTATTTACAAATCGATACTAACCCGTTTGTTCATCTTTTGTAGCAAATTCATTTTTTTTATTATTTCATTTGTTTTATTATACTAAAACGAATCTCACATGTTAAATTCAACTTTGACGTTGATTAATTTTTCATGCATTAAATCACCTAGCAACCCATTCAATTTTTCACATGCTTAGAAAACAATGTTTGCATAATCATTCATCGTATTACTAACGCGCGCATTAAAACGTCATTCGATATCCTAGTAGAGGCCGCTAATGTGCGGGCGGGGTTGGGTGTTCTTAGTGAACTTCCCAACACGTACCCTCACCCCTTACTCAGAACCGTGGTTTCCGGATGTCCGAAACCATTGGCAACGAGAGTCATTCAATATACGATTAACCGCTCAAGTCGGCATCTATTTCGATATGCAAAAGGGACGAGCCCAATAAACTCTGACATCGGAAATGGGCCGTATTTTGTACACGGCCCACTACGACATAGAGTGGGCTCGAACGGTTCCGAATAACCATAAAATTTGGTGGCGACTCCGACTTCGATTTAAATTTCCATTTGACCATCTCATGGAGATTCATTCGCCTCCCCAAACCCGCGCGTGGCCGCGTCGGGGTGGACCTATGTCATGTCCACAATTTCCTAAGCCGAATTGGTCTTAGAACATGCCGCGGAACCCATACAAGTTCGGCCATAGAAGTTTTTAGTGCACCCATTTAGGAATTTATCGTGGTATAGTGGGACGTCGGTCACAAGTAACCGGCCCGGGAAAAATTTGGGTTATGCATGAACCATCGAACTAAAATGCGTACATTAATATTCGGACGATTTCTTTTCGAGTCTCACCCTAGGAACGACCTCGATGACAAGTGGTACATCAGGTATCCCCAGCGGAGTCGCCAAATTGTGGATATGACATAGGTCCACCCCGACGCGGCCAAGTGCGAGTTTAAGGAGGCGAATGAATCTCATGTGAGATGGATCTCGGGTTGAAATTTAAATTGATTTAGGAGTCGCCACCGAATTTTGTAGGAATTCAGACCCATTCGAACCCACTCTACATTTAGGCGGATCGTGCACAAAGCACGACCTAGTTTCAATGCTAGAGTTTAGGGGTTCATCCCTTTGCATTACGATACCGAAGCCGAGTTATCGGGAATCGTGTATTGAATGACTCTCGTATGCCAACGGTTTCGGACATCCGGAAACCATGGTTCTGAGTAAGGGTTGAAGGTACGTGTTGGGAAGCCCACAAAGGACACCCAACCCCGCCCGCACTGAGCGGCCTCTACTTAGATTTTGTCCGTTTTTCGTGTACGCGCGTTAGTTTAATGGTTGAATGTTATGCAAACAATGCTTTTTCGCTAAACATGTGATCTTTGTTCAACTACGTCGTTTAATGCATCTAAACTAACGTCGAAGTTGTTTAGCATGCGAGGTTCGTTTATAAAGAATATAAATTGATGGTCGGATTTGTCGTGGATCCCACCACCAAATAATAACCGGCTAGCACCTAACGGTAGTTAGGGTAAGTCGGGTCGTGTCCACGGAGACGGTGTCGCAATGCTTAGACTAGGTTAGCCTAAAACAAGACTAGGTCACACAAACAAACACAAAGAAGCGATAAATGGAAAACTATGATGGAGGAGAGGTAAGAACTAGACTAGTGATGAACTAGGCTAAAACAACGCTAAACAATGCTAATGATCAAACTAACTAGCTAACTAAGGAAAATGATGACTAACTAATGAGATGAAGTCAAATATGGAAAGAAGTGGGTTAGGTTGGGTTCATAAGTGTAGTAGGGTGATTTGGGTGATCAAGGGTGTAGGTGTCTCCTAATTGCTAGATTCGGTCCGGGCTCTCGCAACTTAAACCGATGTCAAGGTGGGTTAGCGTTGGTAGCGTCTAAACCCTAGTCCACATGGTAAGTGTAATGACTATTCTCAACATGACCACATACAAGACAAGCAATGAGTAAAGGAAGACTAGCATGAGAAGATTGGCCACTACAACTCAAACAAGCATTCCAACAAACACATGGTGTGCCAAGTATGTGACTAACAACAAAGATTCATCCTTTACCCCTAATCAAACCCTAATCATCCATAATCTACCCTTAATCCCCCTACTAACCCACAAGAAAACTACTCACTCATAATCAATGATAAACTAACAACAATAAGAGAAAACAACATCACAACCCTAACATCCATTATCAAGAACAATATAAACAATAACAATAAACACTAAGTAGAGATTCAAACTTGAAATAATAACAAAGAACAAGAGTAAAGAAGGATTATACCAACAATAGGATGAAGAAAAGATGATAACTTGCATAAATAGGAAACCCAAATAAATCCCAAGGTTGTCAAGCTTGGAGAAATCTTCAAGTATCTTCTTAATACAAGAACTAATTAACTAAGATTAACTAGGATTAACTAATGATTAAAGAGAGATTAAATCTAATGTGAGGAACTAAATCTAGGGTTTATATGATTTAGGGAGGCTTAAGATAGTCTAGGTTAAGGTAAGATCCATAAACAATACAAGAGGGAAGTATTTATATGGGTACAAGAATGAAGGAGGATGAAATAAAGGAGTTGCGGCTACAGCACGGTGGTCCCGACCGGGACGGGATCATCCCGACAGGGACGGCCGGTGGTCCCGACCGGGACGGGTTGGTCCCGACCGGGACGGCCTGGCAGTGGCTCCTCTAAAAGCGCACTTCATCCCCGACGGGATGAGGTGCATACCCGTCGGGGATGAGTCTTGTAGGCCTCCAATATGATCCTTTTGGTTCCTCCTTGCTTCACATGAACTTCTCATCGATTCTCGGGACTCGGGATCGGGTCTCGGAGGCTCGGGATTGGGTCCCAAGGTCTCGAGGTCGAATCCAAGGCATCGAGTGATCGTTCCTCCGCTTCGTTGGCTCCGAAAAGTGTATGTATTGAGTCGGAATCACTCCAACTCCTCACGAGTGGTCTCGGGAACCTGAAACGAGCTAGAGGAAGCATAAGTAGCCCATGAATCGCTCCCAAGGAGCGATTCCACAAGGAAAATGGGACCAAAATACTACGAAATAGGCACTACAAACTACACTTATCAACTCCCCCACACTTAACCCTTACTCGCCCTCGAGTAAGCACCTACTAACTACTAAACTAGCCGAGTGGGTATTAGCGCACCCTACGCTCTTTCAACTCACGCGAGTGCACTTAGAGGAAAAGTGCACTCCGCAAGGCAAGTGGGGTCTTGCGACAAAACCGTGGATGCAACCGGACACAAAACACATAAACAAACAAGCACACAAACAAACACACAAAAATCGGTTGCACCCAAAAGAAAACAAATACCACTTCCCTCAAACAAGCGTGAAAGAAGCACCGGTTTAAGACTCAAGGCAAGTGACAACGTTCCCAGGCTAGCAATACAAACCAGAATGGACTAAACCCTAATAGTATGACGACAAAGCAATAAAAACGTTGGTAACTTACCTCGGTTCCTTCTATCCTTCTAAGAACGTACCACGGGACGATCGGCGGGATGGAAAGTGATGAACCACGGTGTTAGTCGACACTGTAGGTAAGTGAGACCCCGCCCCCTTTAGCGAAGGGCCAAGAGGGTCGTCCCACGGCCAAAACCGCCTAACTAGTACAAGTAAAAAGGTGGAAACATGCAAAATGAGGGAAGACCGACCCTTGCCGCTATCATCCTTCCTAGGGACTCGGTCTTTTGGTAGGCTCTTCACGGCAAAAGTCGGAAAAAGACCTATTTTTGTGGGGTGAGGTTTCTATTTTTGTGAGACGATTTTCTTTTGGCATTTTCTTCTTCTTTTGCATTTTTTTGCTTTGTTTTGCCACGCCATTTCTTTTTTTCTTCTTTTCTATTTTCTTTTTGGCTTTTGTGCCTTTTCTTTTTCCTCATTCCTTTGTTTCTTTCATTTTCTTTCTTTTTCTTTTCTTTGCCCTTTTGGCTTGATTTGGCTTTTTGGCATTTCTTATTGCAACAAGAAAGATAACTTCAACAATTTGCAATTTTATTGTGTGGATATGTGTAGGAGGTAGGGTAATGGATGACTCGGGACGGCGCCTTCCCTTCAAACCCACAAAAAGATGGAGAACTTGGACTAATCAAACGATCCTAGACATGGTCACCTAAGGGACGAGACTCAGTAACCAAGGCCTTTTCACACCGTGGGTGGTCATAATGGTCAAAGGTGCAAATCCCGTAGTAAATCCCTAGTAAGCTAGGTGGACTCAAGGTAAAGGGCCAACGAAATCATTGATTTAGGGTCATTCTACTAGACTAAAGTCCAAGACTCGATTTATACTACTAAAAAGGGAAAGTAAGCACTCACACACTAGCCTCTAAACCGGGTTTTCGAAAACCATTTACTCACAAAACACACAACAAAACACAAAACAAAGACTCAACGAAAACGAAAGAAAAGGAAACAAAAGCAACAAAACAAGAACAACACAAAACGAACACATACATAACACAAACACCATCCCTAGCTTCCAAACAAGCCACCAAATCAACCAAACTTTACAAAGCTCCTCCCGAGCACACAACATCATAATCTCCTCCAAACTCCACAAGAGGCAAAGAGGGAAAAAGGGATAAGATGTTACCGGAAGTCTTGAAGGCTCTCCAAAGCTATCGGTGATTCAAGTAACCTATAAGGAAAAAGGGAGGCAAAACACGCGCAACACAACAAATGCACAATACATCGACATAAAAGGAAAACGCACAAAAGGAAAATCTTTTTGATTTTTGTGAAAAAATTTCAAATTTTTAGGATTTTTAAAGTTTTTTCGAAAAACTTACAAAAATAAAACTAACTACGATAGAATATCGCTCCCCCACACTCAAACCGAGCCATGTCCTCATGCTCGATCGTAGTGTGCGGAGAGACAAAAGAAAAAGAAAAGAAACTACGAAAATAAAGCTAAGAATCAAAAGGTGAAGAAAAGGGTAGAATGTGTCCGGCCGGGGTGTAGTCAAGTCACCATGGGCCGAGACAAGAAAAGATATGGATGGGGGAAGAAAAATAAGAAGAAAGAAATAAAAGGAAATGGGAGGGGAGGGCTAGGTGTAATCAAGTCACCTAGCCCGGATTCCGCCCAAATCCGACTAATTCCTACAAAAGGGGTGAAAATCTTGTAAAATTTGGATTTTGAAATGACTCTCGATGTAGTCACATCATCGAGAGTCGGGAGCAACCCTACTAAGGCCTCGAAGGCCACCATGAGACAAAGGATATAAGGGAAAGGGAATAAACAAATGAAGACAAGCTAAATAAAAACGGAAAAGAGAGGATAGTTGTCGTACCATACGGTTACCAACTCACTCGCTCCATCGTCTCATAAGGGAATATAGGGACGTAGCTTGTCTTTGCCGTTGTTATCCTTCTCCAATCGCGATCAGGTTCCATGGTTGGTGCACAAGGGTAAAATGGGGTGGGTTTTGATGTGAAAGTCGGTTTAAAGTGACGAGAAAGTGAGGTGAATGTGTATGTGAGGTGTAGGGGTCATATAATGAGGGTAAGGACATGTAGGGAGGTTGGGAGGGGGTATACAATGATTGGGTGGACTCAAATGACAAAGAAAAGGCCAAAGGAGGACAGGGGGTCCATCCCGGTCGGGATGGGTGGTCCCGGGAACCTGAAACGAGCTAGAGGAAGCATAAGTAGCCCATGAATCGCTCCCAAAAGCTCGTTCCAAGCTTCAAAAACCGACTTCCCTTCACACGATCCAAGCTCAAATAATGACCACTCCTTTCTAGGAGGCACTTTCACTTCAAACCTATCACAATAAACTCAAATAACACATCAAATTCCCTCCCTCACATCGCTCATCAATCAATCCAAGTAATCAAGAAGTTCACAAAACCAAATAAACTACAAGAGAAAGAGATATATACAAAGAGACGGTTCTTGTGGAACTCCGTCAAACCAAGGTGGTACTTTCTTCATTCTTTTTCAACAACAAGAACTAGTTCCATCTCCATCAAGGGCACGAAGGAACAAGTCGAAGGCCCTAGCAAAGTCTTCAATCAAGCTTGAGATATAACCGACCACATAACAAGGCTCTTCGTGGCCTTGCCTTGACGTTCCCGGGGCATCCCTATCTTCCAAGTTCAACGACTTGAACTTGTACTTTTGGTCTTTGGGGACATACCCAAACGTCCACCGGTCTTCATGTGGCCCCAAGGGAGGCTCATCCTTCTCCTTGCTTTTCAACTTGTCATCAAGCCCATGAAATGGGCACTCATCTTCTCCACTCTCGGAGTCATCATCTTCAAGTTCACAAGAGTTCTTCTTCAAGCTTTGTCTCGACTCAACCCCTAGATCAATGTTTTTCTTGGCTTGGATCATATTGCATGACTCGTCATTAGTAGGCGAAGTGTTACCTTGGAGGTCAAACACTAGCTTCTCTTCGCCTAATTCGAAGGTGATCCTACCATTCTTCACATCGATCATAGCACCGGCGGTGTGTAGAAATGGGCGCCCAAGAATAACGGGAGTGATAGCATCTTCCCGCATATCGAGCACGATGAAGTCAACCGGAATGAAAAACTTACCGATTCTCACCGGCACATCCTCTAGCATCCCCAATGGTCGGTTGAATGAACTATCGGCCATTTGGAGTGTAATAGAAGTACTTTTAAGCTCCTTCATCCCAAGCCGGCAACAAATAGAATAAGGGATGATGCTCACACTCGCACCCAAATCACATAATGCTCTTTCGATCTTGTAGTGGCCTATTGTGCAAGGGATCGAAAATCTACCCGGATCCTTCAACTTTGGAAGCGTAGAACCTTGAATGAGCTCGCTCACCACTCTTGTGAACGCAATGGTCTCTTCCTTGTCGATGGATCTCTTCCTAGCCAAGATTTCTCTCATAAATTTTCCATATGCCGGGATTTGGGTAAGTAGCTCGGTAAATGGGACACTCACATCCAACTTCTTCACAATACTAAGGAACTTGTCATATTGGCTATCCACCTTGGTTTTCATTTGCCTTGTTGGGAAAGGCAACTTGATTTGGATCTTGTTTTGCTCAATAGGGGTGGACTCTTCAAACGACACTTTCCTCTTACCCTTGTCTTTTGCTTGAAGTGGGGGAAGCTTGTCTTCTTGGGGTCTCTCGATCTCCCATAAGACTTGCTCCTCCATTGGATTATCAAAGCTTGAGCTTTCTTGAATTGGAGGTGCCATTTTCTTTGTCGGTTCTTGCATTGGCTCTTGCTCACTAGGGAATGGAGGGGAGTCATAAGATGTACCTCTCCTTGTGGTGATAGCATTTACATGCTCAAATGTCGGTGTTTTACCTTGAGAAGGTAGTTTCCCCTTTTGTCTTGAGGAGCTCCCCGAAGCAAGTTGAGATACTTGAGTTTCAAGCATCTTCATACGGGCATCTCTTGACGCGTTTTCCCCTTGAATATAAGAAAATAGCTCTTGATGGTTTCTTGATATGTCCATTTGACTCTTTTGCATATCCATCATAGATTTTTGAATGTCGAAATCCCGTGGTGGGGATGATGGATTATGCGGAGTATCGGTGAGGGCTAATGGAGTACCATAGTCATGAATAGGAGACCGGCTCCTAGGCTTGCTTTGTTGTTGATTGCCTTGAGTTGCTTGTTGTTGACGGTTCCCTTGGAACCCATGAGAATTGCCTTGATTAAGGCCTTGGTTGTGGTTTTGTTGTCTTTGAAAGTTTTGGTTTCCTTGGAAACCGCCTTGATTGAAGTTCCCTTGTTGGAACCCTTGATTGTTGTTGAATGAACCTTGGTTACTTTGCTTGAAGTTGTTGAAGGGCCTTGAGTTGCCTTGGTAACCTTGGTTGTTGTCCCTTAAGGGAGGTGGAACATAGGGACGATGTTGTTGTTGGTGTTGAAAGGCTTGTTGTTGAGGGACTTGATTGGAAGCTTGGTATTGATTAGAGTAGGAGGCACCTTGCTTGAACGCTTGAAAGGCGTTCACTTGTTCAATACTTCCTCTACAATTCATAGGATCATGACCAACGATTCCACAAGTATCACACATCCCATAATAAGGCAAAGGAGGTGCAAATCCCAAAGCATTCACTTCATAAATTGAGGCTTGGTTGGAGGAACCAAGGCTTTGAACTTGAGTGAGGTGACCTTGGAGCTTCTTGTCAATGGTCTCCATGTGTGTCTTCAATTGAGCTCCAAGGTCAATGCTTAATTGAGTTATAGCATCAACCTCGTGCCTACCTTCTCGATTTGCCTTCCTAGGCCTAGAATATTGCGAATTATGCACCGCCATCTCTTCGATTCTCGCCCAAGTTTGGTCGTCATCGACCTCGGTGAACCTACCATTGGAGCCCATATTGAGTATAGTCCTTGAGTCCTCATAAAGACCGTTCCAAAATTGTTGGACCAAGAACCATTGTGAAAGTCCATGGTGAGGGCACGATCTAACCAAAGACTTAAACCGCTCCCAAGCTTCATATAAGCTCTCTTCATCCCGTTGTTGGAAACCGGTGATGGAGGCCCTAAGCAAATTAGTCTTTTCCGGAGGGTAGAAAGTTTGGTAGAACGCCAATGCAAGCTTCTTCCAAGTGTCGATGCCCATGGTTGCCCTATCGAGACTCTTGATCCATTGCTTCGCTTTTCCAATTAATGAGAATGGAAATAAAACCCATCGGATTTGATCTTTAGTAACCCCGGGTTGAGAGATAGCGTCGCAATAATCGGAGAAAGTCTCCATGTGTTGGTGCGGGTCTTCGGTGGGCAAACCACTAAATTGATTCCTTTCCACGAGTTGTATGAAGTGAGTCTTGGCCTTAAAGTTTCCGGCATAAGCGGCCGGTAGAGCATTGGGTCCCGGCAAGACGTCTTCCGTGAATGTAGAGTGGGATGAAAACTTCGGCATTATTGGATGTAAGGGAGATGGTGGTGAAGACGGAGTTGAAGTAGATGTAGAGGGGGAACTAGGACTAGAATATCCAAAGGGATTGGTGAAATTCCCTTCGGCCGTCTCTCGAGATGCTTGCTCAAAATAGTTTCCTTGAGCTTGCTCTTGATGAGTATTGCTTGCACTTGGTTGGGAGATTCTAGCTCGGTTAATCGTCCGTTGGCGAAAAGCTCGAAAAAGCCTCTCTGGCTCTGGATTAAAGAGAAAGAATTCGCCTCCCCGCCTAGGCATACACCACACACTAGAACAAACGTGAGAACACCTAGTGCTTTATGGGCACTAGGTAATGACAATAAACAAGCACAACTAGAGACAAAGAGAAAAGAAAGCTAAGAAAACAAGAAAAAACTAGAAAATATGCACAAGAGATGATAGAAGGGCACAAAGAAGAGTAACTAAGTCTAGCTATAAGCAAACTAAATCTAAACAATGCACCGTCCCCGGCAACGGCGCCAAATTGATGGTCGGATTTGTCGTGGATCCCACCACCAAATAATAACCGGCTAGCACCTAATGGTAGTTAGGGTAAGTCGGGTCGTGTCCACGGAGACGGTGTCGCAATGCTTAGACTAGGTTAGCCTAAAACAAGACTAGGTCACACAAACAAACACAAAGAAGCGATAAATGGAAAACTATGATGGAGGAGAGGTAAGAACTAGACTAGTGATGAACTAGGCTAAAACAACGCTAAACAATGCTAATGATCAAACTAACTAGCTAACTAAGGAAAATGATGACTAACTAATGAGATGAAGTCAAATATGGAAAGAAGTGGGTTAGGTTGGGTTCATAAGTGTAGTAGGGTGATTTGGGTGATCAAGGGTGTAGGTGTCTCCTAATTGCTAGATTCGGTCCGGGCTCTCGCAACTTAAACCGATGTCAAGGTGGGTTAGCGTTGGTAGCGTCTAAACCCTAGTCCACATGGTAAGTGTAATGACTATTCTCAACATGACCACATACAAGACAAGCAATGAGTAAAGGAAGACTAGCATGAGAAGATTGGCCACTACAACTCAAACAAGCATTCCAACAAACACATGGTGTGCCAAGTATGTGACTAACAACAAAGATTCATCCTTTACCCCTAATCAAACCCTAATCATCCATAATCTACCCTTAATCCCCCTACTAACCCACAAGAAAACTACTCACTCATAATCAATGATAAACTAACAACAATAAGAGAAAACAACATCACAACCCTAACATCCATTATCAAGAACAATATAAACAATAACAATAAACACTAAGTAGAGATTCAAACTTGAAATAATAACAAAGAACAAGAGTAAAGAAGGATTATACCAACAATAGGATGAAGAAAAGATGATAACTTGCATAAATAGGAAACCCAAATAAATCCCAAGGTTGTCAAGCTTGGAGAAATCTTCAAGTATCTTCTTAATACAAGAACTAATTAACTAAGATTAACTAGGATTAACTAATGATTAAAGAGAGATTAAATCTAATGTGAGGAACTAAATCTAGGGTTTATATGATTTAGGGAGGCTTAAGATAGTCTAGGTTAAGGTAAGATCCATAAACAATACAAGAGGGAAGTATTTATATGGGTACAAGAATGAAGGAGGATGAAATAAAGGAGTTGCGGCTACAGCACGGTGGTCCCGACCGGGACGGGATCATCCCGACAGGGACGGCCGGTGGTCCCGACCGGGACGGCCTGGCAGTGGCTCCTCTAAAAGCGCACTTCATCCCCGACGGGATGAGGTGCATACCCGTCGGGGATGAGTCTTGTAGGCCTCCAATATGATGCTTTTGGTTCCTCCTTGCTTCACATGAACTTCTCATCGATTCTCGGGACTCGGGATCGGGTCTCGGAGGCTCGAGATTGGGTCCCAAGGTCTCGGGGTCGAATCCAAGGCATCGAGTGATCGTTCCTCCGCTTCGTTGGCTCCGAAAAGTGTATGTATTGAGTCGGAATCACTCCAACTCCTCACGAGTGGTCTCGGGAACCTGAAACGAGCTAGAGGAAGCATAAGTAGCCCATGAATCGCTCCCAAGGAGCGATTCCACAAGGAAAATAGGACCAAAATACTACGAAATAGGCACTACAAACTACACTTATCATAAATGCAAAAAACGGAAATAAAACAATAGATTACAAATACGTGGGCGGAATACAACCCGGAAATACAATACGACGAACCAAAAAAAATATAACTGATTGGGGTCGGCAGCCTGACACCAATCGCCTGCCAGGCAGGCCCCAGAAACACCCCCATCAAGTTTAAAAGGCCAGTCCCTGGCAAGAAGCTGAAACAAGAGCATAAAAACGCTAAGGATGGCAGTCGGCCGCTGGGACCATAAGCCATCCCAGCCTGCTGGAACCTAGCAGCCACTGCCCAAGGTCCGCCTGCCCTGGGGAAGTCCCTGGTCAACAGGGTCAGGACCCCCAGGGGCCCTCCCGTCATTTCGCCTAAGGTAATTAGGAATGGGTGGATGAGAAGCCGCCACTTGTCACTTCCTTATCCAACCATTCCTTTCCCACTTCTCTTTCTTGTGGGAAGGTATAAATACTCAACCCTTTCCCCCAAGAAAGGGGTTGGATTTTCTCTCTCTAGACTCTTACTCCTAAAAACGCCACCTAGCTCCTCACGAACTAGGTTCATCAAGGCATTTCACGGGCTAACTTAGGCATCGGAGAGGGTTCCCTCGGACAACCTCCGAGGCCCTGTGCGTTCATTGTGCAGGGAGCAGGCCAACTCCGCCGGGAAGGTCCGATCCAGGGAGTGAGACAAAAGAGAGGTTTAAGGAAGTCAGACGATTAATTGTTCACCAGTGATCCAATTATACTGCCCGGATCCAAGGCCGGGTAAATTATTTCCGTGACCGGAACAATTTGGCGCCGTCTGTGGGGAACTTACGGTTGTGCTCACGAGTTACCCACTAAAATCAACCACTCATAATCACAAAAAACTAAAACAATCATGCCAGAAATCATTGATGCCAGTGCATGGACGGGTCCGACGGTCCCACCGGTGACCCCCCTGTATGGTATGCCGCAGTCGGAGAGGGTTCCTCCTGCCACGATCCTAGGGGTAGGGGGAACCAGCCTCCTCGGTGGACCAAACACTGCTGTGGCACCTGAGTTGGGGGCACACCCAGGGCACGCTCTGAATCTAACCCCAGCTCAGATGGCGCAGACAGCCGCCTTCTTCTCTGCAATGCTGAACCAGGAGTTCACTCCTGAGGACTTGGTAGGCAGGGTCGCATCGGCCCCCAGGCAACCATCCTCAATCAGCAGGGATGGAGCTGGGGGCACGAGGCGGACCGCCGCCAGGAATGCTCAGAGGAAAGCAAGGAGGACGGCACAGGCGTATGCGCATGTACAGAGGCGCATTACCACCGGCAACCCAGAACCACCTGTCCAGCAGGCGTTCTCCATTCACACAACAGAATCAGCGTCTGGAGAACAGAGAGGCTTATCCCGGGAATTGCAGGAGCGAATGAGACCCAGGGAGCCCATGTCAAAACGCTTGGGAGAAAAGCCAGGCGGGGTTTTCTCCAGGCTAACACCGGCGGCCAGAGAGCAGTCAGCCCCTGGTTTATCCCAAAGCCTGCAGTCAAGGCTCAACCGGGGGCAACCGCTCGAATCTAAGTATCACCAGGGTGAGAGCTTCTGTCACTCTCAGAGGAAGAGACCCAGGCAAGTCTCCCCTGAGACAGAAGATGAAGCAGCGAGCAGGCCGCCCCCAAGGCACCGCTCCCCCAGTATGAGGAAACCGGCCCATAAACAATGGGATACTCATGGTAACCAATCTGGGGAAAGCAGGTCACGATTGGTAGGCAGGCCCACAAAAACCCCACTTCACCCCGAGGTACAAGAATACCCCATTCCAAAAATTAAAATGCCCACCATTAAGTTTGATGGGACAACAGACCCAGAAGACCACCTGGCGGCCTTTGAGAGCCACATGGGCATGTACGACGTAGATGATGCCATCTGGTGCAAAGTTTTCCCAACCACCCTGGTAGGGCTTGCACAAGGATGGTTCAGGGACCTCCGCCAGGAGTCAATCAAGTTCTTCATAGAGTTGGCCGAGATCTTCCTCGAACAATACGCTGGGAATAAAAGAAGACGCCTCACTCGTTTCGATCTCATGACCCTAAAGCAGAAAAAGGGTGAAAGTGTAAGGGAATACCTGAGAAGGTTTGATCTATCCTACCAGCAGGTCAGGTAGATCGATGATTCCACCGCCGCCTACGCCCTGACAATCTCCCTGCTTCCAGGGGAAATGAAAAACCAGATGATCAGGGCCCAGCCAGAAACCTTGGCCATGGCCAGGAAAATTGCTGAAGGGTTTATTCTGCAGGAGGAGTTCCACGGCCTGACGGATACCCCTGCAGGCCAAACAAGGCCGCAGGGGGGACCGCAGGGTGGGCGTGGCAGAAATGAGCCAGGCAAGCAGAAAGAAGAGGGAGACACTCCCAAGAAGGAGCGCACTGTCTACCAGCCAAGGTTTGACAGTTACACTGCCCTCAACAAATCCAGGGCGGAGATCTTCGAGCTAGAAAAGGAAACCGCTAAGTGGAATCGCCCGAACAAACCTCGCAGCCCAAAGGGAGACCCCAAGAAATTCTGCACCTTCCACGACTGCATAGGCCACACCACCGAGGAATGTCGCCACCTGAAAGACGAAATCGAGAAGTTAATCAGGAACGGATGGTTGGCCAAATACGCAGCCAAGAATAAGTCTCAGAAGGAAGTATCTGAGAAACCCGAAGGGTCAAGGCAGAACCGCATGGTGATCCACATAATATCAGGGGGCACTGAGGGCCAGCTCAGTCGAAGAGGCCAAAAAAGACAAATGCGTGAACTAAGGAACCAGATCTGTTATGCTGAGAAAGCAGGAAGTCCAAGGGGAGTGACATTAAGCATCACCCTTGAAGATGCAGGGCGCGTAGTATACCCGCACAATGATCCTTTGGTGCTGTCCCTGGAGATCAGAAACCACATTGTGCGGAGGTGCATGGTAGACACTGGCGCATACACAAATCTACTGTACAAGGACGCCTTCGAGAAAATGGGCCTGGAAAAAAGGCACCTACGGCCTGCCCCCGGATCGTTATACGGGTTCAGTGGAGCAGGCGTGCTGCCCATGGGAGTCATAGACCTACCCGTAACCTTTGGGGAAGGCTCTACTGCCAGAAACGTCAGGGCAACCTTTGTTGTTGTGGATGCAAGATCCGCCTACAACGCCCTAATTGGCAGAGCCACCCTGGACGAAATCGAGGCGGCCATCTCCATCAGGGCCCTCACCATAGCATATGTCACCGATTTCGGACTAGAAGGAAAAGTGCGCGGGGACCAAGAGTCAGCCAGACAATGCTACTCCGTGGCCCTGCAAACACACAAAAAAAGAAAAGTACAGGCTAAGGCAGCCTGGTTCATACTCATTGATGGGGACCTCTATAAGAAATCTTTTACTTATCCCCTGCTCAAATGCCTACGGGCAGATCAAGCTACCGAAGTACTAGAAGATATCCACTCAGGGATTTGTGGACATCACATCGGAGGGAGATCACTGGCCCACAAAGCCCTAAGGGCAGGCTACTACTGGCCTACTATGCTGGCGGATGCCAAGAGCCTAACCCAGAAATGCAGAAAGTGCCAACTCTTCGCCCCATCAATCCATGCCCCGGCCCAGGAGCTCAGGCCAATCCTATCCCCCATCCCTTTCGCTCAATGGGGGATGGACATACTAGGACCCTTCACGGTGGCCACAGGGGGCAGGAAATTCTTGATTGTCGCCATAGACTACTTCACCAAATGGGTGGAAGCCGAAGCAGTGCCCAACATTACTGAGCCGGCGGTCAGAAAAGTGGTCTGGCGAAATATTATCACCAGGTTCGGCCTGCCAAAAATATTGGTATTTGACCATGGCAGACAATTTGATAATGATCCTCTAAGAATCTGGATGGAAAGCCACAACGTCGCAGTCGCTTATTCAGCCGTCTGTCACCCTCAAACCAACGGACAGGCAGAAGCAGCCAACAAACAAATCTTAAATGGCCCGAAGAAAATGGTGGATGACTGCAAGGGTAGGTGGGCTGACGAGCTTCCCAGTATACTCTGGTCAATCCGGACTACCAGAAAAGAATCTACAGGCCAGACCCCGTTTGGTCTGGTATATGGAGCAGAGGCATTATTACCAATTGAGGCAAGGATCCCTTCTCTGCGCTCCCTACAGTACGACCAGGCTGAAAACAAGGCTGCAATGGTCGAGGCCCTGGACCTGGTAAATGAGTTAAGGGAGGAAGCCAGTACCAACATCGTTGCCTACCAGCAATGAATGAGGAAAGCCTTCAACACCAAAGTCCGTCAGAGGAACTTCCAGATGGGTGAGCTGGTTCTGAGAAAAACGCAGGCGGTTGGAAAATCAAGGGAACATGGAAAGCTAAGTGCCAACTGGGAAGGTCCATACCAAGTGACTCAAGTCCTGGGACCAGGCACATACAAAATCGCGGAATGCGGACACCTTGAAGAAATATTACGTCTGAACAAAATTCGAAGATAGTTTTTTATTTTTGCTAAAAACAAAAGGCGGAGGACGGTCAAAGAATGTCGACGGCTCCGACCACCCAAAATGTCACAAATTTTATAAAGAAATGAGAAAAATCCAGATTTATACTCGTTGCCTGTTCAAACTTGCGCATTCACACACAAACGAGCAGGGGGCAATAGGGGGAGGCCCCCCCTGTTGCCAAAATCAGGAAAAATGAACCCCCCAACAAAAAATCCAAACCTCCCTGCTTACCTCTGGGCAGGCAGGGGGCAGGCCCTCTGAGCTTCGAACAAAAGCCAGGGACAGGCCAGATCAACAAGGACTGGGGGCAGGCCCCCCAACCTTGTATAAAAAACGCAAAGGCCACCCTGCTTACCTCTGGGCAGGCAGGGGGCAGGCCCCCTGAGCTTTGAACAAAAGCCAGGGACAGGCAAGATCAACAAGGACTGGGGGCAGGCCCCCCAACCTTGTATAAAAAACACAGAAACCTCCCTGCTTACCTCTGGGCAGGCAGGGGGCAGGCCCCCTGGACTTTGAACAAAAAGCCAGGGACAGGCCAGACTGACAAGGACTGGGGGCAGGCCCCCCAACCTTGTATAAAAAACGCAAAGGCCACCCTGCTTACCTCTGGGCAGGCAGGGGGCAGGCCCCCTGAACTTCGAACAAAAGCCAGGGACAGGCCAGATCAACAAGGACTGGGGGCAGGCCCCCCAACCTTGTATAAAAAACGCAAAGGCCACCCTGCTTACCTCTGGGCAGGCAGGGGGCAGGCCCCCTGAGCTTTGAACAAAAGCCAGGGACAGGCCAGATCAACAAGGACTGGGGGCAGGCCCCCCAACCTTGTATAAAAAACGCAAAAACCTCCCTGCTTACCTCTGGGCAGGCAGGGGGCAGGCCCCCTGGACTTTGAACAAAGCCAGGGACAAGCTGTGCCAGGCGCGATTAACAACAAAGAAAGAATCCCCGAATTTTAAAACAAAACTTGCCATAAAAAGCAAAGAGAAATATTCCACAAACAGGACCCATGAAGGGTAGAAGGTCTTTACAAAGTTAAAAAGAAAAAACAAAGTGACAAATATTACTAACAAACTGGCCATAGCACTGGCTCAGCACGGAAGGATAAAAGCTTTTATAAAAAAAAAGGGCGTCACGTAGCATCCTGGTGAGCGTCGGCATCTGCCTCAGGCTGCCTGGTCGCCCGAGCTTCATTCTTAGCGGTATAAAGACTCCGGAAGGAGTCCTCTTCAAAGGTAGGGAACATCTCCCCTATCACCTCCATCACCAACTCCAGAGAGGAGTTGGCACCGCTCGCGAAGCTGGCATCCACTGCAGCCTCAGCCTCCTCAGCCAGGGTCTCTTTCTCCTTCGTCCATTCCCCTTTAGCCTGTTCAAAAGTCGACTTGGCCTTTGACAGCTGCTCCTCCAAGTCAGTTACTCTCCCCTTTAAGTGCCCCATCTCGGCCAAAGATAGATTGGCTCGGTCCAACGACTGCCGGCTCTCCTTCAGATCAGCCTCCAGCTTGGCAACCTCCTTCACAGCCATCTCCCCCTGCAGCCTCCACTGACCAGCCTGCTTCTTGGCCTCCTCTAACTCGCCCTCTTGCCTTGTCATCTTATCCTTCAAGGAGCCTATCAAGGAGACATCCCTCTCTACCATAGCTAGGCGGTCGGGAGGAGGAGCCCCGGGAGTAATTGTCAGCTCCTCATCGCTCAGGCGGCTGAGAGCCGCCAGTTCGGCAGACGCCAGCATAACCTTAGAGGTACGCTGGATATACTGAAGCACTTGATGAGAAGTTGAAGTCACCATTTTTGTAAGGCGGTCGGCCAAGACGGCTCCGGAATCAGAAAGCAAGCCTGACACGTCCACACTGTCACCAGCCGTGTAGTGGAACTCTGCGTTTTCCTCTGGGAAGGGGGTACTTGGAGGCTCACGTGCAGGGCGCTTCGCCTCAGGGGTGGTAACGTCCGCCTCCAGGTCCACCACGTCAGCACTAGGAGCTTCCCTGTCTCTTTTCCTCCTCAACTCCAAGGGAACTCTCCCCAGTCCCCTCGGAATTCCCAGGCTGCGTCCCCTGCGAAATCCGAGGCCCAGCCGGAGAGGCACCCTGTTTCTGACTGGGGGAAGGTGTAACTCCAGAAGTAACCTCCGCCTCCCCCTCATGAGTGCTAGGGGTAGGAATCGCCGGCTTCGACGAAGGCAGCCGGGGTGGGAGAGGTAATCTTCGACCAGCGGCGAAGTCTTTTACAAGCTTCATAAGGGCTTTGCTTCCCTTCCTAAAATTCGCAGGGAGGGAAGGACGCTTTGAAAGAACGACCAATTCCTCACTCAGGCCCAACTTCCTGACCTGCTTCTTTGTCCAGCGCCAAGTATAGGAATCTGCAGAAAGGGAAAGGCGGTCATCTAAAAAGCAGGGAGAAATAAAGTCTCTGGAAAATCGTGACAACAAAAAATCCCTAGAACTACCTTCAAGACCAGGAATCAGGTCCAGGGGAAGCAAATACTCGTCTGTCGTAATGAGCTCCGCGTGGGGGAGCCAGAAGGCAGGGCCAAAGTTCCCATGTTTATCCACCACAATCTCAAACTTTTTTATCAAAATCTCCTCCTTCTCGCTCAGCCTGACCTCCAGGGCCTTCCCCCCAACACCTGGGTGATACTCCTCGCGCGTCTCCATGCGGGTGTGGACATGGTTCCTAAAATGTCTAGGAATTTTCCACCCTGATGCGCTATGAATGTATATAAAGTTATTTTTCCAGTCCTTTAGGCTGCTCAGAGCCGGCCAGACCAAGGCATACTTTTTCTGCCTCTGCAGAGACCAATAACCAGGGGAGCCATCCCCCCCAGACGAAGACACCATTTGAAGACCGACCATAAAACGAAGGGCGTCAATATAAGGCCCCTCGCCATGGAAAAGGCAGGTCCAGGTGTAAGCTACTAAGGATCTAATGGCAGTTGCAGTCAGCTGGGCGATAGGGACGTTCATCCTCCTGAAGGTTTCCTCCAGGAAGGGATGCAGTGGGAATCGCAGGCCAAATTCCAAGGCCTTGTGGTAGACGGCCACACACCCTTCTGGGGGACAGCATATTGTGTCCCTTTCCCCAGGGATTACAACCGTGTACCCTTTCCCGAAATTATAAAATTGTTCAATGGCCTTAGCAGCGTTACTCTCCAAAATCAGGTCCCTGTTCTTGGCCTCAGGGTAGGTCTTTAGGGGGACCACATACTTTTTCTTGTCCAAGAAATAGGTCCTCCCCCTCTCCCTGCGGATGAGGGGGCCGGCGACCCTGGAAGGATCCACCTCCAGGGCCTCGTCATCGGAGTCGACCACATCAAAGGGAGCTGGTTCGGGTGACTCAGCACCCTCCCCCCTGTGATGATCGTCCTCCTCCCTAGGGCCGACCCCGGAGGAAGAAGCTATGTCACGCCGGCCACCGTCGCCGCCCCCAGTTCCCCCGAGCAAAGAATTAAAAGAAAGGGGACGGACTCGCGACATATTGGCTATGGAAGGGAAAAAAGAGGTGAAAGATTTAAAGAAGTTCTAACCTAAAGACGCCGATAAAGTCGCCGGAGACAGTGACAAAAGGTATTCCTTGCTCCTCGAAGAATGCTCGGCAAACGAAGAAGATTCAGGAAGTATAAGGAGTTTGAAGTATCAGGAAAAGTAAAAGAAGAAAATGAAGGGGGAGAAGGGTTTATATAAAGCCCAAGAAGTCCAAAAGGCGATCCCCTGACAAAACCCTCAATAGTCATCCACGCGTCGCACACTGGACACGGACTGTTCACCCTTTCCAAGAAGGGCCTCGAAAGACTAAAAATGGCAGAGAGAAAGGTCAACCGACGACGTCATTCCCGCAAAAAAAAAAAAAAAAAAAAAAAAAGACAAACTGATTAACTTTCATTTCATTAGCCAAGCAGGGGAAAGTTACATCTTGAGACAGATACGAAAAGAAAATACATAAGGCCCAAAAATTCCAGCCTGAAAGAAACCAAACACCCTGCTACGCAGGCCTAGTCGTCATCCAAGTCTGGGGAATGATCCCCAGGACTGCCTGGGCTCCCGAGATCCGAGCCCCAATCCCAGTCTGGGGAATCCTGGAAAGGATCATCAGGAGCTCCGTCTCCATCCTTGTCGCTCAGGCAACCAAGACCCTCACTTCATCGGAGTCATGGCTGCTGTCCTCCCAGTCCCTGTCAAAGGGAACGGCCTGGGATTCATCGCAAGTACGACAACCTGTCCTCCTCACAGGTGAGGAGGGGCCCGACGCCAAGGAGGAGTTGGTGTCAGAAGAATTAAGGTTAAACTGCCCAGGGTGCAGCCACGGGAAGCATTCGTGGCATCCCCTGTCAAAGCAGCCCCCTCCCTGAGGGCAACGCCTGAATCTAGGAACAGCAAGGGGTGAGGATCTCTTGAGACGTTTGCTCAATCTGGAGGGGACCCTCCTGCCATTCCGACGGGAACGAAGCCGCGAAAGACGGCTACGGCAAACAGCTCGATAAGCAGCTCGAGCGTACCGAAGTCTCCAAAATCCTCTAAAAAGAAAAGTAACATGGCGAGCTCCACGGCGAGTTACGTGTTTTTTGATCCAAACCATGATCAAAACAAGGAAAGTGGAAATATTGAAGATAGGCTAAGCAGAAAAGGTGGAGGAAGCTGGGGTTTTATACAAGAGAGCATGGCATTAATGACGCTCCAACCACCCTGGAAGGAGAAGCCACCAATCAGGAACTCTTCACGATTCCCAAAAATCCACCTAGAGGAGAGGTGTAATCATTACAAAAGCGCTCTCAACTCTTTGCATACCTGACGTGAGCAGCGCTACGTTTCTCGGGAAAGTGCGAAACATTAAATGCTGTAGCAGACATGGAAGTCAACCTCCCTCCAAGCAAGGGTCGCCAGCAGAAGGAAATCCTTGCTTTCCCTCTACTGACGAGGGCCAATTGATTGGGGTCGGCAGCCTGACACCAATCGCCTGCCAGGCAGGCCCCAGAAACACCCCCATCAAGTTTAAAAGGCCAGTCCCTGGCAAGAAGCTGAAACAAGAGCATAAAAACGCTAAGGATGGCAGTCGGCCGCTGGGACCATAAGCCATCCCAGCCTGCTGGAACCTAGCAGCCACTGCCCAAGGTCCGCCTGCCCTGGGGAAGTCCCTGGTCAACAGGGTCAGGACCCCCCAGGGGCCCTCCCGTCATTTCGCCTAAGGTAATTAGGAATGGGTGGATGAGAAGCCGCCACTTGTCACTTCCTTATCCAACCATTCCTCTCCCACTTCTCTTTCTTGTGGGAAGGTATAAATACTCAACCCTTTCCCCCAAGAAAGGGGTTGGATTTTCTCTCTCTAGACTCTTACTCCTAAAAACGCCACCTAGCTCCTCACGAACTAGGTTCATCAAGGCATTTCACGGGCAAACTTAGGCATCGGAGAGGGTTCCCTCGGACAACCTCCGAGGCCCTGTGCGTTCATTGTGCAGGGAGCAGGCCAACTCCGCCGGGAAGGTCCGATCCAGGGAGTGAGACAAAAGAGAGGTTTAAGGAAGTCAGACGATTAATTGTTCACCAGTGATCCAATTATACAGCCCGGATCCAAGGCCGGGTAAATTGTTTCCGTGACCGGAACAATAACAATAAACGATATAATGGCAATGATTAGTAGACTAGATGATTAGCGAATTGTATGATGCACGATTTTGAAAGGAATAAAACACGTGATGGACTTGACACGTGATGACCGAAGTCGTTAAAATAGCTTTATCGAGGCTTGAAATATGTAGGAAGCTCACGGTTTTGGTGTGACGGAGGCCACTCAATCGAGTCATGAGAGGGACTTGATCGAGTGGTCCTCGAAAAACCTCCTGCCTCGTGATTTGGGGTGCCACTCGATCGAGTGGGCTATGCCACTCAATCGAGTGCCCCCTGTACGGACTGTTGTCCGTTTTCGGATGATGGTGGATCCGAGTTTATTGCTTTTTGTTTTAAATCGATAATTAACTAAGTCGCGCGAAAATATAATATAATTTATACTCGACTCAATTTTCGATACTCGTGATATTCGACATTTGGTTACGAAACCAATATCTAATATTTAGAGCGAAATTTGTAAAAAAATTCGAATTTGATTGGACTAGAACGAGTATCGATTCCCTTCGCGTCGTAATGTCGTAATCAATCCTTTAGGACCATGTGACAATTAATTCGGCATCAACGGGTTCGTGCTAGTGCGGTTTATTGATTAATTCTCTTAGACATGGTATTCGACTATGGAGTCGGTACCGCATCTTTAGAATAAACGTTTTGATTTGTTTGATTAGAGCGAAAGTCGATTCCCTCCGTCCGCGTCACGACATCGTTATTAACCCTTGCGGATTATGGGATGTTCGATTTGCATCAACAGGTTTCGTTCTAACCTTTTGAAAAGAGGATCCGGATATGTTTAACGACGAGAATCCGCGATCCTATCATGCCCTTGAGTGTTTAGGGAGGAGCTCCTCGAGAGGGCGTCACCACTGTTACAACTCGTAAAGGGATTAGAAGGGTCTTTTACGGAGTTCGTCTTTAAACGTATTCGACTCGAGATTGCTTTTATATTTTATGTATGCATGACGTTTATTTAATAACAACGAATAATAATACTAACGATACTAAAAACGAAAAAAACGAGAAAAAGACGAGAAAGACGAGAAAGAGAAGAAAGAGAAGGGAGAAACGGGATTTTGATATCACCCTCAACCTACATGCTTAATTCGGCCTCGGTTGCGGACTCGTAGTAACGGCGTTTGCGTTGGAGTATCGAGGATGTAGGAAAAGTTATGGTGTTTATGTTTACGGAACTGGTTTTCTCGGATTTCTAGAGGATTTCCTAGAAGGATGATCGGGATTGTATGTGTGTATAATTTACCTAGGATTGCTGAAAATTTAGGTTGTGAAATTGTTGTTGAATGAGGTGCAAAAGAGGGTGTATTTATAGGAAAAATCAGCCCCCTCGACCTAGGGTCACTCGATCGAGTGTCCCCATGGACTCGATCGAGTGGCCCAATAAAACGCAACAGTGGGCTTTTTGCAACCCCACTCGATCGAGTGGGTTGGATACTCGATCGAGTGGGTCGGATGAACGAGATATTTTGAGGTTTTTGACTTCGAGTTGGATTCTTGAAGTTTGTATGGCTGGTTCATGTCTCGGAAATGGCTTTGACCGGGGTTTGACTCGGTCGCTTAACGACGGTTTTACTTCTGGTGCCGGTTTTGACTCAAATTAGTCTTATTTGACTAGAAACGACCTGCTGGGCTTGAATTTGAGGTCGGTTTTGTGAGATTTTTACTCCGCCAAAAGCTCGCGTAAGATACTATTGATTCCGAATCCAAATTCGGGCGTATTAAGTCACGTTTACGTGCGATCATCATCGGGTGTTTTGTTGGAAACTGCTATAGACATTAGCAGGCAAAATGCGGGTGTCTACAAGTACAGTCTTAAAAATTTCTTAATAAGACTACAAACTTAAGTAAAATAATCTCACATCGAAAAATTATAACAATGTGTGATGAAACTCTATATTATAAATAAGAAATAAAAGTACTCAATTACATAATAAAACGATGAATTTTTATTATACAAAAATAATCATTTCTCCAAATTATGATGAGGTGAAGGAATTCTTTATTGTAAACAGGAGTAATCATTCGTCCTTAAATACAAACCAAAAAATTTGTTAATCTTAAAAAAAGCTCTTAATAAGACTACAAAGTTAAATAAAATTATCACACATCGAAAAATTATAATGAGATGATAAAATTCTATCATATAAAGTAATCATTCGTTCTTAGATACTCCGTATAAACCAACAATCTTTTAACGCTTAAAAAATCTTCTAAGACTATAAAGTCAAGTAAAATTATGATGAGGTGATGAAATTATATTATATGACGGAATATAAATGAGAATAATAATTCGTTCTTAGATATCAACCAACAATCTTTTGAGTCTTAAAAAAAATCAGAAAACTATAAACTTATGTAAAATTATCCCACATCGAAAAATTATGATGAGATGATGAAATTCTATACATTATTATAAATAAGAGTGATCATTCGTCCTTAGATATCAACCAAAAATCTTTTGAGTTTACTTAAAAAAACTTTTAAAACTATAAACTTAAGTACAAAAATTTTTCCACATCGAAAAGTTATGATAGGTGATATAATTTTATAATATAAATAAGAAAATCAATCATTCGCTGTTATATATATAAAAAAAGTCTTTTGAGTCCTTAAAAAGTACTTAATACTATAAATTCGGGTAAGATTACCTCACATCAAAAAATTATAATAAGGTGAATAAATTCTATTATATAAATATGAATAATCATTCGTCCAAAAATTATAATAAAGTGATCGAATTTTATTATATAAATAAAAGTAATCTCCCGTCCTTAACTTAGATATATTTTTTTTTTTTTTTGGTAAAATGCAAGTAATTTCATTCCAACCAAAAAACATTACATCTTGATCACCATCCAATCATATCGACAACAATACATAATAGACTAATTTAGGAAGCATCTAATTTGCCGTTGCATCTTCGAATTACAACCTATTAGTCTACTACATACATCATTTTTTATTAACCCACATACTTTACTAGGCATAGGGAGGATTTGGTCATGTACGCTTTGGTTCCGTGCCCACCAAATATGATAAATAATAGCATTTATACTAGCTGCCCATACTTTCTTGTGGCTAAAAATCTTGCATCTCTTCTTATACCACCATTCAAAACATCCCATGGAAGGAATTTCGGTATGCAACCAAGTATTCACCCCCTTAAGAATTTGATTACTATATGGACATTGGAAGAATAAATGTTCATGAGTCTCCACTTCCTTCTCACAAATTCCACAGCTCTTTGATGCGTCCATAAACCATTTACTTACTCTCTCTCTCGTCATAAGTCGACCCTTGCTTGCTAGCCAACTCATAAATGAGTGCTTCGGAATTGACAAAGAATCCCAAACCAAATGAGCAACCCTGCTTTTACTCTCTACTGGTTGCAGCCACGCATACCCGAGTTTCACAGTATAACTCTCCTTCCAGACATTGTTTTGGAACCCTATTTGAAGCTTGTCCCTAGTCTTGCAAACTTGCCTCCAGGTCCAGCTACAATTCGATCCCGGTTGATAATCCTCCCACTTTTTCCTCCTCAAGTAAACAGCATTTATCCACTTGACCCACAGTGAATCAGCCATACTATACAGCCACCAGCACAGCTTCCCAATACAGGCAACATTCCAGTTCGCCAGATTACGAAGGCCTAGCCCGCCATTCTTCTTCCCGTTGCAGACCTGTTCCCATGCCACAGCAGGAGTAGAACAATGATATTCACTACTACTCCATAAGAAGTTACGACAAATCATCTCTATCTTCTTGATCACAGTTGCTGGCAGTAAAAAAATGCGTGCCCAGTAACTGTGCAAGTGACTAATCACTGACTGTATGAGTTCCAATCTCCCCGCATACGATAAGTACCTAGCCCCCAGACTTCGAATACGCTTCACAATCTTTTCAGTCAAAACTGCGCAATCATTTATGGACAATTTCTTAGGTGAAATTGGGACACCGAGGTACTTAAAGGGCAACGTCCCAAGTTTCATACCTGTAATATTCAAGCATTCTTGTTTCTCTTCCACAGTCATCCCATTCAAATAAATGCTAGATTTCTCCACATTCATCTCTAACCCAGAAGCATAAGAAAAGGTATAGAACCCACTTAGCAGTAGCTTGATGGATCCCATATCCCCTCTACAGAACATAATCAGGTCGTCAGCAAAACATAGGTGTGATAGCTGCAAAGAACGACAAAGGGAATGATATTTAAACCCTATGTCATTCTGTACAGTTCTCAAAACTCTGCTCAGATACTCCATACCCATGACGAACAAGATAGGTGACATTGGATCGCCTTGTCTAAGCCCTTTCTCTCCTTTAAAGTAACCAAAAACTTCCCCATTCAACGAGAGTGAAAAGGAAGTAGTGGAAATGCATTCCATCACCAGTTTCTGGAATTTGACAGGAAAATTCAGAGACATCATCATTTCTTCAATAAAACTCCAAGAAACCGAGTCATAGGCCTTCTTCAAGTCAATCTTCATCAATGCTCTAGGAGAACAAGATTTCCTATTGTAAAGCTTTATAAGATCTTGACATACCATGATATTTTCAACAATATCTCTCCCTCTAATGAACCCGCTATGGTTTGAGCTTAACACTTCAGGAAGGACTCTCCCCATTCTATTAGCTAGAATCTTAGTAATACACTTATATACCGTGTTACAACAGGCTATAGGCCTAAATTGTGACACAGATGTAGGCCGTTCTACCTTAGGAATCAAAGTTAAAACAGTATGATTAATCTGCCTTAAAAGTCTTCCATGCTTCATAAAATCTTTTACAGCAGCGATCACATCTTTGCTAGTAATAGACCATGTGTCTTTAAAGAATTTGCTACCATACCCATCTGGCCCTGGACTCTTATGATTAGGAATGCTAAATAGGGCATCAGTAATTTCCTTGCTCGTCACAGGACTAAGCAGAATATCATAATGCTCCTGCAACAACACTTTCCCTTTCTTGACAGTGTGTTTATGCACGCTGGTAACCCTACTTTCCTTCCCCAGAAGATTGAAATAATAATCTTCAAAAGCTTTTTTGATGCTCGAAGGTTCAAAGAGTAGAACCCCTTGCCCATCCTCTATACACATTACCTTATTTCTAACGTTCCTTGTTTTGATTGTACTGTGAAAGAATTTAGTATTCGCGTCCCCATCTTTTAACCAGTTCGCTTTTGTTCTTTGCACCCAAAACTGGTGTTTTGCTTTACTAAGCATAATCACATCCTTGATAAGTTTTCCTTCGAGCTCATACAACGCCTTATCCCCACACTGTTGAATTTCAATTTGCAAGGCATCCAAGGCTGCTTTAGCGATACTTACAGCATTGTCAACATTGTGAAACAGTTCCTTATTGAACTGTCGCAGATGATACTTCAACTGCTTCATATTTTTCACTAATTTGAACATAGGCGTTCCTGTAACTCCTGCATCCCAATTAGCTGTTATCAAGGGTAAAAAGTCTTCTGATTCAGCCCACATATTATAGTACTTGAAAGAGGATCTGCCTTTCATCTGATTCCTCTTCTCAAAAATCACTGCAGGGCAGTGATCATATACTCCTTCAGGCATAAAGTGAACTATTTGATCAGGGAAATCCATCAAGTAGTCAATGTTTGCCATCATCCTATCAATCTTACTGTATACGCGAGACTCATCAATATGTTTATTATTCCAGGTAAATTTAGCACCCATACCCGGTAAATCTTGTACCTGACATTCATCAACACATTCCTTGAAGTCCTTGATTTCAGCCCAGTTTACTCTCGATCCAATCCTTTCATCAAAGTTCAAGACATTATTAAAGTCACCCCCAATAAGCCAAGACCCCTTCTCCTGCTGATTATACCCCCGGAGATCCTTCCAAAGAGATTGTCGCTCTCCCAACTTATTATAAGCATATATAATAGTCATCCTAAATGACTTATTGCGAACCTTATCACTCACCATCATATGGATAAGTTGAGGTTTCATATCCTTAATAGCTACCTCATAGTTTACTGGATTCCACAGTACCCAAATCCTCCCTCCTGGATGCAGAGAACTGTTAGTACATATCGACCAGTCACTACAAATATTATTGCCTATATTAAGCCAATTCTTATTTCTAACTCGAGTCTCCAAAAGCCCAAACAACCCTATGTTATTCCTATGGATAAACCACTTAATATCGAGTTGCTTATTGATGCTGTTTAGGCCTCTAATATTCCAGAATCCGAGGCTACCCATGATCAATATTCATACTGATTCCAACCCCAGGTTCCTTTTGTGAAGAAATCAACATGGAGTGTAAGGTCTTTATAATACTAGTTCCTTCTTTATTGGTATTAAAGAACAGACCACCATCCTCCCTACTCATCCTAGATATAATCCTAGCAGGTGATGGAGCCTGACTAGCTGCTGGCGGAATCACAATTGCTGGCGTCTGTTCAGGAGCAACAGCAGCTACTTTCTGACTGCCCTTTGGCTTCCATTGTGTCTGCTTCCTGTCATCTTTACGGCACTGATCAGTCTTATGTCCTATTCCTTTACACTTCTCACATCTTGAAGGAACCCAATCATATTCTATGCGAACACATTGAAGACCACCTTTCTCATCCAAAAAAGATATCTCCGACGGGAAGTCTTGTCCCAACTGGACTGTCACCATTACCTTTGCAAAGCCTAAGAAGGATTTACTAAGAGTAACAACATCACACTGCACATAGCCCCCTATAATCCCTGCAATTTTCTTTAAACACTCCTCTCCCCAGAACTTAAGGCTTAATCCATGAATCTTCATCCAGATTGGTATCTCATGAACTTCACTCTTCTCAAGAATTGCATCTTCAGTCCAAGGTTTAATCACTACCGGTTTGTTATCAAACATAACCCAACGCTGAAGCGCAGCCTGCTGTAGTTCCTTAGTCTTAAACCTAACTAAGAAAACACCATTGTTCATAAAAGAAACCTTATCAACCTCCTCCTTCTTCCACAATCTATTCAAAAATCCCTGGATGACCAACCAAGGTGGATTTGCTCCAACAATGTAACCATAAATTGCCGTTTTCCAGTATTCAACCTCATCTTCTACATCACTATCAAGTAATTGCAAGAGAGGAGAATCACTTTCCTTCGCCTTACCTTTATCAGCCGACTTCTTTGAAACCTCAGTCCATGGCATATCATTCACTTCCTCCGCTGAATTTCCTGAAGATCCTTCCAGCTCATAAGGTGCAATGAATTCAGCCGCTTTCTTAGGATCTGGAGTCATTTGTTGCTTAGGCTTAGATTTGTAGAAAGGATCGGAACTACGTAACACTCTTTTATTATATTTTTGGAAGCTTTTTGAAGAATTTTTCTTAGATTTTCCCATATTCATGCATTGGCTGCTACAGTTTTTTGGATTTCTCTAGGGTTTTTCTCTCTCATCTCTCTAGCTTTTTTCTTAACTTAGATATAAAAACAAACTCTTTTGAGTTTTAAAAAGAACGTTTAAAAACCATAAACTTAATTAAGTAAATTATAATAAGGTGATCGAATTTTATTATATAAAAGTAAAATCAATAATTCGTCATAATTATGATAAAGTGATGGAATTTCATCGAAAAATTATAATAAAGTGGTGGAATTAAACTTAAGTAAATTATCCCTCATCGAAAATTTATGATGCGGTGATGAAATTATCAATTATAAATAAAAGTAGTCATTCGTCAAATTATGATGTGATGAAATTCTATATTATAAACAAGATTTCATATTATTTTCTCGAAAAAAAGTGATTAATTTATTACGCATCCCATAAAGGTGGTAAAATTATCCAATATCAAATAATTCTATATTATAAATAAAAGTAGTCATCCGTTAGTAATTATTCCACATCGAAAAATTATGATGAAGTTTTGAAATTCTATAATATAAATAAGAGTAATCATTATTATATCTAAACTTAAATAAGAGTTACATATTTAAACTTAAACAAAAGTTATTATAAGAGTTCGTAAGACTATATCTAAACTTGTCAAAATTATTCTATATCTTAAAATTATGAGGTAATGGAATTTGATATTATAAATAAGATTAATCATTCGTTCTTAAATATTAAAAAATAAGTTTTTTAATAGGTGTCATTATCATTGTCACTAAAAATCGGTCCGTGCATCGCGTGAGCCTTCCAACTAGTTATATATATAGATAGATATAGATGTTCCTGAAATCGTAAAAAATTAGCAAAATCATTTGTTTTAAGTACGCAGAAACTTAAAATTAAATTTATTTAGTAAAACAATTATTAATCATATTTAAAGAAGGACAAAAGAGTAAAATCACGTATAAAACGTCGACGATGCGGCTGAAATGTCGTTGAATAAAGAGGGAGGGAGTTTCGGGCGATTTGAATCGGTAAGTTGTGAATGAGTTTTTATTCCTCCAAAGTTCGGGTTCTACTGGATCGAATTTCGGACGATTCGAATCAATTTCTCGGACCAACTTTTCTCAACTCCAGTTAGTACAGTCATATGAGGTAGGAAATCAATTTGTTGAATCGACTTCAAAAATCATTTTGGGAATTCGACTCGTTGTTGAGGCAATTTACACATTCGACAGGAATCCTCCGCAGTCCACCTTCACACATTTGCCCATCGTTGCAAAGTTCAAGGTAATCAATCAGTCTCTCCAAAAAAACAATTCTGATGCTCAATTCGTGCCGCGATTCCTATATTTTGTATACTTCGTGATAAATTTATCGTATTATGATTTATGAAGCTCAATTTTTATTATTAAATTTGCTTAATTTTTCGTTTGTCAAAATTTGCTCACATAACAAATATAGGAAAGATAATTTTATACCCTATCCAAATTTCCATGAAGATTGCTCAATTCAGGATCGATTTTTTTTTGTTTGGTTAAATTTGCACCTATGAGACCTGGGAATGGGAAAATCTCAAACCCTAAAGTAAGAATTCTAAATTCTTTGAACATTGATCAACTGTTAAATTTGATTTTGAAGTTGATCTTATTATGAAATGTGATGCTTAGGAAAATGGATGAGGCAAAAGCGTTAGCGCAACACCAACAGCAATTAATGCTGCAACATCAGCAACAACAGCAACAACAGCAGCAGCAGCTTTATCTCTTACAACAGTTGCAGCAACAGCAACAGCAACAGCAAGGTGCCATATCTCGTTTCCCGTCTAATATTGACACCCATTTGCGGCCTATTGGTGCCAACCGTCCCCTCAATCTTTCTCAAAACCCTAATCCAAACCCCAACACCCTTCATCAACAACACCCAAGTCCTAATCCTAATTCTCAGTCGCAGCAGCAGCATTTGCAGTCCAAGCTGCCTCGGCCGCCGTTGGCTGGTAACCAAGCTGAGCTTCAGATGGCTTACCAAGATGCTTGGCGTGTCTGCCATCCTGACTTTAAACGTCCCTTCTCTTCTCTTGAAGATGCTTGTGAAAGGTTTCTTTGTTTCCCTTTTTATCACCTTCCTATTTCATTATGATGATGGGCCCAAAAAAATGAAAGAGGGAAAACAGGTATATGTTACTTGAACTCGAGCAATCGGGTTTGGCTGTATGAGTGTTGGACATGGATGTACGGGTTAATTACTTAATTGTTTAGGCCTGAGGTCTTTGTCCTCCTATAAATATGTAGGTCATGTTACTCATGTAACATGTTTTTAAAAACCAAGAAAAATATACGAAGTAGTTATGAATTTGCAATGATGTAGACCTTTTTGAAGTGAAATATGGATATGTTCTAAACCAAGCATCATACAAATGCTTAGTATACCCTCTTCTACTTTTGTCATGGAGGTCCTCCCTTTGTTTTCTTTATTGGGCGCTTGAAATGAGAAGAACGAGTAGTTTCGTGGTTCTTGGTGGTTATGGAGGGTGGAAAGAGGAGGTGATTGAGGAACTATCACCCCTATATGGGTGTAATGATTACTAGGTGTGCAGCTATTCCCTCCATAAAGTCGTTGCAATTACCTTCTTCTCCTCATTTTCACCTTCTGCCACCTCTATTTTGGGCCCTATTATTTTCTTAATAATTACTCCCATTCTAAGTGACCCCATAGGAGAAGTGTCGGAGTGGTAAAGGTCGAGTTTGGATACTATACCCAAGTCCTCTCGTGTAATGTTCTCACCATTATGACCCCAAATGTGTAAAGTCGAAGAAAAATGGGCTGATAAAGGATGCATGGATAGGTTCTCTGTGGCATGTATATTTGCTATACATATTTAAGTAAACCATTTTGATTGAGATCATGAGTGCATATAATTTCTAATATATTCAATGAACATGCATCGTCGAAGAGCCTGCATATGTTTTCAATTATGCTAGACGGCCTAGACTTTCTATGTAAGAAACGAGTAAGTTATGTGAACATGAAATACAAGACAATATATCTTTATAAATTTCATTTGAAATGAAATGAACTGTAAGTCGTAAATTTTGAAAGATGTCTTTGGTAACTGTCTGGATGAAAAGAGTTGCTCTTCAAGTTACAGTGGTACTGTAAATATCTCTGCTACCTGCTGAAATTCCTGATACTTGTAAAAATGTACAGGCTATTACCTTACCATGTTGTGGCTGATTATGAAGCTGAGGAAGATGACAGAATCCTTGATTCTGACTCGACCGGGCAAATTCTATCTCGTTCCCAGCAGTGGGATCATAATATTGCAGTTAAGGTAGCAGAGTTCACATCGACTTTTGAAAAACAGGCACTGGCTTTTAATATAATCACTCAAAAACGAGCCTTGGGAGAATTTCGATCAGAGGAGAGACTGATGCTAGAACAGGCTCTGTTGCAAGAAGAAAAGAGGGCCATTATGGAAATAAGGGCAGAAATGGAGTCGAGAGAGAAGGCTGGCCGAGAAGCTCATGAGGCTAAGTTGAGGATGGCTGCTATCCAAGCTGAATCACAGGCGCATGCTGAATTAATGGCTCGGGCTCCAATTAGGGCTAGTGCACTTGGATCACAAACTAATGTTGATATGGCAGAAATGGAGCAAGATGTCAGCCCTGATGAGATGCTGAATGGATGGGGACACAATGCACAGAGAACTGATAGAGAACCGTCTGATGATTTCTTGAATGACGAGGAGGCTGACAATGGAGATGCAGAACAACAAGAGGAGTGGCGTGAAAGTGCAGAATTTGATCTCAATACTAGATGATTAATTAGTTTCTGTTTCATGACTTAAATGGATGTTTAAATAGAATCTAAACTCATCTTAAATTTTATGCTTGCTGTGGATATTCCAATTTACTCTTTTCTTGATGAGCTCGGAATCCTAAATCAAGCTGAACATTTGCTGAATTAAACTAGACCGTGTCATTTCTGTATCATGCCTTCAGATATGTTTGGTTTGCACCTAGTGTCATCTTAAATTTTATGCTTGCTCTGGATCTTCCATGTGACTCTTGCTTGATGAGTTGGGAATCCTAAATCAACAGCCAAAAGCCGAAATTTGGAGAAAGCCTAATGCAGGCCAAAGTTGTGCCGGGGGTACAAATACTTGTATGAGATGTCTGCATACAACCACAACTTATAATATCGTACCTCTTACATTGACTGTTGTGGAGGTGGATGTGGGAAGGGTTGGCATACTTTACATATTTTTATTCTTACTGCATCTCTCTTTGATAAGCTACATGCCTACATATATGATTTGTTTGTCATTTTATCTATCGAGTAGGTCTGTGGAGAGACCGTCTCTCATTAAGCTAGTGAGAGACATAGCTAGATAAAAAACCAAAAAGCAAAACAAGTAGGACCTACCATAATGTGAGAGGTGTCTCGTTAACAATAATGAGAGACTATCTCTTCTTAGTTTTTGTATTATCCAAAACATGTGTTCAGTCAAAACCTTTTTCCTTCCTCGCTTGAGTAATTTTTTTTTAAAAAAATCATGTGAATACTGAAATCTTTGAAGGGGCTTCTGCTGCTGTATGCATCTGACATATTTTCTGTTATTATAAATGATAGAAGTTCAGAAGTATTTGTTTCTCAGACTTGCAGATACTAAGCATCAAGCTAAGTTTGCATTGAAGTCACCTTAATTTCAGATATCACTGAGTTGCAGAATGAGGATGGACTTCTGCAGGAGACATTTTGAAAGAGGGTGACATAAGTTCTGCATTTAAGTAGTGTCTCCTTTTTGGGTATAATATTCAGTCTTCTCTACCTCATTGTATATTTGGAAAACAACTTATACAGTTCATTTTCATTTCCATTATTTATACTCGATCTCATCATACATATCTTGTCCTTGGCAGGAGTGTGAAGATGAAAAGACATAAACTGGGAAGACTCTGCTAGACGGGTATGAGGATGCTGCACGTGCCTTAATGCGCGTCAAACAGGAATTAGATGGATATGAAGAAGGTGAGCTGAGAAGTGTACATGGGCAGTTAAATATTTTGTGTGTTTCTTTCCGTTTGGTACATTATTGTTGCTTAACAACGCCCCTTGAGCCTTGCCATTAGTGGAAACCATTGAGACACACTGTAACGTTGTTTCATTTTATTCCTACAATTCCACTTTGCTTTTCCTTATGCTTTTCCTTACGTATTGTGGTTGATATATATATATATAGAGGGAGGATCAAGGGAGTTACTAACTCTCCAACTCTCTCTTAGTGTTGATCCCCTTCATCCATTCATCCTAAGATGGATGGTGGATGGATGGGTTCAATTAAAAAAAAAAAAGACAATAAACTGACACAGCAGCAGTGGAGAGAGGAAACATCTCCTCACCCAAATCAATCCCTACATTACTTCCCTCGTACACTTCCCAATTCCCTCATTTTCAATTCATTTCTCAACTCAATTTATCTTTCTCTAACAAAACCCCAACAAATAATCACCATTAATAACTCCGACCATACTACGTCAACTACTCCGACCATACTGCGTTTTTAACCCAACATACTCCGTCAGTAACTTCGATCATCATACGAAGGTATGTTCATCTTCTTCATCTTCATTTTCGTGCTTCATCTTCATCTTCATGCTTCTTTTTATTTTTCATGTCTTTTTTTGGTATTTATAAAATTATTCATCTTCATTATCTAAAAAAAAGAACAACTTCATCTTTAAGATGGAGTTTGAAGATGAAGTTGTTATTTTTTTGTGGGATGAATGAAGCTTGAAGATGAAGATGAAGTCATTTAGTGCGTAATGTTTTTGCAGAATTGCAAAGTCACACTCATTATGCTGTACAGTCACACTCATTATGTTGTACAGTCACACTCATTATGTTGTAGAATCACGCAGATGTACACTCATTGTAGTCACATATTCAGTTGTATAGTCATACTCATTATGCTGTATAGTCACACTCGCTATGTTGTAGAATCACGCAGCTGTGGAATACCTTGGGATTAAGGTATCATTCGTTGAATCATCTTCATCTTCATGCTTGTTTTACTTTTCATACCTTTTTTTTGTATTTATAAAATTATTCATCTTCATTATCTAAAAAAAATGAAGATTAAATATGGATTAAAATGAAGGTTGAATATGAATGAATGAAGATTGAATATTTAATTAATGTTATAATTTAGTTGTATAGTCACACAGTTGAAATTGTATAGTCACACAGTTGAAATTGTATAGTCATACTCGTTATGTTGTAGGATCACAGTCATTATGTTGTAGGATCACACCGTTTATGTTGTACAGTCACACAGTTAAAGTTGTATAGTCATACTCATTATGTTGTACAATCACGCAGCTATACACTCATTGTAGTCACATATTCAGTTGTATGTGTGATTTAGATTGATTGTGTGTTTTGTTGCAGAGAAATAATTGGTGGAAAGAGGAATGTTGGTAAAAGGGGCGGTGGGAAGAAGAAGGTCATGGAAGATACAGCGATCGATCACGTAATTGGACAATGTATTGTTGCGAAGATTAAAATGAAGGTTGAATATTTAATTAATGTTTAGATAATTTGTTCTGAATCGTATGTATATTCATCTTTCTAATTATGAATGTGACTTTGCAAATGATGATTGAAGAATAATTGACTATATGGCTTTTATTTTCCATTTTACGGTTTCAGTTTTGTAGTCACACACTTTAGGTTGTACAGTCACACTCATTATATTGTATAGTCACACTCATTATATTGTAGAATCACACAAATTCTTGCAGTGATTAGTGTATGTAATCATCTTTGCTAATGATGATTGAAGTATAAATAAGTACGAGTATAATTTAGTTGTATAGTCACAGAGATTATGTTGTATAGTCACACAGTTGAAGTTGTATAGTCATACTCGTTATGTTGTGGGATCACAGTCATTATGTTTTAGGATCACACAGTTTATGTTGTATAGTCACACAGTTAAAGTTGTACAATCACACTCATTATGCTGTACAATCATGCTGTTTTAGAGTCATTGTATTGCAGAATCACACAAATTCTTGCAGTGATTAGTGTATGTAATCATCTTTGTTAATGATGATTGAAGTATAAATAAGTACGAGTATAATTTAGTCGTATAGTCACAGAGATTATGTTGTATAGTCACACAGGTGGAAGGATAAGTGATTTTGCTATAGACCTCGCATGATTAATTATGAAACCAGAAAATAGCGATGAAAATATATTTACATTGGACAAAGTCCATCCTTTACATATAGTACGTCAAACATAAAAACATTCTAACCCACCAAACATCATTTACACATAGTACGTTCATTCTAAAGCAAATATTTTATCTCACATAAACACACAAGAGCTTAACGATGGTCTCCGGTACGTGCGCAACAATACATTGTCCAATTACGTGGTCGCTCGTTGTATCTTCCACGACCTTCTTCTTCCCACCGCCCCTTTTACCAACATTCCTCTTTCCACCGACTATTTCGCTGCAACAAAACACACAATCAATCTAAATCACACAACACAACTGAATATATGACTACAATGACTCTACAACTGCATAATTGTACAGCATAATGAGTGTGACTGTACAACTTTAACTGTGTGACTCTACAACATAATCTCTGTGACTATACAACTAAATTATACTCGTACTTATTTATACTTCAATCATCATTAGCAAAGATGATTACATACACTAATCACTGTAAGAATTTGTGTGATTTTACAATATAATGAGTGTGACTATACAATATAATAAGTGTGACTGTACAACCTAAAGTGTGTGACTACAAAACTGAAACCGTTTAATGGAAAATAAAAGCCATACAGTCAATTATTCTTCAATCATCATTATCAAAGTCACATTCATAATTAGAAAGATGATTATACATACGAATCAAAGCAAATTAGTTAAACATTCAGTAAATATTCAACTTTCTTTCATCCATATTCAACCTTCATTTTTTTTGTTAATGAAGATAAACAATATTATAAATATCAAAAAAAAGAAGGAATGAAAAATAAAACAAGCATGAGGATGAAGATGATTAATTATTTTAAAGATGCTCTAAAAAGATAAAAACAAATACTTGAAAATCATCGAGTTTCGGAAGTAGGGATTTGACGAACGTGGAAACTTGAATGTAGATAAAAAAAATACCTGAAAAAAGTCACACAATTTAAGTTGTATAGTCACACACTTTAAGTTGTACAGTCACACTCAGTATGTTGCATAATCACACTCATTATGTTGTAGAATCACGCAGCTCTAGAATACCTCAGGATTAGGGTATAATGCATTTAACATCTTCATTTTCATGCTTGTTTTATTTTTCATACCTTTTTTTTGTATTTATAAAATTATTCATCTTCACTATCCAAAAAAAAATGAAAGTTGAATATATATGGATGAATGAACGACTATGACTTTAAAAAAATGAAAATATCTAAACATTCATTAAATATTCAACATCCATTCATCCATATTCAACCTTCATTTTTCTTTTGGATAATGAAGATGAATAATTTTATAAATACAAAAAAAGTATGAAAAATAAAACAAGCATGAAGATGAAGATGATTCAACGAATGATACCTTAATCTCAAGGTATTCTACAGCTGCGTGATTCTACAACATAGCGAGTGTGACTATATAGCATAATGAGTATGACTATACAACTAAATATGTGACTACAATATAATGAGTGTACATCTGCATGATTGTACAACATAATGAGTGTGACTGTACAACATAATGAGTGTGATTTTGCAATTCTGCAAAACCATTACGCATGACTTGTTCATCTTCATCTTCATCTTAAAGCTCCATTCATCCCACAAAAAAAAGAACAACTTCATCTTCAAACTTCATCTTAAAGATGAAGTTGTTCTTTTTTTTAGATAATGAAGATGAATAATTTTATAAATACAAAAAAAAAGATATGAAAAATAAAAAGAAGTTTGAAGAAGATGAAGATGATCGAAGATGAAGAAGAAGCTAAAAAAATGAAGATGATCAAAGTTTATGCATAAACATATCTTAGTATAATTATCCGTCATGTTGCGTTAAAAAGAAGCATGATGATGAAGATGAAGATGAAGATGATGAAGAAAAATGAGTATGAAGATGAAGATGAAGATGAACATATCTTCATATGATGATCGAAGTTACTACGGAGTATGTTGGGTTAAGAACGCAGTATGGTCGGAGTTATACGAATGAATGGATCTTGAAGATGGTGATGCTTTTTTTTTTTTGATAGATGAAGAGGAAGATGAAGATGAGAGAGTATCAAGTGGTAAGGAGTGATCATGACTAGTGGTAAGAAGTGAGAATTTGATTGAGGGAAGGGTTGCTTTTTGCTTTTCTCCTTTTCTCTCTCCACTGCTGCTGTGTCAGTTACTGACATTTACTTTTTTTTTTTTTTTAACATCATTCATCTAAGTCATCCATCCAACCCAAGATCAATGGCCAACAACACAACTTCCCAACTTCCCACTTTTTACCAAACTCGCTTGATCCCTTGATCCCTTTTCTATATATATATATATATATATATATATATATATATAGAGTAAGGCTCTTATGAGTCCTTTACTCTATATGAGTCCCTAAGTCCTCATCTCATCCATTGGATGAGATGAGAATGGATGGACGAGATGCTTCCAATTATTTGCATTAAAAAAAAAGATTACGTTCCTAAAATAGCTCCCATGATTTTAGGAAACAATAACCCCATGATTACGTTCATTCATCATTCAGTCATTCACCTTGCAAAATTCATCAAAACCTAAAAAAAAAAACTTCCATCATCACGTTCCGTCATTCATTCAATCAAATCTGGGTTCAAAATCCCGTTACTATGGATTCAATGAGCGCGACATCATCATCAACTGTTGAAAAGCAATTGATCGAGTATAACAATGGTGAGTTTTGATATTTCTTTCACGTTTTGCTTCAATTATAATTCGGCGATCGACTAACAAAAATTAAATTTCTTTCACGTCGCTTTGGTTTCGTTTTTTATGTCAATTTTCATGTTAATATTGTTTTCATTTTCATCTCATTCATCATAGATTCATATTGATGGTTAATTGATATTCATGTCGATTTGGCTTCCCTTTTTACATCAATTTTTATGTTGATATTGTTTTTTCATTCATCATAGATTCATAGTGATGGTTAATTGATATTGATTCCATAGTTTTATGTTTGTTATTTGGGTTTTCAATGAGGTCCACTGATAATATTGTTTTGTTTTCTATGAACGCAGTCACGATGTTGAAGTAACATACGCTCTACATTACAGTAACACTCCATTGCAATTACAGTAACACACTGAACGTTACGAAACAGTTTTTGATGATGATGTTAGAGTAACGTACTTTACCAGTTAGAGTAACACAATGTAAGAGCTGAAGTAACACATTGGCTGCATGGGCGTAACGCATATGTATTAACGTTACAGTAACACTTAATTGCAATTACAGTAACACACTGAACGTTGAGAAACAGTTTTTGATGATGATGTTAGAGTAACGTACTTTACCAGTTAGAGTAACACAACGTAAGAGTTGAAGTAACACATTGGCTGCATGGGAGTAACACGTTGTTTAATTTTGTGCAGGTGATATTGGAAGTGATGCGAATGCACAAGACAACACTGATAAAGGTGGATGAGGATGAGGAGGATGAAGTGGATGACGACGACGAAAATGAGGAAACTGAGGAAGACACTGAAGAAAATAAGGAGGAACATGTGTTTTGAGAATACTTGTGTTTTTGGTCATGATAAAAATATTTTTCTTTTTTTGTTTACAAGAATAATTGATTTTGTACACATTTTTTACAAGTAGCGTTGTGCTACGTAGCAATTAACTCTATATTTTATTTAATACATGTGCATTTGGTTAGAGTAACATCTTTGTTCTATTGGAGTAACACCTTTCGTCAGTTAGAGTAACAGACATAATGCATTAAAGTAACTGAGGACTGCAGCGTTTAAACAAATGATTACCAAAGTAATTGATGATAACTTGGATTGGAACCATTCATTACCAAATTAACGATTGTCGTTCTTTAAAGAACGATATATAATGCGTCAGAGTAATTAATGATAATAACATTGTTTAACCATGAGACAAAGAATAACACCATTAATTACTTGGATTAACATCATTTTTTAATTAAAGTAACACTTATAATACGTCAATGTAACACGGGTGTGTAGCCTTGCTTGAGTTGAAGATGAAAGAATGAGCGGGTGTGTGTTTCGAAAGAAATTAGAAGTCGAGAGATTGAGTTTGGGATGATGAAGATGAAGAGTTTTAGTTAGGCGGGTGAGTTTGAATGAAAAAATTGAATGTGATGAAACATAATCAAGTAAGTTAGGTGGTTGGAGATAATTAAGGGAGGAGAGAAGATTTTATTATATTTTTTCCAAAATATGTTATATATTACCTTAATTACTAGACTCAATCACCACCATCCATCTCATCTAAATCAATGGCTCTAAATAGTACTTATGGACTCAAAAAGAAAAAAAGGACTCACTTGATCTTTACTCTCTCTCTCTCTCTCTCTCTCTATATATATATATATATATACATATATATATATATATATATATATATATATATACATATATATATATATATATATATATATATATATATATATATATATATATATATATATATATATATATAGATAGATAGAGTGAAGATCAAGTGAGTCCCTTTTTTTTTTGAGTCCATGAGTCCTTTTCTTAGCCATTGATCTGAAGAGGATGAATGGTTGAGATTGCATGTAGTAATTAAGGTAGTAACTACCATATTTTGGAAATAATATGAGAAAATCCTCTCTCCTCCCTAAATTACTGCCAACTGATATCTTCTTCTCTCTCATCTCATTCATTTTTTTTCATTCAAACACCCGCCTAACACAAAAACCCTTCACCTTCATCATCTCTCATCTCATTCAATTTTTTCACTCAACTCAAGCACACCCGAGCACTCAATCGCACAACTCAACTCAATCGCTCAACTCAACTCAATCGCTCACCTTTAACTCGAGCAAGGTTATATTGAAGTAGCTTTCTAACTTTAGCAAACATAATGAACAAGGTGCGATCGCGATTGTTGGAAAACGTAGACAAGTATGCGGACGCTAGACAAAAGATTATCGACGCTCCCAAGAGCAAGCCAACAAAGGGCCGAAAAAAATAACGTGTTTACTGAATCATGTCATCTCTTTTCTAACTACGAATTAATGGTTTGTATTCTTTAGTTACCTGTCTAATTACATTGATATTTTGACTATCACCAATGCATTGAACCTGTTAAACTCTGTTACACTAACTAGTTGTACCTGTTACTCTAATTTACTGCTGGTGTTACTATGGGGATTACTGAAGTTAACCCAATTTTCTTTGGTCTCACAATCTGTGTGTTACACCGAAGCATTGTAAATGTTACTTTAATGAACAATTTATGTTACTTTAAGTTATTAATGGTGTTTGTACAAAGATATTGCAATTAATTCCTCTGACGCATTATATATTGTTTTTTGAAGAACAAATGTTGGTACTTTGTCAATGAATGGAACCAATCCAAGTTATCCCCAGTTACTTTGGCAATGATTTTGTCTAACTTCAATGCATTGTTTCTGTTACTGTAACAGACGAATAGTGTTACTCTAACACACACGAGATGTTACTCTAACAAAAAAACACATGTATTAAATAAATATAGTGTTAAATGCACCGTAACACAGCGCTATGTGTAAAAAAAATTGTACAAAATTAGTTTTTCGTGTAAACCAGAAAAAAAGAAAAAATTCTTATAATGACAAAAAAACACGAGTATTCTCAAAACACTTGTTCATCCTCCTCGTCTTCCTCGGTGTCTTCTTCAGTTTCCTCTCCTTCGATGTCTTCATCAATTGTTCCACTGCCTCATCAATTGTTCCGAATACTTGCTCCATGTACGGAGTGAAAACCTCACCCACATCTCTGCACCATTCCTGTGCATTCGGTTCTTTGCCAATGCTTCGTGCAAGAAATTAAAAAATGTCACGCCCATGGACATAAGTGTTACTTCAACTCATAAGTTGTGTTACTTTAACCCTTAAAGGATGTTACTCCAACGTCAACGCCAAAAACCCTTTTCAGTGTTACGTGTTTGTGTTACTCTAATTAGAATTAGATATTACTGTAATTCATAACTTGTGTTACTTCAACGCCATGACTGCTTCAACATAAAGCAAACAATAATATCAGTGAAACAATAATATCAATGAACCATTGTTATTAATCCATGATTGATCAAATGAATCAAATTCTACCTTTTCCAGTGTTGTCATGTGCGTTCGCATCTTTGGCAAAACCACCTGCACAAAATCAAACAGCGTTACACCCATGCAAATAATGTGTTACTATAATTCCTAAGTGGTGTTACTCTAACGTGTACAATACGTTACTTTAACATCATCATCAAAATCCTTTTTCTGAACGTTCATTTGTGTTACTGTAATTGCAAGTAAGTGTTACTTTAATGCAGAAGGCATGTTACTTCAACGACGTTTATGCGTTAATTGAAATCAAAACAATAGTATCAATGAATATCATGGAAAATCTGAATAAAAAGCATAAAGCCCTGTAATCTATAAAGATCGAGAGAGCAAATAACCATTGATACGAAACTGTGATATCAAAAACGCACGACATAAAAAAAACGCAAATTGATACGAAACTGTGATACGAAATGACAATGAAAGCACTATAAACATGAAAATCGACGTAAAAAAAAACGCAATTTGACGCGATAAACCATTGATATTAAAACGCACATTGAAAGCAATATGACCATCGAAATCCATGAATAAAAATTGAATCAAAACGTGAATAAAATACTGAAACTCACCATTGTTATACTCGATCTGTTGCTTATCAACCGTTGAAGACGATGATGCGGTCATTGAATCCATTGTAACAGAATTCTGAGTACAAATCGATGACTAAGCGTGAATGAAGAAAGGGTTTTTTTTTGTGTTTGAATGAACGTGATATGATGAATGAATGTGAATGATGAATGAATGTGATAGGGAGTTATTGTTTCCTAAATTCATGGGAGCTATTTTAGGAACGTAAATCTTCTTTTTTTTTTTTTAATGGATGCATCTTGTCCATCCATCCTCATCCCATCCAATGGATGAGATGAGGACTTAGGGACTCACAAAGAGTAAATGACTCATAAGAGCCTTACTCTATATACATATATATATATATATATATATATATATATATATATAAGGGATCATATAAGTCTCATGCATGTTTATAAGTCCATAAGGCTTGTTCTCATTTCTTGGATCAAATAGAATGAATGGCTGAGATTTGATGTTTTTTAATTATTTTTAAAACAAAATTAATTGTGTTTCACGTATTCCAATCACCTCATTTTTCTCACCCTCAAGATTCTCACCATATTCATATATCTCTACCCTTCATTACTCTTTTCCCACTTCTCACTCTTATTATTTCTCACCCTCATCCACCCCTCTTATTATTTCTCATCTTCATCCTCCATTAAACTTCTCATCTGCTCCAAAACAAAGAGGTTTTAAGCCTCTGATTGGAAAAAAAAATCTTAGCCGTCATCATTGTCCGCCATCGTCATTCTCTGCTCTAAATTCTCCGTTAAAAGTTTCGCTTTTTTCGCAGGTAAAGTTTAGCCCTTTACCATTAATTTGTTATGATTTTCAAATCTGTTTGACAATAGATTGTATGATAACATTTGTAAGAAACTATCAAATTAGGTTTTAGGGGATTTATAAAATAGTTCATAAATTAATATAAACAGATTGTGCGTTAAGTTAATAATATCAACATAAATTTGTTCACAAATTTATAAATTAGTTAACATGATAATCTTTGTTAATTAGAAATTATCGATTGTTCTTTTTTTTGTTAAACTAATATCAACAGATTTGATTGTGATTTTCGAATTACTTCTATTGTATCTTTTTTAAGGAGATTGACTAATTGGTTTAATTAGTTGTTTAATTGGTGTAATTAATTAATAATTGGTTATTAGGTTTCCGTGTTTTAATTGTTGAGTCTTAATAATCCGTTTGTGATTGGTTATTAGATACTCCGTAGGAACTAATTTCATATGAGTCTAATAATTGCGTTTTGTGTTGTTGATAGTGTTACAATTGAAATTGAGGAGAATATATGGGATACGTATTATGAAGTTTCAGAAGATGAGAGTTGAAGTTCTACGTTCTTGGAATTGAAGTTTCAAGCATACAGTTGAATATATGAGCAGAAGAAAAATGAACATTCCACCATTTAATTATGAAGTTGTAGACGTTTTGCACTGAAGTTGTAAAAAGAAGGACTTAGAGTTTCAAAGTTATATTCTACTCCCTCCGTTCCAATGAATTGTTTGCCTTTGCTTTTGGCACCAAGGGAAAGAGAACCAATGGAAAAGTGACATGTGGAGCCAAGGGTCAAATTACATATAAAAAGCTTTCCTAAAATAGAAAGGCAAACAATTCATTGAGACGCCCCAATATGAAATAGGCAAACAATTCATTGGAACGGAGGGAGTACAAATCAAAGGGGCATTAGGTTGAAGTTTCAGAAACTGAGAGTTGAAGTTGTAAAGTTTTTGAACTGAAGTTACCTATGAAACTGATTGTTTTGAATGTACATCATTTACCTATGATGTTGTAAATGTAATGTACTGAAGTTGCATTGCAGCTGAATTAAAGTTCCAAACAAACTGTTATTTAAATATTGAAAGTCATGCACTGAAGATGCAAGTATACGTGTTTTGAAGTTTCAGAAGCTTAGCGTTGAAGTTTCATAAATTGAGAGTTGAAGTTGTAAATAATTTGGATTAAAGTTTCAAGCGTGTCGTTGTATGTTTTTACAGAGAAATAATGTTCAACTTTCCATCAGTTATATACAAAGTTGTAATTGTTGTGCTTTGAAGTTCTAAAGTGAATGAGTTGAAGTTATAAAGTGAGTTTGTTGAAATTATAAATACTCTAGTATTCGAAGTTATGAACTGAAGATGAAAGTATGTGGGAGACGAGTTCTAAAATTTCAGAAAGTGAGAGTTGAAGTTGTGTAGTAATTGAATTAAAGTTTCAAGCGTACAGGTGGATGTTTTGTCAGAAAAAACTTTGTATTCAATATTTGAAGAAGACGCTATCATTCATAATTAAGTTTTACAGAACTATCGATGAAGACGCTTTTATTTAAAGAATGATTTCAATTTCGTATTCAATATTTGAAATAGAATTTACGGTTATGAATTAAATAGAATTCGTAACTTCAATTAATATAATAAGAATTTAACAATTACGAATCGTCTACACCCTTTACATAAATCGAATTCCCTGCTACAATGGAGAACATGAGGCACCATGGATGGAAGAAAATGTTGGGATAAGGAGTATTTTGAGAGAGGAATAGTTATTAATTCTAGAATTAATAGTTCTTAACTCTAGGAAGAACATTTAATGCTAGGCTAGATAGGTTACACTTTACCCTATGCTAATTAATCTCTTTCTCTCTCTCCCTCTCTCCCTCCCTTTTACTGATATCGTGAATTAATCTATTCATTGACAGGAAACAAACAAGAAACTCTCTCTCTCTCTCTCTCTCTCTCTCTCTCTCTCTCTCTCTCTCTCTCTCTCTCTCTCTCTCTCTCTCTCTCTCTCTCTCTCTCTCTCTCTCTCTCTCTCTCTCTCTCTCTCTCTCTCTATCTCTCTCTCTCTCTATATATATATATATATATATATATATATACACTGATATCGTGAATTAATCTATTCATTGACACGAAACAAACAAGAAAATTAGCCTGCCTACAGACATACATTCGGAATGTGTACGAGAACTTGAACTTGTATGTCTTCTTAGAATCATGCTTACTGAATTTGAACATCTAGAACTGCTTAAGAAGTACTTTGTGGAGATCAACTTTTTCCCTTATGCTCCACGTCAAATGGATGTACAGTTCCCTTATTATCAACTTTTTCGTGGAGAAGTACTTGATTCATGAATCATGATGCAAGTGTTGGTTGTTTCTCGCTTGCAATCTACATTGAAGTACATCCTGTGTTTATTGGGATTGTTGCATCAAAATTATGGAGATATTCAAAGGCTTGCCTTTTTTTTAATTCCGGGATCAGTTGTCTTGTCAAGCATTCACCTTCTTTCTCTTGGATCTTTTTGTTTTGCTGCTGCATGTTAAAGATAATTCCCCAGTATTTACTAACCTTGTGAGTTGTGTATAGCCCTGACAAATTAAAAATTACAAGGTATTTTTAATATTTTAAATTACAAATATAAACAAATAATCAATTTAATACAACCTTTTTTTTTATCATTTGATAATGAAATGATTTTTTAAAATTGATTTAAATGTTTTTTTAAAATATAAACATTATAATTAAAGTATAACAATAATACTACTAAAATAAATTAATTAATTAATATTAAAGAGTATTTTGTTTTTTACTTAAATGGCGGTAAAAAATTAGGCGTTTGAAATTATTTCTGACTCTAACCCGACCTGGAACCCGTATGACTTGCCATGTATTTTAACCCGACTCGCCCGACCTGTTTGACAGGTCCAATTGTATACTATATTACTATTAGACCTTAGATTTACGTGAATAATTCATTTGATATTTAAGGCAACTATTTCTGTTCTTCTGATAAAAATAAATCATACCAGACATCCCCTATTAACTAAAAGAATAACAACTTACTAAAAAGTTTCTTTCAAAATGTATCATGTCTAATACAGAAATAAATAATGATACTTCATATAATAAATAGAACAAATCAATTAAATTTCGTAGAAGGCAAAAAAAAGTAAAAATAATTTGAACAAACTTATGATAAGAAAATCATCAAAGTAAAAACAAATATAATCACTTCATTTTTCAAAATAATATTTTTTCTTTTCGAGGTTAATTAACTTAATTTCTCTTCAATTTTTAAAAAAACATAGAATTAGTGTATTTTTTTTAAAAAAAGTGCTATTAAACAATTTAAGATTAAAATAAGAAGAGATTAACAATGAACAAGTACTAAGTTGTACAAAGTTGTGAGATTAACTAGGTGTACAACTTAAACAATTTTAATATATATATATATATATATATATATATATCTTTATTAAAATATACACGTCTTGGCTTACTAATTTTGCTTAATAATTATTATTCTCTTAAATCTAAATTACAAAGTTGTGTAATGTAAAATTTAATATGTAAATTTTAAAATATCTATAAAATAAATTTGCATATGTACCGTGGGTATGCACGGGATCTATCCTAGTTATTTTCATTAAATATGGAGTACAAAACTCTGAGCCCGCCTTGAATGAATTTGTATATATTTATAGAACCTCATTAAATCGATATGCTTAAACTTTATTCTTGAACATTTTATAGTTCATAATGTTTTTTCTTTTATTATATAGGATATATATATGACCTCTAATAAATCATACTCCCTCCGTCCCACTGAATTCTTTACGTTGCTTTTTGCCACTATTCATGAGGTGGAATGATCTCGAAATATAATTTCTAATATATAACGTAAAATATAGTCATGTGAGATTTTTTTCGAATGGTCTTAATAAGTACATTAAGATTATCAAATTTTTAGAATTTTTAATAACACATAAATAAAGATGAGCGAAATGAAATGTACCTCGACAAATGTCAAAAAGCAAACGTAAAGAATTCATTGGGACAGAGGGAGTACTATATCCCAATGATGTTATGTTACAATTTCAACATACAGAGTATTACTTTACAACATTAAGCAATAAACACGAATAAACAAATAACTTAGATGAAGAATGTAAAATATTTTTACTCGTAGGCACTTCTAGCAAGAGATTTAGTAAGGCGGTGGCGGTGGTGATGAAGGTGAGCAACCAGCAGGTGGTGGTGGCGTAGGGGGGTGAGTTGAGGGTGCGGGAACCACCGGTGAAATGATAGGGTTTGCTTTCGGAAGAGGTGGTGTAGAATAATGTGGTTTAACTCTCAAGAATCTTGTTGCAAGATCACGTGAATGAATGGTTTTTTCTGGGTTTACCAATAACGTAGCATTATTGATCATAAAATGTACGTGGATTGTAAAAAAAGTCAGGATTATTATTAGTGAATAAGTAGACTTCATTTTTGAACTCGTTCTTACGTAGTAGAAGTAGAAAATATTGTGTTCATACTTTGAATCGTGAATGTAATGTTTAGAAACATAAATACCTTTTTTTGGTTGGGTAGAGTTCACATACATGGCTTCAATAATGTACGGAGTATGAGTTTCCAACCACATATTATTGTGGTTGTGGGTTTTACTGGTTGGATGGAAGTGCGGAGGTCGACGCAGTAAAGTTTACTCGGGATTAGAATTTGAATATAGTCGACTCATTTTCAATTTAATTGACCAAAGTAATGCTAATTCGAGTATAGATGTGTTCTTTTCCGTTTAATTTCGGTTCAATCTTCTTCTTTCCCGCTTAATTTTAAGATTTTTTTGTCAGCAATAATCTTTTATTTTATTTTTGACATTCAACTACCTTTTATTCTTATTTTTTTGTCGAAAACTAGCTAAATTCAATTTCCAGTGACCCAAAGTCAACTTTTCGGCGTTGACTAAACCTAAAGGTTTTTGTTTAGTGGATGACTACCTTCTTTCAAACAAAACTTGCAAAAACTCAATTGAGTATAAACAATTCAGACAAACATTGTCGTAAACCACTCCTACCAATATCTCTTGATCCCAAAACATGAATTCATCTTTTTCTCAACTGTCCTGCAAATAGAAATGAAATAGATAGAAAATCATTTATTTATGCAACATTTGCGGAACAAATGTTTACATGTTTTTAGTTATTTTATATCCTCATCACCAATTGTAAATACTGAAAAAACAAGCGGAACACTCTTCATATTTCCCAAATTTTAGTTCATTGAGCTCAAGAATCGTCACCGAGGCACGATAATCGAGGGAAAGCACGAATAAGTGATCCAAGCATCGAGCATTGAAGCTAGTCATGGACGCATTAATCTTAGATGAATATAGAAGCTCAGGATGAAAGCTTGGCAAGGAATGAAGAATTTGGGAGAGCCGGAATCAGGCCTAGGCGCAGTCTAATCGGCCTAGGTTGCGCTTTGGCGTCACAACGTGCATCTCCTGTTTTTTGCGTCACAACGTCACAGGCTACGTGTTACTGCCGCAGCCCTTGAGCTATAGCGGGTTTTTTGCGTTTTGATTTTGTTTCAGACTAAGACCATTGTTTTTAACCTAATTAATTTTAGGCATCGGTATAAATAGATTTTCAATTCTGAAAGTACGTAGTTTTCACTTTTGGGATTAAATAGGGTTTAATTTCCTTTAGTCTTGAGTTAATTACTCCTTAATGGAAGGCAAATCTTTCCCTATCTTTGTGTAATCCTGTAATTCTGTTTTAATTTCTTTGTAAGACTCTTTCCACTCTCTACTTTCATGTAATCGCTTTATTTTTTGTATAATTTCTTAGTGTAATTGCTTTATTTTATGTACACTCAATTCAATTTTGTAAGAAATGAAATTGCATTGGGGTCTGTTGATTTTATTTTTATTTCTAATTTTATCTTTTGCATTTGTATTTGTTTAGAGTGCTTACGCGAAACCAATAATCAAGTCTGCAATTTTTCATTTTCCAGGTATAATAATCTTATTTCAATAAATCTTTATATTGATTAGATTATAAATCCATTTGTTTAGTGATACTTTTGCAATTTCTCATCTTTTGCATTTGTTGACGGGACGTGCATAAATCCATGTTTAGTGATACTTTTACAAAAAATAAATATAATAAATAAAAGTGATCTAGCGTGTTTTATATGTGTTTACGACGGAGATTTAAGCTAGATTCGATGATGAAAGGTGCGGATTTAGAGTGGAAATCGTCTAATTGGGTTTATTAAGTAAATTATGCTTTATTGGAGAAAAGACGGTTTTTAGAACTCTAATTCCTTGTTATGTTATTTGGGCTCGAGACGGAGAGCGTGAAGAACAAGCCCAACAAACCGAGTGAAAAGTCGAAGCGCAGCTCGGGAATTTAAGACGGAACTACTTCGGGTTTCGTGCCAGCTTAATTATTATTTATTATTATATTATTATTAGAGTTAGGAAATAACTAAAATTTCCTATTATTATTATTACTATTAGCCTACATATTATTAGATTGATATTATTATTCATGATAGATCATCATTCACGTTACATTCATAATAAGAAAAAAAGAGAAGAAAAACCCTAGCATGTGGAACTACTCTTCCTTCTCGGATCAAATATTTGAAGCTTTCTAGTTAATTGATTGTGAGACTTTTCTTAATCTTTATTTAATTACTTGAGTATTGTTTATTCCTTGTGCTAATTTTATGATTGTTCTTTGTTTAATCTTTTTGGCCAATTGATTATTTCAATCTTCAATCTATTACAATTCTTTGTGTTTGAATCCGCAATTGTTCAATTCACTTGATAAAGTTGCAACCTTTAGACCTAATTATTTGTATGCGTTTCATCGTAATTGGGTAAAAGGAGAAATAAACATATAATTCGAACCAATAACCGCGTGCGTTAAAGGTCGTTATTTCTATTGATTTGTTCATATCGTTCATGTTGTTATTGAATTAAATCTAGACGCGTGGATTAGGTTGTTCAATAATTAGGTTGCATAGTATCGCGTTTCTACCTAAGTAATATTATCTACGGAACAATTGGAACTTTCAGTTTCACAATATAATACTCAAGGATTAAATTAGGATTAGTAGTCGATGATCAATTGTTTAACTAGTTAGTAGATTTTCTTTGAGTCGAGTTTCTTAATCATCTTAATTCATCATTAACTATTAGTTATTTTATTTTTGTTATTTTAGTTGTTAGACGAATCAATCATAAAACCCTCGTACTCTTGTTACGTTTATTTATTTTATTCACACATTAATTTACCTCGCCTTCCCTGTGGATTTGACACCCGACTTACCTCTACTATATTGTTAAAGGTAATAGAACTTAATTATTTATCTTTGGGAGCGTACGACCTAGGCTCACCAAATTTTGGCGCCGTTGCCGGGGAAGGCAATAGTTAATTTTTGTGTTTTGTTTAGTGTAGATTTTTATTTTTTATTTTTTTTAGCTACGCTAGTATATGCATAATACTCATTCCACTAACAATCCACTCGAGCCTTTCGACTTAGAGATCGAACGTTCAATTTTCAGGTGGAGACAGGGTGATAATAGCGAATTGGTCATTTTTCAGCAACCCGAGCCCGAAAGCGATCTAGATTCTACACCGGAGTCTATACCCGAATCTGAGGACGAAGTAATTATGGCGAGAGAAACACGTACTCTGAAGGAGCTCACAGCTCCTGATCTTGCGGTTCAACCGTTATGCATTACTTTTCCAGCTCTAGCCGAGGGAGCAACTTTTGAATTGAAATCGGGTCTGATCCATCATCTACCCACTTTCAATGGAACAAGCATCGAAGATCCGAATAAACATCTTTCGGATTTCCATATTGTATGTTCTAGTATGAAGCCGGCCGGTGTGACTGATGAACAACTGCAACTACGAGCTTTTCCCTTTTCATTGAAGGGGAATGCAAGAGATTGGTTGTATTATCTACCACCTAATAGCGTCACAACTTGGGTAGATATGAAGAAGGCATTCTTGGAGAAGTACTTCCCACCGTCCCGTTCCGCACACTTGAAGAAAGCCATTTGTAATGTAGAGCAACATACAGAAGAGACTATGAACGAGTTCCTCGAACGCTTCAAGCAACTATGCGCCGGTTGTTCTTATCATGGGTATTCCAACCAAGATCTCATTTTATACTTTTGTGGTGGACTTACCCCGGAGGATGTTCGTATGGTTCATTTCGCTAGTGGTGGAGGCATAGTGAATAAGAATCCCACGGATGCTTGGAATATTATCACAGAGCTAGCCGAGAGTTCTAGGGATTTTGCTAGAAAAGATGGACGACGCAGTGTGAGCTCATTGAGTTCAAATACGAGCTTAGAAAAGAAAGTTGATAGCTTAACTTCGATGGTGCATGCTATGATGGTAGGTAAGCAATCAACCATTGTTTGTGGTATTTGCTCTACTTTGGGTCACCCGAGCGATGTTTGTCCCCAAATCCAAGAGCATGATTCTGAGATGATGAATGGGATTTGGGAAAGTCAGTCCAACAATAGGAAGTGGGATCCGTACTCTAATACTTACAACTCCGGTTGGAAGAAGCAATCTCACCATGTTGGCCCTCCTAGAGGTCAATTTATTCCCCGACCACAAGGACAACAATTCACTCCACAAGTGCCACAACAAGCTATTCCACAAGAATCATCGAGCTCGTCGATGTCCACGGAGGATATGATTCGGGCTGTCACCGTTAGTGTTACTTAAGATCGAGCTGAGAATAAGCAGAATTTTAAAAATCTTGAGAATCAAATGAGTCAACTAGCTACCGCGGTCAATCGTCTGGAAGCTAAACAGTCGGGTGGTTTACCTTCTCAAACGGTAGAAACTCCGAAGCGTAATGTGAGCGCGGTTTCCTTGCGGAATGGTTGGCAATTGGTTGAGGTTGAAAAGCCTAAAATCAAGCCTAAATCGGTGATTATTTGTGAAGAGGAGGAGCTTGTGATCGATAAGGGGAAGCTCCCTAATGAAGAGGGAAGTGAAATTGCTTCCAAGTCCAAGGAGGTGACCCCGATTTTTCCGACTTATGAGCCACTCCCACCATTTCCCGAGGCCTTGAAAGATACTAGAAAGAAGGAGCATGACACCGACATTTACGAAACCTTTCGTAGATGCGAGGTAAATATTCCTTTACTTGACCTACTTAAAAACGTTCCTAGATATGCGAAGTTCTTAAAAGAAATTTGTACAATCAAGAGAAATCAAAAGGAACGCAACGTGAAAAAGTCTAAGGGTAAAGCTAGTGAATTTGTGTCGGCTTTGTTTAGGATTAAGACCCCTCCCAAGTGTAGTGATCCGGGTATGTTTACTATACCTTGCACTATAGGTCATATGCGGTTTGAAAGAGCCATGTTAGATTTAGGGGCATCGATAAATGTCTTCCTGTTCCAGGTTTATGAGTCGTTAGCACTTGGTCCTATAAAGAGTACAAAAGTGGTTGTTCAACTTGCTAATCGGTCTAGTGTTGTACCTAGAGGAGTTGTAGAGAATGTGATGGTCAAGGTCGATAAATTAGTCTTTCCGGCTGATTTTTATGTTTTAGATATGGCACATGATGCCGATGCTATCCCAATTTTATTGGGTTGACCTTTCTTGAGACCGCAGGAACCCGGATTGATGTTCCTAACGGTTCTTTGACCATGGAATTTAATGGGAGGGTGGTTAATTTTGAAATTAGTCCACCTAATTCGACTAATATGGATGTCCATTCTCTATGTGTTATTTCTACTAACCCTCAATCGAGGAGAAGTCGGGAATCATCGGTTCCGAGCAGTATTTGTGAATTGCAGGATCTCACACCTACACCCCCGAAGTGAAAATTTTTATGGGCTAGCCGTACGGATGCGAAAATCCATCGAGGTATGACCAAAGCTTGGTACGACGGGTGGATTAGAAAGAAGACGGGGGAAGATGACGACCTCCAGTATTTCGCGTCTATCATCATGATAATGGGTCGCCTTTCGTTCGTAAGATGAAACTCTAAATCAAGTCGGTGATTTAGTGAGCTACAGTGCAACATGTCGAGCCAACGACGTAAAACAAGAGCGCTTCCGGGAGGCAACCCGAGTTTTTGTTTTATTTTAGTTTTTCTAAATTTTTATTTTGTTTGTGTTAATTTTATTATTTAATAGTTATCTAACTTAAGCTATTTTCAGGTCGGATTGATGTCACCATCTTGTCAGAATTTGAGAGCCGAGAGAAAAAAAAAGAGTGACTAGTGACAAAGTGAGAGAGGGGTAAGTTAGTTCTAAGAGTGGAAAAAAAATATTAAAAGAAAGTCGACTTGAAGCCTGAAGAATCAGGCTTCAGCGCGAGTCCCGGATTTCCTAGGCGGGTCGCGTGCTTTCCTTGACCATCAGGTAGGTTTTTCTTTATTCAAAAATTAATAAATTACAAACACAATCAGACCTTCTTCCACCCTTCATCTGCTTCCCTTCCAATTTCCCAAATTCCTCCATTATTACTCCTCTAATCAGTAACATTCAATCACCTTCCTCTTCACTTCCCCATTAACCTTCAACTCTCATTCTCTTACCTTTCGAAACTCCCTCTTTCCACCCCTAAACTCGAACTCCTCTACTCTACCCTATCCATACTTGCCTTCAATTGTTCGAAAATCGGGGACCTAAGGTTTTGAAATCCCCAATTCAATTTAAACTACAAATCTGAGCGCTCAAATCGAGGCTTTCGAGGATCTAATCGAACTAATCGAGTCGTTATTGGTGGTTTATCGCTCATTCTCGAATGTTTCACACCTGGGTTCGCCGGAGATTAAGGTTTTTGGTCGAATTGAAGCGCGAAATCGAGGCCACTGGTCCGATTGGGGATCGTACTAGGATGCATTTCGGCCCTTGATGAGCTGTAAGTCTCCCTTGTTCTTAATTTTTCGAGTCGTAAACCATTGGTGAGCCAAAAAGCGTCAGATATGTCCCGATTTTGAGTTGGCGGCATTTCGGTCGGGTTTTGTAATGTGTAAGATGACTTGTGCCAAGTTAGTGTCGGGTTCGTAGTAATCTTGCCTGATTGGTTGAGCTGTAGTCGTTGTTGTTCTTGGCCGTCGATTTGCTTGTTGGTTACGTCAATGATTTCTGCTGAGTTGGTGTCGGATAGTAGTCTAATCAATGGTGGTTGTGCTGTTGAGTCTGTAGCCTTGTGAATTGTTACTTCGTTTGGAGTTGCTGGGAGAATAGTTGGTTTTGCTGTCCTTACATTCGGTGCTCTCAGTTGGTTCGTGAGTAGCTGCGATTGTTACTTAGTGAGGTTTGTTTTGGTTTTATTGAAGTCGAATTGTGTCGTAGTGGTTATAACGAGTCAATTATCGAAATTGAAGACCCTTTGTCCCCGTTTATTGTTTTTATTGATCTCCTTTATCTCACAGTGAGGACAATGCTCGGAATAAGTGTGGGGAAGGGAGTATATTACTCGTCTTTGAGTTTTAGTTCAAGGAAAAAAATGAAAAAATGATGAACGAAAAAAAAGAGAAAAAAATTGAAAAAAATGGAAAAAGAAAAAAAATAAACCCGGCTAGGTGAAAACCCGAAAGGGTGCCTAGGCAAGAATGGGAATGTGGCCGAGGACGGAGTGAAAACTCGAAAAGGCACTCCGGGTAAAAAGAAAAATTGAGTTGCATGCCATGAGAGTAGTGTGAGTTGAAAAAAAAAAAGAAAAGTTAGAGTGAAAATCCGCAAGGGCGGACACTCTAGGCAAAGGGAGGGATTTAGGAAAAAATTCACAATACTTTCTCCATTCTCGGTGTGGTGTCATAAGAAGGGTGACATAGAAGGTCGGTCGGGTAGGATAGTTGGTCAAGGTGAGAAGAATCGCGGTGCGGTGTAATCGTAGCACTAAATTTTATGCGATTGGTGTATTGTTTTGTGTTGTATTGAGGTGTTAGAGGCGTTAGGTCGATCACATGTGTGGGTTGTGGAGAATAGTGGTATACATTGTTTACCATTGGTGATATTTTGTAGCACATGTGATGTTTAGGATTCAGAGATTTAAGGGGCGTAGTATCATGTTCCGAGGTTTTAGAGTTGTCTTGTGGTCACAGTTTTTATAGTTGCGTGTTTTTCATGTCATTGTGACCTTGTGCTTAAATTTTGAGGATGATATAAGGAGGGTGGTTGAAGGGATGAGTTTGTTGTTTGATGTCGAGCTTCTCATGTTTCGCTTGCAAGACCGTTGGTGTTTTATTGTTGATGTTTCCGAGTTTTGCTCGGGACGAGCAAAGGTCTAACTGTGGGGAAGTTGATCTAGCGTGTTTTATATGTGTTTACGACGGAGATTTAAGCTAGATTCGATGATGAAAGGTGCGGATTTAGAGTGGAAATTGTCTAATTGGGTTTATTAAGTAAATTATAATGCTTTATTGGAGAAAAGACGGTTTTTAGAACTCTAATCCCTTGTTATGTGATTTGGGCTCGAGAAGGAGAGCGTGAAGAACAAGCCCAACAAACCGAGTGAAAAGTCGAAGCACAGCTCGGGAATTTAAGACGGAACTACTTCGGGTTTCGTGTCAGCTTAATTATTATTTATTATTATATTATTATTAGTGTTTGGAAATAACTAGACTTCCCTATTATTATTATTACTATTAGCCTACATATTATTAGATTGATATTATTATTCATGATAGATCATCATTCACGTTACATTCATAATAAGAAAAAAAGAGAAGAAAAACCCTAGCATGTGCAACTAATCTTCCTTCTCGGATCAAAGATTTGAAGTTTTCTAGTTAATTGATTGTGAGACTTTTCTTAATCTTTATTTAATTACTTGAGTATTGTTTATTCCTTGTGCTAATTTTATGATTGTTCTTTGTTTAATCTTTATGGCCAATTGATTATTTCAATCTTCAATCTATTACAATTCTTTGTGTTTGAATCCGTAATTGTTCAATTCACTTGATAAAGTTGCAACCTTTAGACCTAATTATTTGTATGCGTTTCATCGTAATTGGGTAAAAGGAGGAATAAACATATAATTCGAACCAATAACCGCGTGCGTTAAAGGTCGTTATTTCTATTGATTTGTTCATATCGTCCATGCTGTTATTAAATTAAATCTAGACGCGTGGATTAGGTTGTTCAATAATTAAGTTGTTTAGTATCGCGTTTCGACCTAAGTAACATTATCTACGGAACCATTGGAACTTTCAGTTTCACAATAGAATACCCAAGGATTAAATTAGGATTAGTAGTCGATGATCAATTGTTTAACTAGTGAGTGAATTTTCTTTGAGTCGAGTTTCTTAATCATCTTAATTCATCATTAATTATTAGTTATTTTATTTTCGTTATTTTAGTTGTTAGACGAATCAATCATAAAACCCCTCGTACTCTTGTTACGTTTATTTATTTTATTCACACATTAATTTACCTCGCCTTCCCTGTGGATTCGACACCCGACTTACCTCTACTATATTGTTAAAGGTAATAGAACTTAATTATTTATCTTTGGGAGCATACGACCTAGGCTTACCAAATTTTGGCGCCGTTGCCGGGGAAGGCAATAGTTAATTTTTGTGTTTTGTTTAGTGTAGATTTTTATTTTTTTTATTTTTTTAGCTACGCTAGTATATGCATAATACTCATTCCACTAACAATCCACTCGAGCCTTTCGAGTCAGAGATCGAACGTTCAATTTTCAGGTGGAGACAGGGTGATAATAGCGAATTGGTCATTTTTCAGCAACCCGAGCCCAAAAGCGATCTAGAGTCTACACCGGAGTCTATACCCGAATCTGAGGACGAAGTAATTATGGCGAGAGAAACACGTACTCTGAAGGAGCTAACAGCTCCTGATCTTGCGGTTCAACCGTTATGCATTACTTTTCCAGCTCTAGCCGAGGGAGCAACTTTTGAACTGAAATCGGGTCTGATACATCATCTAACCACTTTCAATGGAACAAGCATCGAAGATCAAAATAAACATCTTTCGGATTTCCATATTGTATGTTCTAGTATGAAGCCGGCCGGTGTGACTGATGAACAACTGCAGCTACGAGCTTTTCCCTTTTCATTGAAGGGGAATGCAAGAGATTGGTTGTATTATCTACCACCTAATAGCGTCACAACTTGGGTAGATATGAAGAAGGTATTCTTGGAGAAGTATTTCCCACCGTCCCGTTCCGCACACTTGAAGAAAGCCATTAGTAATGTGGAGCAACATACGGGAGAGACTATGTACGAGTTCCTCAAACGCTTCAAGAAACTATGCGCCGGTTGTCCTTATCATGGGTATTCCAACCAAGATCTCATTTTATACTTTTGTGGTGGACTTACCCCGGAGGATGCTCGTATGGTTCATTCCGCTAGTGGTGGAGGCATAGTGAATAAGAATCCCACGGATGCTTGGAATATTATCACAGAGCTAGCCGAGAGTTCTAGGGATTTTGCTAGAAAAGATGGACGACACGGTGTGAGCTCATTGAGTTCAATTACGATCTTAGAAAAGAAAGTTGATAGCTTAACTTCGATGGTACATGTTATGATGGTAGGTAAGCAATCAACCATTGTTTGTGGTATTTGCTCTACTTTGGGTCACCCGAGCGATGTTTGTCCCCAAATCCAAGAGCATGATTCCGAGATGATGAATGGGATTTGGAAAAGTCAGTCCAACAATAGGAAGTGGGATCCGTACACTAATACTTACAACTCCGGTTAGAAGAGGCAGTCTCACTAAGTTGGCCCTCCTAGAGGTCAATTTATTCCCCGACCACAAGGACAACAATTCACTCCGCAAGTGCCGCAACAAGCTATTCCACAAGAATCATCCAGCTCGTCGATGTCCACCGAGGATATGATTTGGGCTCTCTTCGTTAGTGTTACTCAAGATCGAGCTGAGAATAAGCAGAATTTTAAAAATCTTGAGAATTAAATGAGTCAGCTAGCTACCGAGGTCAATCGTTTGGAAGCTAAACAGTCGGGTGGTTTACCTTCTCAAACGGTAGAAACTCCGAAGCATAATGTGAGCGCGGTTTCCTTGCGGAATGGTTGACAATTGGTTGAGGTTGAAAAGCCTAAAACCAAGCCTAAAACGGTGATTATTCGTGAAGAGGAGGAGTTTGTGATCGAAGGGGAAGCTCCCTAATGAAGAGGGAAGTGAAATTGCTTCAAAGTCCAAGGAGGTGACCCCAATTTTTCCGACTTATGAGCCACTCCCACCATTTCCCGAGGCCTTGAAAGACACTAGAAAGAAGGAGCATGACACCGATATTTACGAAACCTTTCGTAGATGCGAGGTAAATATTCCTTTACTTGACCTACTTAAAAACGTTCCTAGATATGCGAAGTTCTTAAAAGAAATTTGTACAATCAAGAGAAATCAAAAGGAACGCAGCGTGAAAAAGTCTAAGGGTAAAGCTAGTGAATTTGTGTCAGCTTTGTTTAGGATTAAGACCCCTCCCAAGTGTAGTGATCCGGGTATGTTTATTATACCTTGCACTATAGGTCATATGCGGTTCGAAAGAGCCATGTTAGATTTAGGGGCATCGATAAATGTCCTCCCGTTCCAAGTTTATGAGTCGTTAGCCCTTGGTCCTCTAAAGAGTACAAAAGTGGTTGTTCAACTTGCTAATCGGTCTAGTGTTGTACCTAGAGGAGTTGTAGAGAATGTGATGGTCAAGGTCGATAAGTTAGTCTTCCCGGCTAATTTTTATGTTTTAGATACGGTACATGATGCCGATGCTATCCCAATTTTATTGGGTTGACCTTTCTTGAGACTGCAGGAACCCGGATTGATGTTCCTAACGGTTCTTTGACCATGGAATTTAATGGGAGGGTGGTTCATTTTGAAATTAGTCCACCTAATTTGACTAATATGGATGTCCATTCTCTATGTGTTATTTCTACTAACCCTCATTCGAGGAGAAGTCGGGAATCATCAGTTCCGAGCAATATTTGTGAATTGCAGGATCTCACTTCTACACCCCCGAAGTGAAAAATTTTATGGGCTAGCCGTACGGATGCAAAAATCCATCGAGGTATGACCAAAGCTTGGTACGACGAGTGGATTAGGAAGAAGACGGGGGAAGATGACGACGCTCCAGTATTTCGCGTCTATCATCATGATAATGGGTCGCCTTTCGTTCGTAAGATGAAACTCTAAATCAAGTCGGTGATTTAGTGAGCTACCGTGCAACATGTCGAGCCAACGACGTAAAACAAGAGCGCTTCCGGGAGGCAACCCGAGTTTTTGTTTTATTTTAGGTTTTCTAAATTTTTATTTTGTTTGTGTTAATTTTATTATTTAATAGTTATCTAACTTAAGCTATTTTCAGGTCGGATTGATGTCACCATCTTGTCAGAATTTGAGAGCCGAGAGAAAAAAAAGAGTGACTAGTGACAAAGTGAGAGAAGGGTGAGTTAGTTCTAAGAGTGGAAAAAAATACTAAAAGAAAGTCGACTTGAAGCCCGAAGAATCAGGCTTCAGCACGAGTCGCGGATTTCCCAGGAGGGTCGCGTGCTTTCCTTGACTATCAGGTAGGTTTTTCTTTATTCAAAAAAAAAATTACAAACACAATCAGACCTTCTTCCTCCCTTCATCTGCTTCCCTTCCAATTTCCCAAATTCCTCCATTATTACTCCTCTAATTAGTAACATTCAATCACCTTCCTCTTCACTTCCCCATTAACCTTCAACTCTCATTCTCTTACCTTTCTAAACTCCCTCTTTCCACCCCTAAACTCGAACTCCTCTACTCTACCCTATCCATACTTGTCTTCAATTGTTCGGAAATCGGAGACCTAGGGTTTTGAAATCCCCAATTCAATTCAAACTACAAATTTGGGCACTCAAATCGAGGCTTTCGAGGATCTAATCGAACTAATCGAGTCGTTATTGGTGGTTTATCGCTCTTTCTCGAATGTTTCACACCTGGGTTCGCCGGAGATTAAGGTTTTCGGTCGAATTGAAGCGTGAAATCGAGGCTATTGGTCCGATTGGGGCTCGAACTAGGATGCATTTCGGCCCTTGATGAGCTGTAAGTCTCCCTTGTTCTCAATTTGTTGAGTCGTAAACCATTGAGTTTCAGCTTTGGTTGGCCAATTGGCGTCAGATATGTCCCAATTTTGAGTTGGCGGCGTTTCGGCCGGGTTTCGTAATGTGTAAGATGACTTGTGCCAAGTTAGTGTCGGGTTCGTAATAATCTTGGCTGATTGGTTGAGCTGTAGTCACTGTTGTTCTTGGCCGTCGATTTGCTTGTTGGTTACGTCAAATGATTTCTGCTGAGTTGGTGTCGGGTTGTAGTCTAATCAACGGTGGTTGTGCTGTTGAGTCTGTAGCCTTGTGAATTGTTACTTCGTTTGGAGTTTCTGGGAGAATAGTTGGTTTTGCTGTCCTTACATGCGGTGCTCTCAGTTGGGTCGTGAGTAGTTGCGATTGTTACTTAGTGAGGTTTTTTTTTGTTCTATTGAAGTCGAATTGTGTCGTAGTGGTTATAAGAGTCAATTATCGAAATTGAAGATCCTTTGTCCCCGTTTATTGTTTTTATTGATCTTCTTTATCTCACATTGAGGACAATGCTCGGAATAAGTGTGGGGAAGGGAATATATTACTTGTCTTTGAGTTGTAGTTCAAAGAAAGAAATGAAAAAATGATGAACGAAAAAAAGAGAAAAAAAAATTGAAAAAAATGGAAAAAGAAAAAAATAAACCCGGCTAGGTGAAAACCCGAAATGGCGCCTAGGCAAGAATGGGAATGTTGCCGAGGACGGAGTGAAAACCCGAAAAGACACTCCGAGTAAAAAGAAAAATTGAGGTGCGTGCCACGAGAGTAGTGTGAGTTGAAAAACAATGAAAAGTTAGAGTGAAGGTCGGTCGGGTAGGATAGTTGGTCAAGGTGAGAAGAATCGCGGTGCGGTGTAGTCGTAGCACTAAATTTTATGCGATTGGAGTATTGTTTTGTGTTGTATTGAGGTGTTAGAGGCGTTAGGTCGATCACGTGTGTGGGTTGTGGAGAATTGTGGTATACATTGTTTACCATTGGTGATATTTTGTATCACATGTGATGTTTAGGATTCGGAGATATAAGGGGCGTAGTATCATGTTCCGAGGTTTTAGAGTTGTCTTGTGGTCACAGTTTTTATAGTTGTGTGTTTTTCATGTCATTGTGACCTTGTGCTTAAATTTTGAGGATGATATAAGGAGGGTGGTTGAAGGGATGAGTTTGTTGTTTGATGTCGAGCTTCCCATGTTTCGCTTGCAAGACCGTTGGTGTTTTATTGTTGATGTTTCCGAGTTTTGCTCGGGACGAGCAAAGGTCTAACTGTGGGGAAGTTGATCTAGCGTGTTTTATATGTGTTTACGACGGAGATTTAAGCTAGATTCGATGATGAAAGGTGCGGATTTAGAGTGAAAATCGTCTAATTGGGTTTATTAAGTAAATTATGCTTTATTGGAGAAAAGACGGTTTTTAGAACTCTAATTCCTTGTTATGTTATTTGGGCTCGAGACGGAGAGCGTGAAGAACAAGCCCAACAAACCGAGTGAAAAGTCGAAGCACAGCTCGGGAATTTAAGACGGAACTACTTCGGGTTTCGTGCCAGCTTAATTATTATTTATTATTATATTATTATTAGAGTTAGGAAATAACTAAAATTTCCTATTATTATTATTACTATTAGCCTACATATTATTAGATTGATATTATTATTCATGATAGATCATCATTCTCGTTACATTCATAATAAGAAAAAAAGAGAAGAAAAACCCTAGCATGTGGAACTACTCTTCCTTCTCGGATCAAATATTTGAAGCTTTCTAGTTAATTGATTGTGAGACTTTTCTTAATCTTTATTTAATTACTTGAGTATTGTTTACTCCTTGTGCTAATTTTATGATTGTTCTTTGTTTAATCTTTTTGGCCAATTGATTATTTCAATCTTCAATCTATTGCAATTCTTTGTGTTTGAATCCGCAATTGTTCAATTCACTTGATAAAGTTGCAACCTTTAGACCTAATTATTTGTATGCGTTTCATCGTAATTGGGTAAAAGGAGAAATAAACATATAATTCGAACCAATAACCGCGTGCGTTAAAGGTCGTTATTTCTATTGATTTGTTCATATCGTTCATGCTGTTATTGAATTAAATCTAGACGCGTGGATTAGGTAGTTCAATAATTAGGTTACTTAGTATCGCGTTTCGACCTAAGTAATATTATCTACAGAACAATTGGAACTTTCAGTTTCACAATAGAATACTCAAGGATTAAATTAGAATTAGTAGTCGATGATCAATTGTTTAACTAGTTAGTGGATTTTCTTTGAGTCGAGTTTCTTAAACATCTTAATTCATCATTAATTATTAGTTATTTTATTTTCGTTATTTTAGTTGTTAGACGAATCAATCATAAAACCCCTCGTACTCTTGTTACGTTTATTTATTTTATTCACACATTAGTTTACTTCGCCTTCCCTGTGGATTCGACACCCGACTTACCTCTACTATATTGTTAAAGGTAATAGGAATTAATTATTTATCTTTGGGAGCATACGACCTAGGCTCACCAAAAAGACATATCATTGAAATTGGTGGATGTATAAGTTCTGTAGTTGAATAAGTAAAAGACATATTTCACGGGTCATATTGTTGAATTTGTGAGATTGATGTCTATAATAATCGGTGGCGATCTACAATTTTGGAACAAATTGTGATAGAAACTAAATTCAAAGCGTTTACTATCCGCTTAGGTACACAAATATCGATCGGCACATATTTTTGAACCAACATATATAATGAATGAAAGATTTGGCCATGATTATCAACAATCCGTACACAAAATTTTGAAACGGATAAACCTGGGAATTTTACGGGTCACATACCTAGTTATAACTACAAAAGTAAAACAATGAAAACACAGTGAATGCTCCAAATATATTATAATGCTACTTGATATTTCTTAGTATATTTTTAAAAAAAATGCCAGGAAATAATCCTCACTGTTCTTCATGACATATTTAATTTCCCTAACCACTATAGTGAATATATATACTCGGTAACATAAAACTAGATCCCTGTAAAATAGTACTTATAAAAAATCATTAACGTAAATTTATTATTATCTATATTCTATATCTATATTAAAAAAATTAGTAATCATATAATAAAACATGAAATTGATAAACACAAAAATCTATATCTATATTAAATATATTGTTTATCAATAACCTATCTATAATAATTTATAAAAAAAAGGGATACAGTATTAGTTATGAAATATTAATGGAAATTTGATCTAATTGATGTTATGTACGTAGTACTTGAGAGTTGAGAGTGAACAAGTCTTATTTGTGTTGGAGTCAAAGGCTTTGAAAGCCATTTTGTTCTTAGGAAGCCTCTCCCACATTGGTGGTGGGGAGTGTTTTTCCTTACTTTTTATACTCATTCACTTCTATTATTTTTTATAGTGTGATAAGTGGGTATTTTGTGGAGATGATAGACTTGGCCCTTTATCACACGTGCGTGCGTCGACCCAACCTGCCTCAACACGGGTTCGGGTGGAGCCCTAATAGACGAAAGTTATGTCCCTATCCAAAGAATAGCCTAGGGTATTGGCCATTATGGGGTCTGACTTACGGACCTAAAACTAGGAGAAGAAATTGCTCTAAAACAGTCGTCGGGGATGATAAAAATTAATATAAAATGAGTTGATCAAACCTGAGTCACAGCCGGCCATTATGGGGTCTGACTTGATCGAGTCACAGCCTGACTCAATCGAGTTGAGCTGTAAAAACCGCTACTAAACTTCTTCTCAAGGATTTAATCCTCGATTCTTTTCTCCTCTCCCGTTCTCATTCCCGTCTTAGCTATTCCAGGTTGAAATCTTGTAAATGTGTCAAAATAGTGTTCAACCTGCAGAATAACCCGAGATACGGTAGTATCGAGTTTCTGTGAATTATCGACACTAAATGTAAAACTAGGAGAAGAAATTGCTCTAAAACAGTCGTTGGGGATGATAAAAATAGATATAAAATGGGTTGATCAAACCTCCCCAAACTGACTCAAAGCTAAATTACAATCATTCTCCTAAAATCGACTCAAACCGGCTAGAAAACACGTAATGCTCAAGAATGCAACGAGATTAGTAGTCATGCCAAATCAAACAATCGTTTGCCAAACTTTCAATCTTGCGAGACCAATGATGTTGGACTTCCTTGCAGTTGTCGCTCGACACTCATAAGACGGGTAAGTATATATGTGAAGATAAGGAAGAATAAGAACACTCGCTCGACTTATGAAATATGCATGCAATCGAATATCAAATCAATCCCCCAAATCAAATACGCATTCCACCAATCAGAATTATAGTACATGCCAAAGACTTACAAAGGGTGGCTAATAATAATGTATGGGAAAAAAAAAGGATTGTGCCTAAGCACGTACGGGATTATGAGGCTAAAACCGGTAGTCGCAGCTACTCAATAAAAACTATCCATTCAAAAATCCCGAATATGAATTCCGACCACCAACTAGAGATATAACTCAAAACGAGCATAAGAGGGACTTTTGTTCATCCTCATAATTATAATTAAGCTCTAGTTTCGATTTTCTCGACCATTCCCCGAAATATTACAAGCATATATTTTTTTTCATTTTTCTTTTCTTTTCTTTTCTTTCATGTTTCTATATTTTTTTTCCAAATTCGAATATGGAGAAGGTGAGTACAACCCCGCAACAACAATATTACACACTAAGTCCAAAGGATGCTGAAATCTCAAAACATGACCAAATAGTAAAATAATTCCAATAAAATTCACCGGCGACTGTTCTGATATGGTAGACTATTTTGAGTTGTAGCTAATTAATATAAAGAATGAAAACAAGCTTACAACGGCTGGAACGAGCTAAACAAAGAAAAACGACCTAGATTTACAAGGTAGTAAAATTAAGTCATTTTGGCTATGTGGAGCTCATCAAAAACAAAAATGTCTTTCCTCGTGTACTTCCTCCTCAAACCAAACACGTATTCAGTATCAAGAGACAGACGTCATATTTATGCAAATTGATGTTACACACTCCACAAGAAGAAAACCACTCCTCCATCCCACTAAGATTGTCCTGTATTTCTTTTTGGATAGGTTCTTAAAGATTGTTCTATTTCTTAACTTTTCTTTTTAGTCTATAATTTTTTACAATTTAATCCCTATTATGTTAAAATATTTACCATTCCATTAACTCACACAATCTTACCTAAGGTGATGACTCATTCTATAAAAAGGGTCATCATTGCCTATTTACTCAAGTTCCTTAATTTGTGAACTAAAGTTAATGGGACAATATTTCTGGGACGGAGGGAGTATATAATAATGAGACCAGTTATGAATGTGACTGGCCTAAGAAGCTATAAAATTCTCAGAATTTTGTGGCTTGCCGATAAGCAGTCAAACTTACTCATTTTGCGATTAAAAGTTCTAATAGGCATGTCATATCAATATAGTCAAATCTCAAGAGAAAACACATTTTTCGAGATGAAGTCAGTTGAAAATCAGGAGAAACCATGTTAAGTGCATTATCATCGCCATTTTTCATGCTTCTACATCAAACATACCACACAAAAATCAAAATATTTTTTTTGGAATTTTCAATTTTTCTGGACTTTTATACTTTTTTTGAAAAAAAAGTAAAACACACGAAACCACACAAACTCTCCCTAAACCAAAATGTCACAGTTCCCTCAATGTGACTCTACAATAGATAAAAATAAGAAATCCACAGCCAATCCTAAGGACACTTCAACCAAAGGGGAAGGAAAAAAAATAAGAAAGCAGTAAAAAAATTGAAATAAATAAAAGTACAGGAAAGAAAGTACCATATATACAATGGTAGCTCCCCCAAAACAGATGAGAAACGGGGGCTAATCATCCCAGTATTCACATCCACCGGTCCCGGAAGGACCGACTTCAAGATCATCACCAAATCCGACTCCCGAACTACTAGCACCACCACTAGGTCCAAGATCATCCTAACGTCGTAGCTCGCCTAACCACTGCCCTTCCAAACCACCATACGTGCGCCCATATTCGGGCCCCCATACTGTAGGATCCACCCTAATCATAGAATACGCCGTTAGTGTACCCCGGACCTCGCCAGTACAAAGGGTGGTAAGGTGTCACGATGTTGAGAGAGAGCACACGGTCATGTACCTCTCGCACAACGAGACTCTGGTTGAGTCCCTCATGGACGCGACAATAGTTTTCATACACTGTGTCATACATAAGAGGGTATGGGTGAGGATATTCGGCCCCGGGAGTAGGAAATGGGAACGGTGTAGGAGTAAGTGTAGGTGCGGCGGCTGATCGAGCATATCGACGACACAAGGGTCGCGGCTCCTCGACAGGGAAAGTAAGGGTGTCATCGACTAAGTAACACGGGGGAGGAGGGCTAGGTTTTGGCGTGAATTCAAGAGTGGGTAGAAGAGGAAGTGCCGCACACGACAGATGCATCCACAAGTTATCTCGTACCCTCCAAGTTAAATCATTATTCCCTCCCCGAATCCAATGTAACTAGTCACAAAGATAGCGGCGTTTAAAGAGCGGGATCTCACTAGTAAGATTAGGATAGCCATCCCCACTTCAAAAATCGACTAAAGACTTAGCAAGCCTAGTTACAAGGGCCCCAGAAGACATACTTCCATTCCCTGATATCATTTTCTCGATACCCAAACAAATCATCCCCGGGGCACTACAAGTGACCGGCGCTAACCGAAATGGGTTCAAGTAAGCTTCTAGGATGAACACTTCATAGGAATGCAGCTTGCTCATATCAGGTCGAGCAAACACTAGATGACTCAAGATCCACAAAAAGAAACGGATAGCGGGGTGGAGTATATCATTAATGGCCATGGCGCTAACATTTTCCACTCATCCCGTAAAGAGTTCAAAATAGGGGACGACCTTCATTCTCTTTGGAATAGAGATCAAGTCTTCACTGGTGCCCTTTAACAAATCTAAAATTTCAGCTAATTGGCAGGCCCGTCTTAAGGGGCCTCTATGGGCTCAAATGAACCGGGCCTCCATTTTCTGGAGCCTCAAATCTGAACTACTAGGTTTTAACTAATATATACCAAACGCTTTATTTGTGATGTATATAATTACAATTGCCGGAGTGGTAGTCTCCTTGATTTTTTTCATCACTTCCTGGGTTCGATTCCTCACACACATTGCCTTCTTTTTTATTTTGCATTTTCTCTTTCTTAGTGATAATTTTTTTTAAAAAAATTTTGTATCCTCTCTTTCTCAGTGGTAAAAAAATTAAATCGGTCTAATAAATTTTTTGAACCTTTCTTTCATATAGAGTAATTTTTACTTTGTACTCTCCCATTTTCGAGAGAATTTAGCTCTTGTCAAATTTTTTTATTTATAATTTCTTTATATATTGATAATTTAATAAATATAGAGTTTGTTATCATATTTTCGTAGTATCCGTCATGTTAAAATAATTTTCCATTAATGATCATAAATTAATTATTTGAATTTTATTATTTTACGAGTTTTAAAAAATTAATAATTAAGTGGTACGGAGTACTTGTAAAATCAAAGCAACTAATCTGATTTTTTTTTTTATAAAAAAATCGCAATTTATAGTCAGATATCCAGTTTGTGGAGGATTTTGACTTTATTCGAAATTAGCACAAAATAGTTAGAAATTACATATTGGTTTACGTAATAAATTTTGGTATCCGTCCGCTTATAGAAAGAGCGCCTCATATTTTAGTTTCGCTCCGGGTCTCCCTTAACTCTGAGACGACCCTACTAATTGGGTAAATGACAAAGTGTATTCCTCATTAAGCAGGCGAAAGCTAACGGTCCAGTCGACTCTATTATATTCAAAGGAGCTTAAAAATTCAAGAGTAAGGGGACGGTGAAAATGCTCACGCAAATTTCACAAGCCACCAAAACCCGTCTGAACACACAGTTGCACGAGTGTCTCCAAAATATCGAGTTTACATGTAACGGGAAGGGATAAACATCGTGTAGCATCCATAGGCCGCGACAGTAGCGCCACGAATCGGCTATGCTGTGCCAAATTTCGAAAAGTGGTCATAGGGAACTCCGGAACCTGCAAAACAACTGCTTCCTGCTCTTGTGGTGGGGATCGGGCTTGAACTCCTCGCTTCAGATTTCTCCTAATTGCCATAACTATGCAAAAACAACACAAGAACACAATAATCCCACAAAAAACACAATTTTGTCCAAAGCCTCAATACAAACTCAAAAACTGATTTTCGGGTTAATTTTAGAGAAATTAGCACAAAATCGACATTGTAATAGGATTATAATGCAACCAGTGATGAAATTTAAGCTATAAAACATGAGAAAATGGCAAGAAATCAACAAACCCAACTCAAACCCTAGGATGGTGAAGAACAAGGTGGGTCTTCAAAAACACCAAACAAATCTTCAATGTAACACAAAGAAATGATGATTGCAAGTAGTGGGAGTAACTTGAAGGGTGTGATTGAAACCGAAATTCCAAAACATGAGCCTATGATTCCTACTCCAGCTGGCGTGCTGGAACCTCTGCTTCGGCTTACTGTAATTCTGGGTCACAGAGGAACTGCAATTCTGGAGTACGACAGTCTATGACTTCATCGTTGGGGCTAATCCTCCCTGGAGCATCGTTACTGGATTCATCAATTGACTATGGAAGCATCTGAAGGTAGACAAGATTTCATTTTTGCATAATGGTATTTTCGTAGTTCGTTTTCTTCATAAGGAATCGCATCAACTAGCACTTAAGGCAGAGTATCTGATGTTCGATAATATATAAACCAGTGATTGTTCATGAATAGGATGTGAACACATAATTGGCTAAGTATGACGTTAAGAAACTCCCTATTCGGGTAAAATTGACCAACCTAGACCTGAAATTCTAGGGAATGGAATGCTTAAAGAAAATTGGGGGAATTATTAGCAAGATCATTAGAACGGCTAATTCAACTGATCAACGACAATTCCTTGGCTATGCTAAATTGCTCATTGAGGTTGAAATTGGGCAAAAATTCCTTGATTCTCTTCGATTTCTTGATGAGAAAGGTATAGAACAAAAGATAGATATACAGTATGACTGGTTGCCTATACCGTGTACTCGAGGTAAAGGAATGAGGCATAATGAGGTGCAATGTCGTAGCAAGTCTGCTAAAGTACATGCACAAAAGCCTCCATAGATAAGGGTACCTAAACCCACCCAAGTGGTACCAAACCCATCCAAGGGGCACTTACTACCCCTTATGTGCAGAGGATTGAACCTGCTACTTCAGCTCTAGAGAAGGCTGCTACTAAAGCTACTCGTATAGCAGGACCTCAATACACTCCAGATGGTCTTTCCTTCTTAGAAATTCTCCAATCTTCACTCAAGAAGGCTATGGTAGAGGAAATGAAGGAGCATCCTCCACCCCTATAGATCCAAATGGTTAACATAGGCTACTGGAACATCAGGGGAATGAATAAAACTTAGAAGCAGAAGGAGATTCGGTGGTATATGCTAAATAATAAGGTTGAACTTTTTGGTTTACTGAAAACTAGGGTTTCAGGGGAATAATTGGAATAAGGCCTGCAATGTTTTTCAAGAGTGGTTTATTACAACCAATAATAACACCCACAAAGGGGGGCATATCTGGTGTTTGTGGTATCCTAACATCTATCATGTTAACGTCCTAGAAGTTAAGAAGCAACTCATTCACTTGAAAGTGCTTCTTGTTGGAGGGAATAGAGGTTTTTTAAGCACTCTTGTCTATGGTTTCAATAAATTAGTAGAGAGAAGCCCTCTTTGGGAAGATCTTTGAAGTATTGCTACTAATTGTCATGAGGCTTGGATTATTATGGGTGAATTCAACAACGTGATGAGGTTGGAGAAGAGAATAAAAGGTGCGCCTATCACACTGGCGGTTACTAAACCTTTTAATGATTGTGTTAATGATTTTGGTCTTTCTGAACTTAAGACGATCGAGGCTCATTTCACTTGGAACAATAAACATGAGCCGGGAAGTAGAGTGTATAGTCGCATTGACAGAGTGCTTTGTAATGACGATTGGGTGATGGAGTATCCTGAATCTTTTACTAACTTCCTCACAGAAGGGTTGTTTGATCATCGCCTATGTGTTATTAGTCTTGATATTCAGGATAAAAAGAAGAGAGGCCCATTCAAATATTTCAACATGTGAGAGTAAAAAATCCTTCAATTTTGAATGAATGAGTCTTCTCTTAGGGTTTTCCCGGTGAGAGCGTTTTAGGGTTTTGCCTTTGTTTTTCCATTTTTTCATGATTTCAGTAATCAGTTTTTGAGATCGAGGGCAATAACTCGGTGCTTATGGTGAGTAGTATGCAATTCAAATTGAACGAGACAAAGGGAAGGCAAAGGTAGGAGAGGGTGGAGGGTATGAATGGAAAGAGGATACTACGGGCAGCGACACGAAAGAAGAACATATACTAATCGGAAAGTTATGGTCGAGGAAAGCAGTCAATGTCAAGGCGGCTATAGATATCATGGCAAAGTTATGGCTAACGAAAGAGGAAATCACATGCAATATCCTGGACGTAATGGAGAGAATTTTTATCTTTCGTTTCGCCACGGAGGAAGATAAATCGAAGATTATTGAGGGACAACCTTAGCACTTCGACAAATTCGTTTGATGTTTTAACGAACAAATACTGAAGGTAAACTCTCTGATACACCACTATTTCACGTGCATTTTCGGGCACGAGTGTATGACTTGCCTTTGAAAGGGAGAACGAATTAGGAAAGTATTTGACATGTTAGCGAGTAGATGGTAGGCTTCATAGGGGTGGAGGAGTTGTCACAAAATCCTCTGGAGAGGGCGATTAAGGTTCGTATCTTGCACGACGTCCGACATCCATTGAAGAAACAGGTTGAAGTTCACATACCGAGAGGTAAAGTAGTGGATTTTCCTATTAAATATGAACGACTGCCATTATTTTTCTATGGGTGTGGAGTCTTGGGACATGGCGAGAAGGATTGTGAGGAAGGTCCATTTGACGAAAAAGAACAGCTATTTGGTGAAGAATTGCGTGCCTCACCATGGCACGACAAATAGTGGTTTACGACAAACATAGCAGGGGGAGGGATCTATCGGGGGTGTTTGAAGAGGAATAATTTAAACAACGTGAGGAGGAAGTAATGCAGAATATCATTAAAAAATTATAGAACATTGTTCCTTTAAACAAGAGGAAATCAGGTCGATACGCTAAGGGAGGTATGAGTGGAAATGATGGGGGGAAGAGACAGGAGGAGGAGAGCCCTAGGGAGGAGACAATGTTAATTTCTAGAACCGACACAAGTGCTGGAGGTGTAGAAATGCAGAGGGATGGGTTGCGTAATCCGGGAAAGCAGACGACCTTCAGTGATTGGGATACCATAATGAGCTGCTTGATATGAACATTGATGGACAACCAGAGGCGTCGACTATGGAGCTTCGAATAGCAAAAAGGGTTAGCCGAGAGGATCTGATAGGGGTGGAGGGCGAAAGAGGGTTGAAGGTGAAGGGGGGTAAGTGGAAATGCTATGCTAGAGAAGGCAGTGACAATATGGGTGGAGTGAGGGGAATAAGAGAAAGAGGGAGAGAACGTTGGAGGAGGAGAGACCGGGCACTGAAGGAAAGAAGATCAAAACTATCATGGGTGTAAGTTCACCTGAGGCGGTGGTTGAGGGCGCTCAACCCCGTCCGGCCCAATGAGTGTTTTAAGCCTCAACTGCAGGGACTAGGCAATCCCTCTGCAGTTGGCGGGCTACGAAACCTTCTACGGAAGGAGGCCCTGCTATAGCTTTTTTATGTGAGACGAAGCTTAGCAGTATAGAGTTTAAGGATATTCGGCAGAGCCTACATAACTATGATGGTATAACGGTGGATAGTTTGAGAAGATCGGGGAGTGTTGCATTCTTGTGGAGGAAAGAAGTTCATTGCAGGATGAGAGCAGCATCGGTTCACTATATCGACATCGATGTTAGTATTGGTGGGAAGGAGTGGCGAGTGACAGGATTCTATGGCTGGCCAGTTGTGAGCGACATGCACCCATCCTGGCTGCTTCTACGGTTGTTACATGTGGAGGTTGTGGGCCCGTGGGTATGTATGAGGGATTTTAACGAAATTCTTTATGCTAATGAGATAAAAGGGGGAAATAGGGCCCAGTGGCAGATGAATAATTTCAGGGAGGTTGTTGATGAGTGCGGGCTTATGGATGTCTCATTTGAGAGATACAAGTTTACTTTCGACAACTGGCAGGCGGATGAGTGGAATCGTCAATATCGGCTGGATAGGGCTATGGCTAACGAAGCATGGTTTGAGCTATTTTCGTACGCTAAGCTTCGACACCTTACCAGAGAATGGTTGGATCATGCTTCGATTAAACTTATTCTCAAGGTACGACGGGACGAGGGGGACGGAGGAAGCCATTTAGGTTTGAGCAAATGTGGGTGGGAGAGGAAGGGTGTGTGTAGACACCCGCATTTTGCCTGCTCATGTCTGTAGTAGTCTCCAACCAAACACCCGATGATGATCGGACGTTAACATGCATCAATACACTCGAATACAGACTCATAATCAATATTATCCGATGTGGGCACTTAGTGAAGTACAAATCTTTCAAAATTGACCTCAAATCCAGACTCAGTGAGTCATTTCCAATAAAGTAAAGCTACTTTAAGACAAAACCACCACCGGGGGAAAAACCGTGTTTGTCGACCGAGTCAAACCCAATCAAAGACGAAAACTCGAAACAAGCTAAATTACAACATCGCATTCGAATACATAATCAAATCAAAGTCAAACAGTATCCAATCATACCTCAAATAACACGGATATCAATTCGTATTTTGAGCAACTTCCGATACGCGCGATTCAATTGCCTGAACCCAAGCGCCTCAGAACTAGGTCGCCCAAAGTAAGGCGCTTCAATATCAGAGCGCTAGCCTTCAAGCACCTGAATTTCGAAATCAGAACATTTCGCAAAACTCTATAAATACACCCTTATGCACACCATTTCAAAGGTCGACATTCTCATTTCCGGAATCCTAAATCAAAAGTGCGAGAGCCTAAACTCTTTTACACAAACTCAAAACCGTAATATACATACCTTAACTCCTCCTATATACCTCGAACGGTTCCCTGTGTCTACGACGATATTCCGCAAGCTCGTATTTCGAAGCATTTGACATGTAGGTTGAGGGTGTCCAAATCTCATTTCTAATCTCTATTCTCTAAACTCATTTATTTATTGTATTCTAGCTATACTAACATTTCATTATCGCATAGTAACATTCACTCTTTGTCCCTAACATCTAACTACTAACTCTCCGACGATAAAATACTTGTCCTTCTACGTATCGAATACTATGGATGACGAAATAAGGAAATCCGACCACAAGAGTATCGCACTCGCGTCGCCGGTCGCTTATCTCGTCACTCCGCGTCTTTGGTTGTTTAAGGCGAGTCAACCCCTAAAACGCTTTTACACTTTTGTAACTATCACTATCGCGTATATAATCAAAACTAATTTTACGCGACCTGAGTGGGTGTCCAATGATGGTATCGACATCGTAGATCCTAACGATCAAGTAACGATGTCGAGATACGTAGGACCTAATGCCTACAAGGACAAGTCGTCAATTCGGAATAAATGTCATATAACGCCAAATCCGCACATCATGAACCCACGGTCAATGTCGATGTCGAACGAGTGCATCAGAAAGTTTCTGCCAAAAATCCGCATAACCACCAGACAGAGCACCTGAAGGTCAGGGCGTCCTAAGGCAGGCGCCTGACCCTCGGGTTATGGCGTGATTGCGGAATCCTTCGTCGTATGGTTTCGATTCCATTAATAATCGTTGCTCCAAAATGTTTGATATCGATTCTATAATTGAATGTCATGCATGAAGAGTCACCGAAAATTGGGCTAATATGAAACGTAATGATGTCAATCCGAGCGTCGTACGGTCCACGAGACCCGACAATAACACCGTGATACGGAAGGCTACGATATTCATGTTAAGTCGATATATTCGATTTAAATCATAAATCAGGACAATTAAAAACAAGCACCACTATTTGAAAACTACCATTTGGAACCTTTCTTCATAGGTTCTAATGCTATAGATTCCTTAGGTTCGGAGCTTTGGATCCGGTTGGAGGAAGGTTCCATAGATGACCTTTGGAATCGGTTGTTGGTGAAACCGGTTTCAAAGGGTATATTATTGGAACCCACTGTAATTACAACCGGTTCTAAAGGGTGCACCATTGGAACCTGTTATAATTCACAACCGGTTCCAAAGGTGTCTCATTGGAACCTATTGTAATTATCAGCCAGTTCCAAAGGGTATATCATTGGAACCTTTTGTAATTCACAACTGGTTCCAAAGGGTGTTTCATTGGAACCCGTTGCAATTCACAACCGGTTCAAAAGGGTGCTAATTTTTAAAAAAAATTGGATATTTAAATCCACGACAATAGTATATAAATATAACGCACACCAACAATATATTTACATACTTGATAAATTAGTTAAATCAAAGATTGCAAGAAATTGAAAAAAATAGTATTTAATTAATATTAAACTGCAAATTACAATGTATATCGTCATCATACATACTGCAATCTTCTTCACATCAATTAATCGGTCATTCACACATCATACATACTAGCTACAATCTTTTTTATATTCGTGGTTCCTTCCTTGCGAGGAATACACCTTAGTAGCCTCTTCAGCTTGTAGGAACAAAAGATGATGAAATTGACCTGGGGTTGGAATTACAAAGAAATTAAAGTTAATTAGGGAGGATTTTACCGATGAAAAAACGTATTGGTGAGTTGGACTATGGAGTACAGAGAGGCGAGAGTATGTATTACTGAGTAACAGCTTGTTATTCAAGTTATTGGAGAGGAAAATGAGTTGAGTAAAAAGAAATAAGAAGCATCTAAAATGTGAAGAGCTATAGGGAGATGAAGGGGTGGTTCTGTTCATTTGAAAAGTAATAAGAGATACTGATGCGCATTGTTCCTAACCCGCATGCAAACAATATTTATAATCCCAAATAACTACTATATAGAAGTGGTAAGTCGGAGTCGAACCTAAGGAGCGGTAAATGTAAAAGGTCAAGTCTAGAAATAGTTGTGGTTGAGGTCTAGAAAAGGGGGGTTCTGAGTAGAGGTAAGCTAAACTAAAGTAAACGAATTGAAAAGCTAGAACAAAGAAACAATGATAGGAAAGGCATTAGGGGGTGTCGGGAAGTCAAAACTAGAGACAAGGACATAAGAGTCGCAAAAATCATCACAAGGTCGATAAAGGGAGGAGCAACCTTTCGGTTTCCCTACCCAACCTAGCCAAAACCCGCTTTCGCGACGAGGAAGCTAAGGTCTCAAGACAAGATTACCCAAACCCCGAGTTTTCCCATATTGATTTGAGTGAGTCAATGCTAACTGAGTTGATCAGGCTAAGTCAACATAACACAATAATCTCATACAAGACAAATCACCACAAAATGCAACAATCTCCATAAAATCAAGGCCCAAATCTAAAGTTCCTCCTCCCTTAACCCGACCCCCTAACTAAAATTTACTCACTAATCATAATAAGCATAACAAAATAGATAACAAGGCTAAGAAAAAGGTAATTCATATTGATCAAGAGGAATGAAAAGTAAATTAGTAATCTAACACAATTAAAAGAACACTACCAAGAACACAACTAAGGAGAAAATAAAATAATAAGACAAGATAAATAAGGGAAACAATAAACTAGAGAGGAAAATAAAAGTACTAAACAAAGGCAAGAGAAAATAAAAGAATACCAACAGTTGAGAAATTCATAAAAGAGAAAGATGAAGATAATAATAATAATAGGAATAGGAAGCTTCAAGGCACCAAGCAAGAATCTTGTCACATAAACCCTTGCAAAACCCCTTGATCTTCAATAAAAACTCAAATCTTCAATAAAGATAATAACTTGATCACCAAAATGAATGATTAACATAAATCAAAAGAGTAATCTTGATCTAATTATCGAGTTTTTCTATGTAAACTACAAAGGATGGAAGCTACACAACTATGAAGGTGATAACTAAACTAAAAATGAAAAAGGTAGAATAAAGATGGAAGGATTGCTAGACTAAAAGATGAAAGGTAGGTTATGAAATGAAAACCTAGGGTAAATTATATATACATAGTCCTTAATGGATCACTTAAACTAAAGCCCAAATCCAATCTTGCTTCATTAGTGAGACTTTTGCCCTATAGGTCTTCATATGGTGAAACTTCACCCTGCGATCAACTGCCATCCACGAGCTAATACCGCCGGGTGAAACTTCACCCAATGAAACTCTTCTCCAGATTATGCATTTGGCGCTTTTTTACCGTCGGGCGAAACTTTACCAGATAGGTGAAAGTTTCGCCCGGTGGTGGAAGCTTCCTGAAGATCTTCGGAGAGGTAAAAATGTCATCGAGCGAAACTTCACCCGGTGACATCACTTCACCCGATGGTCTTCTGACCTCTTTTTTGGTCTCTTTCTTTGTCGATTGATTGGATTGCTTGAACTAAAATTATCTACTCATGCTTAAATTAATTAACTAATAATGATCGAATTTGAATTAAACATAATGAACGCAATAAGAATTAACTACGAAGAACGATAATAAATCTATACTAATAAGTAATAAATCAATCTAAACTACAAAAACAACAATCAAAAGGAAATAACAAAGCATGAAATCAAACAATTAACAAGAGATAAAAAAATAAAGATTAAAACTAAAATTGAAAGATTGATACCGAAGAGTTAGGGCAAAAGCAATGCAAGAAATCCGAATGCAAAAGAACGTAAAACTCTTTACTAGGTTTCTCTCTAATAATACTCTAAACTAAGATGAAACTAAGGTAATGAAAAAGTCAGTATCCAAAACAAACAAAACTGAATGAATAATGATCCCTCTCATCCACAACTGGGCCGAAGAAAAGCAAAGTAAGGGGCCCAAATCAGATCTAAATAGAATCCACGAGCGCGGCCAAGTAGAGGCCAACTCGATCGAGTCAAGCAGTGAATCAATTGAGTAACCTATTAGAGTTCGACCTTCCAATTATTTTGGCCCAGTAAACGAATCATGGCCCAAGTGACATGGACGCAGTCCACTTGGCCATTATGGGGTCTGACTCGATCGAGTCACTGCCTAACTTGATCGAGTTGAGCTGTAAAAACCATTACTAAACTTCTTCTTAAGGCTTTAATCCCCGATTCTCTTCTCGTCTTCCGTTCTTGTTCCCGTCTTAGCTATTCTTGGTTGAAATCTTGTAAATGCGTCAAAAAACGTACCTAACCTGCAGAATAACCCGAGATACGACAGTATCGAGTTTCTGGGAATTATCGACACTAAATGTAAAACTAGGAGAAGAAATTGCGCTAAAACAGTCGTTAGAGGACGATAAAAATAGATATAAAATGGGTTGATCAAGCATCTGTGGTGCGGGTTGTGCCCGACTCTTACAGTTTTGGGCCGTGTTGGCTTAGTGTCCAGGTCCATCTCCCTTGTGGTACAGTCAAATATGAGTGTTAGACTATCCACACCATAATTGCTGGTTATTATGCTTTAATTATAGAATTGATGGTTGTTTTAAGAGAGCCTTTAATTCGATTGTTTAGGCTCCTACTCTATTGCTGTATAAATAGAGCCCTCCTCCCAATCAGAAAATACACACAGCAACAAACCATTTATCACATCTTCCTCTTCTTTTTCCTCAATAATTATCTGGGTTAAGTTTTTGCTATTCCAAATCTCTCTGCCTCGAGTGGTCAGGTCAGTTTGCTGTTGTTTTTACCTTGGAAAACTACCGGTTCGAGTCGATTACCACCACGGTCGAGCCGCAATAGTTTTCAAGTCAGTGGTGGGTGCCACAACACAGCAATTCGGTTCCTACATTAACTTATTTGTCTCTACGTTTACTGTTTTTTCGCCCTCCTGTTTTTCATTGTTGCGTTTATCTCTTGCTAACAATTTGAAAACTATTTAATTTATTTGTAACAATGTCGATTGTTTCCAAAACAATTCCTGACCTATCTAACTGGGAACCTTTTGATGGTAATAACTATAAATGATGGTCACAAAAATTACTTATGTTTTTTAAACAATTGGAGGTCAACTATGTTTTGTTTTGTGATCCACCCGTGTCTGTGTCGTTCGAAAATGTTAAGGTCACTCCACCTTTGAATACTATCCTATCCAAAATTAAGAGTACGTCCATTAAAAAAATGTGAGAAGGATAATAAAACAACTAGGTGCCATATTTTGAATCATATGACCAGCATTTTGTTTGATTTGTTTATGGTTCATAAGTCAGCCAAATTAATTTGGGAATCCTTGGAGAAAAAATATGGGGCTGATGATGTTGGAAAAAATAAATATGTGGTAGTGCAGTGGCTCGATTTCAAAATGGTGGATGATAAACCGATAATGGAACAAGTTCACATATATAAAAACTTATGTGCTGATGTGGTTAATGAAGGCATGAAACTAGATGAAGTTTTTTTAGCTAATGTTTTCTTAGAAAAATTCCCCTCTACTTGGAGTGACTATAATCACCTGAAACATAAAAAGAAAGATTTGTCACTACAAGAGCTAATTATGCACATGAGAAGCGAGGAGGCTAATCGCCTGAAAGATAAATCTCTTAGCATTCCCCTAAACTATGCCCAGGCCAATCTTATTGAATTTGGTGGGTCCTCGAAAAGAGAGAATTTCAAGGGAAAGAATAAAATGAAAGGTGGTCAAGGAAACAAACAATGGAAAAATGCTAAGAAATCAAGCCAAGGGAACTCCACCCAACCAGTTTCAAAAATACAGAAACCTAATCTGGTGTGTTATGTGTGTGGACAACCAGGTCAAAAAAAATATCAATGCCCTCAGAAAAAAAGGTGGTCAGGCCGGCCATGCTAATCTTGCTGAAACAGATGATATCACTGCAGTTGTCGTGGTTGAGGCAAATCTGGTGGCAAATGTTAGTGATTGGATTCTGGATAATGGAACTTCAAGGCATCTCTGTGCTAACAAGGAGCTGTTTGCTGAATTTGAAAATGTAGATAATGGTGAATGTGTCTACATGGGTAACTCCTCCTCCACTATTATCACAGGAAAAAGCAAGGTGTTTCTTAAACTTACCTCAGAGAAAACTCTTGCTCTCAACAATGTTTTGTATGTTCCTACTTTGCGTAGAAATCTAGTGTTTGGTGTCTTGCTAAACAAACTTGGTGTCAAACTTGTTTTTGAGGCTGACAAAGTTGTAATGTCTCGCAATGAGGAATTTGTGGGCAAAGGGTACCTTAGTGGGGGGGGGGGGGGGGGGTATTTATTTTAAATGTTGTTTCTTCTGCTATTAATAGTAATGCTTCAATTAACTTATGCTTATATTGCTGAGTCTATTGATGTTTGGCATGGTAGACTAGGTCATGTGAATGTTGAGTCGATTAAAAGGCTAAAATCAATGTCGCTTATCACATCTTTAACTTCAGAAGTGTTTTCAAAATGTCTTAGTTGTGTACAGGCTAAATTTTCTATAAGAAACAAATAAACCTGTTAAAACTAGGCATACAAACCTTCTAGAGTTTCTTTTTGGTAAAATGTAATTGGTACTAAAAAATCAAACTATGTACAATCTATGACTCTATTTGGACTAAATAAGAGATTTTAGCCAAACTGAGTCATTCTCAGCGAGACGGATTTGAGCCACTTCTCCAATTCTCAAAAAAATGTCATACTTAAGTTTCTAAAAAATAATACTAGGCCTGGTTAATCTACCATCGAGACGACACTGATTTCGCTGCCACAACACTATAAATCACTCCAGCAAGAGCAGCACAATACACATTCTTCTTGGCTCTCGATCCCCTAATTGTGAGGCAGAGTTGCAGCGACTTAAGGAGAGCAACACCCAACTAACCCCTGCAACTGCTTGCAAATCCACACAAGAAGAACAAGTGATCTGCTGTCTCAGTAGCCATTTCACATAAGCAGCATTGCTAACACCATGCTTGTGTAACTTATCTCTCGCGTTCAGGCCATCTCTATAACCCAACCATGCGATAATTTGATGTTTGGGTATAACCCACTTGCCCCTAACTAACTGCGCCCAGTTCACTGTCAGCCCAGAATTCCACAGGAGCTCATAGCCCGTACTAATGCTATACCCGCCACTGCCTTGCTACTGACCAGTCTGAAATTGATCCTTCAAGCCTTCCTTAAGTGTGCATATCTTATTCCATCCCCATGAAACGGAAGCTCCAGGGCTATAATCATGCCACTCTTTACCTTTAAGATAAAAGTGATGGACCCATTTGACCCACGATTTATCTTTTTGCTCATAAACCTAGGACACTAGTTTGCTAATGGCCGTTGCATTCCAGTGCTTTAGCTGTCGCAGTCCCAAACCACCTTCTTTCTTGGGGTAGCATACCTTTTCCCACGTGACCAAAGGCACCCTACTGTAAGTGTCAGTACATTCCCATAGGAAGGTCCTACACAAAGCATCAATTCTAGCCAACACACACTGGGCAAAATGAAAGTCATAGCCCAATATGTGTGAACTAGCGAGAAAAAGATTGAATTACTGTTAGCCACCCTGCGTCGGACAACTTTTTGGCGCCAAATCTACAGATTCTACTGGTAATCTTCTCCACCAGCTTAGAACAGTCATGTCGCGTCATTTTAGTAGTTTGCACAGGAATGCCCAAATACTTGAAGGGCAAACTACCAGTTGCACAACCAGTACTTGCCAAAGCTTTAGCTGTTTGAACCCCAGTCAAACCTGCACAGAACATATGGGTTTTCCCAATGCTCATAGTCAATCCGGATGTCTTTGTGAATGTTGCAAAGGCTCTCATCAGGACATGAAGAGATGTTTGTCCCCCCTTGCTAAATAACAATAAGTCATCCGGAAACATGAGATGTCAAAGCCTCATGGAGGCACATTTGGGATGGTATTTTGAACTTGTAAGTGGAGGTAGCAAACTCCAAGGTTCAGGACAAATACACCATACTTATAGTAAATAGCATAGGAGACATTGGATCCCCTTGACGCAGCCCTCGCTTCCCCGAAAAACACCCAAAGATGTCCCCATTCAGGCTTTCGGAGAAGCTAACAGTCCTCACACCTTCCATAATCCAAGCCTGAAATTGAGGCGGAAAATTTAGAGCATCCAGCATCTAATCTAAAAACATCCACTTGACACTATCATACGCCTTCTGGATATCAATTTTCAATAAGCATCTCGCAGACACAACATTCCTATTATATAAATGTACTAGATCTTGACAAATCAGTACATTCTCGATGATATTCCTTCTAGTAATGAAACCACCTTGCTGCGGGCTTATGATATCAGGCAAGACCCTACTTAGCCTTTTACTTAACAATATTACAATACATTTGTAGACCACGTTGCAGCAGGCAATGTGAATAAATTGCATCACAGATTGAGGCTTAGTGGCTTTAGGGATAAGCGTCAAGGTTATAGCATTTATTTGTTTTAATAGCCTTCCTAACACAAAGAAGTGTTTCACAGCATCCACTACTTCCTCCCCAACAATATCCCATGGTTCCTTGAAAAATTGGCTCGAATAGCCATCCGGACCTGGCCACTAATCTTTAGGAATACTAACAATAATTTCCTTAACTTCATCAGAGGACACTAGCTGGAGCAGCATCTCCCAATGAACTTGGGTGAAGATTTTTCCTCTCTGAACTATATCTTTTTTTAGAGGGATAGTGGGCAAGGATGAACCAAGCAAGGATTCATAGAACTTCATAAACGCTTGATGCACCGTTTCTAAAGTACTCATTCCTCTCCACGAGCATTATTGATGACCTCAACTCGATTCTAAGCACGCCTTGTTCGCAGATATGAGTGAAAGTAAGCAGTGTTCAAATCCCCCTCTTTTATCCAGTTCAATTTCATCTTCTACAGTAGGAAAGCCCTAGAGTTAATTCATACTGACCTAGCAGATTTTTAAGGCACTATGAGCAAAGGGGACAAACATTAATATGTCACTAGAGTGTATTTACTAAAACACAAAAGTGAAGTTGGGGATATGTTTGTAAAGTTTAAAGCTGAGGTAGAAAATCAACTTGATAAGAAGATTAAAAGGGTTAGGTCCGATAAAGGTGGGGAATATGGCTCAAATTATTTAATAGATTTTTGTGAGAAAATGGATTAATGCATGAAAAGAGCCCACCTTACGTACCTCAATCAAATGGAGTAGCTGAATGTAAAAACATAACTTTAAAAGAAATGATGAATACTTTGATTTTGAGTTCTGGCCTTTTCAATGATATGTGGAAGGAAGCGGTTCTTTCAGCTTGTCATATTCTCAGCAACATAAGAAACTAGACAAGACACCCTACGAGTTATGAAAGGGATATGCTCCCAACCTAAGATTCCTTGGAGTGTATGGGTGTTTAGCTAAAGTGGGATTACCTAAATTTAGGAGGCCTACTATAGGACCTAAAACCTATGACTGCATTTTTTTTTGGACATGTTCAAAACATTTATTCTTATAGTTTATGGCATTGAGCGACCGTTCTATCTCCGAAGCTAGGGACGTTGAGTTTTTGAGCATGTTTTCCCATTAAAGAAAGATGTGGTGTCATTGCCTGAGTTGTCTGATATGCCTGATAATCCTGTTGATAGTTCCATGCATGCTAGGAGTAGTACCTCTATTGATCATGATGTCGAACCTAGAAGGAGTAAAAGGCCTAGAATTGAAAAGAATTTCGGCGATGATTTTGTTAAAACTTTCTTAACTGAAAATGTATGTGGTAATTGTGCTAGTGATGAGCTTGTTTCCGCCTTTTTAATGGAAAATGTTCCAAAAATGTTTAATAAAGCTATGAGGTGTATTGATGCTAACTTTTGGAAAGGCGCTATTAAAAAACAACTATCTATTGTTTGGAATCAGACATGGGAGTTAACTGATTTACCAAAAGGTAGTAAGCCAATTTCGAGTAAATGGGTATTTAAAAAGAAACTGAGACCTGACGGTAAAACAGAAAGGTTCAAGGCTAGACTTGTGGTTAGAGGCTTTACACCAAAGAAAGATGTTGATTATCTTGATACTTACTCACCTGTGACCAAGATTTCAACCATTAGAATTCTAATCTCTTTACCTGTTATTCATAATCTTGTGATACATCAGATGAATGTAAAACGGTCTTTGAATGGAGATTTAAAGGAAGATATCTACATGTCACAAACTGAGAAGTTTGTGGTTAAGGGTAAAGAGATTAAAGTGTGTAAACGAAGAAAATCACTATATGGCCTTGTGTAGACACCCACATTTTGACCGCCAGGTGTCTATAGTAGTTCCCGCCAAACACCCGATGATGATAGGACGTAAACGTGCTTTGATAGACTCGGATATGGGCTTGTAGTCATAGACATTTGGCTTAGACATTTTAAGGAGTACAAATCTCACAAAACCAACCTCAAATCCAGGCCCAGTGGGTCGTTTCGAGTCAAATAACACTAATTTGGGTCGAAACCGTCACCAGGGGTAAAACCGTCTTTTAGCGACCGAGTCAAAACACGGTCAAAGATATTTCCCGAGACTTGCGGACTGACCGTGATAATTCACGTGTCCAATTCGGACCCTAACTCCAAAAAAATCAGCCATACAAAAATAATGAACAATTCCGTTTAAGGTAGAATTCGATCTCGAGTATGAATCCTATCCGAGAACTGATTCAAACACTCGACCGAGTGTAAAACACTCGGCCAAGGCACTCCTCAAGTCAGCCGAAATCCCTTTCTTCTTGGCCAAGAAAGCGGAATTCTTATTTCCCTCAAACTCCTACGTTTCCTATCCTAAGCGGTATTCAAACTCTCCTCGGAAACTCCCTATAAATAGGACCTCCCGTCCAACACAAAAGAGACATCAATTACAACGATTTTCCAGCCAATATACACGGTTTTTACACACCCATCACACCGAAAAAAAACAGCCTTACAACACGGTTTACATACAACCCGATAGTTAGCAAATCCCGACACCTTTTCGAAGTCTCGAAATACCGACGAAGCCGGCCAAACCCGACGTCCCAAATCACCCAAACCAATACACCTTAACTCATCCTCATCATCTCGACGCTCCCAAGTCTAAGCTACTTCCCGACGAGCCTTATCCCGAGAAAACAAAGCATGTAGGTTGAGGGTGTAAATCAAACCCGACTCTTCTCTTTTCTCTTCTCTTCTTCTCGTTTTTTTATGGGTCTTTCGTCGGTCTTTTTTATTTTCTTTTCTAATATCTATATTATTAAAAACTATTTTCATATATCGAATATTCTTAAAATATGATATCGATTCTATATAATCGAGTATCGTATCAAAAAGAATTATATTAAGTTTTCGACGAGATCGTTACATTCTCTTAAAATCCTTTTTTCAAACTTTTCGTTCAAAATCTTTTTTTTTACTTTTCGTTCAAAACAAACTTTTTCTCAAAATCTTTTCTAAAATTATTCCGACTATTCGATATCGATTCCATAATCGAATATCGAATACGACGAACATCGCAAATATAAACCGAGTATAAATTAATCGATATTTGTACGCGATTTATAACGATTTTCGACAAAAAATAAAAAGCGGACATACCCGTATGCGAGTCGCGCCCGGTCCAGGCGACTCGCACACGAGTCTGTGACCCGGCCCCTTTTTTTAGCTTTTCGATCGTTTTATTTTTATTATTCTACGAAACGATTTCTAAATTTATATCTTTTCCAAAACTATTCCAAATATTTGATAATCAACTATCGAATATAACGAATATCGAGAATATTAAGTCGAGTACGAGTTATGCGATATTCGTACGCGATTTAATCAAAAAAAATTCCGAAAACCGTTGTCGAAATCAGGCCGCCACGCGACCCGCATGAGTCTCGGGCGAGTCGCGCGGCTCTCGGCCCAAACGCGTCTTTTTCGTTCTTTTTTATTCTTTCTCGAACATCGTTTATTATACAAAACAACGTTTTAAACTATATTTTTCAGATTTCGATTAATATTTATTTTCTCGATTTCATATTTCTTTTCAATATTATTATTTCAATCGTTACTAACCCGTTTTCTCGTGTTTGTAGCAATTTATTCTCTCATATTCTTTTTATCGTTTTATTAGACTAAAACGAACTCACATGCTAAATAACTTTGACGTTAGTAGTTTAACATGCATTAAACGACTTAGCAACCCATTTATTTATTTTTCCTCACATGTCTTAGGAAAATAATCTCTGCATATCATTTCATCGTCGAACTAACGCGTGTACACAAAACCGAACGATATCTTAGTAAAGGCCGCTAAGTGCGGGCGGGGTTGGGTGTTCTCGCTGAACTTCCCAACACGTACCCTCACCCCTTACTCAGAACCATGGTTTCCGGATATCCGAATCCATTGGCAACGAGAGTCATTCAATATACGATTAACCGCTTCAGTCGGCATCGATATCGAACTGCAAAGGGACGAACCCAATAAGCTCTGACATCGGAAATGGGCCAAGCTTTAAGTATGGCCCACTACGACATAGAGTGAGTTCGAACGGTTCCGAATAACCATAAAATTCGGTGGCGACTCCTACTTCGATTTAAAATTCTATTCGATCCATCTCATATGGAAATTCTATCGCCTCCCCAAAACCCGCGCTTCGCCGCGTCGGGGTGGACCTATGTCATGTCCACAATTTGGCGACTCTGCTGGGGATTAACTGATGTGTCACTTACCATCGGCATCCTCAGGGTGAGACTCGAAAAGAAATTGTTCGATTAGTAATGTACACGTTTTAGTTCAATGGTTCATGCATAACCCCGTTCTATCCTGGGCCGGTTACTTGTGACCGACGTCCCACTATACCACGGTGCATTCCCACTTGGATGCACTAAAGACTTCGATGGCGGAACTCGTTTAGGTTTTGCGGCATGTCCTAAGACCCACTCGGCTTAGGGAGTCCGTCCTCAGTACGAGAAAGCCATCGTTGTTGGTATAGACCCTATTAGACCGACCGAGACTTAGACTAAGAGCATACATGGCGTCGTTATACTGTTTCCATGACTACATGCTACTTGATCTTCTTTGGTCTTTTTTCAAAAACCGTCATTTTTTTTTTCAAAAAACTTGCATCTTTTCAAATCCATTCTTTTTTTCAAAACCTGGAAAGCTACCGAATTTAGGACTTATGATTTTGACTCAAAATAGCCTATTTTTAGCCGGTATGCTGTCCAAACCTTTTCAAAAAAAAAGCCCGAAATCTCGGCCCGATAACCCTTTTCTCGATTTTCAAAAAATCGGGCTATCCAATCCGACTTTGCTCGGTTTTCAAATCCAAATTCACTTTTCAAAACCCTGTTCTTCTTAGGACTTCCCGTATTTAGCAGTGTCGGGTATGGTCATAAGTTAGAATCTATAGCGTCGAAACTCCGTCGATCTTATATCACGGGTTTCTACCCCATCCTAGTCCGCCTTATTTGTCAAGGCACGGTCCACCTACGTAGGACAAACTCCTACAAAGGAAAGCTCATTTACACAATCGAGTCCAAAGTCTGGGGATTTCACACACGGATCTTGCTTCGAACGGGACTAGGCCCACTTTGCCAAAACCCAAGGAGAGTCCACCATCCACGAGTCACCCGTCTAGGAGTCGGTCTTCAGTTCCACTCGGGGGCTACCCTTTAGCGGGGCGATCAACCGCGTTTGCTCTAAGGATCAGGTCTTACACGTGTTGGCTCACGTACCCCACTTTTGAGTCACTTAGATGTCGCACCATTTGAGTCCTATCAAAGTCTTTAGTCTCACTCGGGGGCTGTCCTCCACCCGAGCAGTCAACCACGGTCACCTTAAGGGGTACCCTACGTTCATCCTGCACCGGCGTCCTTATGATGCCTTCTTCATGTCGTACCTATGCTAAGAATACTCGAGTCACTTAGGGTTAGGTCACCACGGTTGGTCCGAGCACGTGATACGGTCAAACACGGTCGCCCCCATTTTCGGATTCACCCTTATGCAGCTCGAGTCCAATTCGCAGTCGTTACCTCGTCTAGATAATCAACGTTCGAGTATCCCGGTCCAAGAGTCTTTGTCGACCCGTCACCCCGGGCCGTGTCTAGTTTGACTCCCTCTCTTGCACTTGCGCAGAGCCGAGTTTAGGCGAGTCGTGGCACCCGTCTTTCTCTCCAATCAAAGACCTTACCAAAAAAAAAACAACCAACCGAGCGTCCGAGTCCGGATTTGATTCGAGTCTAAGTCTGAGTTCGAGTCTAGGATACCCTACATCCTCATTTCCAAATCAAAGTCAGAGTCAAAGTCAGTTGTATTCTGTCCTCTTTTTTTCAAAATTCAATAAAATCAGCTTTTCTATTTCTCATACATACTTTCCTTATGTGTTTCCGAGAACATGATGAACACCATCATACACTGTGAGCACACGCACGTGACTATTATAGGCACATCTATAATGACTGCAGGAAACCGAGCCCGTGTTTTCCTTTTACCTATTCCATGTCTGGTATAGAAAGCCACATAACTACCCGTAGCAGGAGCATATCGAATCCTATGACAAATATGGGTAGCCTTCTAGTTTGGGTTCAAGACGGGAGGCAAGCCCACTTTCCACAATAAACACCCTTCCAATAAGACTAACCAAACCCTACCTTAGGTGTTAGTCTGACCGACAAAAAAAAACTGGACAAAAAAAGTCAAAAGTCCAAGAGAAAAAAGAGCAAAAGGCCAAAACAAAAAAGCCGGCCATGATCAAAAAAAGAATTATCAACATCTCTCGACCAGACACGGTCAACTCAAATGAAGAATCCCATGACCGGGGCTAAGAGGTCAACCCAAAGAATTCAAAAAACCATGACCGTAGTGAAAACGATCAATTCAAAATTATCAATACTCATACCATCCAATAAAGGAGAGACAATCAAGCTGGTCAGCTAAACATTTAGCCTTCCCACATTACAACCCTCAAGACCTTCCCGAGACCCAGGCTAGAGACAGCCCAAAATTTTGAGGATTCAAGCTCCATAGGATACCCCTAACCATTAGGGCCAGACATGGAAATCAGATCCCGCATTATCAAACCTGCCCAATCGAAGCTCGATCCATTCTACTCGACTTCCCCTTTACACAACAGAATTCTCAATCACCATATGCAAATCCGAGAGCAAAACTCGTTAAAATCCCCGAGAGCAAAACTCGTTAAAATCCCCGAGAGCAAAACTCATCCCCGAGAGCAAAACTCATTAAAATCCCCGAGAGCAAAACTCATCAAATCCCCGAGGGCAGAACTCGTTAAAATCCCCGAGAGCAGAACTCGTTAAAATCCCATCCCAATTCTTCTCATTCAAACCAGTTACCAGCCCCAAACAAGGGAACTCAACTTGCAGTCGGCATAGAACATGCCCAAATAAGTTCACACCACCTCTGGGGGCTACCCCGGAGAACGCTCACAATCACAGGATCAACATCCTAACTATTCTAGCCCTTTGATCAAGTCATCACTGGGAATGCACCTAGCCTACACCATCGCTATGGCTAGTTACACACAAAGCCCTAGTAAACTAGGCACCATTATATATCTTTCAATCCACTGAACTACGGCTTGGTTTGATTTCAGTAACACGTGAATACGTAGGCAGCCTTTCAACAAGGGCACAACCACCCACATTGACACACATTCAAAAAGCATCATCATTCCGGTCACGACACTGTCATGTTCTCAGCAGCTAGCTTTGTCATCCTGGGGGCTTCTCCTAGGCAGAAGTTCTCCATCCACTCACATAATCCAAGTGCTTTCAAAATCTAGCCACCTTTCTATAGTGTGTCCTAGTACTTGGCTCAGCCGAAGACAAAAATCTGTCAGGACTCGAGGCAATACCCACTTTGGAAATGTACCCAAAAATCAAAGATTCGAAAAGAACACCAGTCTATAGCATTGCTACTACTGGGTCCTATCATTAAAGAGTACATATCTTTCCCATTCCGAGGATTCGACCATGTTGTCACTCGCCTAGTCTACGGAATAGCGCAGCTTAAGAGTCTTGTCATATTAGGTGGCCCATCCCCTACAGAGTCACGGTCCAACCCTTAGAGAGTCCAGTCGTCTCTGTCAACTCGTCCTCTCGCGTCCAGAGTCGAGGCTGTCGGTATATCTCTCTCTTCAAATTCTTATGTGCAAAACTCAGCCATTTGAGAAAATCCTTCTCCTAGTCACCACGGGAATAGGAATTTTTATCACACTTCATCTAGGCATACAGGCCTAACCAGGAAATTCCAGGAATCCGTGTCAGAATCCGATTAGGAATCAAAGTCATCCCAAGCATCCTTATTTCCAAACTTCCAAAAAAAAAAATCAGCATTCTTCTTTTCAAAAATTTTTTCAAAAAAAAAATCATCTTCCCCAGCATGAGTCGGTGTTTCGCCTAAATGTTACATGCAATATGTTATGTGTCGGCATACAGGTACACCCAAGACTCCCAAAAATTCTAAGTTCCCCGGTGGAAAAGCTCATGTAAGCTCCCGCGCAATTCTAAGACAGGATACATCTGCGAACAGGTATACCCATGGCTTCCTAGGCAAGCTCCCACGACATTATCAACCCAGGTATTATTTCTATTCTGTGGCTGGCGGGCCCTTCACGCAGGTCTAATGGACCCTAAACGACCCGATCGGAAGTCTGCCAGGTTTTAATCCTTGATTGACCTGGTAGCTACTCTGACTTTTGCCTTGTCCAAGCCTCAGTCAGAGTGGGGGCTCTGTAGACACCCACATTTTGACCGCCAGGTGTCTATAGTAGTTCCCGCCAAACACCCGATGATGATAGGACGTAAACGTGCTTTGATAGACTCGGATATGGGCTTGTAGTCATAGACATTTGGCTTAGAAATTTTAAGGAGTACAAATCTCACAAAACCAACCTCAAATCCAGGCCCAGTGGGTCGTTTTGAGTCAAATAACACTAATTTGGGTCGAAACCGTCACCAGGGGTAAAACCGTCTTTTAGCGATCAAGTCAAAACCCGGTCAAAGATATTTCCCGAGACTTGCGGACCGACCGTGATAATTCACGTGTCCAATTCGGACCCTAACTCCACAAAAATCAGCCATACAAAAATAATGAACAATTCCGTTTAAGGTAGAATTCGATCTCGAGTAGGAATCCTATTCGAGAACCGATTCAAACACTCGACCGAGTGTAAAACACTCGGCCAAGGCACTCCTCAAGTCAGCCGAAATCCCTTTCTTCTTGGCCAAGAAAGCGGAATTCTAATTTCCCTCAAACTCCTACGTTTCCTATCCTAAGCGGTATTTAAACTCTCCTCGAAAACTCCCTATAAATAGGACCTCCCGTCCAACACAAAAGAGACATCAATTACAACGATTTTCCAGCCAATATACACGGTTTTTACACACCCATCACACCGAAAAAAAACAGCCTTACAACACGGTTTACATACAACCCGATAGTTAGCAAATCACGACACCTTTCCGAAGTCTCGGAATACCGACGAAGCCGGCCAAACCCGACGTCCCAAATCACCCAAACCAATACACCTTAATTCATCCTCATCATCTCGACGCTCCCAAGTCTAAGCCACTTCCCGACGAGCCTTATCCCGAGAAAACAAAGCATGTAGGTTGAGGGTGTAAATCAAACCCGACTCTTCTCTTTTCTCTTCTCTTCTTCTCGTTTTTTTATGGGTCTTTCGTCGGTCTTTTTTATTTTATTTTCTAATATCTATATTATTAAAAACTATTTTCATATATCGAATATTCTTAAAATATGATATCGATTCTATATAATCGAGTATCGTATCAAAAAGAATTATATTAAGTTTTCGACGAGATCGTTACATTCTCTTAAAATCCTTTTTTCAAACTTTTCGTTCAAAATCTTTTTTTTTTACTTTTCGTTCAAAACAAACTTTTTCTCAAAATCTTTTCTAAAATTATTCCGACTATTCGATATCGATTCCATAATCGAATATCGAATACGACGAACGTCGCAAATATAAACCAAGTATAAATTAATCGATATTTGTACGCGATTTATAACGATTTTCGACAAAAAATAAAAAGCGGACAGACCCGTATGCGAGTCGCGCCCGGTCCAGGCGACTCGCACACGAGTCTGTGACCCGGCCCCTTTTTTTAGCTTTTCGATCGTTTTATTTTTATTATTCTACGAAACGATTTCTAAATTTATATCTTTTCCAAAACTATTCCAAATATTTGATAATCAACTATCGAATATAACGAATATCGAGAATATTAAGTCGAGTACGAGTTATGCGATATTCGTACGCGATTTAATCAAAAAAAATTCCGAAAACCGTTGTCGAAATCAGGCCGCCACGCGACCCGCATGAGTCTCGGGCGAGTCGCGCGGCTCTCGGCCCAAACGCGTCTTTTTCGTTCTTTTTTATTCTTTCTCGAACATCGTTTATTATACAAAACAACGTTTTAAACTATATTTTTCAGATTTCGATTAATATTTATTTTCTCGATTTCATATTTCTTTTCAATATTATTATTTCAATCGTTACTAACCCGTTTTCTCGTGTTTGTAGCAATTTATTCTCTCATATTCTTTTTATCGTTTTATTAGACTAAAACGAACTCACATGCTAAATAACTTTGACGTTAGTAGTTTAACATGCATTAAACGACTTAGCAACCCATTTATGTATTTTTCCTCACATGTCTTAGGAAAATAATCTCTGCATATCATTTCATCGTCGAACTAACGCGTGTACACAAAACCGAACGATATCTTAGTAAAGGCCGCTAAGTGCGGGCGGGGTTGGGTGTTCTCGCTGAACTTCCCAACACGTACCCTCACCCCTTACTCAGAACCATGGTTTCCGGATATCCGAATCCATTGGCAACGAGAGTCATTCAATATACGATTAACCGCTTCAGTCGGCATCGATATCGAACTGCAAAGGGACGAAGCCAATAAGCTCTGACATCGGAAATGGGCCAAGCTTTAAGTATGGCCCACTACGACATAGAGTGAGTTCGAACGGTTCCGAATAACCATAAAATTCGGTGGCGACTCCTACTTCGATTTAAAATTCTATTCGATCCATCTCATATGGAAATTCTATCGCCTCCCCAAAACTCGCGCTTCGCCGCGTCGGGGTGGACCTATGTCATGTCCACACCTTGAACAAGCACCTAAACAGTGGTACGAAAAATTTCACAACACTTTGATTAAAGATGGCTACATAACTAACAATTCTGATTCGTTTGTATATTCAAAGATGTTTGGATCAGATTGTATGATTATTTGCATGCATGTTGATGACAGGTTAATACTTGGTAATAATTTATTTGTTGTGAATAAAGTCAAACAGTTTTTGTCATCACAATTTGAGATGAAAGATTTTAGGGAAAACAGACGTTATCTAAGGAGTTAAGGTTATTCAAAACTCTAATGGAATCGTCCTTAGTCAATCTCATTATGTGCAAAAAGTGTTCAGAAAGTTTTAACTACTTTGATGTTGTGCTTGCTAAAAACTTCCTATGATCCTAGTTTACATTTATGTAAAAACTTGGGTGAGAGTGTCTCCCAAGAAAAACATGCTAAAATTATAGGAAGGGTGATGTTTCTCATGAACTGCACTCGGCTTGATATCGCTTATGTTGTAGGTAGGGTAAGTAGATATACTTATAACCCTAATAATGAACACTGAACTGGTCTGCATCGTTTGCTTCAATACCTAAATGGTTCTTGCGGTCTATGTTTGCATTATGGTAAATATCCTGCTGTGTTAGAAGGTTATTGTGATTCAAATTGGGTTAATAGTAAAGAAGAGATCAGTTCAACTAGTGGTTATGTCTTTACAATAAGTGGAGGTGCTATCTCGTGGAAGTCTTCAAAACAGATTTGCATAGCAACTTCCACTATGGAATATGAGTTTATTAACCTTGAGTTAGCAAGGCAAGAGGCAGATTGGCTGAGAAAATTGCTAGTAGACGTATCGTTGTGGGAGGGGGACAGGTAGCGCCAGTCTCCTTACATTGTGATTCACAAGCAGCAATTGGTGTTCCTAAGAATAATGTCTATAATGGCAAGAGAAGACATCTTCGAATCGGGCATGGTGTAGTTAAACAACTTCTGAAAAATGAAGTGATTATTATGGACTATGTGAAGTAATCTTGCTGATCTCTTCACTAAAGGGTTGCCAAGAAGAGTTGTCCCTGACACGTCGAGGGGGATAGGACTTAGGTCCTTAAGTCAAAACAGTGTATGATTTGACATGGACTAAAGTATCTATCCCTACGATATTTAACAATCCATAGCCTTTATGGTGGTGGTGTTTGAGAAGTTGATAAACGTCATTTTAGTCATTATTTACCCACATTTATTTACTTATTCGGGTCAATTTTGTGTGCTCAATTGATATTATAGCTCAATATTGGTTATTATACGATATTAAGTGTTAATGATCGTCTTAGTAATAGTTATCATAATAAATGTTATTTCTCGTAGAATTTGGTATTGTTTTGTCTCGTTTCTATTTTGTAGGTACCGATTCGAGAATAATTGAGAAGAGACGAGTCAAAATCGAATCAAGAAACAAATACAGGTTAAGATGAGTAAGAATCAAAAGAGCAAAGAAATAAACGGACCAGGACCAACCCCATTCACGGGCCAATCCAATTAATTGAAGAGGGGGGAGTGAGTTTGAGAAAAAGGTAAGAAAAGGAAGGTCGTAAGATAGAGGGGAGCGGTAGGCAGCCACACACCGCAGCAGAGGAGTAGGAGTAGAGTAGCAACAGAAGAATTGAGGGAGCCATTAGGGTAGAATACGGCAGCAGTAGCATAGAGTAAAAAAATCTCATCCTTGGTTTGTTTTCACTTTTTTAATTAGTTACACTTTTATGGTTATTAATTAATTAACTCTTTAATCTATGATCAAGTTTTAATCTTTCTACACTACATTCTCCTTCATTTATACGATTCTTCATTTTAATTTGGTATATTTTCTTCTTCCTTTCTCATCTTTGTTATTCTTTAATGTTTATTAGATATAGATAATTTTATTGTTTAGTTAGCTTAAAGTTTATTTCTTTAATGTTTCATATTATGACTAGAGTAGTGGGTAGCTTAATGGGTTAACTTTTAATCATATTTGAGTAGTGGGTTTTGTGGGTTTGTCTCGTTTTGTGAGTTTTATTGTGATTTTGACGAACTTGTCGATTATTGTTGGTAATCTCCGTTGATTGTGATTTGGTATGATTTACTTGTCTTGCCATGATAGGTTAATTATATTGTATTGAGTTTTCATTGGTGTGGGTCGACCTAGTAAGCCGGTTACGACCGTCCGGGGTATGTAGATAGAGACTCGAGAGAGCCTTTCTCATGCTAATTACCGACCATAATGGACTCATTTATGAACTTCGATAACTCTCTTGAGGCTACTTCGTTGACCTTGACCTTAGTCCCTTTAATCTTATTGTTTGATTAGCTTAGCTCACTAGTTTAGAACTCTCTTCAATCCAAAAGTTCTTCTCCTTCGACTAATACCTTAGCTAGACCGAGACCTTCATTTATCTACACCGTCCCTGAGAAATTCGACCCGACTTACTCTCGACTACCCAAGTTTAGGATTTGTTGGTTTTTACTTTGATCGATCGTGCTCGCGATAAATCCCCATCATTAAATTGGCGTCGTTGACGGGGATTGTGCTTAGTTAGATATTTGTCTTAGTTTTGTTTTAGAATTAGACTTTCCTTTTCTTTAAAAATAAAATAAAATTAGTTACTACCTTGTTTTGTATATATTTGTGTGTTCCTTTATTATCTTGTCACTTTTATTTCTTGAATCTTCCCCCTCTTTCTTATCTATAACCTTTTCTTGCCGACCATAGTAGACCAAATCCTGACTTATTTTCCTCTCCCATTAATATTGGGGTTTTTGAGGGTCCTTGCTTCGATATTGAGCCTTATTTTATTGATCTATATTGTTTCCTTTTTTTCTTAAAGATGGAGCTAAGAGATGGTTGCGCTCACAACCTCCTAACACCTTCACCTTATGGAACCCACTAGCCTTTGCATTTCTTAGGGAATTTTTTCCTCCCTCGAAGATTGCCAAATTTAGAGATGAGTTTGTTAACTCTGAACAAGGCGAGTTTGAGAGTTTGAGTGAGTCTTGAAATAGGTTTAAGGATTTTTTGAGAGCTTGTCCAGTTCATGGCATCCCACTTTGGCTAACCACTTCGACCTTTCTTCAAGGTTTGTTTCCTAACCAAGGAGACTTAATCATTTTTTAATCGGAGAGAAAAATTCAATGATTTGGAAGATGATGAAGTTTCTGGTTTAATTGAAAGAGTTTCTAATGTTATTGACCAATTGGGATTTAGGAGAGTGAGGTCTCAAATTAGAAAACTTAGAGATAACTCACCCATGATTTCTTTGCAACATGAATTAAGTGATAGGGTAGACTCTTATTCTCTTGATATTGTACATGACTCTCATATTAGTCAAGTTTCTTATCCCTTTGTGAATGTGAATGATATGCATGCTATTTCATCTACTTTTACATCTTGTGGTGATTTGGGAACTACTTTTAATGCAGTTCCTTCTTGTTCTTTTCTACCTCTTATTGATGATGAGGAGGAGGATGATGATTTGCATGTTGTTCAATATGTTCCTCAAACCGCTTTGAATGCTAACATGGTGAATACTGTTAACGATGATTTGCATGCTATTAATTCTTGTAGACCGACTTGCCTTCCTTTAACTCAACTTCCACATCTCCTTGTCCAACTAACACCTCTTGTTGTGAATGACTGTGAGTTGGAATGTGTGCTTTTTGAGGAAAATGTGTGCTTGAATAAGCTTAATAATCTTTGTAGAGAAGAAAACCACGAAGATCTTAGCTTGTGTGAGTTGGAGGGCGTATCATTTGAGGTGAATTATGAAAGTTTGGAAATGGAGTTGAATAAAGGAGAAACTCTTGAGGATGAGAGGAAAGAGCAAAGAGAAGATAATGAGATATTTGATTATGCTTTGAGTGATGAGATTGTAGATATTGAGGATATATACTTGGGATTGTGAGGTTGATTTCTTTGAGGAACCAATTTTTGAGAAATTTGAGCTTTTCCCTTATACGGATCATGAGTCTCTTTCATCCATTAATGCCTTGGATCTTATTTCTCTTACTTCTTTATTTGAGTTCATGCTTGTAGATGAGGATTTTGAAACTTTTTTAGAAGAGTTTGTGTTAGCTTTTGATTTGTCACTCGATGGTTCTTTGATTGAGACACTTGAGGATGGAGAGATGATTAACACCCTCACTATGAGTGAAATCGGGAAGAATGATTGTGTGAGTGCCTCTCTTCTTGTGAGTTTGAAATCGAGTGATAAATTTTGGATATTTGAGATTTCGATTACCAGTTTTTTCCACAAACCATTCACTAGCTACCACGCCTATATCTTGGTTTTGTGGATTGTCTTGCCTGCCTCACTGTGACCATTTTGGTGAGGATTGTTCTAAAACTTATGACAAGTTAATGAGATTGTTGTTTGGGTATTTAGATGACTTCCTTGTTTGAATTGTGTTTAGTGTATATATTTCCTTTTTAGTTTGTTTTCTTCTTGTGTGTAGGTGTTCATTTGTGATCTTGAAGAAGTAACAACAAGATGGTGGATAAAAGATAAAAGATCAAGAATCATTCACCAAGTGATGAAAGATCGAGCATGAAATGGTAAATTCTTCACCCACCCTTTCTTTTCTCCCTCCCTAGTCTTAAACATTGAGGATAATGTTTTGCTTAAGTGTAGGGGAGAGTTTGTTGCTTATTGGATCATACTTTGATTGATTTAGGTGAAAAATTTGGATTTGGTGGTGTGATTTTGTTGTAAATATGAATTTGTGTTGTGTTGAGATGTTAGAAGTAGTCTGGTAATGTTGCTCCTTGTGAATATGTGTTGTGGATTTTTTATTTCTCTTTTGTGTGTGTTAGTTTTGTCTATTGTTTTGTCAAAAAGTTTCAAAAACACCTAAAAATTTAAAATTTCTACTATTCCAAAGCTCTCTGCCTCAAGCAGTTGAGTTAGTTTGCTGCTGTGTTCAACTTGGAAAACTATCGGTACGAGTTGATTACCACCACACTCGAGCCACAATATAGTTTTCAGTTCAGTGGGCGCGGGTGCCACGACACAACAATTCGGTTCCTTCATTAACTTATTCGTCTCTACGTTTTCTGTTTTTCGTCCTCCTTTTTTTTCATTGTTGCGCTCTTCTCTTGCTAACAATTTGTAATATTGAAATTGGAGGATGTAACAAATTTTTCATATTACACGACTTCTATAATATTGCTTTGTACGTGAGTAATTATTATTGAAAAAATAAGTCTTTTTTTTTATTAATTTACGAGATAAGGGTCACACTTATCTTTTTAGTGTTATACTTTGATTTTCATGAGACAGATCCAACTTCCAATTAAAGATCCACAGAGAATTTTTATTTGCAATTTCTTGAAATGTTTTGTGTTACAATTTTCATATTAAGTTAGCTCTACTAAGCGTAAACCTTACATTATTTAAAAAAAACATAAGCTAAAACTAATTTACTCAACGAATAATTGTATCAAAAATACACGAGATACGTGTATAACATGATAACAGATACAGGTCAAACATGCATGTATCTTTGCATTAATTTTCATGTGTGTATACTTTAATTTTAAGGGTACACTGTGTACACTTTTTTCGTATTATAAGTTATTTGTGTTAAAAACTGAATATCCAAATAAGATTGTCTATATAATTCTTTTATTTATACCCGTGCAAATTTGCACGGGTATTAATTAACCTAGTGTTTCATATATTTCAGGTTACATGTTCATAAGAGAATATATTTTATTATTACAAATAAGAAAATAATTTGTGTACAAAATTTAAACATCTCAAAATTATACTCCGTATATGTTTTCAACAAAATTAAATATTCACATCATGAAATTAAATAAACATTTTCCAGAAATATATATGTGTAGACACCCACATTTTGACCGCCAGGTGTCTATAGTAGTTCCCGCCAAACACCCGATGATGATAGGACGTAAACGTGCTTTGATAGACTCGGATATGGGCTTGTAATCATGGACATTTGGTTTAGACTTTTTAAGGAGTACAAATTTCATAAAATCAACCTCAAATTCAGGCCCAGTGGGTCGTTTCGAGTCAAATAACACTAATTTGAGTCGAAACTGACACCAGGGGTAAAACCGTCTTTTAGCGACCGAGTCAAAACCCGGTCAAAGATATTTTCCGAGGCATAAAATATGCCGTGTCATCCCGCCAATCCGGTTTGAACTCGAATACTACAAAAATCAGCCCAAAAAATAATAAACAATTCCGTTTAAGGTAGAGATCGATCTCGAGTAGGAATCCTATCCGAGAACCGATTCAAACACTCGACCGGGTACAATTACTCGGCGAAGTAGCATGAATCAGCCGGTTTTCTCTTTCTTCCTTCACAAGAAAGCGGAATTCTTATTTCCCTCAAATTCCTTCGTTTCCTATCCTAAGCGGTATTCAAACTCTCCTAAACCAAGGTCGGAAACTCCCTATAAATAGGACCTCCCGTCCAACACAATTAACAACGATCATACATCAGAAATCATCAGAAAAACAACAATAAACCCCGAAAAAACAGCCTCATAACACGGTTTTCATACAACCTCGATATCTAGCAAATCCCGACACCTTTCCGAAGCCTCGAAGCCCCGAGAAACTGTCCCACCGTCCGGCCAAACCCGACGTCCAAACCACCCACCTAAACCGACACCCTAAACTCATCCTCATCATCTCGACGCTCCTAAGTTTAAGCCACTTTCCGACGAGCCTTATCCCGAGAAAACAAAGCATGTAGGTTGAGGGTGTTTCAAATCCCGTTTTTCTCCCTTTCACAATTTTTTGTCAAAATTTTTTTGTCACGATTTTTTTGTCACAATTTTGTCACAATTTTTTTGTCACGATTTTTTGTCACAATTTTTTGTCACGATTTTTTTTGTCACAATTTTTCTGTCACAATTTTTTTTACGATTTTTTTTTCTGTCACAAATTTTTTTGTCACAATTTTTCGTCCAATTTTTGTTCTTTTTCCAAAACAATTTTCAAAACGTTTTCCAAAATCATTCTAACTATTTGATAGCGATTTCATAATCGAATATCGAAAATATGAATCGGGTATAAATTAATCCATATTTGTACGCGTATAAAAATTAACGATTTTCGACAAAGCAAAAAAAACCGAACAGACCGCCACGCGAGTCGCGCGCCTGTCAGGCGACTCGCGCGGTGGCCTGGTTGGCCGGGTCCTCTTTTTTTCGTTTCCTCGCTTTTCTATTTTTTTTTATTCTCTTCGAGTCTGATCAACACATTTTATATCGTATTTTATTGTCCCCGACAACCGTTTTTAAGCTTTTCTTCTTCCATAATTATATGTTTAATGTCGATTTCTATTAGAAAGTCGATACTGTCGGTTCTCGTGCTATTTTGCAGGTTAAGTGCAATTTCGAACATATTTAGGAGTGATAGCCCAGATAACCGAGACGAGGACGAAGGACGAGGAAGAAAACGAAAAGCCGAGAAGCAAATGAATTTGTTAATGACGAGCTCAGCTGCACCCACTCGATCGAGTGGTGCTAAGCACTCGATCGAGTGCCAATTTCCGTGATAAACCAACCTGCAAATACAGATCCACTCGATCGAGTGCACGCATGTACTCGATCGAGTGCCTCGCATTCAGGCCGCAAATTGGGTTTTCTTTTATTTAGAATTTTGGGCCTGCTTTGTAAGTCCAACTGAATTCTTTTAAATCAGTTGGAGGAGGATTGTCAGAGGGACTTTTCACTTTTGACTTTTGATTTCGATCAGAGAAAAACATTACGTTAGTTTTGGCTAGAATAGAAATTACGTTCATTCCGCTTTTCCTTCACAAGATTCATCGTATTCAGTTCTTCCTTTTCAGATCTCAATTTCTTCAGTATCGCTACTTAAATTTTGATTTTAATTTTAATTTCCTTTCTCTAGTTTAATTCTTGTTTTAATTCCCTAGTTTAATTCTTGTTTTAATTCACCCTTAGTTTTCGTAGTTATCTGATTTCAGTCTCGTAGTTTGATTTGATTCGCATCCATCATGGTTAATTGCAATTCACATTCCGTTAGTTTATTTACGATTATTATGAGTAGCTAAATTCTATCTAGGGTTTGAGGGGATCGATGGGTGTTAATTGGGTTATAGAAAATTGACCTGTCTCTGATCATATGAACTGTCGCCTGAATGTTGTTTTAATTCTGATTGATTAATTACTGGCCAGGATTAATTAGTTAGTATCACAATTAGGACTTTTCGCCGACCGGGTTAAGGACTAATTAGGTCACGACATTTTGGGTAGACTAGCTTAATTCTAGCGACCGCAGGTTAAGTTTAGTTCTAAAGTTTGTAGTAGTACCGACCGGACCTACACCTTAGACAGTTCGATTATTGACCTGCTAGTTGACTCCCTGACCTGATTGACATTCATTGTGAACCTGAGACCCTAGACCTTTTTTATTATTGATTTATCCTATAGCAGTTAGTTGTTAGTCCACTTAAAACAAACTGAAAAACAGTGACCTGCAATCTTTAGTCTAGACCTTAGAGCAAGTATTTGAGTCCCGTCTCCTTGAGGTTCGACCCCTACTTCATTATCTACACTAGTTAGTGAACCTTAGGGCATCTTTGATTAGGGATACGACTACCCTTGTCAAATTTTGGCGCCGTTGCCGGGGAGACGGTGTTATTTATTTACTTGTTTTGTGTTTTAGCCTTTTGATTGTTTGTCTCGAGGAACTTCAGTTCCTTGAGACCGTTTCTCACATTTCTCCTGTAGCTTCCTCGTATGCCCAGGTCCTCTCGAATTTCAGGCTACATACCACCATTCGATCCTGAACCAGAGAGAACTCTCCGCAGGTCTAGGAAATTCTACAAAGAAATTGCTGAGACAGAAAGATCAGAATCAGTGGAACATTCGGACGACGAGCACATATCCGAAGCACTGTCCTTTGAAGAGGATAACTCCACTACTGCCCCCGAGACACCGCTAGTCAAGATGCCTCCCAAACTTGCTAGCCATTCCAAGCCGGAGCAAAGTGCCCTACCGAAACCGTTGAAGAGGCCCACCGCCACTACGGGTACGTTCGAGATTCGCCCCGCCTTTATTACATTGGTGGAGCGAAATCAATTCGGTGGAGGCCCCGATGAAGACCCGGCGAAGCACATGAAGCTCTTCACCGATTATTGCTCAACTATACCACTCCCCGCGGGAGTGACTCAAGAAGAGGTGATGGAGATGCTATTCATGTTCTCCCTACGCGATAACGCAAGAGACTGGATCACGGATTTAGACCGCGTTTCTGAGGGAATCACAGATTGGAACTCCCTAGCCTTAGCTTTTTATAAGCACTACTACACGCCGCAGAAGACCAACATGTTGAGGAGTCAGATTACTAACTTCCGACAGACATCTCACGAGAATATCCACGAGGCGTGGGTAAGGTTTAAAAAGCTAGTCAAGGAGTGTCCACATCACGGATTCGAGGTATGGTTTTTGTGCAATCAATTCTATAATGGTTTATATGACGATTGCCGAGCTACGCTCGATTCTGCAGCTAATGGCAGGTTCCAAAACAACGTTGATGATGATAAAGCATGGAAGTTGATTGAAGATATGGCTACTCATCACTCACGTTGGGGAAATCCACGAGGTAACACCCGGGGAAATAGTGGTGACTCCGAGTCATCAAATGCCATAGTTAGCCACCTAGCCGCTTTAACTAAACGGCTTGATTCCATGGAGCTTGCTAGAACCCAAAATCAACAACAACAGGGCGGTATGTACCAAGTTAATGCAATGGCCGAGGTTGTTTGTGAGAATTGTGGGAATACGGGTCATTATGCCCAAGAGTGTGTGAGTTTGGAAACGGCGAACGCATTCCAATCCATGAGACCACACCTCCCTTACGTGAACCAACCGGGCAACGACAAGTCATTGTTGTCTTATAGGAGTCAAAACGTCCTTAACCCACCACCACCCGGCGGTAACAAAACCGTCCCATATGTAGCACCCCATAACCGACCCTCCCAAAGCCATAGCAATAACCGACAACAATTCCAAGGAAGGCAACAAAATTGGGGTAACCAACAAAATTGGGGGAACCAACAATGGGGCAATAACCAACCTTGGGGTAACCAACAAGGGTGGGGGAACCAACAACAATTTCAGCCGGTCCCACAAAACCAAAACCAAAACCAAGCCCAAGCTCAAGCTCCAACCAACACCGAGTATGCGGAGATCAAAGCTTTATTGATGCAAGGGATTCAAAGTCATAATAAGCTAGAAACCCAAGTCAACCAGATACTTGCACATAACAAGATCCTAGACACCCAAGTAGCACAACTTGCCACCCAAAAGCAAGTTAGGCCACCGGGTAGTCTACCTCCTCAAGGCGAGCAATCACATGAGCAAGCAAATGCGATCACATTGAGAAGCGGAACCCATTACGATGGTCCGAAGATGCCCGAGGAGTATGTTGTGGTTGATGAGACGGAGTTGGAGAAGCAAGAGCTAAAAGAAGAAGCACGTAGCAGGCCACGGATGGAGGTCACTCGATCGAGTAACACCGCCTCACTCGATCGAGTAGACCCCCAAAAACCAACCAGAGAGCGATCACGTAGTCAACTCGACCGAGTCACACCTGACTCGATCGAGTTTGGAGTCACTCGACCGAGTGGTGTCACCCCACTCGATCGAGTTGACCCCCAAGAACAGATCAGAAACCTCCCAGTGATACCACTCGATCGAGTGCAGTCAGGTGACTCGGCCGAGTATACTGAAACTCGACCGAGTCAGCCTGAACTCGATCGAGTGAAAACCGTAACACCTGACTCTTCTACTTTTCATCCCCAGGTCTCAATTAAGGATGCTAATTCTTCTCAAGCATCCTCGTCTCAAGTCAAGGAGCCTGCAATCCCGATCATACTTCCATTTCCCCACCGACAGCGTAAGACAAAGCTTGATCAACCGTTCGGTAAGTTTATGGAAGTCGTCAAGAATCTGCAGGTAAGTGTTCCTTTTACTGATTTGATCACTCAAGTTCCTGCTTACGCGAAATTTATGAAAGAAATACTAACTCGTAAGCGGTCTTTTAGTGAAACTGAGACAGTTGCTTTCACGGAGGAATGCAGCGCGCTACTACAAAGTCGTACTCCGCCCAAGCTCAAGGATCCAGGGAGTTTTTCTATCCCTTGTACTATAGGGACATTAGCTATCGATAAGGCCCTGTGTGACTTAGGAGCTAGTGTCAGTGTCATGCCGTATTCTATCTGTCAGAAATTGAATATGGGTGTTTTAAAATGTACTAATATGACTCTACAGATGGCTGATCGATCGGTCAAATATCCTTTAGGTGTTTTAGAGGATGTTCCGGTCCAAGTGGGGAAATTCTTTATTCCCGTAGACTTTGTCGTCTTAGACATGGCTGAGGACGCCATAATACCTATTATCCTCGGTCGCCCTTTCCTACACACGGCGGGGGCGATCATCGATGTCAAAAATGGGAAGCTCACACTCTCCGTAGGAGATGACACCGTGACTTTTAGTCTCGATCATGCTCTTAGGAAGCCCATGATAGAGGAGTCCTGTTATAGTATAGATGTCATTGATTTGGAAATAGAAAGCTATATTGACGATTATCTTGACAGGGACCCTTTGGAGAAATTGCTGACATCCGGCGATGCTGATGCCGAGAAGAGATCATGGAGCACGGAAGTGGACGAGCTGGAACGCATGCTGAACGGAAAGGAGGGCACTATCGAGAAGGTATACAGTCTCGGCACCCCTAAAAAGGAAGTCGAGGTAAGTAAACCTGAACTAAAACCCCTTCCCCCGAATCTGAAATATGCATTCTTAGATGATAAGGGTCTAAACCCCGTAATTGTCAACGCTGCACTCACAGATAGCCAACTTTCGGAGTTGTTAGTCATCCTACGACGACATAAGAAGGCTATTGGGTACAGTATTGATGACTTATGTGGTATTAGTCCCGAGTTTTGCATGCATCGCATTCACTTAGAGGGGGACCATAGACCATCCATTCAGGGACAACGTAGGTTGAACCCGAACATGCAGGATGTGGTTAGGAAGGAGGTTATGAAACTCCTAGATGCTGACATTATCTATCCCATTTCCGACTCTAAATGGGTTAGTCCAGTCCAAGTGGTCCCTAAGAAGGGCGGGACCACGGTTATCACGAACGAGAGGAATGAACTTATTTCTACTCGATTAGTGACTGGATGGAGAATGTGTATTGACTACCGTAAGCTGAACGTAGCTACTAGGAAAGACCATTTCCCACTCCCCTTCATTGACCAGATGCTAGAGCGTCTTGCTTGCCATAAGTACTTTTGTTACTTAGATGGCTACTCGGGATTTTTCCAAATCCCAATTCACCCGGACGACCAGGAGAAAACAACATTCACCTGTCCCTATGGCACCTTCGCATACCGAAGGATGCCTTTTGGCCTTTGTAATGCCCCGGCCACTTTCCAACGTTGTATGATGTCCATATTTTCGGACCTTATCGAGTCTGTCATGGAAGTCTTCATGGATGACTTCAGTGTGTACGGCACTGATTATAATGCATGTTTACTTAATCTTTCACGGGTCTTGCAACGTTGCGAGGAGACCAATTTGGTCTTAAACTGGGAGAAGTGTCACTTCATGGTGACCGAGGGGGTCGTTTTGGGTCATCTAGTGTCCGAACGTGGCATCCAAGTGGATAAAGCGAAGGTCGAGGTGATTGAGCAATTACCATACCCCGTTAATGTTAAGGGTGTGCGGAGTTTTCTTGGTCACGCGGGTTTTTACCGCCGTTTCATCCAAGATTTCTCCAAGATTGCCAAGCCTCTGACTCAGCTGCTCCTCAAAGATGCCCCGTTCGTCTTTACTGACGAGTGTGCTCGAGCTTTTGACAGGATTAAGCAGGCTCTTATTTCCGCACCTATTATCCGAGCTCCCGATTGGGAGCTGCCATTCGAGGTTATGTGCGATGCTAGCGATTACGCTGTAGGAGCCGTGCTCGGGCAAAGGAAAGACAAGGCTTTACATGCGATCTACTATGCTAGTCGGACGTTAGATATGGCGCAGATCAATTATGCTACCACGGAGAAAGAGTTATTGGCCATCATCTATGCTCTAGACAAGTTTCGGGCCTATCTCATTGGCTCGAAGGTGATAGTGTATACGGATCATGCAGCCTTGAAGTACCTTCTAGCGAAGAAGGAGGCAAAACCGAGAATTATTAGATGGATCCTATTACTGCAGGAGTTTGATTTGGAGATCCGTGATAAGTCCGGGGCCGAGAATGTCGTAGCCGATCACCTATCCCGGCTAAGATATGATGGTGGGGATCTTACCCCAATTGACGATTCATTCCCCGATGACCATTTGCTCGCTATTACCATGGACACTCCATGGTTTGCTGATTATGCCAACTTTCTAGTTGGAGGTGCTCTACCTCCCGACCTTCAGTATCAGCAGAAGAAGCGGTTTCTACATGACGTGAAGAGGTATTTTTGGGACGACCCGTATCTTTTCCGAGAATGTGCAGATGGCCTATTTAGGAGGTGTATTCCTGAGAGTGAGGTACATGCTATCCTCACTAGATGCCACTCCTCCCCTTATGGTGGGCATCACGGTCCTTCAAAGACCTTTGCGAAGGTAATGCAATCGGGCTTTTATTGGCCCAATATTCTCAAGGATGCCACCACCTTTGTCCGTTCTTGCGACGCATGCCAACGAACGGGAAATATTTCTCGGCGACACGAAATGCCGCAAACCGGGATTCTTGAGGTAGAATTATTTGACGTTTGGGGTATAGATTATCAAGGACCGTTCCCTTCTTCTTATGGGAATCGGTATATTTTGGTCGCCGTCGACTATGTTTCGAAGTGGGTGGAAGCCATCGCTTCACCTACTAACGATGCGAACGTGGTGATCCGGCTCTTTAAGAAGACAATATTCCCGCGTTTTGGGGTCCCACGGGCTGTTATTAGTGATGGTGGTTCACATTTTCATGAACGCCAACTAACTAAGCTATTGAAGAAATATGGTGTTCACCACCGTACCGGGCTAGCCTATCATCCACAAACTAGTGGACAAGTCGAGATCTCGAACCGTGAGATCAAGTCTATTCTCGAGAAGGTTGTCCATACCTCGAGAAAAGATTGGAGTTCGAAACTCGATGACTCTCTTTGGGCTTACCGGACCGCATTCAAGACTCCTATCGGGACATCCCCGTATAGGCTTGTTTATGGCAAGGCTTGCCATCTACCCGTAGAGCTCGAGTTCAAGGCTATGTGGGCCTTAAAGGAGCTCAATCTTGATCCAAAACTAGCCGGAGAGAAGCGCCTCATGCAATTGAACGAACTAGATGAATTCCGTCTCCATGCTTATGATAGTGCGAGAATTTATAAGGAGCGGACCAAAAGATGGCATGATAAGCGCATCATCCCCCGAGAGTTCCATGTCGGCGATAAGGTACTTTTATTTAATTCCCGACTTAGACTCTTTCCCGGGAAACTTAAATCCCGATGGTCTGGACCGTTCACGGTAACTGAAGTGAACAAATTTGGGTCGGTTACACTCACTACCGACAAGGGCGAAATATTCAAGGTGAACGGTCAGCGCCTCAAGCTCTATCACGAAGGTGCATATGTCGGTGTCATAGAGGCCATGGACCTCAACGACACTCTCGATTCCACCTAATCCAACTGAGGTAAACCGGTCGAGCGGGACCGTAAAAACCAGCGCTAACCGGGAGGCAACCCGGCACCACTTGTATAAATGTGTAATTTCCCTTTCCGCATTTTTTTTTTCTTATTTTTTTTTTATTTTTTTTATTTTTTTAGCTTGGTAGCTCTACTTGGGAGTTATTTTTAATTATCGAGTGAGGATGAGGGAATTTTACGGTTTAATTGATTTAATTTCAGGATTTTGAAGCAATTTAAAGAATAAAAAGAGAGAAGTAGCAGGTGCAGTGGTCACTCGACCGAGCGGCCTATGCACTCGGTCGAGTGCCCTGACGAAGAGGCTTCTGTTCAATTTTCAGTAGTCACTCGACCGAGTGGCCTATGCACTCGGCCGAGTGCCCTGACGGAGTGGTTCTGCCCAGTTCTCAAGGGGTCACTCGATCGAGTGGGTCATTCACTCGGTCGAGTTCCCCTGAACCGGGTCCATAACCGGTTTAGAACTCTTTTATTTGCTTCTCATTCTTTTTTTTTAAATCAGTTTCCAATTAAAACCCCTCCCCCCTTACTAGTCTTAAGAACCCTAAAACCCCAAATCACTCAATTCACTCCTATTTCATCAATTCTTGACCAAATTTCACAATTTTTGCTTCTAAATTGCAATTGGGAGCGGTTATTTGTGTTTCTTGGTGTTGATTTCTGAAATTTTCGTCCCTTTCTCCCCTATTCTCGTCACTTTCGTCTCTTCTAAAGGTATATTCTGGGTTTTTGATTTTCTTGCTTCTTTTCTTAGTTTTATGGTATAATTTCATCCTTAGTTATATATTAATCTCATTGCATGCTTGATTTTGTGTTAATTTCACCACTTTGTGCTCAAAAATCGATTTTTGTGTATGGGGTCTGATTTTGGCCGAAAATTTGGTATTTTTTGTGAGATTTTTATATGATTGTGTTTTGTTATTATGCTATAGTCATGTCAGGAAGAAGGAATCCACCCCGGAACAACAACAGGAACAGGAATGCAAGGCAGCCGGCTGTTCAGCCTGTGCCAGGTTACGAAGAAATTGTGTGCAGGGACGAGGCCCAGAGAGCTCGTTTGGTTGAATTGATACCTAGGTCGATGGAAGCTACCCGGTGCTGCTCGTCACAATTTACAATCGAGCTCGGTTTGAACGAGCAATTATTGCACCTCTTGTCCATGACCGGATTCGGTGGCTTATGGACACTTCGTGAGTTATCTTACCGAGTACTCACTTTAGAATTCTTAAGTTCATTTGAGTTTGTTAGACGAGATAACATGATATCCTTTCGGTTGAACAATGAGGAGCATTCCATCCCCCTTAGTGCTTTATCCGAGTGTCTCAGGCTTACCTCTAACTAGAATGAAGACATCCTAGACATTCCCGAGAATTCGAAAGCACCTCCCTACTTCCACTTATTTTCGGACCGTCGTGCAAGTGTCACCGCTATGGCACTCAATGCCATCCCACACCCTACTATCCGCCTCTTCTTGCGGATTTTGAGTCATGTGGTTTTTCCACGCTCCGATATGAGTAAACTTCACTCATTGGAGGTGTTGATTCTAGGACACTACCTGAACCCCTTTAGGAAATCCCTAAAGGCATTCAGTGCACCCGGTATGATTTGTGTCGGTATCGAGCGCCAGATCAGTGGATCTGGACCGCTCGGTTGTGGAGCCATTGTCACCGCGCTAGCAAAGCGCTATATTATGGGTTTTGGGGAAACAATCACTTTTGAGAGTCTCACCGACCGAGTCCCCTTGCTAGACCGTAACTACCTCTTCTCCACTTTGAAGTGGATTCGGGGCAATCCCCCGGAGTTTAAGTGGCGCGTCCGTGACAAGATTTGGATGAAACTTCCGGTTGTCGAAGGGACAATCCTACCACCACTCCTCGCCTTGCAACCCACTCCCGCAGGCGAGGACACACCCGACCCGCCGAGCTACCTCATTCCCGAGGAGCTCTTCATTTTTGACGAGGGCGTTCAACCCCCTCGACGTAGGGTTCGTGTAGAGACTGAACCCGATGAGACCGAGCCCCCCAGGGCCACACACACACACACCCCGACTTTCCCGTTCCAGACTCCGGGTGCCGAGTTTCCGCACCCGTATCCGTTTATGTATGATCCAGTTTACGAGCACCAGCGACGGGTACACGAGGGGATTAACCAGAGCATCGTCAACCGGGAGATCCACGAGTTCATGCTTACTCAAGGAATCTCGACGCCTCAGCACCCGTCTTACTGGAGAGGTCCGGGAGATACTAGTGGTATTTTCCACGATTATGGGGTTGATCCAGCTGCTTGGGGTCCGGACTACGGCCACACCTACGGCGGCCTAGGAGCACAGTGGTTGAGGGACTTGCGACAGTCGGGTCAGCAGGGTGGTACTGGCGGCGGCCAGGGCGATACTGGAGCCGGTCCATCTGGGACCGGTGGAGATGATGAGATGGCTGATTAGCCGGTTTGGGGAGCTACCATTGTATATACGGTACTTTCTTTCCTTTTTATTTCTGTTTTTATTGCTTTCCTAGATTTTTTTTTTTTTTTACTTCCCCTTAGGTCGAGTTGTCCTTAGGATTGGCTGTGGATTTGTTTGTCATATATGCTGTAGAGTCACATTGAGGACACTGTGACATTTAGGTTTGGGGGAGAATTTGTGTGTTTTTGTGTGCTTCTATTTTCTTTTGTGTGCTTTCTTTAAAAATCCAAAAAAAAAAAAATTGAAAAAACAAAAAAAAAAAAATTTCAAAAAGATTTTATTTTTGTGTGTCTTGCGTCCGGTGTGAAACATGCAAAACGGCGATGATGACAATGCGTTTTACTTGATTTTTCCTAATTGACAGCTGACTCCGTACCTGAATGCATGTAATACTTGAGATGAGATGATTTTAATATGATTGCCTATTAAACTATTAATTGCCAAATGAGTAAATTTGACCATTTTGTCGGCAAACCACAAAAATTCTGAGAATTTAGAGCTTCCTAGGCCAGTAACATCTATAACTGGTCTCATTTATAATTAGGAATTGAGTGGTTTCTCCTTATGGAATGTGTAACGTTAATTTGCATACATATGACATCCGTCTCTTGATATTGAATACGTGTTTGGTTTGAGGAGAAGGTACATGAGGAAAGGCATTTCCGTTTTTGATGAGCTCCACATAGCCAAACGACCCATTTTTACTACCCTGTAGATTTAGGTTAGTTTCCCTTTGTTCAACTCGTTTCAGCTTTTGTAAGCTTGTTTTCATGATTTTTATATCAGTTAGCTACAACCCAGAATAGCCTACCTTACCAGGACAGTCGCAGTGAACGTAATTGGAATCACCCTGATCATATTTTGGGATTTTTACATCTTTTGGATCGTAGTGTGTAATATTATTGTGCGACCTTGTATTCGCCTTCCCCTTGTCTGAATTGAAAAAAAATATAGAAGCATGAAAAAGAAAAAAAAAAGAAAAAAAAATGGAATTAGAAAAAGAAGAAAAATTCCAAGAAAAGAAAACATATATGCTTCTTATAATATTTTGGGGAACGGTCGAGATGTTGAAACTAGAATTGAATTATAATTAGGAGGATGGCAAAATTCCCTCTTATGCTCTTTTGAGTCTTATTTCTAGTTAGTGGCCAGAATTCACAGTTGAGATTTTTGGATGGATAGTTTTTATTGTGTAGCTGCGACTACTGGTCTTAGCCCCACATTTCCATACGTGCTTTAAGCACAGTCCATTTTATTCCCTCACATATAGGCCACCCCTTGTAAGTCCTTGACATGTACTATGGTCTTGATTGGTGGAACACGTATTTGATTGGGGAGATTGATTTCATATTCAACTGCATGCATATTTCATAAGTCGAGTGAGTGTCTTTATTCTTTCCTATCTTCACATATATACTTACCCGTACTTATGAGTGTCGAGCGACAACTGTAAGGAAGTCCGACATTATTGGTCTTGCAAGATTGAAAGTTTGGCAGGCAATGGTTTGATTATGGCATGATTATTGATCTCGTTGCATTCTTGAGCATAACGTGTTTTCTCGTCGGTTTTAGTCGATTTTAGGAGAATGATTGTAATTCAGCTCTGAGTCGTGTTTCACATCACTTGTCCTCGTTTGTATATATTAGTTGTTTGCTTGAGGACAAGCAAAGGTTTGGTTTGGGGAAGTTTGATCAACACATTTTATATCGTATTTTATTGTCCCCGACAACCGTTTTTAAGCTTTTCTTCTTCCATAATTATATGTTTAATGTCGATTTCTATTAGAAAGTCGATACTGTCGGTTCTCGTGCTATTTTGCAGGTTAAGTGCAATTTCGAACATATTTAGGAGTGATAGCCCAGATAACCGAGACGAGGACGAAGGACGAGGAAGAAAACGAAAAGCCGAGAAGCAAATGAATTTGTTAATGACGAGCTCAGCAGCATCCACTCGATCGAGTGGTGCTAAGCACTCGATCGAGTGCCAATTTCCGTGATAAACCAACCTGCAAATACAGATCCACTCGATCGAGTGCACGCATGTACTCGATCGAGTGCCTCGCATTCAGGCCGCAAATTGGGTTTTCTTTTATTTAGAATTTTGGGCCTGCTTTGTAAGTCCAACTGAATTCTTTTAAATCAGTTGGAGGAGGATTGTCAGAGGGACTTTTCACTTTTGACTTTTGATTTCGATCAGAGAAAAACATTACGTTAGTTTTGGCTAGAATAGAAGTTACGTTCATTCCGCTTTTCCTTCACAAGATTCATCGTATTCAGTTCTTCCTTTTCAGATCTCAATTTCTTCGGTATCGCTACTTAAATTTTGATTTTAATTTTAATTTCCTTTCTCTAGTTTAATTCTTGTTTTAATTCCCTAGTTTAATTCTTGTTTTAATTCACCCTTAGTTTTCGTAGTTATCTGATTTCAGTCTCGTAGTTTGATTTGATTCGCGTCCATCATGGTTAATTGCAATTCACATTCCGTTAGTTTATTTACGATTATTATGAGTAGCTAAATTCTATCTAGGGTTTGAGGGGATCGATGGGTGTTAATTGGGTTATAGAAAATTGACCTGTCTCTGATCATATGAACTGTCGCCTGAATGTTGTTTTAGTTCTGATTGATTAATTACTGGCCAGGATTAATTAGTTAGTATCACAATTATGACTTTTCGCCGACCGGGTTAAGGACTAATTAGGTCACGACATTTTGGGTAGACTAGCTTAATTCTAGCGACCGCAGGTTAAGTTTAGTTCTAAAGTTTGTAGTAGTACCGACCGGACCTACACCTTAGACAGTTCGATTATTGACCTGCTAGTTGACTCCCTGACCTGATTGACATTCATTGTGAACCTGAGACCCTAGACCTTTTTATTATTGATTTATCCTATAGCAGTTAGTTGTTAGTCCACTTAAAACAAACTGAAAAACAGTGACCTGCAATCTTTAGTCTAGACCTTAGAGCAAGTATTTGAGTCCCGTCTCCTTGAGGTTCGACCCCTACTTCATTATCTACACTAGTTAGTAAACCTTAGGGCATCTTTGATTAGGGATACGACTACCCTTGTCAGAGTCTTACATAAAAAGCGACTTTCGCGACATATTTCGATAAATACCTTTTTTTTTTGACCTCGGTCAACGCGTGCTAATCCATCACGTGACATAAATCTTTTCAAAAATCATGCATATTATTTATTTACATCTTTATTCGATTTATTCAACCGTTACTAACCCGTTTGCTCCTTCTTTGTAGCGATTTATTTTTATCGTTTGTTTTATTAGACTAAAACGAACTTCACATGCTAAAATAACTTTGACGTTATTAGTTTAATATGCATTAAACGACTTAGCAACTCATTTATTTATTTTTCTCACATGTCTTAGGAAAATAATGTTTGCATATCATTCAACCGTCGAACTAACGCGTGTACGTAAAAAACGAACGATATCATAGTAAAGGCCGCTAAGTGCGGGCGGGGTTGGGTGTTCTCAATGAACTTCCCAACACGTACCCTCACCCCTTACTCAGAACCGTGGTTTCCGGATGTCCGAAACCATTGGCAACGAGAGTCATTCAATATACGATTAACCGCTCAAGTCGGCATCGGTATCGTAATGCTAAGGGACGAACCCGATAAACTCTGACATCGGAAATGGGCCAGGCTTTAAGTATGGCCCACTACGACATAGAGTGGGTTCGAATGGTTCCGAATAACCATAAAATTCGGTGGCGACTCCTACTTCGATTTAAAATTCTATTCGATCCATCTCATATGGAAATTTTATCGCCTCCCCAAAACCCGCGCTTCGCCGCGTCGGGGTGGACCTATGTCATGTCCACAATTTGGCGACTCCGCTGGGGATTAACTGATGTGTCACTTACCATCGGCATCCTCAGGGTGAGACTCGAAAAGAAATCGTTCGATTAGTAATGTACACGTTTTAGTTCAATGGTTCATGCATAACCCCGTTCTTTCCCGGGCCGGTTACTTGTGACCGACGTCCCACTATACCACGGTGCATTCCCACTTGGATGCACTAAAGACTTCGATGGCGGAACTCGCATGGGTTTTACGGCATATTCTAAGACCAATTCGGCTTAGGAGGTCCGTCCTGATTTGCGAGAATGCGATCGTTGTTGGTATAGACCCTATTTGACCGACCGAGACTTAGACTAAGAGCATACATGGCGTCGTTATACTGTTTCTATGACTACATGCTACTTGATCTTCTTTGGTCTTTTCAAAAACCGTCATTTTCAAAAACCCGCATCTTTTCAAACCCATCTATTTTTCAAAACCCGGAAAGCTGCCGAATTTAGGACTTATGATTTTAACTCAAAATAGTCTATTTTTAGCCGGTATGCTGTCCAAACCTTTTCAAAAAAAAAAGCCCGAAATCTCGGCCCGATAACCTCTTGCTCGGTTTTCAAAAAAAATCGGGTCTTCCAATCCGACTTCGTTCGGTTTTCAAATTCAAATTCTCTTTTCAAAACCCTCTTCTTCTTACGACTTCCCGTATTTAGCAGTGTCGGGTCTTGTCATAGGTCGTAAGAGTCTATAGCGTCGAAACTCCGTCGATCCTACATCACGAGTTTCTACCCCATTCCAAGTCCGCCTTATTTGTCAAGGCACGGTCCACCTACGTAGGACAAACTCCTACAAAGGGAAGCCCATTTACACAATCGAGTCCAAAGTCTGGGGATTTCACACATGGATCTTTCTTCGAACGGGACTAGGCCCACTTTGCCAAAACCCAGGGAGAGTCCACCATCCACGAGTCACCCGTCTAGGAGTCGGTCTTCAGTCCCACTCGGGGGCTACCCTTTAGCGGGGCGATCAACCGCGTTTGCTCTAAGGATCAGGTCTTACACGTGTTGGCTCACGTACCCCACTTTCGAGTCACTTAGATGTCGCACCATTTGAGTCATATCAAAGTCTTTAGTCTCACTCGGGGGCTGTCCTCCACCCGAGCAGTCAACCACGGTCACCTTAAGGGGTACCCTACGTTCATCCTGCACCGGCGTCCTTATGATGCCTTCTTCATGTCGTACCTATGCTACGAATACTCGAGTCACCTAGGGTTAGGTCACCACGGTTGGTCCGAGCACGTGATACGGTCAAACACGGTCGCCCCCATTTTCGGATTCACCCTTATGCAGCTCGAGTCCAATTCGCAGTCGTTACCTCGTCTAGATAATCAACGTTCGAGTATCCCGGTCCAAGAGTCTTTGTCGACCCGTCACCCCGGGCCGTGTCTAGTTTGACTCCCTCTCTTGCACTTGCGCAGAGCCGAGTTTAGGCGAGTCGTGGCACCCGTCTTTCTCTTCAATCAAAGACCTTACCAAAAAAAAAAACAACCAACCGAGCATCCGAGTCAGGATTTGATTCGAGTCTAAGTCTGAGTTCGAGTCTAGGATACCCTACATCCTCATTTCCAAATCAAAGTCAGAGTCAAAGTCAATTGTGTCCTGTCCTCTTTTTTTCAAAATTCAATAAAATCAGCTTTTCTATTTCTCATACATACTTTCCTTATGTGTTTCCGAGAACATGATGAACACCATCATACACTGTGAGCACACGCACGTGACTATTATAGGCACATCTATAATGACTGCAGGAAACCGAGCCCGTGTTTTCCTTTTACCTATTCCATGTCTGGTATAGAAAGCCACATAACTACCCGTAGCAGGAGCATATCGAATCCTATGACAAATTTGGGTAGTCTTCTAGTTTGGGTTCAAGACGGGAGGCAAGCCCACTTCCCACAATAAACATCCATCCAATAAGACTAGCCAGTCCCTACCTTAGGTGTTAGTCTGACCGACAAAAAAAAAGCTGCACAAAAAAATCAAAAGTCCAAGAGAAAAAAGCAAAAGGCCAAAACAAAAAAGCTGGCCATGATCAAAAAAGAATTATCAACATCTCTCGACCAGACACGGTCAACTGAAATGAAGAATCCCATGACCGGGGCTAAGAGGTCAACCCAAAGAATTCAAAAACCCATGACCGTGAAACGGTCAATTAAAAATTATCAATACCCATACCATCCAATAGGGGAGAGACAGTCAAGCTGGTCAGCTAACACCACATTTAACCTTCCCACATTACAACCCTCAAGACCTTCTCGAGACCTAGGCTAGAGACAACCCAGAATTTTGAGGATTCAAGCTCCATAGGATATACCCCTAACCATTAGGGCCAGACATGGAAATCAGATCTCGCATTATCAAAACCTATCCCGATCAAAGTTCGAGCCATTCTACTCGACTTTCCCTTTACATAACAGAATTCACAATCACCATATGCAAATCCGAGAGCAAAACTCGTTAAAATCCCCGAGAGCAAAACTCATCAAGTCCCCGAGAGCAAAACTCGTCAAATCCCCGAGAGCAAAACTCATCAAATCCCCGAGAGCAAAACTCGTTAAAATCCCTGAGAGCAAAACTCGTTAAAATCCCCGAGAGCAAAACTCATTAAAATCCCCGAGAGCAAAACTCATTAAAATCCCCGAGAGCAAAACTCATCAAATCCCCGAGAGCAGAACTCGTTAAAATCCCATCCCAATTCTTCTCATTCAAACCAGTTACCAGCCCCAAACGCGGGAACTCAACTTGCAGTCGGCATAGAACATGCCCAAATAGTTCACACCACCTCTGGGGGCTACCCCGGAGAATGCTCACAGTCACAGGATCAACATCCTAACTATTCTATCCCTTTGATCAAGACATCACTGGGAATGCACCTAGCCTACACCATCGCTGTGGCTAGTTACACACAAAGCCCTAGTAAACTAGGCACCATTATATATCTTTCAATCCACTGAACTACGGCTTGGTTTGATTTCACTAACACGTGAATACGTAGGCAGCCTTTCAACAGAGGCACAACCACCCATATTGACACAAATTCAAAAAAAAAGCGCCATCATTCCGGTCACGACACTATCATGTTCTTAACAGTTAGCTTTGTCATTCTGGGGGCTTCTCCTAGGCAGAAGTTCTTCATCCACTCACATAATCCAAATACTTTCAAAATCTAGCCACCTTTCTGTAGTGTGTCCTAGTACTCGGCTCAGCTGAAGACAAGAATCTGTCAGGACTCGGAGTGATACCCACTTTGGGAATATACCCCAAAAATCAAAGAATATCCAAAAGAACACTAGTCTACGGCATTGCTACCACAAAGCCCTGTCGTACGGAAACAGTCCCATTCCGAGGATTCGACCGTGTTGCCACTCGCCTAGGCTACGGAATAGCGCAACTTAAGAGTCTTGTCATCTTAGATGGCCTACCCCCTACCGAGTCATGGTCTAACCCTTAGAGAGTCAAAGTCGTGTCTGTCAACTCGTCCTCTCACGTCCAGAGTCGAGTCTGTAGGTATATCTCTCTCTTCAAATTCTCATTTTAAAATTTGCAAAACTCAGCCATTTGAGAAAATCCCTTTCCTAGTCACCACGGGAATAAGAATTTTTATCACACTTCATCTAGGCATACAGGCCTAACCAGAGACTTTAGGAGTCCGTGTCAGAATCGGATTAGGAATCAAGTCATCCCAAGCATTCTAATTTCCAAAAAAATCATTTTCTTTCCAAAAAATCAATCAAAAATCATTTCTTCCCTAGCATGAGTCAGTATTTCGCCTAAATGTTACATGCAATTTGTTATGTATCAACAGACAGGTACCCCAAGACTCCCCGAAGAATTCTCAAAGACTCCCCAGTGGAAGGATCATGCAACATTTCTACTAAGGAATCGGGATGTATCTGTAAGCAGATACACCCAGAGCTTCCAAGGCAAGCTCCCACGCAATTCCAAGACGGGATGGGTTTGTAAACAGACCCACCAAAGACTTTTTAGGAGAAGTCCCCGCGCTATTCCAAGATGGGATGTGACACCCAAGACTTTTTAGAAGAAGTCCCCGCGCTATTCCAAGATGGGATGTGTCTGTAAACAGACACACCCAAGACTTTTTAGGAGAAGTCCCCACGCTATTCCAAGATGGGATGTGTCTGTAAACAGACACACCGAAGACTTTTTAGGAGAAGTCCCCGCGCAATTCTAAGACAGGATGTACCTATAAACAGGTATACCCATAGCTTCCAAGGCAAGCTCCCGCGACATTATTAACATCAACCCAGGTATGATTTCTATCCCATGGCTGGCGAGCCCTTCACGCAGGTCTAATGGACCCTAAACGACCCGATCGGAAGTCTGCCAGGTTTTAATCCTTGATTGACCTGGTGGCTACTCTGACTTTTGCCTTGTCCAAGCCTCAGTCAGAGTGGGGGCTCTGTAGACACCCACATTTTGACCGCCAGGTGTCTATAGTAGTTCCCGCCAAACACCCGATGATGATAGGACGTAAACGTGCTTTGATAGACTCGGATATGGGCTTGTAATCATGGACATTTGGTTTAGACTTTTTAAGGAGTACGAATTTCATAAAACCAACCTCAAATTCAAGCCCAGTGGGTCGTTTCGAGTCAAATAACACTAATTTGGGTCGAAACCGACATCAGGGGTAAAACCGTCTTTTAGCGACCGAGTCAAAACCCGGTCAAAGATATTTTCCGAGGCATAAAATCTGCCGTGTCATCCCGCCAATCCGGTTTGAACTCGAATACTACAAAAATCAGTCCAAAAAATAATAAACAATTCCGTTTAAGGTAGAGTTCGATCTCGAGTAGGAATCCTATCCGAGAACCGATTCAAACACTCGACCGGGTACAATTACTCGGCCAAGTAGCATGAATCAGCCGGTTTTCTCTTTCTTCCTTCACAAGAAAGCGGAATTCTTATTTCCCTCAAATTCCTTCGTTTCCTATCCTAAGCGGTATTCAAACTTTCCTAAACCAAGGTCGGAAACTCCCTATAAATAGGACCTCCCGTCCAACACAATTAACAACGATCATACATCAGAAATCATCAGAAAAACAACAATAAACCCCGAAAAAACAGCCTCATAACACGGTTTTCATACAACCTCGATATCTAGCAAATCCCGACACCTTTCCGAAGCCTCGAAGCCCCGAGAAACTGTCCCACCGTCCGGCCAAACCCGACGTCCAAACCACCCACCTAAACCGACACCCTAAACTCATCCTCATCATCTCGACGCTCCTAAGTTTAAGCCACTTTCCGACGAGCCTTATCCCGAGAAAACAAAGCATGTAGGTTGAGGGTGTTTCAAATCCCGTTTTTCTCCCTTTGACAATTTTTTGTCAAAATTTTTTTGTCACGATTTTTTTGTCACAATTTTTTGTCACAATTTTTTTGTCACGATTTTTTGTCACAATTGTTTGTCACGATTTTTTTTTGTCACAATTTTTCTGTCACAATTTTTTTTACGATTTTTTTTTCTGTCACAAATTTTTTTGTCACAATTTTTCGTCCAATTTGTGTTCTTTTTCCAAAACAATTTTCAAAACGTTTTCCAAAATCATTCTAACTATTTGATAGCGATTTCATAATCGAATATCGAATACGACGAATATCGAAAATATGAATCGGGTATAAATTAATCCATATTTGTACGCGATTTATAAAAATTAACGATTTTTGACAAAGCAAAAAAAACGAACAGATCGCCACGCGAGTCGCGCGCCTGTCAGGCGACTCGCGCGGTGGCCTGGTTGGCCGGGTCCTCTTTTTTTCGTTTCCTCGCTTTTCTATTTTTTTTTTATTCTCTTCGAGTCTTACATAAAAAGCGACTTTCGCGACATATTTTGATAAATACCTTTTTTTTTACCTCGGTCAACGCGTGCTAATCCATCACGTGACATAAATCTTTTCAAAAATCATGCATATTATTTATTTACATCTTTATTCGATTTATTCAACCGTTACTAACCCGTTTGCTCCTTCTTTGTAGCGATTTATTTTTATCGTTTGTTTTATTAGACTAAAACGAACTTCACATGCTAAAATAACTTTGACGTTATTAGTTTAATATGCATTAAACGACTTAGCAACCCATTTATTTATTTTTCTCACATGTCTTAGGAAAATAATGTTTGCATATCATTCAACCGTCGAACTAACGCGTGTACGTAAAAAACGAACGATATCTTAGTAAAGGCCGCTAAGTGCGGGCGGGGTTGGGTGTTCTCAATGAACTTCCCAACACGTACCCTCACCCCTTACTCAGAACCGTGGTTTCCGGATGTCCGAAACCATTGGCAACGAGAGTCATTCAATATACGATTAACCGCTCAAGTCGGCATCGGTATCGTAATGCTAAGGGACGAACCCGATAAACTCTGACATCGGAAATGGGCCAGGCTTTAAGTATGGCCCACTACGACATAGAGTGGGTTCGAATGGTTCCGAATAACCATAAAATTCGGTGGCGACTCCTACTTCGATTTAAAATTCTATTCGATCCATCTCATATGGAAATTCTATCGCCTCCCCAAAACCCGCGCTTCGCCGCGTCGGGGTGGACCTATGTCATGTCCACAATATAACTTTTAAAATAAAATCCGTGAAATTTCACGGGTCCGAACCTAGTGTGCTTACAAACAAGGACTTTGCTTACCCATCGGCTTTTTTATTTCTAAAATTAAGGTAGCTAAATATACAAAAAAAAATACCTTAAACATATTTGCTATAAAATAGAGGCATATAGACGCTCTCCTTTAGAAAAATCAAAATGAATGAACATATAATTAAACAATATCATTTAATCATTCTATACCTTCTAAAATTTTTACAAATCCCCAAATCTATAAATAATGAGAAACCAAATTATCAAGATTTTGTTAGCATTCTTTTTAATTGGAGAAGCAAAAGGATGGGCACTTGGACCAACACGTTACGAGTTTAACATTGAGAATGCAATGTCCGATGGTATTCTAAATGTACATTGTATGACAAATGACGATGATCTCGGCCTTGTTCGATTACCGGTTCATAACAATTATACGCACGGGTTTCAAACTCAAATGTTTAAGGCGACACGGTATTTTTGCGAGCTTATAGCTCCGGGGCGGAAGTACAAGGAGTTTGATACCTTTCGTGACATGATAGAGTTTGTTGATCACGAATGTGGAGGACGACATTGCTTTTGGAAGGCAATGGATGATGGTATTTACTTGTTTCATATTCAGAAAATTAAGTATTCTAAGAAGTATGATTGGGATACGTATAAATCTACTGATAAGGAACCAATGGAGACAAAATGATAATACGAAGTCATTTTGACTTGTGATGTAGTCATGGCGGACGATTAATTTGCCAAATGATTTTCATTGAAATAAGTCTTCAGTGAAATCGACTTAACAATCTTTACAAAAACTATCTAATCATTATGTGAGATGTCTACAAAATCTTATTATGAAACCATTTCATATGAAAAATGGTCTTTACATATTGTGGGCATATTTGGTCATATACATCAACATGGTTGTTTAGATAATGAAAATACAAAATTTTAAATAAAATGTCTTATTATTTCTAATATTGTATCAATTTGATTAGCATAATCATGTTTTACGGTGCAACATTATCTGAGAGCATCCACCATGGAGAGGATGAACCATTTTCTTAACCCTCTCTTTCTTCTAAGAGGAAATCATCTTCATTGTGAGATATATGTTGAATGTTCTCTTAACAAGAGTAATTGAGTTACTTCCTCTAATTTTAGAGGATTTTAGATGAAAGCAAACATTGACCATTGTGCCTAATAACAAATCATCATTTGGCATGTGGATAAATATCTTTTGTTTTTTTATTTTATAAAAGTTAAGAGTCTTAATAAAGTAAAACAAATAATAAAAAAATATATGGAAGAGGTCCTCTCCCTTGTGTGAAAAAATGAGGGGGACAAGGATGAAGATATAAGAAATAAGATGGAAGAAAGAGAAAATGAGGTTTCAAAATGAGAGAAGGTGATAGACATAGTATGAGGAATAAAACATCCTCTCCATTGTGGATGGTCTGATGTTGGTGATATTTATAGTTATAGATGATAATATATTTTAGATCATTCTTAAAAAAAGTACTCCCTCCATCAAAATGAATTATTTACGTTTGTTTTTTTGACACTATTTATAAGGTGAAGTAATCTTTAATATAATTTTTAATATACTCCCTCTCATCCATTCAATCCTTTACATAAAATATTTCACCACAAATATTAGGGTATTATTGGCAAATCAAATACTTTTATGACTCCATCAAACTTAAAGTAAGAAAAAAAAATAGTGGCATTTTGTGTAAATAAAGTTAGGATACGAGGATTATAAGGTAAAGTGTTTTGCCAAAAAGGGAATGTAAGAATTGATTGAATTGTCTATTTATAACAAGTGTAAAGAATTGAATGGATGGGAGGGAGCAACGTAAAATATAGTCACGTGAGATCTTTTTCGAATTGTCTTAATAAGTACATTAAGATTATCAAACTTTTAAAATTTTTCGTAATACGTAAATAAAGATATGAGCGAAACAAAATGTGCATTGACAAGTATGAAAACCAAATGTAAAGAATTTATTGGGACGGAAGGAATATATATAATATCCTCTTTTAAGAGCATGTTTCATTCGAAATGGAGATGAGCTCAGATGGTGTAGGATGGCAAATTCTTGTTTCTGACGGCACTATCCGTCGTAACCTTAAGACGGGTCAAGTAATACACCAAATTACATGACAAGTGGCTAGGGGCGAATCCACCTTGTAGCAAGGGGTAGCCCATGCTACCCCAAGCCCAATAATTATAGTTTGAATGATCCATTCTTGTTACCCAAAAAATACCATAAAAGCCATAATAAGTAACATTTAATACTCCAAATGAACGTAATATTTATGATGGTGTACTGGTAAAACCTAATGTTTAGTGTCCTGTAGGCCAGGGTTCAAATCTTGTAAGTAACAATTTTTTTTTAAAGTTTATTTGCTTTCATTGTCCCACCATAGAATTAGATCGGACAACTATCTTCATTCTTCATACTAGTTTTTTTTTGTTCAAAAATTAATTTTACTTGATGAATGATTTATTTAGGTGAATTTATTTTCAAGCAAGTTATAATGAAAGAAAAAATAATATTATGATTTTAATTATGCTCCGCTTTATTGAATATTTATTTTGAATATAAGATATGCTTCTTTAAATCGTGATTTTAAATTTTTTAGACGACGAAAAAAATTTCGCTACCCCATCCTCCAATTCCTAGATTCGCCACTGCAAGTGGCCTTGCAAGTGACAACTATTTTGTCTTTATTATGCACATGTGGTAGTATTTGACCCGTTTTAAGGTTTACGACGGATACTCCGTCTTAAGCAAGACCAATTGGTGTAGGATTTTTTTTTTTTTTGCCATCGTACTACAATCCCTTCTTATTTACCGCACATAATTGACGAGGCCAGATTATGCGCAGCGAAATTAAGGATTCGAGGAATAAACTTAATGGAGCAACAATGAAAAAAAACAACTTCTTCAGTGATCTCTAGAATAAGATCTTTTATGCTGTGGTAAGGTTCTTCGGCCCCCAGGATCTGGTTAACGAGAAGCAGGCAATCCGACTGAATAGAAATATGCAGAAGTCCCTTTCCTTTCGCCCACCTTATGGCTTTAAGCATCGCAATCGCTTCCGCTTGCAAGGCATTTTCCGCCCAAAAAGAATCTCTGCCACTTCTATTCCTGCCTAAATAGTTCCGAGTTATGATTCATCCAGCTGAAGCTTCTCCTGACGATTTCCATCCGGCATCTACGTTGATCTCCGTCTTTCCACAACGATCAAATTTTTGTACTTGTTCAATCAACCAAAACTCCTTGGAATCTCTGATCATTCTACGAATTTCTTCCTTTCCGGTCATTCCAGCTCTTGAATTCATAGCTTTCTTCTCCTTTTCCCTTTTACTCTTCATATCCTCCCATAAGGAGTTGGTCAACTTCAGCGACTCTGTATACCTCAAAATCAGTCCGTTCACATCGTTACTGCTCTTCTCAAAGATGACACTATTACGAAATACCCATATGATGTAAATAGTATTAATGAAGTAGAACAGGTCCTTCCATTCATCATTTTGCCCGTACAGCTTCATGGTTATCTCCATTAACCAGTCTCTGAAATTCTCTGTCTCGTCTTCTTGAAGAAAGACCTCGAATTGTGTCATTCTCCATAATTGTCTGCTGACCGAGCAATCCTTGAAAAGGTGCTTCAGAGTTTCAAGACAGCCATTCTCTTCCCCTTCTCCGCGGGCGCAAAGAGCACATTGATATGTCCCCGAAAGCTGTCGCTTTTCACGTTCAGCTCCAACCGGCAAAGCGTTGGATATAATTTTCCAAAACAGGATTTTCCATTTGGCTGGTCCTGGAAGCTTCTATAGGACTTTCCTGCAAAACAAAGACATGCTCGTATTTGTGCCCACATCCACTCCAAAGTTCTTCTGGATCAGTTCAATGTATCCACTTTTAACACTGTATTCTCCATTACAAGTCCTAGTCCAATAACAACTATTTTGTCTCGACATCTTCGATAGAGGGATAGCTTGAATTTTTTCACTCCATTCCTTGGAAAAGGCACAACTGAGTTTTTCTACATCCCATTTATGGTCAGCCGAAATAAGATCTCCTATTTTCCAATCCCCTATATTCATTGGTGATTCCTCCGTGTTAATACCAGTTTTGAGGACCGGTACACCCCCATTAACCCATTTGTCTTGGAAAAGATTAATCTCCGGGCCACCTATCTCTCTAGATGTACCTATCTTCCATCCCATCCCAGATTCCAACACTTCCCTTCCTACCAGTATACCTTTCCAGGCCCTAGATTTATTACTTTTAATTCTGTTCCCCCTGAATTCTTTTGAATTTCTTATATGCCCGTATTTACCTGTAAAAACCTTACTCAACAGGCTGTCCTTATTCCTAATTATCCTCTACGCGTTCTTAGCCAATAACGCCTGATTGTTAAACAAGGTGTTCCGAATCCCAAGACCTCCCACTGATTTAGGCAAACTAAGATACTTAAATGATCTCCAGTGAACAGTTCGACCCTCTTTAATTCCCGCCCACCAAAAATGAGCTAACAGAGCATTAACTTTATTAGCCACACTTACCGGAATTTTAAAAACCGATAGAAGATAACAAGAAAGGTTGGCAAGCACAGAATGAATTAGAGTTAACCGTCCAGCTGGAGAAAGGAGAGATCCCTTCCAAGATCCAATGCGTGACATAACCTGCTCGAAAATTCTTCCCGCTAGATTTTTTCCTCCCGTATCGCTAATATCAGGGATACCCAAATACTTACCCAAATTCACACAAGGTCTAAGTTGAAACTTTGATAAACAATCCTTCACCACCCTTAACTGACACCAATTGGTGTAGGATTGGGCTTGAGTTTTGGTGGATTTGATGGTGGTTTGATGGACCTCGATTTATGGGTCGATATGATTGTGATTGTTAGAGCTGATTGAAAATGTATTTAGGACTGGTAGATTGTGGTGGTTGTGAGGTGGCTCGACAGCGGTCGAGATGCACGGCCCTACATAGAAGCTAGTGGGTTACGTTTAGAGAGTACCAATCATTAAAGCAATAACTTGATTGATAGGTAGCCAATAATCCTGTCTATTTTAAGAAGATGCAAGTAAAGGTTGAGTTTGTCGTGATTTAAAACATAGTTCAAATCATTATAAGAAGACGTACTGACGTAGAATAGTAAGGATTACTTCGGTGAATTCTCCCTAGATTTTATGAGTATATCTCATAATTTTTTTGCTTACATATAAAATGTATTTTTTTGTGTTTTACCTTACGAGTCACGCAAAGATTTCATACTTGTATGAAAATAGTAGCTATCTCAGTGACATTTTTGTAGTTACTTGTCTTAAAAAATTCATGGGTAAGAGAAATACTCCGAGAAATCTATGAGTAATACTAGTGTTTGATTTGGTATATGTTATTCATAAGTATGTATGCAATTAGAGGATTATACAATCGGTTGTACATAACTCTATGTACAACTGGTTTTAAGATCTTGAGCTTTATCATAAAAGTTTTGAGTTTTGAGGTAAACTTTCTGAGCTTTAGTGTCAAGTTGTCGAGTTAAATCACATAAATGTTTAAGCTCAAAAACTTACAACTCAGCTCAGAAACTGTTATAAGCTCAATAAATATAAGAAGGGAGTATATATTAGGTAATAAAATATATTTCATATGGATAGGGTTATAAAACAAAGTGTATTTTGTAATCATGGAATTGTAATATATGTACTATACTAGAGTAATATTTATGTATAACTAGATTAAAGTCTGTGCGCTGCACGGGTTAGTTGAATTATTTACATTGAAAAAAGTTATATAGAGGAAAAGTTATATTTAAACTATGTCATCATTTGTTTACATTGAAATAAAAGACCTCATGTAAAGATTAAAAGATAAGGGTAATTGATATTTTACACATTAAATAACATCATTTTTCAAACTTTATATCTCTCTTTAAGACAATACTTGATAAATATTTGGGTTGATAGTTAAGATATCTATCTTAGAACACTTAATGACTTCAATTTATAATCATAGTATCAACCCGTTATGATAATCTTTCAATGTGGTACAATTATACTACTTCATCCTTCCTTCTATCTTATTCCCATATTCTATTTTCGTTTGTCTTTCTATCTTCTTTTCATTGTAAATATTTTCTATTTATGGAAGGAAGAAGTATATATATTTAATTTCGGTTTTTCTAACCTATGCCCACTGGGCACAGGTTAAAACCTTAAGTAAGGAAACATTATCAAAGATATTATCATGAAAAATTGATATGTTAACTTATAGTTACCTTACTTACCTAATAAACTTGATAATGTTTCCTTACTTAAGGTTTTAACCTGTGCCCAGTGGGCATAGGTTAGAAAAACCGATTTAATTTATACATAGTAAATTTCACACAATGACATTATTCCTTTAATGTGGGACAAACTACCTAACTATAATCTATACATAAAAGCATAATTTTTCGATGTGGAATAATTTTACTTAATTTTATAGCTTAAGGATCAAAAGATTTTTTGTTTAAAATCTAAGATCGAATGACTATTTTTATTTATAAATAGAAATTTATCACCTTATTATAATTTTTCGATGTAGGATAATTTTACTATTTTTATATGTGATATATTCACTACTTTTTGTAGCAAATAATATGAAATTCATAACTTTATAATAATTTTTCGATGTGGGAAAATTTTACCCACGTTTATAGTCTTAAGAGGTTTTTTAACACTCAAAAGGGACAATTTTATTTAAGTTTATTATAGTCTTGAGAGTTTTTCTAGAATTCAAAAGATGTTTGGTTGATATCTATGAAATTCACCACTTTATAATAATTTTTGATGTGGGAAATTTTACTCAAGTTTATAGTATTAAGATTTTTTTTAAAAACTCAAAAGTGTGTGATAATTGTACTTAATTAAGCTTATGGTTTTAAAGGTTCTTCTTAAGACTCAAAAGAGTTTGTTTTTCTATCTAATTTTTTAAAAACAAACGATTACTCTTATTTATACAATAGAATTCGATCACCTTATTATAATTTTGGACAAATGGTTACTCTTATTTGTATAATAGATTTTCATCACCTTATTATAATTTTTCGATGTAGAATAATCTTACGTAAGTTCTCAAGTATTTTTTTAAGACTCAAAAGATTTTAGATTGATATCTAAGAACGAATGATTAATCTTATTTATAATAAAAAATTTCATTAACTGATAAGCCATTGTAGACACCCGCATTTTGCCTGCTAGTGTCTATAGCAGTTCCCGGCAAACACCCGATGATGATCGGACGCAAACGTGACTTAGTATACTCGGATTTGGACCCGAAATCAATAATATCTGACATGGACTTTTAGCGGAGTAATAATCTCACAAAACAGACATCAAATTCAGGCCCAGTGGGTCGTTCCGAGCAAAATAAGACTAATTTGGGTCAAAACCGACACCGGAAATAAATCCCGTCTTTTAGCGACCGGGTCAAAACCCGGTCAAAGACGAACCCGTCACAAAATCAGCCCAAGTACATCTTCTAGAAGATGGCGCCCAACCCCATTTTCAAAAAAGATCCCACAATCAAACCAAGTCAACCTTTCCTCTTTTATCTCGGATCACCTGATCCACTCGGTCGAGTGGATTGACCCACTCGGTCGAGTGGAGCGTCAAAAACCGGATCAGGCCCATTTTCTAGGGCACTCGACCGAGTGCACTAGGGCCACTCGATCGAGTGACCCTAGGTCGTGGGGTAAAGTCTATAAATACCCCTTCAAACCCATTGCATTTTAAGATTTTTACTAATGCAAAATTACCCTAAGCTTCTACTCTAACCTATCTATACTCTCTACACTACAAGCCTTAGCAACCCTAAGCCCTACACACAAATAACCGAGTCCCTTGTCCCTCGAAAAACCGACATTTTCATCCCTACACACACATACACCATAACTTACATACATCCTCGATACTCCATAGTCCCGTCACTATTCGCGAGTCCATTTCCGAGGTCCCTACTAAGCATGTATGTTGAGGGTGTCCTAAACCCCATTTCGATCTTTATTGCTTTACTTACATTTTTGTATCGATAATTTTGTACTTATACTAGTATTGCAATCCTAACACTAACTCTAACATCCTAACTTTTACATTTTCGCATACTAACTTCTCTATTTCGCATTGCTAACACATTATTATCATACCGCGTATATATATATTTTAATATCAAAATTTCGGTTTCGGAAACGTTTAACTACAATTGTCGCCTAAAATCCGTCTAATCCTTTTACGAGCAACGACGGAGGTGGAGCGCTTTCGAGGAGCCCCGCCCCAATGTACTCAAGGGCATGACGTGATCGCGACTAATCGTAGTTGAACGTATTCGATCCCATTTTAATTAGTGCGGAACCCATTGACACGAAAATCGACATCACATAACCCGAAAGGGTTAGTTTCGATGTCGTGACGTAGAGGGAAGCATTCCGTTACTAATTCAAATTTTCTAACGTAAACATTTTCATAAAATCCCGACAACGGTATTATAATCGCACATGTACGCGATTATAGTACCGGAGGTTGAGTTAAATTCAAATCATGCGATATTTGTATTTAACTCAACCGACCGTCGTTTTCAACCTCAAAAACGAGACGAGTTGATACTCGTACAGGGGCTACTCGACCGAGTACATAAGACACTCGATCGAGTAGCATCCATAACTCTGGGCAGAACCCTTTTCGAGGGGCTACTCGACCGAGTGCGTAGGCCACTCGATCGAGTAGCGTCCATAACTCTGGGCAGAACCTTTTTTGAGGACACACTTGACCGAGTCAGACCATGACTCGGCCGAGTGGGCCCTGTAACCCAGAAAACCGAGGGCCTTGACACACCTTTCAAGCCTCGTCTTTTTATTTGACGTTAGTCATCACGTGTAAAGACTATCATGTGACTATTCCATTTTCAAAACCATACACATCACGACACCCTAACGACTTTGATCGATTTTTTTCGACGTGATAAGTCGGGACAAGGCATCGAGGCATAGGATCGGGCTAGCATCACGCCTAGGCCCTATGTCTCCGTCCTTCGTTTGATGTACAACATAATGTATATTTAAGCGAGGTTAGTCCACTTACACATTTCGCGGTCAAGCTTACATACGGGTCCGTCCCTAACTTTTATTTATTTATTATACCATTTCCATATCGTTTATATAATTTTCGTATTGGCCGGGTTGTATTTCCGCCCGTGTAGCTTGTACGTTATTTACGTCTGAGTTTCATTTATTTACTTGCTTATCGCTTTATAAATGAACCTCGCATGCTAAATCATTTCGACTATAACTAAGATGCATTAAATGACGTAGTTAACCAATAACTCATATGCTTAGCCCAAAAACGCTGTTTGCATATCATTTAATCGTTTTACTAGCGCGCTCACACGAACACGAACGATGTCTTAGTAGAGGCCGCCATGTGCGGGCGGGGTTGGGTGTCCTTAGTGGGCTTCCCAACACGTACCCTCACCCCTTACTCAGAACCTTCGGTTTCCGGATGCCCGAAACCCTTGGCGCACGAGAGTCATTCTATACACGAAAGCCGGTTTATACGGTATCGGTATTTCAATGCAAAGGGATGAGCCCAATGAACTCTGAAATCGAAGTGGGCTTACTTTGTGTATAGCCCATGACGACATAGAGTGGGCTCGTATGGTTCCGAATAACCACAAAATTCGGTGGCGACTCCATTTTGACTTAAATTTCGAACCCGAGAACAATCTTACCACGAGATTCATTCGCCTACCCAAACCCGCGCGTGGCCGCGTCGGGGTGGACCTACGTCATGTCCACAATTTGGCGACTCCGCTGGGGATACCTGATGTACTACATGTCATCGGGGTTCCTAGGGTGAGACTCGAAGAGAAATCGTTCGAATATTAGTGTGCGCGCATTAGTTTAATGGTTCATGCATAACCCAAATTTTGCCCGGGCCGGTTACTTGTGACCGACGTCCCACTATACCACGGTGCATTCCTACATGGGTGCACTAAAGACTTCGATGGCGGAACTCACCGGGGTTTTACGGCAGGTCCTAGTTCCAAATCGGCTAGGAAGTCCGTTCCGTTTCGTGAGAATGCGATCGTCGTTGGTATAGACCCTATTCGACCGACCGAGACTTAGTGTAAAGCATACATAAGCGTCGTTATAATGCTTGCTTGACTATGTGCTGTTTGGTTTCCGTGTCATTTTTCAAAAACCGTCATTTCAAAAAATGCATCTTTCCAAAAACACCCAAATTTTGAAAAAACCCGAAATGCTGTCCGTTTCGGGACCCGTCTTTTCAAAATATCCAATTTTCAAAACTCGGAATGCCGCCGAAATTTAGGATCAAATGATTTGACTCAAAATATCCTTTTTCTCTAGTCGGCATGCTGCCCATTTTAATTCGTGAATTTCCAACACCATCTCGATTTTCTGAATTTTCAAAATTCTAATCTTGGTTTTCGGAATTCCGTTTTTTAATTTCCAAACTCTCGGAAATTCATCCGCTCATTCAATATTCAATTTTCAAACATCCAACTATCCTAGTAAACCTTCCTTATTATAGGACCTACCGTCTAGCCGTGTGTCGGGTCTTTGCATAGTATGTCGAAGGTCTATAGCGTCGAAACTCCGCTGATCCTATATCACAAGTTTCCCCCCTTTCCCGAGTCCGCCTTATCAGTCAAGGCACGACCAACCCGCGTAGGGCATACCCCTACAAAGGAAAGTCCGTCCATACACTCGAGTCAAAAGTCTGGGGAAAAGTCTCACGTGGACCTTCCTTCGAACGGGATTAGGCCCACAAAGCCAAAATCCTAAGGAAGTTATACCACCCATCGAGTCATCCGTCTAGATGTCTTTCTCGAGTCTTTAGTCTTCTTTCCTCGTGTTGCTCGGGATGTACTTTTCCTTTCCTTTTCCAAGATCTGGGTTCAGTTTCTGATTACGCGGTGTTCTTACAGACAGGCCACCGGCAACCAGACACGCTCGAAGGATGGCTACTTTGAACAGTCTGCAAACCGCTTTGGACGCCATGGTCGCCAAGCAGACCGACATCGAAGCCCAACTGACCGAAATGAGGGCTGGCCAAGTGGCCATTGTTGCTCGCCTAGCTACGGTGGAGCAAGGGACTCCTAATGTCGAGACTACTGGGCCCATAACTGAACTGGTCAGCGCAGTGCGCCGGCTAGAAGAACAAGTCCATTTGACTGGGAGTAACAATATCCACCGGGAGAATAGCCGAGAGTACTCCACGGTGAGTGACAAACTGCCTGCAAACCTGAACCTCACAGGTTTGCCCATGTTTGAGGGAACTGAGGACCCGTTACTACATGTGCGGGCCTTCAAGGAATTCATGGCAATCAAGGGAGTGGACTCATCCATGTTCAAGAACCTTTTTGCTGCATCTTTTGAGAAGCACCCACGAGCCTGGTACTATAGGCTAGACCCGAAAAAATATCCTACATGGGATGATGTGGCTACCGAGTTCGCTCGGAACTATGCTGACAACACCGAGATCCAAACCACAATGCGATCTCTGGAGGTCATGGCCCAAGAGCCAAAGGAAGGTTTCACTAAATACCTTCAGCGCTGGAGGGCCGAGAGCGTGAAATTGGTCGACAAGCCCAATGAGAAGACCCTAGTGGAGGCCTTTGTCAAGAACCTCCTCCCCTCCTACCGGGTTCACCTCCGGTACGCAGTCATACCCAATTTCACCACCCTTACTGAAATGGGTATGAGGATCGAAGACGACCTGAGACTAGAAAGCCTCACTAAGGCCACTAGCAAAGGGTACCAAGGGGCCTCTTCCTCCACCACTAAGCCCCAGGCTGCAACCCGCAGCATTTTTGACGCGGTTAATCTACTAGATGCCCCGTCCAAGAAGAACACCCCACCTCGGGTCTTCACTGATATAGGTACTACCTATACTTATGTCTTACAAAGGCTATCCTGCAAAGGCCTAATCCAACCGATAGGCCCAACTCCTGAAGTTCCGGTCGAGCGTCGCTCCAAGAACTACAATGCTCAGGCCTATTGCCAATACCACCGGGGCAATGGGCACGACACCGAAAAGTGTTGGAAGCTGAAACACTTGATCCAGGACCTGATTGAAAGCGGAAAAATCCCGCTACCCGGAGATAAGCCCAGTAACAAGGAGAACCCTTTCAGCTCCCATGCCATCTTTGCCGGGGAGGTGATTGACTGCTCTCACCTTATCTCCCCCTACATCCCGCAAGTGAACGGGATCTGGTTCGACGACGAGGATGATATCTAACTCGCTAAAGGGGAAACCGTTCCCATCACCCCTGAACAGATTCGAGAGGTCAAAACTCGAGTCCTAGCCAGCAACAACCTTGGTCGTCCCTATTTAGCCACAAGCACTAGGGACACCCCTACCCCGACAACCATCACCGATCCACTCGGGATGGAAGTCGTCCCTGAAGAGCCGACCGCCGAAACGGCCGTCGTAAAGCAATTGAAGAGAACCCGAGTTGACCTCACTATATGGCAACTCCTTGTTAGCTCTCAAGAACATCGAGAGGCACTTACAAAGGCTCTCGATCAAGTCAAGATCGACTCTTTGGCTACCCCCGCTGAAATGGTAGCCACGGTCCTACCCCACCTAAAGGGTAAGGCCAAAGTAGGAGGCCCAATGATCACTTTTTCCGAAGCCGATCTGCCACCATTCGGGACCTCCCACAACCTGGCCCTTTACATCACGGTGGTTTGCCGGGGAAAATACCTCCCGATGGCCCTAGTTGATGACGGGTCAGCTGTGAATGTCCTTCCCTTAAGGACCGCCCAAGCCCTCGGCATTACCGAGGCTGACTATATCCCGACTGCTCAAATCATCCAAGCCTTTGATGGGAGTCCCAAGTCGGTAGCTGGGGCCATAAAGCTGACCATCATCACGGGCCCGATAGAGAAGGAGCTTGAATTTCAGGTGATTGATGTCACCTCATCATTCAACTTGCTCCTAGGAAGGCCGTGGATTCACGCGGTGAAAGCTGTGTCCTCCACCCTCCACCGTAAGATCAAGATGCCTCTACTCGACAGTGTTATTACTTTAGAGGCAACCCCAATGACCGTGGCTAGCTGTAACACCACGGGCCGCACGGACCTCTGGGGGTTCGACTTTGTGGGGATGATCGAGGAAGAGTACCTTTTTAGGCCTTACTTCACCACGAGCATTGACACGATGCTCCAGAACCTAGGGTAACTCTAACATCCTAACTTTTACATTTTCGCATACTAACTTCTCTATTTCGCATTGCTAACACATTATTATCATACCGCGTATATATATATTTTAATATCAAAATTTCGGTTTCGGAAACGTTTAACTACAATTGTCGCCTAAAATCCGTCTAATCCTTTTACGAGCAACGACGGAGGTGGAGCCCTTTCGAGGAGCCCCGCCCCAATGTACTCAAGGGCATGACGTGATCGCGACTAATCGTAGTTGAACGTATTCGATCCCATTTTAATTAGTGCGGAACCCATTGACACGAAAATCGACATCACATAACCCGAAAGGGTTAGTTTCGATGTCGTGACGTAGAGGGAAGCATTCCGTTACTAATTCAAATTTTCTAACGTAAACATTTTCATAAAATCCCGACAACGGTATTATAATCGCACATGTACGCGATTATAGTACCGGAGGTTGAGTTAAATTCAAATCATGCGATATTTGTATTTAACTCAACCGACCGTCGTTTTCAACCTCAAAAACGAGACGAGTTGATACTCGTACAGGGGCTACTCGACCGAGTACATAAGACACTCGATCGAGTAGCATCCATAACTCTGGGCAGAACCCTTTTCGAGGGGCTACTCGACCGAGTGCGTAGGCCACTCGATCGAGTAGCGTCCATAACTCTGGGCGGAACCTTTTTTGAGGACACACTCGACCGAGTCAGACCATGACTCGGCCGAGTGGGCCCTGTAACCCAGAAAACCGAGGGCCTTGACACACCTTTCAAGCCTCGTCTTTTTATTTGACGTTAGTCATCACGTGTAAAGACTATCATGTGACTATTCCATTTTCAAAACCATACACATCACGACACCCTAACGACTTTGATCGATTTTTTTCGACGTGATAAGTCGGGACAAGGCATCGAGGCATAGGATCGGGCTAGCATCACGCCTAGGCCCTATGTCTCCGTCCTTCGTTTGATGTACAACATAATGTATATTTAAGCGAGGTTAGTCCACTTACACATTTCGCGGTCAAGCTTACATACGGGTCCGTCCCTAACTTTTATTTATTTATTATACCATTTCCATATCGTTTATATAATTTTCGTATTGGCCGGGTTGTATTTCCGCCCGTGTAGCTTGTACGTTATTTACGTCTGAGTTTCATTTATTTACTTGCTTATCGCTTTATAAATGAACCTCGCATGCTAAATCATTTCGACTATAACTAAGATGCATTAAATGACGTAGTTAAACAATAACTCATATGCTTAGCCCGAAAACGCTGTTTGCATATCATTTAATCGTTTTACTAGCGCGCTCACACGAACACGAACGATGTCTTAGTAGAGGCCGCCATGTGCGGGCGGGGTTGGGTGTCCTTAGTGGGCTTCCCAACACGTACCCTCACCCCTTACTCAGAACCTTCGGTTTCCGGATGCCCGAAACCCTTGGCGCACGAGAGTCATTCTATACACGAAAGCCGGTTTATACGGTATCGGTATTTCAATGCAAAGGGACGAGCCCAATGAACTCTGAAATCGAAGTGGGCTTACTTTGTGTATAGCCCATGACGACATAGAGTGGGCTCGTATGGTTCCGAATAACCACAAAATTCGGTGGCGACTCCATTTTGACTTAAATTTCGAACCCGAGAACAATCTTACCACGAGATTCATTCGCCTACCCAAACCCGCGCGTGGCCGCGTCGGGGTGGACCTACGTCATGTCCACAATTTGGCGACTCCGCTGGGGATACCTAATGTACTACATGTCATCGGGGTTCCTAGGGTGAGACTCGAAGAGAAATCGTTCGAATATTAGTGTGCGCGCATTAGTTTAATGGTTCATGCATAACCCAAATTTTGCCCGGGCCGGTTACTTGTGACCGACGTCCCACTATACCACGGTGCATTCCTACATGGGTGCACTAAAGACTTCGATGGCGGAACTCACCGGGGTTTTACGGCAGGTCCTAGTTCCAAATCGGCTAGGAAGTCCGTTCCGTTTCGTGAGAATGCGATCGTCGTTGGTATAGACCCTATTCGACCGACCGAGACTTAGTGTAAAGCATACATAAGCGTCGTTATAATGCTTGCTTGACTATGTGCTGTTTGGTTTCCGTGTCATTTTTCAAAAACCGTCATTTCAAAAAATGCATCTTTCCAAAAACACCCAAATTTTGAAAAAACCCGAAATGCTGTCCGTTTCGGGACCCGTCTTTTCAAAATATCCAATTTTCAAAACTCGGAATGCCGCCGAAATTTAGGATCAAATGATTTGACTCAAAATATCCTTTTTCTCTAGTCGGCATGCTGCCCATTTTAATTCGTGAATTTCCAACACCATCTCGATTTTCTGAATTTTCAAAATTCTAATCTTGGTTTTCGGAATTCCGTTTTTTAATTTCCAAACTCTCGGAAATTCATCCGCTCATTCAATATTCAATTTTCAAACATCCAACTATCCTAGTAAACCTTCCTTATTATAGGACCTACCGTCTAGCCGTGTGTCGGGTCTTTGCATAGTATGTCGAAGGTCTATAGCGTCGAAACTCCGCTGATCCTATATCACGAGTTTCCCCCCTTTCCCGAGTCCGCCTTATCAGTCAAGGCATGACCAACCCGCGTAGGGCATACCCCTACAAAGGAAAGTCCGTCCATACACTCGAGTCAAAAGTCTGGGGAAAAGTCTCACGTGGACCTTCCTTCGAACGGGATTAGGCCCACAAAGCCAAAATCCTAAGGAAGTTATACCACCCATCGAGTCATCCGTCTAGATGTCTTTCTCGAGTCTTTAGTCTTCTTTCCTCGTGTTGCTCGGGATGTACTTTTCCTTTCCTTTTCCAAGATCTGGGTTCAGTTTCTGATTACGCGGTGTTCTTACAGACAGGCCACCGGCAACCAGACACGCTCGAAGGATGGCTACTTTGAACAGTCTGCAAACCGCTTTGGACGCCATGGTCGCCAAGCAGACCGACATCGAAGCCCAACTGACCGAAATGAGGGCTGGCAAAGTGGCCATTGTTGCTCGCCTAGCTACGGTGGAGCAAGGGACTCCTAATGTCGAGACTACTGGGCCCATAACTGAACTGGTTAGCGCAGTGCGCCGGCTAGAAGAACAAGTCCATTTGACTGGGAGTAACAATATCCACCGGGAGAATAGCCGAGAGTACTCCACGGTGAGTGACAAACTGCCTGCAAACCTGAACCTCACAGGTTTGCCCATGTTTGAGGGAACTGAGGACCCGTTACTACATGTGCGGGCCTTCAAGGAATTCATGGCAATCAAGGGAGTGGACTCATCCATGTTCAAGAACCTTTTTGCTGCATCTCTTGAGAAGCACCCACGAGCCTGGTACTATAGGCTAGACCCGAAAAAATACCCTACATGGGATGATGTGGCTACCGAGTTCGCTCGGAACTATGCTGACAACACCGAGATCCAAACCACAATGCGATCTCTGGAGGTCATGGCCCAAGAGCCAAAGGAAGGTTTCACTAAATACCTTCAGCGCTGGAGGGCCGAGAGCGTGAAATTGGTCGACAAGCCCAATGAGAAGACCCTAGTGGAGGCCTTTGTCAAGAACCTCCTCCCCTCCTACCGGGTTCACCTCCGGTACGCAGTCATACCCAATTTCACCACCCTTACTGAAATGGGTATGAGGATCGAAGACGACCTGAGACTAGAAAGCCTCACTAAGGCCACTAGCAAAGGGTACCAAGGGGCCTCTTCCTCCACCACTAAGCCCCAGGCTGCAACCCGCAGCATTTTTGACGCGGTTAATCTACTAGATGCCCCGTCCAAGAAGAACACCCCACCTCGGGTCTTCACTGATATAGGTACTACCTATACTTATGCCTTACAAAGGCTATCCTCCAAAGGCCTAATCCAACCGATAGGCCCAACTCCTGAAGTTCCGGTCGAGCGTCGCTCCAAGAACTACAATGCTCAGGCCTATTGCCAATACCACCGGGGCAATGGGCACGACACCGAAAAGTGTTGGAAGCTGAAACACTTGATCCAGGACCTGATTGAAAGCGGAAAAATCCCGCTACCCGGAGATAAGCCCAGTAACAAGGAGAACCCTTTCAGCTCCCATGCCATCTTTGCCGGGGAGGTGATTGACTGCTCTCACCTTATCTCCCCCTACATCCCGCAAGTGAACGGGATCTGGTTCGACGACGAGGATGATATCTACCTCGCTAAAGGGGAAACCGTTCCCATCACCCCTGAACAGATTCGAGAGGTCAAAACTCGAGTCCTAGCCAGCAACAACCTTGGTCGTCCCTATTTAGCCACAAGCACTAGGGACACCCCTACCCCGGCAACCATCACCGATCCACTCGGGATGGAAGTCGTCCCTGAAGAGCCGACCGCCGAAACGGCCGTCGTAAAGCAATTGAAGAGAACCCGAGTTGACCTCACTATATGGCAACTCCTTGTTAGCTCTCAAGAACATCGAGAGGCACTTACAAAGGCTCTCGATCAAGTCAAGATCGACTCTTTGGCTACCCCCGCTGAAATGGTAGCCACGGTCCTACCCCACCTAAACGGTAAGGCCAAAGTAGGAGGCCCAATGATCACTTTTTCCGAAGCCGATCTGCCACCATTCGGGACCTCCCACAACCTGGCCCTTTACATCACGGTGGTTTGCCGGGGAAAATACCTCCCGATGGCCCTAGTTGATGACGGGTCAGCTGTGAATGTCCTTCCCTTAAGGACCGCCCAAGCCCTCGACATTACCGAGGCTGACTATATCCCGACTGCTCAAACCATCCAAGCCTTTGATGGGAGTCCCAAGTCGGTAGCTGGGGCCATAAAGCTGACCATCATCACGGGCCCGATAGAGAAGGAGCTTGAATTTCAGGTGATTGATGTCACCTCATCATTTAACTTGCTCCTAGGAAGGCCGTGGATTCACGCGGTGAAAGCTGTGTCCTCCACCCTCCACCGTAAGATCAAGATGCCTCTACTCGACAGTGTTATTACTTTAGAGGCAACCCCAATGACCGTGGCTAGCTGTAACACCACGGGCCGCACGGACCTCTGGGGGTTCGACCTCTGGGGGTTCGACTCTGGGGGATGATCGATGATCAAAATGGTCTTAGCCGTGTCATTACGGTCGCGTCGACACTAATTAGAGTAAATTCTAACACCGAGGCTCCGAATCGGTCCAGAAACACGCAAAGTCAAACCCGAGTCAACACGTCAGGCTGAGCGAACCTCGAGACACGCGCCCAAGGCCCACCTGGCGCTTGACGCGCTAGGTCAAGAAGGGAGTCTTAATCCCCAAGCAAGCCTAAGATACGCATAATCTCCGTTTTGGAAAGTTTCGAAATCGGATCTTTAAAAATCCAAAGGTCCCCCTTCAGGCGCCTTAATACTCCTACGCAAGACCTCAGGCGACTCAGTTCTAGTGCGTAAGCCACCAGGCGCCTAGGTAGTTGATTTGAACTGCGAGAAAAACTATAAATACCCCCTATTCCGCTCATTTCAACACACACAATACAATTCTCATCCCTCTCCTCCTCTTTACGAGCTTCTCCTTCTAACTTAGCGTCGCACTCCGACTCTAAGTACGATCAATTCGATCGTTTGTTCCCGATAAGCGAATCAACACTACTCCTCGTGGTTCCTCGAGTCCTTGGCTCGTTTTGAACGAAAAGGGGCACCTGTGTTCGACTAGCCACCTTACAATACCGTAGCGAAGCTCTGCCGGATTCACCGCAGGAAAGCTAGGAGGATCCGCCTTGAAGTCGTATCGTTACTAGGTTGTCATCTAAAGACAATTTTACATTTCGTAATATTTATTTATGCACTTCGATAAGGTCGAGTCCGACTCGTATGGACACTAGGTCCATGTCATGTCACAAATATACGTAACGTCCACAACTTCAACCATAAGCACTAAAACACCCTAAAATAAACCCGAGTATTTTTGAGATCCGTTCTCAATCATCTACGCATGGTGTCTCGTTTAGTGTACACTTTGAGGGTGCAACTCTTCACAATGTGATTTACTTACATTTCGTATGATTTACCACTTTCGTATGATTTACCGCTTTTATGACTATAATCGCATGCTAAATCACCTAACACAAAATTCAAAATGTAAACAAACTAAAACAGAACAAGTGGTGGTCGGGTTCCATAATAATTCCGATGCTCACCCCTCACACATGGTTCGACACATCCCTATTAATACCAAACCGCTGCACCTTAAGCAGAATACCAGGTAAGGTATACCACGAGAATGACTAATATCTATATTATCACGATAAAACTGATTTGCTAATACGTATAATATTTAGTACTCTCTACTCTCCTACGTGCATCTTTTCATGGTTTGCTTGTCACGTGAAATCACATGCAAAGAATGTAAATACAACTACTTCGACGACAAAAGCTTATTTGCCCTTAAACAACTGACATAGCAAAGACACAGGGTTAAAATAACGGATGTTATCGTACTTCCACCACAATTAGGGAACAAAGTTATTAGCCCACCGATTGATTAGTAGAGGCCGTTAGGTGCGGGCGGGATTGATTGTTGATGTCTATCGGACGTTGGCTTCCCAATACGTACCCTCACCCCTTACTCAGAATCTACGGTTTCCGGATGTCTGAAACCATTGGCAATGAGAGTCATTCTAGGCACACAATGCTTAAGGGTACAAGTCTTTATCTTTAGGTTCCCATGCCACTCAACTTTGAGCCGGCTAAGGATTAAAGTTGACTTGAACGGTTTCTGAGTTCCCAAAATTAACTCGGTGGCGACTCCACAAATCGGCAACGAATTCGGTTCACTAAAAAGGTCATCTTACCAAACATATCGACATCTAAACATTTACTACCACGTCTCGATCGATTCTAATGGAAACACGGATGTCCGCATCCGTCTAGTACAATTCAAATCGTCAACCAAATCGAGGTCCGACACATCACCCCGTACGCGAGATTGGACTGGCCTTATGGAAAGACAGGGCCACGTGGATGGCCGCCACGACCAGGGGTCCCGCGCGGGCGCGCGCTGGGCTCCTAGCGGTGCGGACGTGCGTCCACAGTTTGGCGACTCCGCTGGGAATTTGGAAACAAGTTTCCAGTGGTGGTCTAACTCGAAGGAGGTCGGTGAAGCTCATTTCCTAGTTCCTTTTTTTGTGGTCACTACAGGATTTGGCCCTAAAAATCCCACTCTAACTGATTTTAGGACTAATCGACCTCTTCACAGTAAGATCTTTAACGGACGCGCGGAGAGATCCTTGGTTGACGTTCTGGCCATCTAAGGTAGCCACGCATTCTGTGGATATGCCAAGCGAGTGGCACTGAGCGAACGAGATGACACTCACCTCCCCCGATGACCTGTCGTCACCTAAGAAAAGACTACTCGTGACCGCCTACTCTAACCTACCCGTGTCTGCATCCTGCATGAGTGTATGCATTCCTAGTTATGTGTAACATTTGTGACAACCCGAATAAAACATTAAAATCCGGATTCACTACAACATATTCAACCGCACCCAACTCCGTTTTTAAAAAAGGACATCTACTTTTCAAAACCACCTTTTAAACGTCGTTACTCCGGCCAAAATTAAACTTACTTTCAAAAGACACCTTAGCGCCATTACCTTGGCCAATTTCACATTCAAAAAATCATCTTTAGTGCCATTACTTTGGCCAAAATAAAACTAGTCATTTTCAAAAAACAACGATACACCGTTACTATTACCAAACTCCCAACCAATGGGATCAAGGTACCTCATACGGTCACATTTCACTTTCAAAAACATTCTCGCACATGCCATTACTATTGCCAAATTCCTGACCAATGGGACCAAGGCATATAAAACAGTTACACTTTGATTTTTCAAAACGTTTTTCGCACATACCGTTAACATCACCAAAGTTTTAATTAATGAAATCGAGGAACCCTCCACGGTCATACGAACAAAACATTTCACACACCGTCACCATCGTTAAAATCCAATCAATGGAATAGACGAACACGGTCTCACGTATTCAAAATTTTCTAAGAACACTATCACCACTCAAGTTCCGTAACAAGAACCGGGTCACATTTTCGTAAGCGCCGTCACAGACACCACGTTCTCTCACGAACACTCTCTACACCACGAACTTCGAACTCCTAATTAATAGTAGTCTCAATAAAAAGGCGATGTCACAATTTTCAAAACCGGTTCTTCCACAGGCTCGATTTTACAAAATCACGATTCGCACTCTTGTTATCGTCAGTCCTTGATGCACACGTATCAACACTTTTTGACACATCACAAACGATGTCACTAAATTATCGTAATGCCGATTTCACAAAAACTCCCACCTTCAAAAATTTTGCTTTAAAACCCATCCATTTTCGAAAACATCAAAACTCTTTGATTCCGAGCCGGGATCGAGATCAATTCCTTACGTCGTACAATCGTGTGATTAACTGTCTGTGTGAGTTTATCAATGGTCACCTCTATTCGAGGTTTTATATTTTTGGGTCGTCTCATCTCGAGAAGTCCTCGTCTTTAAATCTCACTCTCGATATTTGCGTCAAATCGTCTTGTTCTGAAGATACAAGTCTGTTAGGCATTTTCTCGAATACACTAAGAGTCTGAAGCACCCGAGTCCCTAATCCGATGACCGCAAACACGCGCAAATCAAGGGTCCCGTTTCTGTGTCGCTCACCTACGAGCATCCCTCGAGACTTTAAGTCATCTGGTGGATTTAGTCTCATCTTAAATTCTGTTCTGCAGATCCGAAGATGACTTCGAACGACAATGAAAACAACCTCGACCAACTCAACGCCTTAATGAACGTAGTCCATGGCCCTAGGGCTAGTATCATCGTTATCTTCGTCCATCGATGATGTTAGGCGCCGGCTCGAGGCTTTGGGAGGAATAGAAAGAAAACACCATGAAAGGATGATGGGGCGAGAACTGGTCCTCAGCGGTGATCCATACGTTGAGTACGTAAAGTTCGCAAAATTAGGGGAATCTTATGCTTAGGCCCAAAAAAAGTTACAAGAAGCATGGCTGCTATGGCCTGTAGGTCCCACTCCTGACCCATCAACAGATAAAAGAGGTGCAGCCTGGAATCCACACGCCTACTGTCTGTACCACTAGGGGCGAGGGCATGAGACCCAAACGTGCACCAAGCTCAAGCACGAGGTACAGGACTTAATCGACAAGGGAGTACACGTTCCTGTTGGGTGCCTCCGAAGGCGGACCAACTCCCGATATCAAACTAATCAAATGGGTGACCCAAATGAACACCGAGAGTCCAACCAGGGAAGGTTCTTCTAAAGGAAGTGGCCGGTCCGAGTCAGTGTCTAGTTCATCTATAGGGCCTAGACTTATTATAATAATAAGTTTCTTAATTTTTTATGCATTGAGTCAGGAGGTGCAGAGAGGTCTGTCCCCGCCTCCCCCAAAAACCATGTCTCGGGCACATAGCCCGCATACTATTATCAATAAAAAGAAATAAACTTTTCTTCCTTTACTACGCGCTTCGACAATCGCTTGATTTAAAATAATGCACTTTCTCGCTTAAGACACGATATTATGCCATTTATCGATAGTAATCAATCAAAACATAAGGGCTACAACTAATGGCCCACTCAATTTCACCCTATGCGAGATCAATGCGATCATCCCAACACTCAACCCAACCCGTAGCCGATTTCCTAGCCAAAAATCTGATATAGGAAAACCACACAACCGATAACCCACAAGGCGACCACACATCCATATCGGTCAAATTAGACTTCCCAGTAGCCAACAACGTAGCCGAATACGAGGCCTGACTAATAGGGCTAAAAGCGGCAATGGCACTAGGGATTAAAAACCTTAGAGTTCATGGAGATTCATCCATAGTAGTCAACCAAGCCACAGGCACTTGGAAGGTTTATAGCGAAAGCCTAGCTCCAAACCAAACCGAAATAGAGACCATATCCCAAGAGTTCACCAAAATCAACTTCATACACATACCCCGCGAGGAAAACCAATTCGCTGACGCTTATCCAAGTTAGCCTCACTAATAAACATGTCCGACAACCTTTTCTCTATGCCTATCTGTGTGGAAAAAGTGAGCAACCCGCCTATATCCACAACATCAAATCCGATGACACCCCCGAGGAATCCTGGTACAAAGTAATCCTAGACTTCAAAACCGACAGATCATACCCGCCTAATACAAACACCAAAAACAAACGTGCCCTAAGAATACAAGCCACCCACTACGTCCTAAACCAATGATTACTATACAAACGAACTCCACAAGGAGTACTCCTTAGATGCATAAACAAAACCCAATCCGAAAAGGTCAGGGAAGAAGTAAATAACGAGGAATGCGGACCCCACATGAGCGAACACTTGTTAGCCCGCAAGATATTGAGGTTGGGCTATTACTGGAGCACCCTAGAGCAGACTGCGGGCGTCACTTCTGTCACTGTCACTACTGTCAAATATTCGCCAACATCCAACACCTACCACCATACCCACTCCACACCACAACACCCTGACCTTTCTCTACTTGGAGAATAGACATCATAAGAAAAGTACACCCATCCGGGACCGATGGACACTGTTTTATACTAGTGGCCGTTGATTACTTTACCAAATGGGTAGAAGCAGCCTCATACACAATACTAACTTCCAAACAAGTAGTCAAATTCCTGCAAAACAACATCATTTGCCGCTACGGTATACTACACGAAATCATCAGTGATCAGGGGGCTCACTTTAGGAACGACACCCAAAAACTCCTAGACAAATACAAAATCCAACGACACAAATCCTCACCCTACAGACGTCAGACAAACGGGGCGGTGGAAGCAGCAAACAAAACCATCGTCACAATCCTTAATAAAATGATAGACAACTACCGGGATTGGCCCAACAAAATACCCTTTGTATTATGGGGATACCGAACCTCCTACAGAACTCCCGTCAGAGCCACACCCTACTACCTAACCTACGGCTCCAAAATCGTACAACCAATAGAATTAGAAATACCCTCACTCAGGATACTAGCCGAAAGCAGCATTCCTGAAGAAGAATGGAACTAAAATTGCTATGACGAGCTAGTACTCCTAGATGAGCGTAGAATACATGCACTGTCCAACGTGCAAGCCTACCAACAAAGAATACAACGAGCCTTTAACAAATGAGTCAAATCCCGAAACATACATGAGGGAGACCTAGTAGTCAAATCCATTAGAGCACCCCTTCCCGTCGACACTAGAGGAAAATTCAAACCAAACTGGGCATGCCCCTACCTTGTCAAGAAAATCAACACAGGAGGCGCCATGATCCTTACCGACCTAGACGGTCAAGAATTCTCAACCTCAACCAACATGGACCAGCTTAAACGCTACTATCCCTAACCTCCTTGAAAAAACTTCATCCCGATCTCAAAACTAGGGTGAATATCCATACGTACACACTCTAAAACACTTCGCATCGATAATTGGCATAATGTGTCTAAAAGCAAAATCGCTCATGGTTTGATTCCGTCTAAACACGGAAACGTAGGCAACCCTTCCAAGGGTACAACCAACAAAAAAATAACAAAATCGATTACTCGATTCATATGCAAATCGGAGTCCCCCCTACATTCCGATCAACGAGTGATTTCAATGACGAAGCACAAACGACGAGCCGAAGACGGGATGAAAAATCGAAAGGGCATCCCGGACTAAATGAAGAAACGAGTTGCGAACCGTCGTAAAAAAAGAAAAAAAATGACGAGCCGAGGACGGAGTGAAATTCGAAAGGGTGCTCCGGGCAAAATGAAGAATCAAGTTGCGAGTCGTAAAAAAAAAGAGCAAAAAAAGAAAGCAAAAAAAAAGCAAAATAAAACAAAAGGTGAGGTGAAGACGGAGTGAAAACCCGAAAGGGTACTCTAGGCAAAATGAAGAATCGAGTTGCGAGCCACCACAAAAAAAAGAAAAAATAACAAAAGAAAAAGTGCTTCTCATTAATGCAAAATTCATTAAATCAAGCATTTGTCGAGGCCGTTTACATCGAGCATCTATTACCCGGCTACTCCGGAAAATGATAACGTGTCAAGCAAAACCCTACAAAAAACTAGTACTAATACGCCACATAATATCAATTAATGCAACATAGTACTAAACAGCTGGGCTCCACTGGTCCAACTTTTCCTTTCCCTTATCATTCAAGCGTGCTTCTCCGGGTCTCTTACTACAGACCCTCTGCTCACAAGCCTCCACCATCTTAGCCAGAGGCGAGCCCAACCAGTCCCATTTGTCCTCCTCACTCACATTTTCAATATGGGTCTTGTCAGTCTTGACCCGTTTAGATGAATTGACGGCACTAGGATCGGTAACACTGCCTTTGGTCGAGTTCTTAGTGACGTTAACTCGTGTCGCCTCCTTATACTGTAGCATCACGGTCTTCCTAGCATTCGACTTGTCCCACCCTGTCGGATCTCCATAAGCTTCCTGCCAGGAACGAGTATGGTCTGCCGATCGAACATTTTTTATAGAGACAGGACGTAAATCCCTCCGCCTCCAGACATTTCGAACTCCCTAAGAGAAATTTCCGTCCATGGATGAGATTTAGTAACAGCGGTAATAACATCTGATACAACTTGCCTTACACCCATTTGGCGCGTTAACCTGCCCGGGTAAATATAAACATAATAACTTAAGGACAGTATCTGCATAGTATTGGCCAATGAGCGCGCTGTCGCTGCCACGCATCCAAACGATATTTATAGTCGTCCCAACTAACTATTATGTAGTAGTGGCAAGTCGAGGTTGAACCACAGGGAGGCAGAGAAATGTGATCGGTCAAGTCTAGGTGTAATCGCGTTTGGGGTCTAAAAGGGGGGTTTTGGGCCAAAATGATTAAACTAAGGCAACCGAATTAAACAACTAAAACGAGAAACAATAACGATAAAGGCGTTAGAGAGAGTTGGGGAGTCAAAATTTAAGAAAAGGGTACATGCATCACAAGAATTATCACAAGATAAATAAGGGGAGGAGCCACCTTTCGGTTTCCTTACCTGACCTAGCCTAAACCCGCTTTCGCGACGAATAAACTAAAGTCTCAAAACGGAATTACCCAAACCCCGAGTTTTCCCATATTGATTTAGGTGAGTCAGGCTAACCTAGTTGATCAGGCTAAGTCAACAAGACACAATAATCCCAAGCAAGACAAATCACCCTCGAATGCAATAGTTCTCACAAAATGAAACCCGAATCTAGAATTCCTCCTCCCCTAGCCCCATAACTAAAATCTACTCACTATCTACAAAACATAATAAAACAAATAATAGGAAGACTAGAAGAAAGACAAAACATGATGATTAAAAGGAATGAAAATTAATCTAACACAAAAGAAAGGAAATTACTACTAAAATGATAACTAAACAAGGGAATAAACAACAAGGCAAAAATAAGGGAAAACAAATGCTAAAGAGAAAAATGAAGGAAACAAACAAAGGAGAGAGAAAAACAAGGAATTACTAACAATGGGATTTACAACAACACTAACATAGAAAAAATGACAAGACAAACAAACAATGGAGTAAAAGAAAATTAAAAGGAAACTAATTAATGGAGAAAGGGAGAAGGAAAGAAAGTACCAACTATGGAGATAAAACTTAAAAGAAAAAGATGAAGATAAATATGAAGCTTGAAGAAGAAAATGGAAGAACTTTGTCACCCAATTCTTGCAAAACCCCTTCAACCTTCAAATAAACCCAAGTCTTCAATAAAGATGGAAGCTTGATTGTAGAAATGGAAAATTAACATTAGTTGAAAGAGTAGTTTTTGATCTATTACAAGAAATAATAATCTAACTGAGAGAGTTTACTAAGAACTAAGAAGATGAACTAATTAGAAGCTACTACAATGGAGATCCACCAAACTATGCCTAATTTAAAGAGGCACTAATGAAGGATGTAATGTGGCACTAATGGGCTGTGTAATGTAAGGAAACTAGGGTAACTATATATACTAAACACTTAATGGGTCACACAACTTAAGGACCATAATCCAATCTTCCTCCTTTAATTAGACCCTCACCCTATGCATCTTCACTTGGCAAAACTTCACCCCGCGATTTAAGGTCATCCGTGAGTCAATACCGCCGGGTGAAATTTCACCCGGTCATTTCACCCGATGGACTTTCTCCAGAAATGCAATTTTGGCGCTTCTTTACCGTCGGGCAGAACTTCACCCGGTGGTGAGAGTTTTGCCCGGTCATTTCCCCCGGTGGTGAGTGTTCTTGAAAATCTTTAGGGAGGCAAAAATGTCGTCGGGCGAAATTTTGCCCGGTGGTGACTCATCTGGTGAAACTTCACCCGATGGTTTTCTGCCTCTTTTCCGGTCTCTTTTTTTGTCGATCGATTGGATTACTTGAACTTTCCGTTGTGTGCTTTGCTCTTCGGACGGTATCTCTCTCTTTCATGCTTATGGAAGCTCAGACACGTTTTTGGTCGAAAATCCTGTCAATATGGACAAAAAACTACCAAAAACACGTAAAATGTAAAAGAGAGACTCTAATGCGAGAAATACTCAAAATACGGCGATAACCGCACTTTAATCTCGCAAAACGGAGGAAAAACTGGCTTAAATGGGAGGAAAAATGGTCCAAATTTGACACACAACAACCAATGATGAGAACGGATACCCAACATATCCACTGATATGCCACCACAGGATTGTCCACCTAATAGCGACCCATTTGTTAGCTTGTAAGTAGGAAGACCATCTGATGGGGGTCGGTCGCTTTCTATGGGCCGGCCGCCATGAGAATCCGGGGCCAACCCGACCCAGTTCACGAAGAGCCTGCCACTAAGGCCAGTCCGCAAAACCTTCCTAGAATAACCCCAGGAAGCACCCCTGGAAGGCCGTGTCAAGCTTTGGGCTCAAAGCTTGACTCCCTGCCCGTCAGGGTCAGGCTACATCCACTCCGGCTGGAGGAGAAAGCGTCTCCCTCTGCCAGCCAGACGAGCTCAGGACAGGCAAACAGAGCCTTCTCGTTCGTGCCTAAGGTAAGAGGAAACGAGTGGACAAAGCGCTCCCACGTGTCATCCACTCATTCCTTTTCTTTCCCTCTCTCTTTCTTTTACTCTCTCTTATGGGAACCTATAAATACCCATTTGTTTCCCATGAGAGGGGGTAATGGATTTTTCTCTCACTAGAATCTCACTCTAGAAAATGCCACCTTACTCCTCACGAGTAAGTTTTGTCATGCGCATTCACGGACTGACTTAGGCATCGAAGAGGGTTCCCTCGGACACCTCCGAGGCCATGTGCGCTGCCTGTGTGCAGGTGGCAGAGCCCCTCTGCCGGGAAGGAGAGACTTGGAGAACGAGGTAACTCCATCAAAGAACCGCAAACTCAAAGATCCGAATCCGTTTTGGGTCAATTGTTTCCGTACCGGAATAATTTGGCTCCGTCTGTGGGGACTTCAGTTGAGATTCCTCAAAGAACAAAAGCCATTAAGAAATGCATCAAATCGAAGAGGTGGAAACCGGTGCCGATCCGGCGGGACAACTAATCGTCCCCCGGTACGGCATGCCTTACACCACCAAAGAGGCAACGCCTGCCGCAACAATCCGAGGAGTTGGACAGGCCGCCCTTCAGGGAACGTCAAGTAAAGGAGCCGCGACCGCAGCTGAGCAGAAGCCAGAGCAGGGTCTAAATCTAGGGCTCACTCCTGCTCATGCTAAGTAGGCTGCCGCCTTCTTCTCGGTAATGCTTGACATGCCGGTTGTAATCCCCTATAAATTCTAACGCAATACAGTGGCGGAAACACTGTAGATTTGGGATTAATACACACTGATGTTCTATGTATTACAAAACGAACGGTCAGTCAATACAAAGGCCACTTTTTACAAAAGGGCTAAAAATAAAAATCCTTCAAATGGGTTTAACAATCCATAAAAAAAACATAATTAAAACATAGTAGGATCCATGTCACTTGCTAGCGCACACCAAACCCCAGAACACAGAATACCTGTCATGTTATAAACATAAAAGCCACAATTCAGTGGGGAGCAACTCAGGCAGTTCTCCCAGCCATATTACATAATATATAGGCAATAGAAGCATAATATATGAAAATAAATTAAAATCCAAAACATTATATGTATCAAAATAGATTCAAAACTAGAAAATAATTAAGCAGCCTGACGGCGTCAAAACGAATAATGGAATATAAAACCGATGATCAGTACAACTTTTACTACTAGAGATATGTCAAATAAAACAACACCGAAGTGTAACTTAGTGCCCACGAAGAGACCCCTAAGCCTCACTGGTTAAGGAACTCAGTGCCCACGAAGCGACTCCTAAGCCCTCTCACCAAACAACTCAAACTATAATAAGACTGCGTTCAGCGAGGTCCTAGCCTAAGTACATGCGCATGACTCCTGAGCATAAACGATACCCAATTCGACAATCAATGTATCCCTGACGCAAATACACTGACCATATAGCTGATGATAACAACCAACAAATCCTAGACTTATATACTGTATATTCTCATTTCCAACATTATTCCATATTCAAACCAATAAATATTTTATCCGAAGATATCTTAAATATTCCCAAAATAGTAACCTTCCAAATATAGAAACTTTATTCAAATAGTAACTTTCCAAAATAGGTATTATTATAATTAGAAATCATTTAACATATGAGTTATATAAAATATTTAATATTAGGCCTTGAGACATAAACATTTAGATAAATGTATAATTAATTATTAAAAGTGAAGGAAAGTAAAAATCATAATTATTTCTCAAAAGGTTGGAGTTTAAGTAATTAAAAGTAATAAATTACAAATTTACAGATTTTTCAGATTTGCACTGTCTTACTATAAACTTCATAATTAAATCATTAAAAATCAAAACGATATAAGATCACTGAGGTTGAAAACTTTAAAAGCTTAACTACAACTTTTGTTTCTGAAGAAAATCGAAATTATTAACGTAAGAGCGGTTTTTATTCGTATTTTTGTAAACTGACAGAATCCGACACCCGATAGTATTTCTTTAATAAAACACGTTTAAAATTTTATTTTAAAACAAATCCAATTAGAAACATTATCTAGACTCTTTAAATTTAATGTACGTAAATTACCAAAATTAAATTCAAAGTTTATCATAGGTTTTAAATTAGGTTTTACAACAACTGACAGATTCGCGAACTAATCTGTCACAGTTTCATAAACGATTTGTTGTGACGAAACTACTTGGAAATAATTTATGAAATTTAATAGACGTATAATAGACTTAAAATAAACCGTAGTCTCTTTTCAAACATTTTGAAAATAAGATCTGTAAACAGGAGTAAAAATCGTACAAAATTAGTAACAGATTCGAAAACATGCTGTAACTTTACTTAAAAACGATAAAACTTTCAATTTGATAATTCATAGTATTAAAAATCAGAAAAATTAAGAAATTAATTCTTATTCATACGTTTAAGTCTCGGCCCTATAATAATTTTTAGAAGATTGAAACATATCATCATAATAATATAGTAAACATATTTATAAAATTCAATTTAAAACGATACTACAAGCAACTACAACATATATATCATGCAATACCGAGTCATGCCATCATGTGTTACCTTCATCGAGATTCGAATTAATAAAATAACCGTCTTCATTGGATCTAGCACGATAGCCTACGAAAAATTAAAACATATGGTATTAGAACCACATAAGAAGGGTTTAGAAAGAGGGAAACGAGATGGAGAATAAGAGTAATTAAATTACCCTCGGATTAGAATGAACGAAGGAGAAGAGATACGTAACAGACTGAGCAGCAATAACGTAATTAAACGGAATTGAAGAAGGATGAGTTTTATGTACAATGAAGAAAGAGTAATTGAAGAGTTTGGGGATTATAAAAAGAATGGAGTAAATAAGGTAACAACAATGACTAGAGAAGTAGAGATAGGAAGCAGTTGAGTAGAATTAGGATAAATAAAAACATGTGCTTAAATTAATAAAATATTTAGTGACTCATCTAGTTAGTGACAAGGTAACGGACTCGATTTGGGTCGGCAAATAATTTACGGTGTGATCAAAATCATTAGTAAAAAAATAAATAACTGGCTTACAAATAAATTGGGTTAAAATCGCATAAGAAAGGAATTAAACTCAAACTTTGAGATGGGCTAAAATATTATTTTGTCATAAAATTAAATGTTTGGGTCAAGTTCGGTGTTGATAAAAATAATTAGTTGACTCGAGAAATCAAATGGGTCAATCTCGAATTTAAATAATTGTTTGTAAGGAAATTGAGTTTCTTGACGAATAAATTGTTTTCAACGAAAATGAATTAAATTGATTTCTTGAAAACAAAATGATACTTTTCAATGAAAGTTTAATAAAATGGTTTCCTGAGAAAATAATAAAATGTCTTAACGAGTTTCGAGTTGAAAATAGAAATTCGAGGAAAAATAAAGATTTTAGGAATTTAAGAAGAAGTCAACGTAAGTCCAATAAGAACTAAAATTAAGGATTACGAGTAAGATCGTAAACAAAATAAAAATACAAATACGAATTTAATTTATAAAAATTTGGGGTGTTACAACCTTCCCCACTAAAAAAAAGTTTCGTCCCCGAAACTTGCAGGAACACGAAAACAGAGTTATTTTATTTTAAAAAAATTAGAATGCTTAACTCACATCAAAATCTCGTTTTTTTTTTAAAAAAAAATTTAAAACTTTAAACATGATATAAAATCAAATGCAAAAATTCTCAAGATTAATGGGGTTATGCCACCCGAAGTGTAAAATGTTTCAAAATACTAAAAACGTAAGGTAAAGTTATTTGATAAAATAACGACGTTAAATTATATTTAAAAACGAATTCGAGGGAAAGAGGGTACCCAAAACATTTTCAAAACGACGCTAAATCAATTTGATTAAGAAACTCTTCAACATTTTGATTTAAGACAAAACAAAATCAAATTTTGAGAAATCGAGTTTAGCGTTGGGAACTCTCGAACTAGTCATCAGATGATTCTAATAACAAATCCAAAAGTTCACCAACAAAAATAAAATGAAAGCCTGAATTTATGAAATTATTTTGAAAAGTTAAATTTTCTCTGACAATCCAATTGTTGCAGAAACATAAGTATTTGTATGTTATGAAAATATTCATAAAATTCCGATGATTTAAAAAAAAGATTTGAAATACTTATGAATTAATTTCAAACAGGTTTTTAAGATATTTTAAAAATAACTAAATATAACTTCAACCAAAAATGACAAAGCAAAACAAGGTTTTTAAAGCTTAAAATTGTAACTTAAAAATGATAACTCAAAAGTTTAAATTAGTCAAATATTTTTCAAAACGGGAAGTTTGATTAAAAGTTTAAGGATTAAATCGAAACAACAAAATCTCAAACTCGATAAAGAGGTAGATCAGAAGGGATACCAATAGCGATTGGAGGAGTAGAATTCGAGAGAAACGGAGGAAGAACGAAAACGAGAGTCAATCAGAGCTCTCAAGGATTAAAGATGAGTTTAAGGTTCTCAAGATTTCCTAGTACGACTCCCACAAACTCAGGTTCCTAATTCCACAAAATAATACTAAGGCCATTAATATCAGGAAAATGGGTTGTCCTACACAGTATACAACCTCCAAAATTATCACTTGCTATAACTTCCAAGCTAAGACTATCAACAGCTACAACCTCCAATACAAGGCTTCTCTTGCTCATACAATCACTTAATCAATAGGGTAAGAATCAACCAAATGACTCAGAATCAAATCATGCTACCGAAATTCTGCAAACTGCCACAACACTATTAAACTAATTAACCAACAAGGCTCTAAAACTGTTTAAAGCTCACCAGGTTGTACTCGAGGTATATCCAAACTTCTCGAGTAAGGAACACTAAACAAGATCCACCAATTTAACAAATCTCGGGCACTAAGTCTTCAAAATGATCCCACGATTATGCTCATAACATTACAAGGGAACAAAAGTTAGTATAATATATCAAACCTTAAGTACACTCAATCTTACATGTAATGTCAGTCACTCACATCCAAGACATCATTCGAGTAAGGTTCCTTAGAAGTCCATTAGATTTATACTCATAACGATGGAACAACTATGTGGTTAATGACTCAACGAAGCCACATTCTCATTGGTCAAAAGGCTTGAAATAAATTCCATAAAAAAAGATTTGTATTAAAGTATTCCTCAAAATGACACAATAAGTCCAACCTGTGTTTATGCAATATATTTCTCTTTTTCAAGGTTAACAACAATCCATCCAAGTTTATTTCACTCAACTCCAAAGTTCATATGCTACGACCTTATCAGACTCAATGTTCTCATCCATAAGAACCAAGGTTTAATCTATGTCAATCAAAATTACCAAAAACCTTAAACGAGAACATGAAACGGTACCACAACACTCAGGCTAAAACTCTAAACGATGATCTATGGTCCCAAAAGTCCACAACTAGTCCATTAAGTCAGCATTAAGTGGGAATCCCAAAGTAATATTACCAGTTACACTTAGTTCGGTTCTAGGTTATGTACTAGATATCCATCAAAATAAAATATAATCTTACTATCCAAAAGCTTATTCTCTCTAAGTACTTTATATAATCAAGTGAATTATAATCCAAGATCAACACTTAAGGTAAAATCTTAATTCCATCAATAAATTAATACTATTGAAATTAATCCTCAAAAAGTTCTTACTTGCTTAGAAAATAGGGTACAGGTAATGGGGTTCACTAAACCTCAAACAGCTTTAACTTTTTGTAGGGTTCACTAAGACAGGAGTCTAACCAAAGAATCTCAAGAGAAGGGAGGGCAAAATGGGAGAATAAAACAAGGATTCGTCACGAGACTGAAAATGACCATTTATAAGACAAGGACTAGAAGAAGAAGAAGAAGAAGAGAAAAACTGATAGGGAGAGCAGTGGCAGCACACGGACATCAGGAATAATAACACGTGACAGCAGTGAGCCGAACAACATCAGGCCGTAGCAGTACAGAAACACAATAAGACAACATCAGAAAGGAGAAGAAGAATAAGAAGAGGAGAAGAGGATGAGGAAGAAAAAGAAAAATAAGAATGAAAGAAAGAAGAGGAAGAAGAGGAGACTTGGAGAAAAGAAGAAGGATCCTAGACTATTAAGGTCTTGAACGAAAGAAGAGTCTTCGAGCCTCCTGAGTTCACAAGGGAACTCGCTGGATCACTTCATCTTCGAGCATATTAGTCTTGGGTAGCTCCATCTGGATCCAAACTGAAATGAAGTTGCATCTGGGTCCAAAGTGAAATCAATCGTAGTCTACTGCACCATCATGGAACTGAAATCTACTCTTGATCATTTGGCCTGTAGCTTGAGCAAACTGAATGAATCTGGGCTGGAAAGTCACCATTGTATCTTTCTCGTAGCACCAAGTCGTCCACTCGAGTCATCAGGTCATAGAAGTGCTAAGTAGGTCTTGTCCCGATCTGGAGCAGCATCACGTAAACATCTTGTCCACTCATCTTCTTCTTGGATAAATAAAACAAACATTCAATGCTATTCATTGAGTTACAAGAACATGGAAACCTAACAGTTAAATCCTTAATTTGGTTTCTACCCTTCTATCACTAATATTTTATTAATGTTCAAATCATTTACGAGTATTTTTCCTAAAATCAGGTGTGAGCGTCGGGAGCAACAATGCTCTGATACCAACTGTAATCCCCTATAAATTCTAACGCAATACAGTGGCGGAAACACTGTAGATTTGGGATTAATACACACTGATGTTCTATATATTACAAAAAGAACGGTCAGTCAATACAAAGGCCACTTTTTACAAAAGGGCTAAAAATAAAAATCCTTCAAATGGGTTTAACAATCCATAAAAAAAAACATAATTAAAACATAGTAGGATCCATGTCACTCGCTAGCGCACACCAAACCCCAGAACACAGAATACCTGTCATGTTATAAACATAAAAGCCACAATTCAGTGGGGAGCAACTCAGGCAGTTCTCCCAGCCATATTACATAATATATAGGCAATAGAAGCATAATATATGAAAATAAATTAAAACCCAAAACATTATATGTATCAAAATAGATTCAAAACTAGAAAATAATTCAGCAGCCTGACGGCGTCAAAACGAATAATGGAATATAAAACCGATGATCAGTACAACTTTTACTACTAGAGATATGTCAAAACAACACCGAAGTGTAACTTAGTGCCCACGAAGAGACCCCTAAGCCTCACTGGTTAAGGAACTCAGTGCCCACGAAGCGACTCCTAAGCCCTCTCACCAAACAACTCAAACTATAATAAGACTGCGTTCAGCGAGGTCCTAGCCTAAGTACATGCGCATGACTCCTGAGCATAAACGATACCCAATTCGACAATCAATGTATCCCTGACGCAAATACACTGACCATATAGCTGATGATAACAACCAACATATCCTAGACTTATATACTGTATATTCTCATTTCCAACATTATTCCATATTCAAACCAATAAATATTTTATCCGAAGATATCTTAAATATTCCCAAAATAGTAACCTTCCAAATATAGAAACTTTATTCAAATAGTAACTTTCCAAAATAGGTATTATTATAATTAGAAATCATTTAACATATGAGTTATATAAAATATTTAATATTAGGCCTTGAGACATAAACATTTAGATAAATGTATAATTAATTATTAAAAGTGAAGGAAAGTAAAAATCATAATTATTTCTCAAAAGGTTGGAGTTTAAGTAATTAAAAGTAATAAATTACAAATTTACAGATTTTTCAGATTTGCACTGTCTTACTATAAACTTCATAATTAAATCATTAAAAATCAAAACGATATAAGATCACTGAGGTTGAAAACTTTAAAAGCTTAACTACAACTTTTGTTTCTGAAGAAAATCGAAATTATTAACGTAAGAGCGGTTTTTATTCGTATTTTTGTAAACTGACAGAATCCGACACCCGATAGTATTTCTTTAATAAAACACGTTTAAAATTTTATTTTAAAACAAATCCAATTAGAAACATTATCTAGACTCTTTAAATTTAATGTACGTAAATTACCAAAATTAAATTCAAAGTTTATCATAGGTTTTAAATTAGGTTTTACAACAACTGACAGATTCGCGAACTAATCTGTCACAGTTTCATAAACGATTTGTTGTGACGAAACTACTTGGAAATAATTTATGAAATTTAATAGACGTATAATAGACTTAAAATAAACCGTAGTCTCTTTTCAAACTTTTTGAAAATAAGATTTTTAAACAGGAGTAAAAATCGTACAAAAGTAGTAACAGATTCGAAAACATGCTGTAACTTTACTTAAAAACAATAAAACTTTCAATTTGATAATTCATAGTATTAAAAATCAGAAAAATTAAGAAATTAATTCTTATTCATACGTTTAAGTCTCGGCCCTATAATAATTTTTAGAAGATTGAAACATATCATCATAATAATATAGTAAACATATTTATAAAATTCAATTTAAAACGATACTACAAGCAACTACAACATATATATCATGCAATACCGAGTCATGCCATCATGTGTTACCTTCATCGAGATTCGAATTAATAAAATAACCGTCTTCATTGGATCTAGCACGATAGCCTACGAAAAATTAAAACATATGGTATTAGAACCACATAAGAAGGGTTTAGAAAGAGGGAAACGAGATGGAGAATAAGAGTAATTAAATTACCCTCGGATTAGAATGAACGAAGGAGAAGAGATACGTAACAGACTGAGCAGCAATAACGTAATTAAACGGAATTGAAGAAGGATGAGTTTTATGTACAATGAAGAAAGAGTAATTGAAGAGTTTGGGGATTATAAAAAGAATGGAGTAAATAAGGTAACAACAATGACTAGAGAAGTAGAGATAGGAAGCAGTTGAGTAGAATTAGGATAAATAAAAACATGTGCTTAAATTAATAAAATATTTAGTGACTCATCTAGTTAGTGACGAGGTAACGGACTCGATTTGGGTCGGCAAATAATTTACGGTGTGATCAAAATCATTAGTAAAAAAATAAATAACTGGCTTACAAATAAATTGGGTTAAAATCGCATAAGAAAGGAATTAAACTCAAACTTTGAGATGGGCTAAAATATTATTTTGTCATAAAATTAAATGTTTGGGTCAAGTTCGGTGTTGATAAAAATAATTAGTTGACTCGAGAAATCAAATGGGTCAATCTCGAATTTAAATAATTGTTTGTAAGGAAATTGAGTTTCTTGACGAATAAATTGTTTTCAACGAAAATGAATTAAATTGATTTCTTGAAAACAAAATGATACTTTTCAATGAAAGTTTAATAAAATGGTTTCCTGAGAAAATAATAAAATGTCTTAACGAGTTTCGAGTTGAAAATAGAAATTCGAGGAAAAATAAAGATTTTAGGAATTTAAGAAGAAGTCAACGTAAGTCCAATAAGAACTAAAATTAAGGATTACGAGTAAGATCGTAAACAAAATAAAAATACAAATACGAATTTAATTTATAAAAATTTGGGGTGTTACAACCTTCCCCACTAAAAAAAAGTTTCGTCCCCGAAACTTGCAGGAACACGAAAACAGAGTTATTTTATTTTAAAAAAATTAGAATGCTTAACTCACATCAAAATCTCGTTTTTTTTTTAAAAAAAATTTAAAACTTTAAACATGATATAAAATCAAATGCAAAAATTCTCAAGATTAATGGGGTTATGCCACCCGAAGTGTAAAATGTTTCAAAATACTAAAAACGTAAGGTAAAGTTATTTGATAAAATAACGACGTTAAATTATATTTAAAAACGAATTCGAGGGAAAGAGGGTACCCAAAACATTTTCAAAACGACGCTAAATCAATTTGATTAAGAAACTCTTCAACATTTTGATTTAAGACAAAACAAAATCAAATTTTGAGAAATCGAGTTTAGCGTTGGGAACTCTCGAACTAGTCATCAGATGATTCTAATAACAAATCCAAAAGTTCACCAACAAAAATAAAATGAAAGCCTGAATTTATGAAATTATTTTGAAAAGTTAAATTTTCTCTGACAATCCAATTGTTGCAGAAACATAAGTATTTGTATGTTATGAAAATATTCATAAAATTCCGATGATTTAAAAAAAAGATTTGAAATACTTATGAATTAATTTCAAACAGGTTTTTAAGATATTTTAAAAATAACTAAATATAACTTCAACCAAAAATGACAAAGCAAAACAAGGTTTTTAAAGCTTAAAATTGTAACTTAAAAATGATAACTCAAAAGTTTAAATTAGTCAAATATTTTTCAAAACGGGAAGTTTGATTAAAAGTTTAAGGATTAAATCGAAACAACAAAATCTCAAACTCGATAAAGAGGTAGATCAGAAGGGATACCAATAGCGATTGGAGGAGTAGAATTCGAGAGAAACGGAGGAAGAACGAAAACGAGAGTCAATCAGAGCTCTCAAGGATTAAAGATGAGTTTAAGGTTCTCAAGATTTCCTAGTACGACTCCCACAAACTCAGGTTCCTAATTCCACAAAATAATACTAAGGCCATTAATATCAGGAAAATGGGTTGTCCTACACAGTATACAACCTCCAAAATTATCACTTGCTATAACTTCCAAGCTAAGACTATCAACAGCTACAACCTCCAATACAAGGCTTCTCTTGCTCATACAATCACTTAATCAATAGGGTAAGAATCAACCAAATGACTCAGAATCAAATCATGCTACCGAAATTCTGCAAACTGCCACAACACTATTAAACTAATTAACCAACAAGGCTCTAAAACTGTTTAAAGCTCACCAGGTTGTACTCGAGGTATATCCAAACTTCTCGAGTAAGGAACACTAAACAAGATCCACCAATTTAACAAATCTCGGGCACTAAGTCTTCAAAATGATCCCACGATTATGCTCATAACATTACAAGGGAACAAAAGTTAGTATAATATATCAAACCTTAAGTACACTCAATCTTACATGTAATGTCAGTCACTCACATCCAAGACATCATTCGAGTAAGGTTCCTTAGAAGTCCATTAGATTTATACTCATAACGATGGAACAACTATGTGGTTAATGACTCAACGAAGCCACATTCTCATTGGTCAAAAGGCTTGAAATAAATTCCATAAAAAAAGATTTGTATTAAAGTATTCCTCAAAATGACACAATAAGTCCAACCTGTGTTTATGCAATATATTTCTCTTTTTCAAGGTTAACAACAATCCATCCAAGTTTATTTCACTCAACTCCAAAGTTCATATGCTACGACCTTATCAGACTCAATGTTCTCATCCATAAGAACCAAGGTTTAATCTATGTCAATCAAAATTACCAAAAACCTTAAACGAGAACATGAAACGGTACCACAACACTCAGGCTAAAACTCTAAACGATGATCTATGGTCCCAAAAGTCCACAACTAGTCCATTAAGTCAGCATTAAGTGGGAATCCCAAAGTAATATTACCAGTTACACTTAGTTCGGTTCTAGGTTATGTACTAGATATCCATCAAAATAAAATATAATCTTACTATCCAAAAGCTTATTCTCTCTAAGTACTTTATATAATCAAGTGAATTATAATCCAAGATCAACACTTAAGGTAAAATCTTAATTCCATCAATAAATTAATACTATTGAAATTAATCCTCAAAAAGTTCTTACTTGCTTAGAAAATAGGGTACAGGTAATGGGGTTCACTAAACCTCAAACAGCTTTAACTTTTTGTAGGGTTCACTAAGACAGGAGTCTAACCAAAGAATCTCAAGAGAAGGGAGGGCAAAATGGGAGAATAAAACAAGGATTCGTCACGAGACTGAAAATGACCATTTATAAGACAAGGACTAGAAGAAGAAGAAGAAGAGAAAAACTGATAGGGAGAGCAGTGGCAGCACACGGACATCAGGAATAATAACACGTGACAGCAGTGAGCCGAACAACATCAGGCCGTAGCAGTACAGAAACACAATAAGACAACATCAGAAAGGAGAAGAAGAATAAGAAGAGGAGAAGAGGATGAGGAAGAAAAAGAAAAATAAGAATGAAAGAAAGAAGAGGAAGAAGAGGAGACTTGGAGAAAAGAAGAAGGATCCTAGACTATTAAGGTCTTGAACGAAAGAAGAGTCTTCGAGCCTCCTGAGTTCACAAGGGAACTCGCTGGATCACTTCATCTTCGAGCATATTAGTCTTGGGTAGCTCCATCTGGATCCAAACTGAAATGAAGTTGCATCTGGGTCCAAAGTGAAATCAATCGTAGTCTACTGCACCATCATGGAACTGAAATCTACTCTTGATCATTTGGCCTGTAGCTTGAGCAAACTGAATGAATCTGGGCTGGAAAGTCACCATTGTATCTTTCTCGTAGCACCAAGTCGTCCACTCGAGTCATCAGGTCATAGAAGTGCTAAGTAGGTCTTGTCCCGATCTGGAGCAGCATCACGTAAACATCTTGTCCACTCATCTTCTTCTTGGATAAATAAAACAAACATTCAATGCTATTCATTGAGTTACAAGAACATGGAAACCTAACAGTTAAATCCTTAATTTGGTTTCTACCCTTCTATCACTAATATTTTATTAATGTTCAAATCATTTACGAGTATTTTTCCTAAAATCAGGTGTGAGCGTCGGGAGCAACAATGCTCTGATACCAACTGTAATCCCCTATAAATTCTAACGCAATACAGTGGCGGAAACACTGTAGATTTGGGATTAATACACACTGATGTTCTATATATTACAAAAAGAACGGTCAGTCAATACAAAGGCCACTTTTTACAAAAGGGCTAAAAATAAAAATCCTTCAAATGGGTTTAACAATCCATAAAAAAAAACATAATTAAAACATAGTAGGATCCATGTCACTCGCTAGCGCACACCAAACCCCAGAACACAGAATACCTGTCATGTTATAAACATAAAAGCCACAATTCAGTGGGGAGCAACTCAGGCAGTTCTCCCAGCCATATTACATAATATATAGGCAATAGAAGCATAATATATGAAAATAAATTAAAACCCAAAACATTATATGTATCAAAATAGATTCAAAACTAGAAAATAATTCAGCAGCCTGACGGCGTCAAAACGAATAATGGAATATAAAACCGATGATCAGTACAACTTTTACTACTAGAGATATGTCAAAACAACACCGAAGTGTAACTTAGTGCCCACGAAGAGACCCCTAAGCCTCACTGGTTAAGGAACTCAGTGCCCACGAAGCGACTCCTAAGCCCTCTCACCAAACAACTCAAACTATAATAAGACTGCGTTCAGCGAGGTCCTAGCCTAAGTACATGCGCATGACTCCTGAGCATAAACGATACCCAATTCGACAATCAATGTATCCCTGACGCAAATACACTGACCATATAGCTGATGATAACAACCAACATATCCTAGACTTATATACTGTATATTCTCATTTCCAACATTATTCCATATTCAAACCAATAAATATTTTATCCGAAGATATCTTAAATATTCCCAAAATAGTAACCTTCCAAATATAGAAACTTTATTCAAATAGTAACTTTCCAAAATAGGTATTATTATAATTAGAAATCATTTAACATATGAGTTATATAAAATATTTAATATTAGGCCTTGAGACATAAACATTTAGATAAATGTATAATTAATTATTAAAAGTGAAGGAAAGTAAAAATCATAATTATTTCTCAAAAGGTTGGAGTTTAAGTAATTAAAAGTAATAAATTACAAATTTACAGATTTTTCAGATTTGCACTGTCTTACTATAAACTTCATAATTAAATCATTAAAAATCAAAACGATATAAGATCACTGAGGTTGAAAACTTTAAAAGCTTAACTACAACTTTTGTTTCTGAAGAAAATCGAAATTATTAACGTAAGAGCGGTTTTTATTCGTATTTTTGTAAACTGACAGAATCCGACACCCGATAGTATTTCTTTAATAAAACACGTTTAAAATTTTATTTTAAAACAAATCCAATTAGAAACATTATCTAGACTCTTTAAATTTAATGTACGTAAATTACCAAAATTAAATTCAAAGTTTATCATAGGTTTTAAATTAGGTTTTACAACAACTGACAGATTCGCGAACTAATCTGTCACAGTTTCATAAACGATTTGTTGTGACGAAACTACTTGGAAATAATTTATGAAATTTAATAGACGTATAATAGACTTAAAATAAACCGTAGTCTCTTTTCAAACTTTTTGAAAATAAGATTTTTAAACAGGAGTAAAAATCGTACAAAAGTAGTAACAGATTCGAAAACATGCTGTAACTTTACTTAAAAACAATAAAACTTTCAATTTGATAATTCATAGTATTAAAAATCAGAAAAATTAAGAAATTAATTCTTATTCATACGTTTAAGTCTCGGCCCTATAATAATTTTTAGAAGATTGAAACATATCATCATAATAATATAGTAAACATATTTATAAAATTCAATTTAAAACGATACTACAAGCAACTACAACATATATATCATGCAATACCGAGTCATGCCATCATGTGTTACCTTCATCGAGATTCGAATTAATAAAATAACCGTCTTCATTGGATCTAGCACGATAGCCTACGAAAAATTAAAACATATGGTATTAGAACCACATAAGAAGGGTTTAGAAAGAGGGAAACGAGATGGAGAATAAGAGTAATTAAATTACCCTCGGATTAGAATGAACGAAGGAGAAGAGATACGTAACAGACTGAGCAGCAATAACGTAATTAAACGGAATTGAAGAAGGATGAGTTTTATGTACAATGAAGAAAGAGTAATTGAAGAGTTTGGGGATTATAAAAAGAATGGAGTAAATAAGGTAACAACAATGACTAGAGAAGTAGAGATAGGAAGCAGTTGAGTAGAATTAGGATAAATAAAAACATGTGCTTAAATTAATAAAATATTTAGTGACTCATCTAGTTAGTGACGAGGTAACGGACTCGATTTGGGTCGGCAAATAATTTACGGTGTGATCAAAATCATTAGTAAAAAAATAAATAACTGGCTTACAAATAAATTGGGTTAAAATCGCATAAGAAAGGAATTAAACTCAAACTTTGAGATGGGCTAAAATATTATTTTGTCATAAAATTAAATGTTTGGGTCAAGTTCGGTGTTGATAAAAATAATTAGTTGACTCGAGAAATCAAATGGGTCAATCTCGAATTTAAATAATTGTTTGTAAGGAAATTGAGTTTCTTGACGAATAAATTGTTTTCAACGAAAATGAATTAAATTGATTTCTTGAAAACAAAATGATACTTTTCAATGAAAGTTTAATAAAATGGTTTCCTGAGAAAATAATAAAATGTCTTAACGAGTTTCGAGTTGAAAATAGAAATTCGAGGAAAAATAAAGATTTTAGGAATTTAAGAAGAAGTCAACGTAAGTCCAATAAGAACTAAAATTAAGGATTACGAGTAAGATCGTAAACAAAATAAAAATACAAATACGAATTTAATTTATAAAAATTTGGGGTGTTACAACCTTCCCCACTAAAAAAAAGTTTCGTCCCCGAAACTTGCAGGAACACGAAAACAGAGTTATTTTATTTTAAAAAAATTAGAATGCTTAACTCACATCAAAATCTCGTTTTTTTTTAAAAAAAAATTTAAAACTTTAAACATGATATAAAATCAAATGCAAAAATTCTCAAGATTAATGGGGTTATGCCACCCGAAGTGTAAAATGTTTCAAAATACTAAAAACGTAAGGTAAAGTTATTTGATAAAATAACGACGTTAAATTATATTTAAAAACGAATTCGAGGGAAAGAGGGTACCCAAAACATTTTCAAAACGACGCTAAATCAATTTGATTAAGAAACTCTTCAACATTTTGATTTAAGACAAAACAAAATCAAATTTTGAGAAATCGAGTTTAGCGTTGGGAACTCTCGAACTAGTCATCAGATGATTCTAATAACAAATCCAAAAGTTCACCAACAAAAATAAAATGAAAGCCTGAATTTATGAAATTATTTTGAAAAGTTAAATTTTCTCTGACAATCCAATTGTTGCAGAAACATAAGTATTTGTATGTTATGAAAATATTCATAAAATTCCGATGATTTAAAAAAAAGATTTGAAATACTTATGAATTAATTTCAAACAGGTTTTTAAGATATTTTAAAAATAACTAAATATAACTTCAACCAAAAATGACAAAGCAAAACAAGGTTTTTAAAGCTTAAAATTGTAACTTAAAAATGATAACTCAAAAGTTTAAATTAGTCAAATATTTTTCAAAACGGGAAGTTTGATTAAAAGTTTAAGGATTAAATCGAAACAACAAAATCTCAAACTCGATAAAGAGGTAGATCAGAAGGGATACCAATAGCGATTGGAGGAGTAGAATTCGAGAGAAACGGAGGAAGAACGAAAACGAGAGTCAATCAGAGCTCTCAAGGATTAAAGATGAGTTTAAGGTTCTCAAGATTTCCTAGTACGACTCCCACAAACTCAGGTTCCTAATTCCACAAAATAATACTAAGGCCATTAATATCAGGAAAATGGGTTGTCCTACACAGTATACAACCTCCAAAATTATCACTTGCTATAACTTCCAAGCTAAGACTATCAACAGCTACAACCTCCAATACAAGGCTTCTCTTGCTCATACAATCACTTAATCAATAGGGTAAGAATCAACCAAATGACTCAGAATCAAATCATGCTACCGAAATTCTGCAAACTGCCACAACACTATTAAACTAATTAACCAACAAGGCTCTAAAACTGTTTAAAGCTCACCAGGTTGTACTCGAGGTATATCCAAACTTCTCGAGTAAGGAACACTAAACAAGATCCACCAATTTAACAAATCTCGGGCACTAAGTCTTCAAAATGATCCCACGATTATGCTCATAACATTACAAGGGAACAAAAGTTAGTATAATATATCAAACCTTAAGTACACTCAATCTTACATGTAATGTCAGTCACTCACATCCAAGACATCATTCGAGTAAGGTTCCTTAGAAGTCCATTAGATTTATACTCATAACGATGGAACAACTATGTGGTTAATGACTCAACGAAGCCACATTCTCATTGGTCAAAAGGCTTGAAATAAATTCCATAAAAAAAGATTTGTATTAAAGTATTCCTCAAAATGACACAATAAGTCCAACCTGTGTTTATGCAATATATTTCTCTTTTTCAAGGTTAACAACAATCCATCCAAGTTTATTTCACTCAACTCCAAAGTTCATATGCTACGACCTTATCAGACTCAATGTTCTCATCCATAAGAACCAAGGTTTAATCTATGTCAATCAAAATTACCAAAAACCTTAAACGAGAACATGAAACGGTACCACAACACTCAGGCTAAAACTCTAAACGATGATCTATGGTCCCAAAAGTCCACAACTAGTCCATTAAGTCAGCATTAAGTGGGAATCCCAAAGTAATATTACCAGTTACACTTAGTTCGGTTCTAGGTTATGTACTAGATATCCATCAAAATAAAATATAATCTTACTATCCAAAAGCTTATTCTCTCTAAGTACTTTATATAATCAAGTGAATTATAATCCAAGATCAACACTTAAGGTAAAATCTTAATTCCATCAATAAATTAATACTATTGAAATTAATCCTCAAAAAGTTCTTACTTGCTTAGAAAATAGGGTACAGGTAATGGGGTTCACTAAACCTCAAACAGCTTTAACTTTTTGTAGGGTTCACTAAGACAGGAGTCTAACCAAAGAATCTCAAGAGAAGGGAGGGCAAAATGGGAGAATAAAACAAGGATTCGTCACGAGACTGAAAATGACCATTTATAAGACAAGGACTAGAAGAAGAAGAAGAAGAGAAAAACTGATAGGGAGAGCAGTGGCAGCACACGGACATCAGGAATAATAACACGTGACAGCAGTGAGCCGAACAACATCAGGCCGTAGCAGTACAGAAACACAATAAGACAACATCAGAAAGGAGAAGAAGAATAAGAAGAGGAGAAGAGGATGAGGAAGAAAAAGAAAAATAAGAATGAAAGAAAGAAGAGGAAGAAGAGGAGACTTGGAGAAAAGAAGAAGGATCCTAGACTATTAAGGTCTTGAACGAAAGAAGAGTCTTCGAGCCTCCTGAGTTCACAAGGGAACTCGCTGGATCACTTCATCTTCGAGCATATTAGTCTTGGGTAGCTCCATCTGGATCCAAACTGAAATGAAGTTGCATCTGGGTCCAAAGTGAAATCAATCGTAGTCTACTGCACCATCATGGAACTGAAATCTACTCTTGATCATTTGGCCTGTAGCTTGAGCAAACTGAATGAATCTGGGCTGGAAAGTCACCATTGTATCTTTCTCGTAGCACCAAGTCGTCCACTCGAGTCATCAGGTCATAGAAGTGCTAAGTAGGTCTTGTCCCGATCTGGAGCAGCATCACGTAAACATCTTGTCCACTCATCTTCTTCTTGGATAAATAAAACAAACATTCAATGCTATTCATTGAGTTACAAGAACATGGAAACCTAACAGTTAAATCCTTAATTTGGTTTCTACCCTTCTATCACTAATATTTTATTAATGTTCAAATCATTTACGAGTATTTTTCCTAAAATCAGGTGTGAGCGTCGGGAGCAACAATGCTCTGATACCAACTGTAATCCCCTATAAATTCTAACGCAATACAGTGGCGGAAACACTGTAGATTTGGGATTAATACACACTGATGTTCTATATATTACAAAAAGAACGGTCAGTCAATACAAAGGCCACTTTTTACAAAAGGGCTAAAAATAAAAATCCTTCAAATGGGTTTAACAATCCATAAAAAAAAACATAATTAAAACATAGTAGGATCCATGTCACTCGCTAGCGCACACCAAACCCCAGAACACAGAATACCTGTCATGTTATAAACATAAAAGCCACAATTCAGTGGGGAGCAACTCAGGCAGTTCTCCCAGCCATATTACATAATATATAGGCAATAGAAGCATAATATATGAAAATAAATTAAAACCCAAAACATTATATGTATCAAAATAGATTCAAAACTAGAAAATAATTCAGCAGCCTGACGGCGTCAAAACGAATAATGGAATATAAAACCGATGATCAGTACAACTTTTACTACTAGAGATATGTCAAAACAACACCGAAGTGTAACTTAGTGCCCACGAAGAGACCCCTAAGCCTCACTGGTTAAGGAACTCAGTGCCCACGAAGCGACTCCTAAGCCCTCTCACCAAACAACTCAAACTATAATAAGACTGCGTTCAGCGAGGTCCTAGCCTAAGTACATGCGCATGACTCCTGAGCATAAACGATACCCAATTCGACAATCAATGTATCCCTGACGCAAATACACTGACCATATAGCTGATGATAACAACCAACATATCCTAGACTTATATACTGTATATTCTCATTTCCAACATTATTCCATATTCAAACCAATAAATATTTTATCCGAAGATATCTTAAATATTCCCAAAATAGTAACCTTCCAAATATAGAAACTTTATTCAAATAGTAACTTTCCAAAATAGGTATTATTATAATTAGAAATCATTTAACATATGAGTTATATAAAATATTTAATATTAGGCCTTGAGACATAAACATTTAGATAAATGTATAATTAATTATTAAAAGTGAAGGAAAGTAAAAATCATAATTATTTCTCAAAAGGTTGGAGTTTAAGTAATTAAAAGTAATAAATTACAAATTTACAGATTTTTCAGATTTGCACTGTCTTACTATAAACTTCATAATTAAATCATTAAAAATCAAAACGATATAAGATCACTGAGGTTGAAAACTTTAAAAGCTTAAATACAACTTTTGTTTCTGAAGAAAATCGAAATTATTAACGTAAGAGCGGTTTTTATTCGTATTTTTGTAAACTGACAGAATCCGACACCCGATAGTATTTCTTTAATAAAACACGTTTAAAATTTTATTTTAAAACAAATCCAATTAGAAACATTATCTAGACTCTTTAAATTTAATGTACGTAAATTACCAAAATTAAATTCAAAGTTTATCATAGGTTTTAAATTAGGTTTTACAACAACTGACAGATTCGCGAACTAATCTGTCACAGTTTCATAAACGATTTGTTGTGACGAAACTACTTGGAAATAATTTATGAAATTTAATAGACGTATAATAGACTTAAAATAAACCGTAGTCTCTTTTCAAACATTTTGAAAATAAGATCTGTAAACAGGAGTAAAAATCGTACAAAATTAGTAACAGATTCGAAAACATGCTGTAACTTTACTTAAAAACGATAAAACTTTCAATTTGATAATTCATAGTATTAAAAATCAGAAAAATTAAGAAATTAATTCTTATTCATACGTTTAAGTCTCGGCCCTATAATAATTTTTAGAAGATTGAAACATATCATCATAATAATATAGTAAACATATTTATAAAATTCAATTTAAAACGATACTACAAGCAACTACAACATATATATCATGCAATACCGAGTCATGCCATCATGTGTTACCTTCATCGAGATTCGAATTAATAAAATAACCGTCTTCATTGGATCTAGCACGATAGCCTACGAAAAATTAAAACATATGGTATTAGAACCACATAAGAAGGGTTTAGAAAGAGGGAAACGAGATGGAGAATAAGAGTAATTAAATTACCCTCGGATTAGAATGAACGAAGGAGAAGAGATACGTAACAGACTGAGCAGCAATAACGTAATTAAACGGAATTGAAGAAGGATGAGTTTTATGTACAATGAAGAAAGAGTAATTGAAGAGTTTGGGGATTATAAAAAGAATGGAGTAAATAAGGTAACAACAATGACTAGAGAAGTAGAGATAGGAAGCAGTTGAGTAGAATTAGGATAAATAAAAACATGTGCTTAAATTAATAAAATATTTAGTGACTCATCTAGTTAGTGACAAGGTAACGGACTCGATTTGGGTCGACAAATAATTTACGGTGTGATCAAAATCATTAGTAAAAAAATAAATAACTGGCTTACAAATAAATTGGGTTAAAATCGCATAAGAAAGGAATTAAACTCAAACTTTGAGATGGGCTAAAATATTATTTTGTCATAAAATTAAATGTTTGGGTCAAGTTCGGTGTTGATAAAAATAATTAGTTGACTCGAGAAATCAAATGGGTCAATCTCGAATTTAAATAATTGTTTGTAAGGAAATTGAGTTTCTTGACGAATAAATTGTTTTCAACGAAAATGAATTAAATTGATTTCTTGAAAACAAAATGATACTTTTCAATGAAAGTTTAATAAAATGGTTTCCTGAGAAAATAATAAAATGTCTTAACGAGTTTCGAGTTGAAAATAGAAATTCGAGGAAAAATAAAGATTTTAGGAATTTAAGAAGAAGTCAACGTAAGTCCAATAAGAACTAAAATTAAGGATTACGAGTAAGATCGTAAACAAAATAAAAATACAAATACGAATTTAATTTATAAAAATTTGGGGTGTTACAACCTTCCCCACTAAAAAAAAGTTTCGTCCCCGAAACTTGCAGGAACACGAAAACAGAGTTATTTTATTTTAAAAAAATTAGAATGCTTAACTCACATCAAAATCTCGTTTTTTTTTAAAAAAAAATTTAAAACTTTAAACATGATATAAAATCAAATGCAAAAATTCTCAAGATTAATGGGGTTATGCCACCCGAAGTGTAAAATGTTTCAAAATACTAAAAACGTAAGGTAAAGTTATTTGATAAAATAACGACGTTAAATTATATTTAAAAACGAATTCGAGGGAAAGAGGGTACCCAAAACATTTTCAAAACGACGCTAAATCAATTTGATTAAGAAACTCTTCAACATTTTGATTTAAGACAAAACAAAATCAAATTTTGAGAAATCGAGTTTAGCGTTGGGAACTCTCGAACTAGTCATCAGATGATTCTAATAACAAATCCAAAAGTTCACCAACAAAAATAAAATGAAAGCCTGAATTTATGAAATTATTTTGAAAAGTTAAATTTTCTCTGACAATCCAATTGTTGCAGAAACATAAGTATTTGTATGTTATGAAAATATTCATAAAATTCCGATGATTTAAAAAAAAGATTTGAAATACTTATGAATTAATTTCAAACAGGTTTTTAAGATATTTTAAAAATAACTAAATATAACTTCAACCAAAAATGACAAAGCAAAACAAGGTTTTTAAAGCTTAAAATTGTAACTTAAAAATGATAACTCAAAAGTTTAAATTAGTCAAATATTTTTCAAAACGGGAAGTTTGATTAAAAGTTTAAGGATTAAATCGAAACAACAAAATCTCAAACTCGATAAAGAGGTAGATCAGAAGGGATACCAATAGCGATTGGAGGAGTAGAATTCGAGAGAAACGGAGGAAGAACGAAAACGAGAGTCAATCAGAGCTCTCAAGGATTAAAGATGAGTTTAAGGTTCTCAAGATTTCCTAGTACGACTCCCACAAACTCAGGTTCCTAATTCCACAAAATAATACTAAGGCCATTAATATCAGGAAAATGGGTTGTCCTACACAGTATACAACCTCCAAAATTATCACTTGCTATAACTTCCAAGCTAAGACTATCAACAGCTACAACCTCCAATACAAGGCTTCTCTTGCTCATACAATCACTTAATCAATAGGGTAAGAATCAACCAAATGACTCAGAATCAAATCATGCTACCGAAATTCTGCAAACTGCCACAACACTATTAAACTAATTAACCAACAAGGCTCTAAAACTGTTTAAAGCTCACCAGGTTGTACTCGAGGTATATCCAAACTTCTCGAGTAAGGAACACTAAACAAGATCCACCAATTTAACAAATCTCGGGCACTAAGTCTTCAAAATGATCCCACGATTATGCTCATAACATTACAAGGGAACAAAAGTTAGTATAATATATCAAACCTTAAGTACACTCAATCTTACATGTAATGTCAGTCACTCACATCCAAGACATCATTCGAGTAAGGTTCCTTAGAAGTCCATTAGATTTATACTCATAACGATGGAACAACTATGTGGTTAATGACTCAACGAAGCCACATTCTCATTGGTCAAAAGGCTTGAAATAAATTCCATAAAAAAAGATTTGTATTAAAGTATTCCTCAAAATGACACAATAAGTCCAACCTGTGTTTATGCAATATATTTCTCTTTTTCAAGGTTAACAACAATCCATCCAAGTTTATTTCACTCAACTCCAAAGTTCATATGCTACGACCTTATCAGACTCAATGTTCTCATCCATAAGAACCAAGGTTTAATCTATGTCAATCAAAATTACCAAAAACCTTAAACGAGAACATGAAACGGTACCACAACACTCAGGCTAAAACTCTAAACGATGATCTATGGTCCCAAAAGTCCACAACTAGTCCATTAAGTCAGCATTAAGTGGGAATCCCAAAGTAATATTACCAGTTACACTTAGTTCGGTTCTAGGTTATGTACTAGATATCCATCAAAATAAAATATAATCTTACTATCCAAAAGCTTATTCTCTCTAAGTACTTTATATAATCAAGTGAATTATAATCCAAGATCAACACTTAAGGTAAAATCTTAATTCCATCAATAAATTAATACTATTGAAATTAATCCTCAAAAAGTTCTTACTTGCTTAGAAAATAGGGTACAGGTAATGGGGTTCACTAAACCTCAAACAGCTTTAACTTTTTGTAGGGTTCACTAAGACAGGAGTCTAACCAAAGAATCTCAAGAGAAGGGAGGGCAAAATGGGAGAATAAAACAAGGATTCGTCACGAGACTGAAAATGACCATTTATAAGACAAGGACTAGAAGAAGAAGAAGAAGAGAAAAACTGATAGGGAGAGCAGTGGCAGCACACGGACATCAGGAATAATAACACGTGACAGCAGTGAGCCGAACAACATCAGGCCGTAGCAGTACAGAAACACAATAAGACAACATCAGAAAGGAGAAGAAGAATAAGAAGAGGAGAAGAGGATGAGGAAGAAAAAGAAAAATAAGAATGAAAGAAAGAAGAGGAAGAAGAGGAGACTTGGAGAAAAGAAGAAGGATCCTAGACTATTAAGGTCTTGAACGAAAGAAGAGTCTTCGAGCCTCCTGAGTTCACAAGGGAACTCGCTGGATCACTTCATCTTCGAGCATATTAGTCTTGGGTAGCTCCATCTGGATCCAAACTGAAATGAAGTTGCATCTGGGTCCAAAGTGAAATCAATCGTAGTCTACTGCACCATCATGGAACTGAAATCTACTCTTGATCATCTGGCCTGTAGCTTGAGCAAACTGAATGAATCTGGGCTGGAAAGTCACCATTGTATCTTTCTCGTAGCACCAAGTCGTCCACTCGAGTCATCAGGTCTTAGAAGTGCTAAGTAGGTCTTGCCCCGATCTGGAGCAGCATCACGTAAACATCTTGTCCACTCATCTTCTTCTTGGACAAATAAAACAAACATTCAATGCTATTCATTGAGTTACAAGAACATGGAAACCTAACAGTTAAATCCTTAATTTGGTTTCTACCCTTCTATCACTAATATTTTATTAATGTTCAAATCATTTACGAGTATTTTTCCTAAAATCAGGTGTGAGCGTCGGGAGCAACAATGCTCTGATACCAACTGTAATCCCCTATAAATTCTAACGCAATACAGTGGCGGAAACACTGTAGATTTGGGATTAATACACACTGATGTTCTATATATTACAAAAAGAACGGTCAGTCAATACAAAGGCCACTTTTTACAAAAGGGCTAAAAATAAAAATCCTTCAAATGGGTTTAACAATCCATAAAAAAAACATAATTAAAACATAGTAGGATCCATGTCACTCGCTAGCGCACACCAAACCCCAGAACACAGAATACCTGTCATGTTATAAACATAAAAGCCACAATTCAGTGGGGAGCAACTCAGGCAGTTCTCCCAGCCATATTACATAATATATAGGCAATAGAAGCATAATATATGAAAATAAATTAAAACTCAAAACATTATATGTATCAAAATAGATTCAAAACTAGAAAATAATTCAGCAGCCTGACGGCGTCAAAACAAATAATGGAATATAAAACCGATGATCAGTACAACTTTTACTACTAGAGATATGTCAAAACAACACCGAAGTGTAACTTAGTGCCCACGAAGAGACCCCTAAGCCTCACTGGTTAAGGAACTCAGTGCCCACGAAGCGACTCCTAAGCCCTCTCACCAAACAACTCAAACTATAATAGGACTGCGTTCAGCGAGGTCCTAGCCTAAGTACATGCGCATGACTCCTGAGCATAAACGATACCCAGTTCGACAATCAATGTATCCCTGACGCAAATACACTGACCATATAGCTGATGATAACAACCAACATATCCTAGACTTATATACTGTATATTCTCATTTCCAACATTATTCCATATTCAAACCAATAAATATTTTATCCGAAGATATCTTAAATATTCCCAAAATAGTAACCTTCCAAATATAGAAACTTTATTCAAATAGTAACTTTTCAAAATAGGTATTATTATAATTAGAAATCATTTAACATATGAGTTATATAAAATATTTAATATTAGGCCTTGAGACATAAACATTTAGATAAATGTATAATTAATTATTAAAAGTGAAGGAAAGTAAAAATCATAATTATTTCTCAAAAGGTTGGAGTTTAAGTAATTAAAAGTAATAAATTACAAATTTACAGATTTTTCAGATTTGCACTGTCTTACTATAAACTTCATAATTAAATCATTAAAAATCAAAACGATATAAGATCACTGAGGTTGAAAACTTTAAAAGCTTAACTACAACTTTTGTTTCGGAAGAAAATCGAAATTATTAACGTAAGAGCGGTTTTTATTCGTGTTTTTGTAAACTGACAGAATCCGACACCCGATAGTATTTCTTTAATAAAACACGTTTAAAATTTTATTGTAAAACAAATCCAATTAGAAACATTATCTAGACTCTTTAAATTTAATGTACGTAAATTACCAAAATTAAATTCAAAGTTTATCATAGGTTTTAAATTAGGTTTTACAACAACTGACAGATTCGCGAACTAATCTGTCACAGTTTCATAAACGATTTGTTGTGACGAAACTACTTGGAAATAATTTATGAAATTTAATAGACGTATAATAGACTTAAAATAAACCGTAGTCTCTTTTCAAACTTTTTGAAAATAAGATTTGTAAACAGGAGTAAAAATCGTACAAAAGTAGTAACAGATTCGAAAACATGCTGTAACTTTACTTAAAAACAATAAAACTTTCAATTTGATAATTCATAGTATTAAAAATCAGAAAAATTAAGAAATTAATTCTTATTCATACGTTTAAGTCTCGGCCCTATAATAATTTTTAGAAGATTGAAACATATCATCATAATAATATAGTAAACATATTTATAAAATTCAATTTAAAACGATACTACAAGCAACTACAACATATATATCATGCAATACCGAGTCATGCCATCATGTGTTACCTTCATCGAGATTCGAATTAATAAAATAACCGTCTTCATTGGATCTAGCACGATAGCCTACGAAAAATTAAAACATATGGTATTAGAACCACATAAGAAGGGTTTAGAAAGAGGGAAACGAGATGGAGAATAAGAGTAATTAAATTACCCTCGGATTAGAATGAACGAAGGAGAAGAGATACGTAACAGACTGAGCAGCAATAACGTAATTAAACGGAATTGAAGAAGGATGAGTTTTATGTACAATGAAGAAAGAGTAATTGAAGAGTTTGGGGATTATAAAAAGAATGGAGTAAATAAGGTAACAACAATGACTAGAGAAGTAGAGATAGGAAGCAGTTGAGTAGAATTAGGATAAATAAAAACATGTGCTTAAATTAATAAAATATTTAGTGACTCATCTAGTTAGTGACGAGGTAACGGACTCGATTTGGGTCGGCAAATAATTTACGGTGTGATCAAAATCATTAGTAAAAAAATAAATAACTGGCTTACAAATAAATTGGGTTAAAATCGCATAAGAAAGGAATTAAACTCAAACTTTGAGATGGGCTAAAATATTATTTTGTCATAAAATTAAATGTTTGGGTCAAGTTCGGTGTTGATAAAAATAATTAGTTGACTCGAGAAATCAAATGGGTCAACCTCGAATTTAAATAATTGTTTGTAAGGAAATTGAGTTTCTTGACGAATAAATTGTTTTCAACGAAAATGAATTAAATTGATTTCTTGAAAACAAAATGATACTTTTCAATGAAAGTTTAATAAAATGGTTTCCTGAGAAAATAATAAAATGTCTTAACGAGTTTCGAGTTGAAAATAGAAATTCGAGGAAAAATAAAGATTTTAGGAATTTAAGAAGAAGTCAACGTAAGTCCAATAAGAACTAAAATTAAGGATTACGAGTAAGATCGTAAACAAAATAAAAATACAAATACGAATTTAATTTATAAAAATTTGGGGTGTTACACCGGTCACTCCGTAGGACATGGTTGGCGGAATAGCAACAACCCTCAGATGCCTGCGCTTTTCAGGCATCGACGGAGCTGGGGGCACAAAGCGAACCGCAGCCAGGAACATCCAGAAAAAGGCGAAGAAAGCGGCCTGGAGGTACGTACAGGCGAAGAAGCGCCTTGTGACTAACGCCCAGGAGCAACCACCCCAGCAATAGGAGGGGTGTGCGTATACCATAGAATCCATCGCATCAGCTGAGAAGGGCGGACTATCCCAGGAAATGCGAGAGCGGTTGAAACCAAAAGAGCCAGCCTCAAAGCGCCTGGGAGCAAAGCAAGGTGAGGTATTCAACAGATTAACACCCACTGGGGAACCATAAAAGGCTCCAGGACTGTCGAAAAGTACGAAAGCCAGAATCAATCAGGGCCATCCCCTGGAATCAGGGCACCATCAGGCTAAAGGCCCGGAATCTCAGCCACCCAGAGAAAAGAGACCTAGACATCACTCCCTAGAAAAGGAGGACGATGCAGCAAGTAGACACACACCTAGACACCGCTCTCCTAGTGCTGGTAGACCGACCCCTGATAGGTGGGACGACTACGGTTACCACTCTACGGGAAGCAAATCCAAGGTACTAGGTAGACCTACTAGGACCCCGGTTCACCCTGACGTTCAGAGCTGCTCCATCCCAAAGATTAAGATGCCCACGGTTAAGTTCGACGGGACTACTGATCCTGAAGACCACCTGGCAGCCTACGAGAGTCACATGGGAATGTACGATGCTGATGACGCCACTTGGTGTAAGATCTTCCCTACCACTCTGGTAGGGCTGGCTTAGGGGTGGTTCCGAGACCTGGCGCGGGGGTCGATTTATTATTTCGAAGAGCTGGCCGAGTCTTTCCTGGATCAGTACGCAGGGAACAAGAGGCGCCGGCTGACCCGCTTCGATTTAATGACCCTAAAACAGAAAAAAGGCGAAACCATTAAGGAGTACCTAAAAAGGTTTGACCTAGCTTTCCAGCAGGTCAGGGAGATTGATGATCCCACGCCAGCCTACGCGCTGACCAATTCACTGCTCCCAGGAGATATAAAGAACCAGCTGATCAGAGCCCAACCAGAATCTCTGACCAAGGCACGAAAAATGGCCGAAGGCTTCATGCTGCCGGAGGAATATCACAGCCTGCCGGATACCCCCACAGGACCTTCCAGGCCGCAGGGTGGGCGCAGCAGAGGCAAAGCGGTAGAAAAGAGAGAACCAAGGAGAGGGATGCCCCAAAAAGGGAGCGCGTGACCTACCAACCGAAGTTTGATAGTTACACAGCTCTTAACAAATCAAGAGCTGAGATATTCGAGCTGGAGAAAGAAACAACAAAATGGAATCGCCTAAACAAGCCACGCAGCCCAAAGGGTGACCCAAAAAAGTTCTGCACGTACATGACTGCATAGGGCACACAACTGAGGAGTTTCGTCACCTGAAAGATGAAATAGAAAAGCTCATCAGGAACGGCTGGCTGGGTAACTACGCTGCCAGAAACAAGAGTCAGAAAGTCGCTACGGAGAAGCCGGAGGTCTAAGTGCAGGACCGCATGATAATCCATGTGGTGTCGGGAGAGGCCAGAAGAGGCAGATCCGGGAACTCTATAATCAGATCTGCTACGCCGAAAGAGCAGGGAGCCCGGTCGGCCTGACCCTGAGCATAACCCCCCAGGACGCAGGCCGGGTAGTCTACCCTCACAACGACCCCTTAGTCCTATCACTAATTATCAGCAACCATATAGTGAGGAGGTGCATGGTAGACACTGGCGCTTTCACAAACCTGCTGTACAAAGAGGTTTTTGATAAAATGAACTTGGAAAAAAGACACCTTAAGCCTACCCCTGGGTCCTTGTATGAATTCAGCGGGGCAGGGATCCTCCCAATGGGAGTCATCGAGCTACCAGTCACATTCGGAGAAGGGGCATCAGCCAAAAATATCTGAGCCTCATTCGTGGTTGTAGACGCCAAATCAGCATACAACGCTCTGATAGACAGGGCCACCCTGGATGAGGTAGAAGTCGCAATATCCATCAGGGCGTTGACTGTGGCCTATGTCACGGACTTCGGAATGGAAGGAAAAATACACGAGGACCAAGAGTCAGCCAAACAATGCTACTCGGTCGCCCTGCGCACTCACGAAACAGAAAGAAAAGTCAAACGAAAAGCAGACAACTCCCCCAGCAGGGAAAGAGAGATTCCGGCTGATCAGCAGGCAGTAAGAAAGACTGACCACCCAGAACCTGGGGGCGAAAGTATGCTGGTAGAGTTGGAGCCAGGAAGGTCGGTCTTCATCGGCGCCGACCTGGAAGAATCCTACCGGGTGAAGCTAATTAAGGTCCTGCCGGACAACAGGGACATATTTGCTTACTCGGCCGATGAAATGCCAGGGGTCGACCCAGTCCATATCGTTCACAAGCTGAATGTTAATCCAGAGGCTCGACCTGTAAAGCAAAAGAAAAGAAACATGTCGGTGGAAAAGGATTTAGCCATCAAGGAAGAAATTGAGAAGCTCCTGAAGGCTAATTTCATTCAGAGCTGTGATTACCCTGAATGGCTTGCGAACGTAGTAATGGTAAAGAAATATTCAGGGGCCTAGAGGATGTGTGTAGAACCTCAACAAAGCATGCCCCAAGGATTGCTACCCCTGTCACGGATTAACCAACTAGTGGATGTCACCAGCGAGTATTCTATGCTCAGCTTCAAATGTTACCATCAGGTGTACCTTTGGCAACCGGACAGGGTCAAATGTGCGTTCATCACAAGTGCAGGTACATACATGTACAAAATGATGCCATTTGGCCTCAAGAACGCAGGAGAAACCTATCAGCGTCTAGTGGATAAAGTATTTGAAGGCCAGAAATGCAGGAACTTGGAGGAGTACATAGACGATGCCATAGTGAAAAGCAAGGGGGACGCAGAACACCTGAAGGACTTGCAAGAAACCTTCTCCTCCCTGCGCACTTACCAGATGAAGCTAAACCCTAAAAAGTGTACCTTCGGGGTTCGCTCTGGAAAATTTTTGGGGTTCCTGGTCAGTGCCAGGGGAATTGATGCAAATCCAGAAAAGGTGCAGGCCGTCCTGGACCTCCCGGAGCCGAAAACAATCAGAGACATTCAGCGACTGACTGGCAGGATGGCCGCTCTAGCACGGTTCATCGCCAGGTCAGCTGACAAGTCTACACCCTTCATTAAGATACTGAAGGGGAACAAGCAGTTCAAATGGGAAGCAGAGCAGAAGGAAGCCTTTGCATAGTTAAAGGAGCACCCGAAAAAACTACCCACCTGGCAAGACCAGTAACAGGAGAGAAGCTTTTTCTATACATAGCTGTAACAAACTCAACTATAAGTGCAGTCATCCTGTGAGAGAAAGCAGGGTCTCAGCAGCCAATATACTTTGTGAGCCATGCTCTGGGGCCAGCTGAGAAAAACTACCCAGTCGTCGAAAATGCATAATATGTAGTAGTCGTCGCAACACGAAAACTCAGGCCATATTTTGACGCCCACCCTGTCGTTGTGTTAACCGATCAACCCTTGGAAAAGGTGTTGGAAAAATTCGAAAAGTCTGGGAGACTACTGAAGTGGGCTATAGAGCTGAGCGGGCTAGGGATATCTTACCAGTCCAGGACCGCCATCAAGGCGCTGGCCCTGGCGGACTTCCTAGCCGAGTGCTCCCACTCAGAAGAAGATGACCCACCAGCTGGTGAGTGGATGGTGTACACAGATGGCTCATCCACAGCCAACGGCGCGGGGGCAGGAGTAGTGCTAACAAGCCCTGAAGGGTCGGACATTGAGCATGCTCTCAGGTTCACCTTCCCAGCATCTAACCACGAGGCTGAATACGAGGCTGTCCTGGCAGGAATCCACCTGGCCAAAGCTGTGGGGGCAGAGAGAGTTGTCCTAGCCACAGACTCGCAGCTCATTGCAAACCAGATCAACGACGAGTATGAAGCTAGGGACCAGACCATGGTCTCATACCTAGAAAAGGTTAAGCAGGAATTATCAGGGCTAAAGTCCTATGAAGTCAGACAGGTCCCCCGGTCACAAAATAACCAAGCAGACACCCTATCTAAATTGGCGAGTTCCAGCCTGCAAGACATCAGGAGGTCAGTATGGGTAGATGTGGTACAGGAAAAATCCACAACACCTTGCCAACTGGTTAGTGTTATGAAAGAGGCAGAAGCTGAAAGCTGGATGACCCCAATCATCCAATTCAAAAGGCACGGAACCTTACCACAAGACCCAGGCCAGAAAATGAGAATACTATTTAAAGCCGCGTGGTTCATAATGATTGGGGAAGAATTATACCAAAAGTCATTTTCCGCCCCTTTGCTCAAATTCCTGGGGGCAGGGCAGGCTGCAGAGGTGTTAGATGACATACACTCGGGGATCTGCGGCCACCATATAAGAGGAAGAACGCTGGTGCATAAGGCCCTAAGGGCAGGGTATTACCGACTAACCATGCTTGCAGACGCCAGAAGCCTGACCAGAAAAGTCTGAGGCTGAGGCTGTCCCAAATATAATAGAGCCAGCAGTCAGAAAAGTCATCTGGAGGAACATAATAACAAGATATATACGGCCTGCCAAAGGTTTTGGTCTTCGATCATGGCCGACAATTTGACAACGACCCGTAAGGGCCTGGCTGGAAGGCCACGGTATAAATGTTGCCTATTCCGCCGTCTGCCACCCTTAGACCAATTGACAGGCCGAAGCAGCAAACATGCAGATCCTAAATGAACTGAAGAAGATGGTGGACGAACTCAAAGGAAGAGGGGCAGATGAGCTCCCGAGTGTCTTATGGTCAATCAGAACCACAAGGAAAGAGTCCACAGAGCAGACTCCTTTCGGTCCGGTCTACGGAGCCGAAGCCCTGCTACCTATCAAAGCACGCAATCCTACTCTCCGGTCTCAACAATTTGACAGGGCCAGTTACGAGGCTGCAATGACTGAAGCCCTTGATCTGGTCAGCGAGGTAAGACAGGATGCCCGCTCCAACATCGCGGCCTATCAATAGAAGCTGAGAAAGGTCTACAAAAAAAGGGTAAACATGAGAGCTTCCAGATAGACGACCAGGTCCAACGCAAAACCCAGGCAGTGGGAAGGTCTACAGAGCACGACAAGCTGAGTGCAAACTGGGAAGGCCCATATCAGGTCACCCAAATCATGGGACCAGGGACATATAGGATTGCCAACCCTGAAGGCCAGGAGCTAGCTGCCCACTGGAATGCAGATACCCTAAAAAGATATTACGGCTAGACTAGAAGTTGAAATATTTCTTTTCCATAAAAAATATCGGCGGAGAACGATCAAGTTACACTACTACAAATCCCTTGGTTTCTTGACGCTTTAAAGGTAGGTTCTCGACGCTTTAAAGTGTCACAAATTTAATTCTCGATGCTTTTAAAAAGCGTGAAGATTTTCAGTGTCAGGAATTCTCGACGCATTTTGGTGTCGTCATTTTCGACGATTTAAAGCGTTGACTATTTTATTCATGACGCTTTTCTGCGTCAGCACATGTGCACTAAAATATTCAACCTCGACGCTTTTCTATGTCGAGGAATTTTTTTCATGCCAATATTTTTTCTTAGCGCGAGACTTTCTACGATTAAAAGGGTCGAGAAAAAGTAATATAAAACTCAGTTATCAACACTTTAACATCATAAAAGCGTCAAGATCTTATCATAAAGACTATATTACTTGCGATTGGAGATTTATGATGTCTAATACGCACGACTCTACATTTACTGAATGTATATCAATAATACACAAAGATCTAGTTGGTCTTATTGTTAATAATAATTATAACAAGAGGCACATACTCCAATTGTTAATAATTAGAATAATCTCCAACTGTATATTTCGCAATCAAATAAAATTTCGTAAGACAAACATCTAGAGTAATATCCAAAATCCCAAGTTGCATTAAAAAAGTTCTAGACAATTACAGTATAATTTAAAAAGGTACGTATGTCTTTCTCCCAGGAAAAAAAATCTATAAGTGAGCGGATTCTGTCAACCATCAATTCCGCCATCTCCCTTTTTGTGTTCCAGATGGTCCTGCAATGGTAAAAAAATATCATCAGTAAAACTGAAGAGACCATATTATGAACCTTAAAGAAGGGTGGAAAATACAATCTGGACAAAAGGAAGTCACGCCTGCAAGGCTAAACGAACAAAACCCTCCGGGTAAAAAATGTTGCAGGAAATCGAAACTATGATGCAATCTTAAGTGATAAACACGCTGAAAAAGATGATGTTAAAGATACCTTCTTAAATGGAAGAAGTGTCCCATCTTTGGATTTTGCACCCTCAGGGAATATGATTAATGACAGATCATTCCTGATAACTATTCGAGACGCCTGAAACAGAAAAAAAATGATGGATCATGGACAAATGGCTGAAAGACGAGAGCTGAGACCATTTGTTTTTCCCCTGATTAAAATACAGTTTTTGTACAGAGCTGAGACCGTCATGGATCAATGATAAATGGATAAATGATACAGGTTTTAATGCCAGCTTGAGGATTTGAGTGATCAATCCGAAGATGGTTTGCCAGAAAGTAGAGTCGACCGATCAAAGGGTACCAAACGATCTCCAAGAAAGTTCACAGATTTCAGGAAGAATTTTTTTTGGTGTTTCGACAAATGAAAAAAAATCAGCTATAGACTGCAAAAAAGTCTGTAAATTCACAGTAAAAAGAAGAAATTGTTTTCACCATACTCCGTAGACAGATAGATACTCCCTAGATTATAGATAGTAAATTGATAGATAGATTATAAATTTATGGGGAGTTGATTATAGATAGATAGATAGGAAATAATATATTCCTATGTATTTCTCACCATTAAGTAACTAATACAGGGAAAAACACGGTTAGCCAAAGAAGTTGACAGCAGCAAAGCAAAAGGCATATTCAAAATGACAGTAATGGTTGAGATTTCGGAATCTCCAAATACAGAATACATTCAAGATCAGATTCTAACTTGACTTGGTCCGATGCCGCATGATGTGTATGGTATACGTGACAAGGCAAAGCTCATATACAACAAATTAAAGCTAGAACAAGAACAGATCTCACAAGGGAAGAAAGATGATAGTAAGTCTATAAAAACTCTCATTATCAACACTTACATTTTACCCAAAAAAAACAGTCTACTATTTGAATTTTTGAGAGGTGAAATCAATCTACTTACATTTTACCAAAAAAAGTCTATAAAAACTCTCATTATCTTAGACAACATTTTGGAATAAAATTGATCTCGGCCAAATTGGGATACATCTCGACTTTTGTAAGATTTTGGTGACGAGCAGAGAGAAGAATGTCTGTAAAGAAATGGATGTACATGGTGATAGCATATATGAGGTCAGCTTGTTGAGTAAGGATGAAGCGTAGGTTCAATTCAAGTCTCAGGTTCAAATATATATCCACACAGAGGAACATAAATCTATTGTTGATAGACTGTTGGAAAAGTGTGGAGGCCTACCACTATCTATTGTAGCAACAACCAATTCTTTAAAGGCTTAAGAATTGCCATTATGGCGACAATTTGCAGAGGAACTAGAGCAACCCATCTCATGCCAAATTAATGGTTTAAACAATGAGACATTCTCAATTCTTAGAACAAGTTATGAGATCATGACAAAGTATTAATATTACCACTATTTTACACAAGAAAATCAATTACTCATAAGTCACATCTAGATATTCCTAGGATTCATAACATGAGATAACTAGATAACAATGAGAAGTGGCTACAGCCTAAAAAATGTTAATGAACTCGTTACATTAAGCGATATACAAACAAAACACAAACGATTTCGAAACTGAATGAATGAAATGCAGAATGATATGAGCACAAACATCATAAATCGAACAATTATAGCCTACAAAATGATAGCAGAAGCAATTCATCAAGCGATTATCAACCGAAATCGATCTCAGGAACAAGTGTATAAAACGTAGAATAATACGAGTAAAAACAGAATAAATCTAACCACTACAGTCTACGAAAATCAACATAATCAATTCATCAATGATACACTAATAAAAAACCCAATCAATCTCAAAAACAAGTATCAACTTTATCTCTCTTCCTTATTTTGGTGGTTTGTTAAGTACGGATGTCATCGTTAATGTGAGAAAGATGACCGCTCCCCAAATAACTGATCAATTAGAAATAATTAGGGTTTATAATAATTTAGCTGGATTTTCATAATTGTCTTCAAATTATGTGAGACAGATGTAGTTACATAGTGGTAGACACTTATGAGGGGAGGCCTGAAGGTGAGGTATTCGATGAAGGGGGTGAAACGGCGAGGAAAAAGGAAAACCGAAGGAAATCAAAATGGATGAGAACAATATGAAAATGATGGAACATGGATGAGCGATTGAGCGATGAACAATGAAGGGATGAAGGTAGAGCGGTAGATGGAACAAAATTCGATGAACAACAAGGTTTTCCATTCATTGGAAGGGGGTTTTTGAAAATATTTAAAAATAAAAAAGGTGCTTATACGGTATCCTTAGGTGAGTTTGCCTGATATTTGCAATAAATAAAATAATATGCATTAAAATAGCTCGACGCTTACAAAAGCGTCTGCCTCAAAGTGTGGAGATAATATGGTTTTTGTAGTAGCGTTAAAATGTCGACGGCTCCGACCACAATGTTAAGTTTTGTTCCAAGGAATGAAAAAGACTCCCAGATTCATACTCGTTGTCTGTTCAGCTTAGCACTTCACACACAAACGAGCAGGGGGCAATAGGGGGAGGGCCCCCCTGTTGCAAGACCCAGGGAAAATAGACCCCCCAACAAAAAAACAATAAGTCCCCCGCCTGCCTCCGGGCAAGCAGGGGGCAGGCCCTCTGAGTCCAGATCAGGAGTCAGGGTCAGGCCGGGCCCCACGAGCCGAACTAACATGGACTGAGACACAATCAGTCTTGTATAAAAAACGCTAAGTTCCCCTCCTACCTCTAGGCAGGCAGGGGGTAGGCCCTCTGACTCCAAATCAAGAGTCAGGGTCAGGCCGGGCCCCACGAGCCAAACTAACAAGGAGTGAGACACAATCAGCCTTGTATAAAAAATGCTAAGTCCCCCGCCTGCCTCTGGGCGGGCAGGGGGCAGGCCCTCTGACTCCAGATCAAGAGTCAGGGTCAGGCCGGGCCCCACGAGCCGAACTAACAAGGACTGAGACATAATCAGCCTTGTATAAAAAATGCTAAGTCCCCCGACTGCCTCTGGGCAGGCAGGGGGCAGGCCCTCTGACTCCAGAGTAGGAGTCAGGGTCAGGCCGGGCCCCACGAGCCGAACTAACAACGACTGAGACACAATCAACCTTGTATAGAAAACTCTAAGTCCTTCGCCTACCTCTGGGCATGTAGTGGGTAGGCCCTCTGACTTCAGATAAGGAGTCAGGGTCAGGCCAAGCCCCTTAATCAGAGCGATGAAATTAATGAATATTTAAACCAGTTCCAAAGGGGGCTAGAATCTGCCACCACTAAAGACCGGATGTACGACAAACAAGGCAGCAATTAAAAAAACAACAACAAAATAAAAAGTCCAACCAATTAAACTTCTTCATTAAGAAAAGGCGTAAGGGCTAGCATTAAAAACCGGGGGGAAAATTCAAAAAGAAGAAATAAGATAAACACCCCTAAACAGGTGCAGAGAAGAGGGGCCTAGAGTTCAAGCTGACCAGCCAGGGAGTGCAGGCAGGACCTAATCCTCGTCAGAACCTGGGAAGGATTAGTCTCTGGGGCTGCTGCAGCCTTCGTTGTCAGATCCCCAGTTCCAGCTGCCTGAGGCATTCATCGGGTCGTCAGGTCCTTCCTCCTCGCTTCCCAGTGCATGACGACCAGACGAATAGCCCTGACCATCGCTATCCTCTGAGTCACGGCTGCTGAGATCCCAGTCCTCGCCAAACTTGGCCACCCTGGTGCCTTCAGGGTAGCCAGAATCATCCTTCCACTTCTTCGGCTCCGAAGAAGAGGGGCCTGAGTTGGAAAGGTCAGGATCAAAGTTCTCCGGCTGCAGCCAGGGGAAGCAACGGTGACACCCTTTCTAGGAGCAGCCCCCTACCTGCGTGCAGTATTTGGGCTTCGGCCTCACGGGGGACAAGGCTTTCTTAGGACACCTGACAGACTTGGGAGGAGTGCTTGTCCCATAAGCCTGAAGAGAGCGGAGGTGGGTCCGCCTGCTGCGGCGGATGATTGATCGCAATTGTCTGGGTACTTGAATCGCCTACGGCCCCTGTACCGGAAGGTGGTAGCAAAAACCCCTCGTCGGAGAATCTTATCCTTGACCCAAGACATTGTGAAGAAAGAGGTGACAAAGGAGAGTAATCGGAAGTTGGCAAGGAAAAATGGATTGAGTTCAACCCTTTATACACAAAGAAAGTGGATTATGCATTAAATGATACACTAACCACCCCCGTAGAAGAGGCCAAGTGTCAGCCAGACACACGGCTTGAGAGACTTCTGAACAAGAAGTAATCATGGGAGAGAACTTCCCAACTCTTTGCATGCCCCAAGCAATTAAAGACATTCCTCTTAGGGAATGCGCGCGAAATTAAATGCAAGAAAAGCCAAAAGTCAACCTCCCACCATGTTGATCAAAGATCGTCTGCCGAGGGAAGGCCTGCTTCCCTCCTGCAGACGAGGGGCAACTGATGGGGGTCGGTCGCTTTCTATGGGCTGGTCGCCATAAGAATCTGGGGCCAACCCGACCCAGTTCACGAAGAGCCTGCTACTCAGGCCAGTCCGCAAAACCTTCCTAGAATAACCCCAAGAAACACCCCTGGAAGGCTGTATCAAGCTTTGGGCTCAAAGCCTGACTCCCTGCCCGTCAGGGTCAGGCTAGGTCCACTCCGGCCGGAGGAGAAATCGTCTCCCCCTGCCAGCCAGACGTCAGAGGTCTTTCCCCTGACGAGCTCAGGACAGGCGATGAGAGCCTTCTCGTTCGTGCCTAAGGTAAGAGGAAACGAGTGGACAAGGCGCTCCCACGTGTCATCCACGCATTCCTTTTTTTTTCTCTCTCTCTCTCTCTTTTACTCTCTCTTATGGAAACCTATAAATACCCATTTATTTCCCATGAGAGGAGGTAATGGATTTTTCTCTTAATATAATTTCACTCTAGAAAATGTCACCTTACTCCTCACGAGTAAGGTTTGTCAAGCGCATTCATGGACTGACTTAGGCATCGGAGAGGGTTCCCTCGGACGCCTCCGAGGCCCTGTGCACTCTCTGTGTGCAGGTGGCAGGCCCCATCTGCCGGGAAGGTCCGACTGCTAGGGTGAGGGGAAGGAGAGACTTGGAGAATGAGGTAACTCCATCAAAGAACCGCAAACTCAAAGATCCGAATCCGTTTTGGGTCATATGTTTCCGTACCGGAACACCATTCTTTTTCAGTGTAACCGCCATTCCTTGTAGCTATAACCCTTAACGGACTGGGGGGGCTCGATCAAACCCAGCCTCTCTTGTAGCCAAACCTGCACAAATCACAACATAGTGTCAAAATAAGTTATTTGACTTAAGTTTTACGAATTTGATTATTTTGAAATAACTTTTACGAATTTGATTAAAATTTGACTAGGAAGAAATTGATTCCCTCCCCATCACGACACCGTTACTAATTCTTACGGATTATGTGATGTTCGATTTTCACGTCAACGGGTTTCGTGCTAACAGTGATTGATAAAGACTCCTCAAGCGCGATATTTGAATACGGAGTCAATATCGGTCTCTTAGAGTACGCTTTAAAAAATGATATCGAATATGCTTAATGACAAGTTTCCGCGATCACATCATGCCCTTGAGTGTTTGGGGCGGCGCTCCTCGAATGGGTGCCACCTCCATTACTACTCGTAAAGGGATTAGAGGGATCTTAAACGGAACTTGTTTTTAAGCGTATTCGATCCGAAAGTGATGGAAATATTATATAGTTATACGCGGTATTAATGTTAATGATGATAAAAAAGAAAAAATAATAAAACGAAACAATAATAAAATGTTAGCGTTCGAAAATAAAAGTTAGTAATAACGAAATAAAAATGTTAGAGTTAGTAGTTAATAATAAATAGTATATAGTATGTATATATGTATATGTGTATATATATATATATAATCGAAAAAAAGAAGGGAGAAAAAGATTAGAGAAGAAGAAACAGGGTTTAATGACACCCTTAACCTACATACTTAATTGGTCTCGGAAATGGACTCGTAGTAGCGGCGTGTGCGCGGAAGTATCGAGATATGTAGTGTGAGTTAGGGTGTATATGGTTAGGGAGAGGATGCTCTTCGGTCTTTGACGAGTTTTGATCTTGGGATTTTGAATGTGTATGTGTGTGTAGATGATGGATGATTGAATGTTGATGTAGAAAAATGTAGGGGATGATTAGGGTTGCATAGAGTTATCTATGTTCTGAAAATATGAAGAGTAAGGGGGGGTATTTATAGAAAATGTCCCCCGACCTAGGGTCACTCGATCGAGTAGACCTACTGCACTCGATTGAGTGGCCCAATAAAGGCGTCCGATTGGGTTTTGAAGATTGCACTCCATCGAGTGAGGTCAAGCCACTCGATCGATTGGGTTAGGCGAGAGAGCCATTTTAGGGAAGCTTTGACTTTTTTGAATTTTGAATATGTTGGTTGGGCGCTTGTTTCTAGAAGCTTTTGCAAGGTCGATTTTTGATTTGGACCGGGTTTTGGGTCATAAAAAGACGGTTTTATTTCCGGTGTCGGTTTTGGCTCAAATTATTCTCATTTAATTGAAAACAACCCACTAGGCCTGAATTTGAGGTCAGTTTTAAGAGATTTGCACTCCGCTAAATGCTCACGTCGGATACTATTAATTTTGAGTTAGTATTCGAGAGCATTAAGTCACGTTTATGTTCGATCATCATCGGGTGTTTTGTTGGAAGCTGCTATAGATACTAGCATGCAAAATGCGGGTGTCTACAGAGCCCCCACTCTGACTGAGGCTTGGACAAGGCAAAAGTCAGAGTAGCTACCAGGCCAATCAAGGATTACGACCTGGCAGCCTTCCGATCGAGTCGTTTATAGTCCATTAGACTCGCGAGAAGGGCTCGCCAGCCATAAGATAGAAATCATACCTGAGTTCTTTTATTCGGGATAGCTTCGTAGGGACTTGCTTTTGAAGTCCTGAGTGTACCTGTATGCAGATACATCCCATCTTGGAGCTGCGCGGGGACTTGCTTCTGAAGTCCTGGGTGTATTATCTGTTTGTAGACACATCCCATCTCGGAATTACGCGGGGACTTGCTTCTGAAGCCCTGGGTGTATCTGGTTGCGGTCACATCCCAATTTGCATGTGACATTTAGGTGAAACACCGTCTCACGCTAGGGAGATAAAAAAAATTGATGTTCCGTTGGGAAGCACAAGCTGGTACCTGAAATGTTAGATACATGGGCAGGAATAACAAATATAGTAGATGGCAAGATAGCATACAGGAAATGCGGTTAGCATCTATAGACGGGCTTGCGCTGGGGAAAATGATTTTTGCTTCATTTTAAAATCAAAGTCCTGACAGCAACTCACGTGCTAGGAGATAGGTTTTCAAAAATGAATGGGGTAGAAAAGAAATTTGTAGTTTTAATAGATTGAAATGTTGACCTTGTCGAAAAGGATTTTCTCAAATGGCTAAGTTTAGCAAATCTCAAAGCAAGAATTTGAAGAGAGAGGCCTACCGACAGACTCGACTCTGAACGCGACATGACGAGTTGACAAACACAACTTCGACTCTCGAGGGGTTGGATCGTGACTCGGTAGGGGGGTGGGCCACCTAAGATGACAAGACTCTTAAGCTGCGCTATTCCGTAGCCTAGGCGAGTGGCAACGCGGTCGAACATCGAAAAGGGAAGGATGTGTTATAGGGGAATTGCAGTAGTGTGTAATGAGACTGTTTTTGCAAGACTTTAGCAGTGGCAATGCTGTAGTCTAGTGCTCTTTTGAATTTTGGTTTTGGGGTACATTCCCAAAGTGGGTGTCGCTTCGAGTCCCTGACGGATTCTTGTCTTCGACTGGGCCGAGTACTAGGACACACTATAGAAAGGTGGCTAGATCTTTGAAAGTATTTGGATTATGTGAGTGGATGGAGAACTTCTGTCTAAGAGAAGCCCCCAGAACGACAAAGCAGACTGTTTAGAACATGATAGTGTCGTGATAGAAATGACGGTGCTTTGGAATTTGTGTCAATGTGGGTGGTTGTGCCTTTGTTGAAAGGCTGCCTACGTATTCACGTGTAGTGAAATCAAACCAAGCCGTAGTTTAGTGGATTGGAAGATATGTTATGGTGTCTGGTTTATTAGGGCTTTGTGTGTAAATAGCCATAGCGATCGATGGTGTAGGCTAGGTGTATTCCCAATGATGTCTTAATCAAAGGGCTAGAACAGTTAGGATGTTGATCCTGTGACTATGAGCGATCCCCAGGGTAGCCCCCAGAGGTAGTGTGAACTATTTAGGCATGTTCTATGCCGGCGGCAAGTTGAGTTCCCGTGTTTGGGGCTGGTAACTGGTTTGGATGTTTTTTTTGGAAATGTGGTGCCAGGCAATAAGTGGCTTTGATGACTTGAAATCTAGAGCTCGATTTTGTGGAGCTAAGGCTTCGAGGGTAAGGTATTGTAATATGGTAGGACAGGGGGAAGTCGAGTAAAAATGACTCGAACTTCGATCGGGGTAGGTTTGATAATGTGGGATCTGATTTCCGTGTCTTGCCCTAATGGTTAGGGTGTATCCTATGGAGCTTGAATCCTCAAAATTTTGGGCTTTCTTTTAGCCTAGGTCTCGAGAAGGTCTTGAGGGATGTAATATGGGAAGCCTAAATGTGGTATTAGATGACCAACATGATTATATCTCCCCTATTGGATGGTATGAATATTGATAATTTTTGAATTGACCGTACCCCGGTCAAGGGACTTTCACTTGAGTTGACTGATAACCACGGTCATGGGTTTTTGATTTTTTTTTGTTTTTGGTTGACCTCTTAGCCCCGGTCATGGGATTTTTCATTTGAGTTGACCGTGCCCCGGTCAAGGGATTGACCGTATGTGGTCAATGGATGTTGAGGGTTCTTTTTTTGAAGGTCAGCTCTTTTGGTCTGTGCCTTTTACTTTTTCCTTGGACTTCTGATTTTTTTTTTCCAATTTTTTTTTTGTTGGTCAGACTAACACCTAAGGTAGGGATTGGTTAGTCTTATTGGAGAGGTGTTTATTGTGGGAAGTGGGCTTGCCTTCCGTCTTGAACCCAAACTAGGAGACTACCTAGATTTGTCGTAGGATTCGATACCACTCCTTCTAAGGGTAGTTTTGTGTCTTCTTATACCAGACACAGAACAGGTAAAGGAGAACACGGGTCTCAGTTCCTTGCAGTCATTATAGATGTGCCTATAATTTCACGTGCATGTGCTCACAATGTATGATGGTGTTCATCATGTTCTCGGAAACACATAAGGAAAACATATATGAGAGATAGAAAAGCTGATTTTATTAAATTTGAAAAGAGGACAGAAAACAGTTGACTTTGACTCTGACTTTGAAATTGAAAGAAATAGTACATCCTAGACTCGGACTCAGACTCGAACTTAAAACAAATCTAGATTCTCGGATGATGTCGTCAGTAATTTTCGGCTTCTAAGGACTCATGTGGATGTCCAGTATAGCCTTTAGTAGAAGCTTCACCCAGATCTTCATTGTGTCGAAGATCGTCTTCAATCCTAGTGCTCATTTCGATAAGTGCTGCAAAGTTTGAAATGCCAGCATACCTAAGATGTACGCGGTAGGAGGGTAGGAGGTTGTTGATTAACGCCTCCACTAGTGTTTTCTCGTTGGGCTTGTCTACCAGCTTAACACTTTCAGCCCGCCAACGTTGAAGGTATTTGGTGAAACCCTCTGTTGGATCTTGGGCCATGACTTCTAAAGTCCGCATAGTAGTCTGAAGTTTAGTATTATCAAAATAGTTTTGAGCGAACTCGGTACTCACATCTTCCCAAGTGGGGAATCTTTTTGTGTCTAGCCTATAGAACCAGGCCTTTGGGTATTTCCCGAGGGATGCGCCGAACATATTGATGAACATGTCGGGTTTGACCCCCTTGATTGCCATGAATGCCTTGAAAGCTCGGAGGTGTAGTAATGAATCCTCCATCCCTTCGAATATGGGTAACCCCTCTAAGTTGAGATCCTTTGGTAGTTTCTCACTAATGGGTGTATAGTCTCAGGAGTTTTCAACACGGATGTTGTTCCCTTGAAGGGCGTGGAACTGTTGTTCGAGCTCAAGCACCGTACTGATCAGTTTGGCAAATGGCTCAGTTTTTACCGGCCCAGAATTGAGGTCTTGCCGTTCAATGACAGTTAAACGAGCATTCGTGGCTTCTAGGTCGGCTTTTATGAACCCTTGTTGGGTTTCAAACATGGCCTGCTTACTAACCATTGTCTCCAGCAAAGCCTTCAGTTCATCAATGGTATTTTCCATGCCCTTATTCCCGGTTGCGGGTGCCATACTCTGCGAGAATACCCACGTAATCAGGAATGTTGCTTTGGAACCCAAATACACCAAGGCATAGGAAATAGCGCGGGAGGAGAGACAACTCTGGTTTGACTCGGGTTAGACTCTCCTAAGACAAATATGTAGGGTACGATTCTCGGAGTAACTGTGATTAATCGCTCCGTCGGAGAATAGCCCCCAGGTGAGACTAAGGACTCTGATAGGACTCAGATGGTGTGGCGTCTAAGTGACTCTAAAGTGACACACGTGAGACAACATGTGTAGGACCTGACCCTTAGAGCAACCGTGATTGATAGCTCTGCTAAAGGGTAGCCCCCGAGTGGGATCGAATGTTTGTTAAGACTCGAGTGTTGGACGAGTGACCCTTAGATGTAAGGATCATGAACCTTTTGTTATAGGGCTATGCCTTGTAAAAGGTTGACTCGGCCTCGAGGAAAGGCAGGCGGGGTAAGGGAAGAAACTTGCGATGTAAGATCGGCGGAGTTTTGACGCTAGAGACCCTTGACTTGACTCGAATAAGCGCGACCCTAGGATTAGGATAGATCCTTAAGTTAAAGGATTCTTGAATTTGAATGACTCGACTAACGGATTGAAAGACGGGCGAGATACCCTTAGGAAAGGTCGTGGGGACCATCCTGTCGGAGAGAAAAATTGCGTGGGATTTTCTAGATAGGACTCGAGTGTTTAGACGAACCTTCCATTTACGAGTGTATGATTCGTGTTGGTTGGTTATGCCATTAGAAAAAGGCGGACTAGGGTGTGGAAGAAACCCATGATGTAGGATCGACGGAGTTTCGATGCTATAGACCTTCGACAAATTATGAAGAGACCCGACACACGGATCACGGTAGGTCCTATAATAAGGAAGGTTTTTTGAAAAGGGTTGAATTTTGAAAATTTTGGAGGACGGTCCTAAAATCGGTAGTGGGCCAATAGGACCGGGCATTTGAAGTGTTGGAATGGTTGCTTGGAGTCTTATACCTCCACAGCAATTTTCGCCTAACGGGTCTTAGTTATGCGAGAGGCATTGGAGTCTTATACCTCCACAGCAATTTTCGCCTAACGGGTTTTAGTTATCCGAGAGGCATTGGAGTCTTATACCTCCACAACAATTTTGCCTAACAGGTCTTAGTTATCTGAGAGGCATTGGAGTCTTATACCTCCACAACAATTTTTGCCTAACGGGTCTTAGTTATCCGAGAGGCATTGCAGACTTATACCTCCACAGCAATTTTTGCCTAACGGGTCTTAGTTATCCGAGAGGCATTGGAGTCTTATACCTCCACAGCAATTCTAATTCGAGCGGAGACTGACGCTCTCGAAGGAGTCTTATACCTACACAGCAATTTTAATTCGAGCGGAGACTGACGGCCTCGAAGGAGTCTTATACCTCCACAGCAATTTTAATTTGAGTGGAGACTGACGCCCTCGAATATTTTATCTTGTGTTATTTTGTCCAAGGAGTCATAAGCATCCCGAAGGCGATTGTTCGAGTGGAGACTGATGCCCTCGAACATTTTATTTTGTTCTGTTTTGTCCTAGGGGTCATAAGCTTCCTGAAGGCAGCTGTTCGAGTGGAGACTGATGCCCTCGAATATTTTATATCGTTTTATTTTGTCCAATGGGTTATAGGCATCCCGAAGTCAGCTGTTCGAATGGAGACTGACGCCCTCGAACATTTTATTTTTCGTGCCCAAGGGGTCATAAGCATCTCAAAAGGCATTTTATTAAGTCTGAGGGGTCACAGGCATCCCAAATACAAGTGTTCGAATGGAAGCTGGCACATCGAACATTTTTCCACACGCACGCTTAACGCGTCACACACACACGATAGATGAGCTCGGAATGATTTTTTTTAGTATCCGAAAAGGCAAAACACACGAACATGAAGAACCTAGAGCAAGATGACAAGCACCAGCTCGGGCCTAAGCAAGCGACCACAAGCAAAGACGTCGGGTATGATTTCTGAGCTTTGGCTGGCGAGCCTCAACATGTAGTCTAACGGACTTCAAGCGACCCAACCGGACAGCCACCAGGTCGTAATCCTCGATTGACCTGGGTGGCTATACTTTGACTTTCGCCTTGTCCAAGCCTCAGTCAAAGTGGGGGCTTCTGTAGACACCAAGATTTGGACCTGGTGACCGCAGGAGTGCCCAACAAACACCCGATGACGATCTGACTGCAACGCGACGCGGGTTCACGATTTTTTAGATGGTTTTCTATAGAACGGATAAAATAAATTACTCGGAAGAATGAAACTAACATCTTGGCAGCCTTAGTCGTGTTATTATGGTCGCATAGACACTAATTAGAGGCAATTCTGACACCGGGACCCCGAGTCGGTCCCGAAACTCGAACCAATTCAGCACCGCGCCAAACGAACCTCGGGATGCACACCCGAGGCCCACTAAACACCACGGTGCTAGGTCAAAACCGGGGAAGACTTAATCCCCAAGCTTGGTATTATACACCCGCCTCTCGGTTTTGGAAAGTATCAAAATCGTATCTCCAAAACTCCGAGCACCTCACCTTACGCGCCTGTGTCTTCCCGCGCCTAAATCCAGGCGCCTGAGTTCTGGTGCGCCTGGGCTCAGGCACCTATCCGGATGATGAGGACCGAAAAACACCTATAAATACCTCCCTTCCCCCCTCATTTCGACACACACAATTTCAATTCACTTCCCTCTTCACTCGTAAAGAGTTTCTCACTAAGGGCTCGCACTCCGACACCCGAGGCAAATGATCCACTCGATCGTAGTTCCGATAAAGCGACATCGATGCTATTCCTCACCTTCGAGCACTCCACTCGATCCCGAGGTGCCTGTGTTCGACTAGCAATTCTTAGTCTAGCAACGGAGTTCTGCCGGATTAGCTGCAGAACCATCCAGTAGTAGCGGAGCTCTGCCGGAAAAGCCGCAGGAAGGGTCAACGGTAACGGAATTTTGCCGAAATCGCCGGGCAAGCTAGGAGGATCTGCCTTTGAAGTCGAGTCGTCACTAGGTTGTCATCTAAAAAAAACTTTACATTCTCGCACCTTTATTATTATGCACTACGATAATGTCAAACGTGGACACTAGGTCCAGTACACATACTAAAGCACGTAACGTCCCAACTTCAACCGCAAACACTAAAATACACTAAATAGACCCGAGTAATTCCGAGATCCGTTCTCAACTATCTATGCATCGTGTCCCATTTAGTGTATACTCCGAGGGTGCGACTCCTCACAATGTGATGTACTTACATTCGCATTTACAGTTTTTCGTATGATTTATTGCTTTTATGACATTATAATCGCATGCTAAATCACCTAACACGGAATTTAAAACATAAATAAGCTAAAAATGAACAAAGTGATGGTCGGGTTCCGCATTAGTTCCGGTGCTCACTTTACTAGGTTCGATGCATCCCTACTAATACTGAGCCGACGCATCTTAAGCAGCATAACGGGTAAGGTATACCACAAGAACGACTAATATCCGTATTATCGCGTTAAACCTGATTTGCTAATACGTATAATACTAGTACTCTCTACTCTCCTATGTGCATCTTTTCATGGCCTGCTTGTAACGTGAAATCGCATTCAAAGAATGTAAACACAACTACTTCAACGACAAAACTTACTTGTCCTTAAACAACCGACATAGCAAAAGGTATAGTATGAAAACAATGGATGTTACAGTACTTCCGCCACAATAAAAGAACAAAGTTATCAGCCCACCGATTGATTAGTAGAGGCCGCTATAGTGCGGGCGGGATTGGGTGTCGATGTCTATCGGACGTTGGCTTCCCAATACGTACCCTCACCCCTTACTTAGAATCGACGGTTTCCGGATGTCCGAAACCATTGGCAATGAGAGTCATTCCAGGCATGGAGTGCTTAAGGGTACAAGTCTTTATCTTTAGGTCCCGTGCCCCTCAATTTGAGCCGACTATGGATTAAAGTTGACTTGAACAGTTTCCGAGTCCCCATAATTGACTCGGTGGCGACTCAAAAAATCGGCAATGAATTCAGTTCATTAAAAGGTCGCCTTACCAAACATATCAGCCTTTAAACATTTACAACCGCGACTCGATCGATTCCAAACAGAAACACGGGTGCCCACACCCGTCTAGTACTAGTCCGAATCGTCATCTGAATCGAGGTCCGAAACATCGCCCTGTACGCGAGATCGGACCGGTCTCAGACCGGGAGGGGGCCGCGTGGGTGGCGCGGGGCGCCGGGCGGTGCGGACGGACGTCCACAGTTTCACAGAAGGGGAAGAGGGATCGTCAACTGCAACGCATTATATAGTAGAGACCCTTGAACACCTTCTTAGAGACTGCATGATTAGTAGGTTGTTGTGGCAAACTAGTTTTAGGGATAATATATAGGAAGAAAGAAATATGGAATTCCCGGATTGGCTCATGAAAAACACAAAACTTCTTTTTGAGAAAGATGACCAATGGCAGGGATTATTTCAGTTTATCAATTATTTATACAATATTTAGACCTTTAGAAATGGTATTATGTTTAGGGGGAGCCAAACCAGGGGGCCAGATTAGTAGATAGTTACCAAGAGTTGCTGCATAGATTGAACGATCTATGGGAGGATATGAAGAAGAGGAAAGGGAAAGAGATAACTAACCAAAAAAATGGTTTCTACTAAGGAGAGGAAAAGACATGCTATTAAGGGATCCAAGAAAGTGTTGCTAATTTCCTCGGGTAATAATAATATGCAATGTAATTCTATAATCATTAATGTAGATGCAGGATGGAACAACGCGGGGAGCGCAGCGGCTGGATGGGTAACCAAAGACGATAATGAAGGATGGACAAGGTATGAAATTGCCACCTTTTAGTAGAATCGCCACTTCAAGCGGAAACACTAGCTGCGATCAAGGCAATCCAATGGGCAAGATAAAAGGGTTATCTTCATATAACGTTGCAGATGGACTGTCTACAATTGGTATACCAGATGGCTGACGTTGAAGATTATCAGCATAGTATCCAAGACCTTATTCCAAGATTCCACGAGGAAACAACGAATTTTCATTGTCTAGCTATTAAATTTATCCCTCAAAACCTTAATACAGATGCTCATAAATTAGCGGCGACGTGTATGAGCAATCATTAAGGTGGGTCTTTTGATCGATGGCAAAAAAAAAGTTGGTGAAGCAGTAAGGGATGAAATCTGGGAACGAAAAAGAAAGAAAATGTTACCTTTTGATGTTACTCCTCGTTTTGTTAAAAAAATGTAAGAGAATGAGAAACAATTACAAGTCGAGTATAAATACAAGTTGAGTCATATACGGGTCACGGTTCGGGCTAAGGGTAGAAATAATTTTCGACGCGTTCCCTTTTATTATTATTATTTTACACATATTATATTATTAAATGATATAAAAGTAATATAAATTTCATTTGTTTTATAATTTACCATGTTAAGGTTAATAATTTTTTAATTATTATTTTAAATATAATAAATTCAAGGGTCGGTCTCAAATCTAATAACGAATCATTTCAAGTTCGGGTCAAATGGGTCACAGGTCAAAAATATGGGAATTGATCCTAAATAATGGTAAATAGTGAGGGAGAAGTAACGGGTAATCAAAATCCATTCTCCAGGGGTTGAGGGCAATGAAGTTAGTAGGGTTTAAGGTAATGAGGAGGAATGAAAGACAGAAAGACTAGAATAGGATGTAAAAAAATACAAAAACAAAGGGAATGATAGACGTTGTTTCCATATCCCTTTCCTATAAACTCCAAACCAAACGCCCACGGTATTAAAAAGTGAAATATCAGCGTTATTCATATGAGATGTGCCACAATAAAATCATTGTAAGATCATCTCATACGAGAATTTGTGTTTTATTATAACGCGATTGCTCGCATTATTTTAAATTATTGCTCTATTTGATGAATATATGTGAAGAGTATTATATTGAAACGGAGCAATAATTTTAAACCGGGTGGAGTAGTAATCTGTGCTATTCCGATCACATTTCTTTAAAAAAAAAATTTCTTTTTCTTTTTTAAATGAAAATAAGATATTTTTTTTACAGTTGAAACTTGAAAGTATGTTTAATTATCGTAAATAAAACACACAGAATAGTTTATATACCGTGTGGAGACAATGTTGAATGTTAATGATGTACAGTAAGATAGACTCTCACGATTTCGGAAAAGTTAAATATGATACTTCGTATCATTTACGTTACTTATCTTATTTTCTTTTTTATGGTGAAATGTAAGTATTTCATTCATCAAAAAATTAGACAATGAGGTCCATATTCTGTACACAAGAATTACAAGGACAACCGAGAAAAACTACTAGTATAAAGCTAACAACTATAACCTATTCTACGAAGATACATAATATCCTCATTAGTAAGAACATCCTTTGAGTTAAATTTAATTTTTATATGTACACTATGATTACATTTCAATCAATGAGTTATAAAATACGGAGTATACTCTTAATTTAATATGACCTTTTGGCTATCAGGTAGACCGGTAATCGACTTATTTGAGTACTCCCTCTCATCCATTAAATTCTTTATGTGGGGGCAATTTTTCTGTGTAGAAATGGTGGATCTATGTAAAGAATTGAATGAATGGGAGGGATTACTCAGTAATATAATTTATAAGTTAGTCATTGTTATTAGTGTGGACGTCAGTCCGCACCGACCAGCGCGCCCGCGCGGGACCGACCCGCTTTGTCAATGTGTGGCGGCGGCCACCCACGCGGGCCCCTCTCGGTCGAGGGCCGGTCCGATCTCGCGTACGGGGAGAATTCTCGAACCTCGATTCGGATGACGATCCGAACTTGTACTAGACGGGTGCGGACACCCGTGTTTCCGTTTGGAATCAATCGAGTCGTGGTTGTAAATGTTTAAAGGCCGATTCATTTGGTAAGGCGACCTTTTTAGTGAACTGAATTCGGTGCCGATTTGTGGAGTCGCCACCGAGTCAATTATGGGGACTCGGAAACCGTTCAAGTCAACTTTGATCCCTAGCCGGCTCAAAGTTGAGGGGCACAGGACCTAAAGATAAAGACTTGTACCCTTAAGAACTCCATGCCTGGAATGACTCTCATTGCCAATGGTTTCGGACATCCGGAAACCGTCGATTCTGAGTAAGGAGTGAGGGTACGTATTGGGAAGCCAACATCCGATAGATGTCAACACCCAATCCCGCCCGCACTATAGCGGCCTCTACTAATCAATCGGTGGGCTGATAACCTAATTCTTTTGTTGTGGCGTAAATACTGTAACATCCGTTGTTTTAACCCTATGCGTTTTTCTACGTCGGTTGTGTAAGGACAAGTAAGTTTTGTCGTCGAAGTAGTTGTATTCACATTCTTTGCATGCGATTTCACGTGAAAACCAGGCCATGAAAAGATGCACGTTGGAAAGTAGAGAGTACTAATATTATACGTATTAGCAAATCAATTTTAACGCGATAATACGGATATTAGTCGTTCTCATGATATACCTTACCTGGTATTCTGCTTAAGATGCGTCGGCTCGGTATTTATAGAGATGCGTCGAACCTAATAAGGCGAGCATCCGGACTAATACGGAACCCGACCATCACTTTGTTCAGTTTTAGTTATTTTACATTTTGAATTCCGTGTTTAGGTGATTTATCATGCGATTATAAGGTCAGAAAAACAATAAATCATACGAAAAACTGTAAATGTGAATGCAAGTTAATCACATTGTGAGGAGTTGCACCCTCAAAGTATACTCTAGTGATTTCGGCAAAACTCCGTTACCGTTGACCCTTCCTACGGCTATTTCGGCAGAGCTTCGTTACTATGGACCGGTTCTGCGGCTAATCCGACAGAGCTTCGCTACTAGATTTGGGCTAGTCGAACACAGGCACCTCGGTATCGAGTGGGGTACTCGAAGGTGAGGAGTAGCGTCGATGTCGCTTTTGTCGGAACTACGATCGAGTGGATTGTTTGCCTCGGTTGTCGGAGTGCGAGCCCTTAGCGAGAATGTGGAGGGAGAAGAGAAGAGTTGAGATGTGTCCAATGAACGAGGCGAAGGGGGGTATTTATAGGTGTTTTCGGCCCTCGCCGCCCATATGTCAGCCTGAGTTGAGGCGCACCAAGACTCAGGCGCCTGGGCTTAGGTGCGGGGAGTCTAAGACGCGTGGGGTGAGGCGGTTGGAATTTTGAAGATACGATTTTAATACTTTCCAAAACCGAGAGGGAGAGTATAATACCTATCTTAGGGTTTAAGGCTTCTGGTGTTTACCCTTGCGTCGTGAACTTGGTGGGCCTCGGGTGTGCATCCCGAGGTTCACCTGGCGCGGTGCTGACTCAGTTTGAGTTTTGGGACCGACTCGGAGTCCCGGTGTCAGAATTGACTCTAATTAGTGTCTATGCGATCAAAACGACACGACTAAGGCTGCCATCATGTTAGTTTTAATTTTTTCGAGTAATTATTTGATCTGTTCTATAGAAAAACTACCTAAAACATCACGAACCCGCGTCGCGTTGCAGTCATATCGTCATCGGGTGTTTGTTGGACACCTCTGCAGCCACCAGGTCCAAATCTGGGGGTCTACAGATGCCCCCACTTAGACTGAGGCTTGGACAAGGCGAAAGTCAAAGTATAGCTGCCCAGGTCAATCGAAGATTACGACCTGGTGGCTGTCCGGCCGGGTCGTTTTGAGTCCATTGGACTGCGTGTTTAGGCTCGCCAGCCGTAGCTTAGAAATCATACCTGACGTCTTTGCTTGCGGTTGCTTGCTTGGACCCGGGCTGTTGTTTGTCATCTTGTTCTTCAGTTCTTCGTGCTTGAGCGCTTTGCCTTTTTTTAAGTTCGTTTAATTTTAAATGTATTCATGTTGTAGGTGACGTGTTAAGCGTAAGTGCGAGGAATGTTCACATGTGTTGGCTTCCATTTGAACAAATATTTTTGGGACGCTTGTGAATCCTTGATAAAATAAAACGTTCGAGGGCGTCAGTCTCCACTCGAGCGGTCGTCTTCGGGATGCTTGTGACCCCTTGGGCGAAATACAGTGAAACAAAAAAATGTTCGAGGGCGTCAGTCTCCACTTGAACACCTGTCTTTGGGATACCTCTGACCCCTAGGACAAAACAAAACAAGATAAAACTATTCGAGGGCGTCAGTCTCCACTCGAATAGCTGTCTTTCGGGATGCCTCTGACCCCTAGGACAAAACAAAATGAGATAAACTTCTCGAGGGCGTGAGTCTCCACTCGAGTAGCTGTCTTTCGGGATGCCTCTGACCCCTAGGACAAAACAAAATGATATAAACTACTCGAGGGCGTCAATTCCACTCGAATAGCTGTCTTTTAATTTGGGATGCCGCTGACCCCTAGGAGAAAACAAACCATTCGAGGGCGTCGGTCTCCTCTCGAACGAAAAATGCTGTGGAGGTATCAGACTCCTTCGAGAGCGTTGGTATCTACTCAAAAAATTTCTTTCGAGGGCATTGGTATCCACTTAAAAAAATGCGGTGGAGGTTTCAGACTCCTTCGAGGGCGTTGGTATCCACTCGAAAAATTGCTTTCGAGGGCGTTGGTATCCACTCGAAAAATTATTGTGGAGGTTTCAGACTCCTTCGAGGGCGTTGTGGTATCCACTCGAATAATTGCTGTGGAGGTTTCAGACTCCTTCGAGAGTGTTGGTATCCACTCGAAAAATTGCTTTCGAGGGCGTTGGTATCCACTCGAAAAATTGCTTTCGAGGGCGTTGGTATCACTCGAAAAATTGCTGTGGAGGTTTCAGACTCCTTCGAGGGCGTTGGTATCTACTCGTAAAATTGCTTTCGAGGGCGTTGGTATCCACCCGAAAAATTGCTTTCAAGGGCATTGGTATCCACTCAAAAAATTGTTGTGGAGGTTTCAGACTCCTTCGCTTCTCGGATAACTAAGACCCGTTGAGCGGACAAAATTGCTGTTTGTTTATTTGTTTTTGTTTTGTGAGTTTGTCTTTTTTTGTTCGGGTTTGTTCTTGCTTTGTTTTAGTTCGTCATGCGTTTGAGATTTGTTCAGAGTTTGTTTAGATTAGTTTCGTTCAGATTGTTTTGTTATGCGTTCGGGTGCAGCGTTCGTGTTTTGTCGATGTCGATTAGTTATTATTCCAAAGGTGCGTGTTTTATGTGTATCGAACTTCGAGTTTCGTTTGTTTTGTTTTAGTCAGTATCGGGCCGCTCAGACGTGCACCCCTCAGCGCCCTAATAATCAGGCGCCTAGCCCCCAGCGCATTAGGACTCAGACGCGTCACTTGGGGCGGTCGGATTTCGGTGGATCAGGTCTGTTAAGTAATCGAAAATTGGGGGTGATGGTTCATTTGATCTAAAACTCGAGCGCGTCGTCCTTTTCGCCTTCAAATCGATTTCTCGACTTTTCTAGCAAAATTTCGTCTCGATTTCCGTCGTACACGACAATGTCGACTCCGGGTAAGGGTTCTTTACTTGTTTATTGTTGGTTTCGCTTGATTTGATTGATTATGAGCTTGTTTGGTTGAAAACCCTAGAAAATTGATTTGGGTGTTTTTGATTTACTAAGTTTCGATGCTTGTGCTTAGTCCCATTGTTAAATTAGGGTCGATTAGAGCTTGTTAGGGTAGTTATAAGTTTGATAGGGGTTTTTGAGGTACGACAATGGCTCCCTATGGGAATGTGTTTGGAATGCTAGGGTTAGGGACCGTTTTCCCGATTATTTCCGTATTTGTTTTGCGTAATCTTGCTTAAATAGTATTTGTGAGGATGTGGGTAGCTCTCTTGTCGATTATTATGGGCTAGGTTGACCTCTAGGACTCTCCGTGAGGTTTTTTGTGTCTTAAGACGGACCAAAAGGTGTCGTAACGAGGCCCGATTTTCCCGAAACCACTTCCATTGTGACCGGGATCGAAATTGGGTGCTAGCGGTCCTTCCGGAATTTTGATATCCTTATCCGAAACTTTTACGCTATTTTGACCTGTTTAAGCGGCTTCAGCCTGACCTGAGGCTCGAATTTTTCATTTTTTGTTTGATTTTGTAGTTAGAGGTAACACCGAGCGTCCCGAGGGAGCTCCTAGTGGTGAGAGTACCGGGACAAGTTCACAGACTCCCCGAGGGATTCGCAGGAGACGACGGGGTATCTCGTCTCAGCGTCGCGACCCCTAGGCCATTAATGAGGTCGATTTTGATAGAGTGAGGAAGCTTAGGCTTCCAGAGACGGTTGCTAGGAGGGCTCATGTTTTGGTTCCTATACCGGAGAATGAGGAGATTGGTTATGAGGATCCCGAGTGGGCTCGGGGCTAGGATGGTCATCAGTTGCTATTTCACCTTGACCTTCATATTTCTCACCGCATCGTTCGGGGTCTGGTGAGTGTCCTGTTCGTGCGTATTAGTTATGTCTTAGGTTTTTCGCTCTGGCTAGGTTAGGTTGGTTTTGTTTATACTTGTATGTTTTGGCTTGCAGGCCCCCGGTCCGATGAGGACTTTCTCGGGCTTTACTACGTGTCTCGAGATTTATTTTCAGAAGTTGACCCCTGCGGTAAAGGGGATTATCGCGAGGACCGCTCTAGGTCCCGTGGTTGAGCAGTGGGCTCGGCTGGTGGGTTGCAAGACTAAGTGTAACCTTATGATTATTATAGCGATGATAGATCGCTTCCATGGTACTACCTCGACCTTCCACATGGCTTTTGGGGAGGTCGGGATGACCCTAGAGGATTTTGGGATGATTACCGGTTTGCCCTGGGGACCGGATAGGATGAGGTGGGTCGCTGAAGGCCCTAGGCTAGATAGTAATGAGGTGCGGGACCTCATCGGGGATTGTTTGGAGCGTGAGGCATTTAGTACGCCTCACGCTCTGGTGAGCTCGTACATCACCAATCACTTCGAGCGGATGGCGGTGTTAGAGGGTCGAGAACCTAACACGCCGGAGCAGGATACCCGGTTGTGGTTGTGGTACTTCCTAGGGTCGACCCAATTCTCAGATAAAGGCGAGAGGTTTAGCACTAGGATTTTGCCTCTACTAGTTGATCTGACTAAGTTGGGTCGTTATGATTGGGTAACCGCGGCTTTCGCGGAGATGACTCGCTGCCTGCAAGTCATGGTGAGGCCGTTGGCGATAGAGAGTGGCTCAGCTGTGCCCATTGTGGATTCAAGCCTTATATTGGAGGTTAGTTACTATTCTCACTCTTGTATCTCAAGTTTTACTAAGTTTTCGGCTTAGTGTTGCTAAAGGTATTTGGGATTTTGCAGGCTTGGATCTATTCCTATTTTCCCTGCCTTGCACCCAAGATGGTGCGAGTTTACCCGAAGAGATTCCCGGCGGGGATCGAGTGGAGGCTGGCTCAGCCTAAGAGTACAACCAGCCACTACCCGTCGGAGAATGCGCTAGTCAACCAGCTAAGCCTCAGGGATGTAAGTTTTCTTTTTATGTCCTACTTAGCTTAGTAGCCCCCAAGGTTTAGGATTTATTGAGGTGTTGGTTTTATTTGTGTAGTTTGTGGCTCGCCCTTGGGCCGATTATGAGGGCGTGCCGGAAAATGTGGCCCCCGAGCTAAGGCCTCGGAGTTATAGGAGAATGCTTCTTCCTGCGTTGGTTCGCCCAGTTTGATATCTGGGCGAGCGGTTGGTGCGTCATTGCCTATATGACGATTTCAGGGTGCCGGTTGATCCTCCCCGGACCATGTTTAGACCAACGACCACTGCAGAGGTCCTCAAGGATAGGGACGGAGAAGGAGGCGATGCACTCTTGGTGCCTGGTGCCTCTTATCTATCTCACGTCACCCGACGGCTAGCTTGGTACCGCCTCGTGGTAATGTTCTAATTTTTGGTTCTAAGGTTTGTTTTGTGGTTTATCGTTTCCTTGCCCTCTGACCGACTAATCTGTTGTTTTCTTAGTTGGCCGATCCGGCTGATCAAATCCAGCCCTCAGATTTTGCCCTGACGCTGCTTAGGGTGGATGCGGCTGAGATACTCTTCACCGAGCCTCTCCCCCCATGTTTTGCCGAGGAGATGGATGCCGGGATAGAGTTGCGTGACCGGGTGGACCGAGTGAGTTTTTGCTTTCGTCCTTTGTTTGGGTCTTAAGAATTAGGATCGGTTTGCCTAACTTCTATTGTTTCATCTCTCAGGTTTCCTCGGCTTGCCAACAACAGTTGTGGCAGGCCGCCAACCATTTCCGGGTCTATGCTTCGAGGGTTTCCCGTGACACTTCGGGGCCTCGATCGCTAAGTCTACATGAATAGGGTGCTTTTCTAGGCTGCTGGGGTGCTTTTCTAGTGTTTAAGTGTATTTTTAGGATGTCCCGGATATGGTGGGGCAGCTGGAGACTCGGGTGACCGAGCTCGAGGCTAAGGCCGCTGAGGCACAACAGCTCCTGCAATCCCGGGCCGACGAGATCGCCTCTCTTAAGGAGCAGCTGGCTCGGTCTCAGGGTGAGACCTCTGCGCAGGGTGAAGCTAGGCATCGGATCGAGAGGGGGCTGAGGATGAGGCTACGGGTGCTACCGAGGAGATTGGAGAAGTCCCCGAGAAGGCTACCTTAGACATGATGTCGGGGATGGATATTAGTGAGTCTCCTCTTCTAGACTTGGAGGATCTAGGTTTAGATGACAACCTTTGTGAGGTTGTGATAGCCATTGGCGCAGCTTCTAGGAGTCCTCCCTAGCCTCGACTTGTGTATGGATTTGTATACGCTTTATATTTTCTTTAAATTTAGTCTTTGAATTAGCTGGATTAGTCTTGTGTTTTCGTTTGGCGAATTGTTTATCTAGATTGACAAGTAATCACCTTTGCGTTCATTTATTTGCGATCTGACCTAGTTTAGGGTGTGCTGGCGTTGCACAGAGGTACGAAAACAGTTCCTTTTGAATGTTTTGAAATGCGTTAGTTTGAGCCAGGAATCGGATCAGATAACACGTCGATTAAAATGTTTTGACTCGAGATGGACGAGACGTAAAATGTCAATGTAAAACAATAACGTGTTCTAACCGAGTATATTAGGAGATGAGTGTAGTTGCTTTGACGTTCAGAACGAAATCGAAGTTAAAATTCGGGCAACTTTTGAGAAAAAAAAAAATTAGGCCACTTTTTGCATACTCATAATATTGCCTTATTAGGCTATAGACGCGACTTGATGGTGACCGTTAATAGGCTACAACACGCCTAGGTGGGAGTAGCTTATCCCCCTAAAAAAACGCCTAAGTCTCATGCGTCCGGCGGGTGAACTCGTGTTCCTGTGGTCCCTATAAGGGTACTTCGGTTTTCGAAGCGGGTTTTAGCGGCTTCGGGAGGTCGTTCCCGATGTCCGAGGTGTCATGTGGTAGCTATGGTTATGATGCGGGATCGGTGTTTCTACCATTGGGGTTGCTCTAGATGTCGCCTACCTAGATATGGGCGCCTGGGCTAAGGCTCTCGGGTTCTGGGTCGCCTGGGCTCGGGCGGCTGGAGATTCGGGCGCCTGGGCCAGGGCGGTTCGGGTCCGGGTTATGGAAATTTGCATTTTTTCCTAATTCTTGTGGGATTAGGGCTATATATACGGGCTGTGGGTGCTCGTTTTAGACATACTAGAATATCCATAGGGTCTAGAACATCCATATTTAGGGTCATGTCGGGTTTCGGGAATATCCTTACCAAGTGGGCGAATTCTTTTAAGAAATGTGACTCCGAGGTTTGTTCAAATGATGGTTTGTCAACGGTTGTCGCGCTAAGTCGAGTCAAGATACAGGATGACTTCTTATTGGCATGCTCTAAGTTTTGGGACTCGAAAAGCCATGTTTTTGCTTTTCCCGGGGGTAAAATTTGTCCTTTGCCAGAAGAGATAGATTCTATAGGTGGGTGGAGCTCGGTTCGACCTTGTGTGCCTTATGGGGATGATGCTTACGTGGAACGGTTTTACCACTTTTTGGACCTTTCTTCATTGGAGGAGGCTAAAGGTTAATTTGGTAGTGATGGCATTAACTTAGAGTTGCTTTCTAGGACATTCTGACAGGTTGGTTCTCATCGTGTTTCGGCCTTAGCGTGTAGGCGTGCATTTAACGTTGCGATGGCTTGTTATTATCTTTTTGAGGATGCGATGGTGCGTGAAGGTTGGGGTAACCCTCGAGTTTTGGATGTGGTGATGGGAATGGAACATGGACGATCACCCTCTTTGCTCATTTTGGGTGAGCTTATTCTAGGTCTTAATTCTCGTGCTCGACTCCACAATGCGTCTTTTCGAGGTTCCAGTATCATTTTACAGGTGTTATTTGGTGCTATGTTTCTTTGTAGCTTGGTTTTCTTTGTTTTGTTTTTGTGGTTGCTTTGGTTTGGAGGTGTGATGCTTTGTCGTGTTTTGTATTGGTTTGGTTACAGGAGCAGCTTGGTTTGGTCGACCCTCCCCGATGCATCAAAGGTTTTAACTACAGAGGTTTCACGGGCCGGAAGACGGTGCAGGTGTGGAGCAAAGGTCACAAGGAAAAGGATTGGCTTTCCGATTTGTCTAAAGGGAATGTGATCATCCGGTGGTCCATCCCATGGTGGGATATTAGTGGGCATACCAGGTTTCCATTTTCTTCTTTGACCGGGGCTTTGTTAATACTATCCATGAGGGATCATGTTTATATTTACCCGGGTATATCGTCAAATTAAATGGGTGTTAAACCTTCCATTCCAAAGGATGCTAAAGTTACCCCTAATTCTGACCCATGGACAGGGGATTTGCTCAGGGAATTTAGGGCGTCTTGGGAACGGAGGTTCTTGTGTCCCGTTGCTCGACCGACCGACAATGCTTCCCTCCGGCGGAAGGTTTGTGAACACCCATCAGGACAGAGCAACTTAAAAGTTAGGAAGACATCACCGCTAAGAGGTGAGGAGGTGACTCGAAGGACTGTCACTAAGTGCCTGGCCAAAGACAGTATTACCGATCCTAGTTCCGTCAGTTCATCTAAGCGGGCCAAGACTAACGAGACCCATATTGAAAATGTGGAAGAGAAAGGAAAGTGGGATTGGCTGGGCTCGCCTTTGGCTAGGGCGGTAGAAGCTTGTATTCGGAAGATCAAGGATGAGAAGCACAAGCAGGTTCACCCGAATGACAAGGGGAAGAAAAGGTTGGACAGGGTCCATCTCAGTCATTTTGTATTATGTATTATTAGTTGATATTATGTGGCGTATTATTACTAGTTTTTGTGGAGTTTTGACATGTTGTTGATCTCCGGGATATCCGGGTTTCAGATGCATGATGTAAATGCTCGAGAAAGGCTCGATTTAACCGAATTTTGTTATTAATGAGAAGCACATTGTTATTTTTGTTTTTTGTTTTTGTGGTGGCTCGCAACTCGATTCTTCGTTTTACCTGGAGCGCCCTTTCGGGTTTTCACTCCGTCCTCGGCTCGTCTTTTTTTTTGTTGACGACGGCTTGCAACTCGTTTCTTCATTTTGCCCGGGGAGCCTTTTTGGGTTTTCACCCCATCCTCGGCTCGTCGTTTGTGCTTCGCCATTTTAAATCACTCATTGGCCGGGTCGTGGGGAGAGTCCCGGCTTGTTCATGAATCGAGTAACCGATTATTTTTTTCGATTGTTTGGTTGTACCCGGAGGAGGGTTGCCTACGTATCTGCTTTTAGACGGAATCAAACCATGTTCGTAGTTCTTTCGAAAAATGTGAGTGATTTTGCTCTAGACTCATTTATGCCATTTATCGATGCGAACTTGGATTTCTTTTTTTTTTTGCTATGTTGTTTTTTTGCTGGGCTTCCCCAAAAGTCGGAGGTCGGGATGCGGTTGTCAGGGTATCTACGGGTAATATCGTTTGAGCTGATCCATGTTGGTTAAGTTTGAGAACTCCTGACCGTCTAGGTCGGTAAGGATCGCGGCGCCCCCCGTGAGTATTTTCTTAACGAGGTAGGGGCCACCAAATTTTGTTTGAATTTCCCTCTAGGATCCACGGGAAGGGGTGCTCTAATGGATTTGATTACTAAATCTCTCTCGTGTATGTTTCGGGATTTCACTTGTTCGTTAAAGGCTCGTTGGATTCGTTGCTGGTAAGCTTGTACGTTGGATAAGGCATGTATCCTACGCTCGTCTAAGAGTACTAGCTCATCATATCATTTTTGGTTCCATTCTTCTTCGGGAATGCCGCTTTCGGCTAATATCTTTAGTGACGGTATTTCTAGCTCTACAGGTTGGACGGCTTCAGAACCGTAAGTTAGGTAATATGGTGTGGCTCCGGTAGGTGTTCTATAGGATGTTCGGTATCCCCATAAGGCAAAGGGGATTTTGTTTGGCCAATCCCGATAGTTGTCTATCATTTTCTTAAGGATTGTGGTTATGGTTTTGTTGGCTGCTTCTATGGCCCCGTTTGTTTGTGGTCTATAGGGTGAGGATTTGTGTTTTTGGATTTTGTATTTGTCAAGGAGTTTTTCGGTGTCAGCCCTGAAGTGAGCCCCCTGGTCACTGATGATCTCGTTAGGTATACCGTACCGGCAGGTGATGTTATTTTGTAAGAATTTGACTACTTGTTTTGAGGTTAGTACGATGTAAGAGGCAGCTTCTACCCATTTGGTGAAATAATCGACGGCCACTAATATAAAGCAGTGTCCGCCTGTCCCGAATGGGTGTACTTTTTTTATGATGACTATTCCTCAATTAGAGAAAGGCCAGCGTGTGGTTATAGAGTGTAGAGAATATGGAGGTAGGTGTTGGATGTTGGCAAATATTTGGAAATTGTGGCAGTGGCGAACGTGGCGTCGACAGTCTACCTCTAAGGTAATCCAGTAATAGCCCAGTCTCATTATTTTTCGGGCTAGTAGGTGTGCACTCATGTGGGGCCCACACTCTCCGTCATGTACCTCTTCCATGACTCTCTCGGATTGGTTTTTGTTTATGCACCTAAGGAGACTCCTTGTGGGGTTCGTTTGTATAGTAGTCCCTGATTTAAGACGTAGTGGGTGGCTTGTATTCGTAGGGCTCTTTTGTTCTTGGTGTTAGTGTTGGGCGGATATGACCCGTGGGTTTTGAAATCTAGGATTGCTTTGTACCAAGGTTTCTCAGGGGTATCGTTGGTTTCGAGGTTATGGATGTGGGCCGGTTGTTCGCTTCTCTCTACACAGATAGGCATAGAGAAAAGGTGATCGGGCATGTTTATCAGTGAGGCTAGTTTGGATAATGCATCTGCGAATTTGTTTTCTTCGCGGGGTATGTGTATGAAGTCAATTTCGGTGAATTTTCGGGACATTGTTTCCACTTTGGTTTGGTATGGGGTTAGGCTTTCACTATAAACTTTCCAGGTACCCGTGGCTTGGTTGACTACTAAGGATGAATCTCCGTGTACTCTAAGGCTTTTGACTCCCAGAGATATGGCTGCTTTTAGTCCTATTAGGTAGGCTTTGTATTTGGCTGCGTTGTTGGTAAGTCCAGTTGGATGGAGATTCGTTCGTTGCAAGCTTTTTGTTTAGTTAGGGGGGTCAGTGGTGGGTTGAACCTAAGGTTGTTATTCCCGATCTCTTTTTTTAAGGTGAAGTTAAGTGGGCCGTTGGTGGTAGCCCTTGCGTTTTAGTCAATTGTCATCGATTATTGACATAGAGTCGAGTTTTTTTTCTTTTTTTTAAGCGTTAAAGCAATCTGTTGAAAGAAGTTAAGCGATTGTCGAGGCATGTTTGTAAAAGAAAAAAGAGAGTTGTTTTATTAATAGATAGTAAAACGGGCTAGATGCCCGCAATTTGTTTTTGGGGGAGGTGGAGGACATGTTCCCTCGCACCTCCCTAGACTAAAAAAAACGTTATTATTATTATTATTAAGCCTAGGCCCTAAGATGAACTAGAGTCCGACCAAGATCAAATCCTCGTCTTTAGGGCCATAAAGGCCTGGTCACATTGTGACGCTTACCTCATATACTCTTCAGGCTTCATTCTCCGTCACATCATTCGAGGGATGTTCCCCTTGAGCGACGTCTAGGGTTTGTTCTTATGGGTGACTTGTTGCGGGACTTAAAGTGACTCGTGACAACTACTGATTTTAAAATCTCCCCTTCAGGCACCGAGAAGGTGAAGTCTGCCTTTTGTCGCTTCGCTGGAGAGAACATTCATGTCTCAATCTGTAACACCCGCTATTTTTCCTAGCATTTTTATCCTTACCGTTATGACTTCGTCATAACTCTGTCATTTTTCGGCCCTATGTTTCATCGTTTTTTTCCCAAGCTTTATTTTCATTTTTGAGTCTAATGATACTTATTTTTATTTTTGAAGATTTTAATTCTTTTAAATCTATATAATTGATTTTCTTCGTAAACTAATTCTTTTTTTCCGCGAGGAATTCTACTTCTCTACGAATTAACGTTTCAAAGCTCGGATTTAAGTTATTTCTTTTCCTACAAATGTATAAATATATTTATATAATAATTTCAACTAATAATTATTTTTATTTACGGAAATTTAGCCATTAAAGATTTTATTACGAAGTTTTGTAAATAATTGTTTTCTAACGCGAGGTTTACTCGAATTGCTTTAAAATGCCTTTAACGATTTTACGATTCTTTTTTTTATCAACTTACAAATTATTTGGGACCTTTTCCTCTTGTGTTGGACCGACACACCTCCTTGTCACACCCTTACTACGTTTTTCATTATACGTTTCGTTTTATTATGTTAAAACGTAAAGATAATGCTTTTCTTACCCATTTATTTGACAAATTATTGAACAAACTTTTCATACTCCCCTTCCTCTGTTTTGGCTAGCTTTATGAAGGGAGTGTAGCATAGTTTTCATCAAAAGTTTTATTAACATTCATGCTTAAAACCATCCATTTCCCATTCATTCATTTTGCTAATTAAACAACAACAAAATTCCTTCATTCTTCTCTCTTAGCCATGGCATGCAGCAGCCTCTCAAGGCTAATTCTTGTCTCAAATCGAGTCATAATCATCTCGTTTTCATCATCAAATTAATCGTTATTCCGATCCCTTCGTTAAGGTAATAATCGATGTTATTTTCGATCGTTATTTATCTTAATTCTTTTAGTTTTTCTTATGGTATTTTTGAACCATGCTTTTCTTGTGTTGAAGGATTTTTGAAAGATCCCGAAGCCGACGAATTTATAATCGACTCGAATTTGGGTTAGAGGTAACGTCGATGTTACTCGGTATTTCATGATTTTTTTATGTAATTGCATTTATATTTTTTATATTTCATTTTTGACAATATATGTATGTCTTATAATCTGGAAAAATTTTAAAAGTTGAAAATTTGCATGTTTCGATATTTTTATCGCTTTTACGAGATTAACGATTAAATTGTTATATTAATTTGTAAAATCGTAATAATCGGCCTAAACATGTAATATATGTTTATATTCTGGAAAAATGTTGTTTTTGATGATTTTTAATAATTTAGTATTTTTCTGATATTTTTGATATCGATTATTGAATTATTACCGTTATCGGACAAAAACGATTAAAAGCCGATTTTTAGTTCTAGTACCTAAACATTTTATTTTAATCTGATTTTTGACGTAGTGAAACTTTCTAATGAAATAGAATTTTCTGAACTTTTTCATAATTTTTCGGAATTGTTAAGTGGATGAATTAATTAATCACTTTAAATCATCGTTTATCGTTAAAACCGTGTTTGTCGTTTAAATTCTCGATTTCTGGTCTTTGGTTTAAATCTGGAAAAATTATGATTCTGATGGTTTCTTAATAAAATATATTTTTATGATTTTTAGTGCTTTAATAAAATGTTAGGAACGATAAGCTTTATTAATGGAATCGTTAATTGTGAAAACGGGTTTTAAAGACGGTTTTGATGGGATTTATTAAAGCTGGAATTTTTAGAAATCTGGAAAAATAGTATTTTCTGGAAAATCATGATTTTTAATCTTAATAATAATTTTTGGATATTAATACTTAGATCATTTTGTAATTACTATTTTTATTAATCGTTATTGTCGAGATTAGACGATTAACGAGAAAACGCTTTAAAAACCGAGTTTTAGGATTCTGGAAAATTTTCTTTTCTGGACAGAATGTCCATAAATATCTTTTAGCTATTTTACGTAATTTTTGTACTATTTATTAAAGTGTTCAATTAATAAGTATTGATTTTTGGACAAATTATGATTTATCGTTAAAATGCTTCGTCTTACCTAAAAGAATTATTTTTTTCAGCTATTTTGAAAATATTTAAATCTGAAACATAAAGAGTTAAATCATCCCTTAACATATTCTAAATATATTCAATAGTTTAATTAAATAAAGGACGTTAAAAGATTTAATTTGACATTTGCCGTACTTTTTAGGGTCGACCCACTTCTGGGACAAGGGCGAGAGGTTCAGCACTAGAATTTTTCCCTTCCTGGCTGAGGTGACTCAGCTAGGGCGCTACGATTGGGTGACCGCGGCTTTTACGGAGATGACTCACCGCCTGCAAGTCATGGTGAGGCCGCTGGTGATAGAGTCGGCCTCGGCTGTGCCCATTGTGGGTCCGGGCCTTATACTGGAGGTTAGCTACTATTCTCTTGTTTGTATTTTGAATTCCTATTTGATCTTGGCCTAGTGTTGCTAAGTGTATTATGGGTTTGTTGCAGGCTTGGATCTACTCCTACTTCCCGTGTTTGGCACCTAAGACGGTGCGGGTGCACCCAAAGAGATTTCCGACGGGGATCGAGTGGAGGCTTGCTCAGCCTAAGAGCACAATCAGCCAATACCCGTCGGAGAATGCGTTAGTTAACAAGCTACGCGTTGAAGATGTAAGTTTCCTTCTTTTCTTTTTATGGCTTATTTTGCTCAATAACCCCCAAGGTTCGGGATTTACTAGGATGTTGGTTCTATTTGTGTAGTTTGTGGCCCGCCCTTAGGCTGATTATGAGGGCGTGCCGGAGTATGTGGCTACGGAGCTGCGGCCTAGATGTTATAGGAGGATGCTCCTTCCTGCGTTATTTCGCCCGGTTTGGTATCTGGGCGAGCGGCTGGTGCGTCATTGTCTGTGTGATGATTTCAGGGTACCGGTTGATCCTCCCCGGACCATGTTCAGACCACCGACCTCCGCAGAGGTCCTCGAGGATAGGGACGGAGAGGGAGGCGATACACTCTTGGTGCCTGGTGCCTCCTATCTATCTCACGTCGCCCGACGGTTAGCTTGGTATCGCCCTGTGGTAATGTCCTAATTCTCGGTTCTAAGGTTTGCTTTGCGGTTTATTGTTTCTTTGCCCTCTGACCGGCCAGTCTGTTGTCTTCTCAGTTGGCCGACCCGGCTGATGAAATTCAGCCCCCAGATTTTCCCCTGACGTTGCTTAGGGTGGATGCAGCTGGGATACCCTTTACTGAACCCCTCCCTCCGTGTTCTGCTGAGGAGATGGATGCCGGGATAGAGTGGCGCGACCGGGTGTCCCGGGTGAGTTTTGGTTTTCGTTATTCGCTTGGGTTCTAAGAATTAGGGTCGGTTTGCCTAACTTCTATGGTTGCATTTCCCAGGTTTCCTCGGCTTGCCATCAGCGGTTGTGGCAGGCCGCCAACTGCTTCCGGGCCTATGCCTCGAGGGTTTCCCGTGACACTTCGGGGCCTCAATCGATGAGTTTGCGTGACTATGGTAGTTTTCTAGGCTGCTGGTGTATTTTCCTAATGTTTAAATGTATTTGTAGGATGTCCCGGACATGGTGGGACAATTGGAGACTCGGGTGACCGAGCTTGAGGCGAGAGAGGTTGAGGCGCAACGGCTCCTGCACTCTCGGGCTGACAAGATCGCCTTCCTAAAGGAGCAGCTGGCTCGGTCTCAGGGTGAGACCTTCGCGCAGGGTGAGGCTAGGCAACGGGTGGAGATGGAGACTGAGGCTGAGGCTAAGGCTACGGGTGCTACGGAGGAGGTTGGAGGGATTCCCGAGACAGCTACCCTAGACATGTTGTCGGGGATGGACGGTAATGAGTCTCCTCTTATAAACTTGGAGGATCTAGGTTTAGATGACAACCTTTGCAAGGTTGTGCTAGCTGTTGGTGCGGCTTCTAGGGGCCCATCCTAGTCTCGATTTGCGTGTGGATTTGTATATGTTGTATATTTTTTTAACATTTTAGTACTTGAATTAGCTGGATTAGCCTTGTGTTTTTGTTTGGCGAATTGTTTACCTGGATTGACAAGTAATCACTTCAAGTTTGGTTTGTTTGCGACTCCGTTGTAGTTCAGGACGTTTTAGAATGCGTTGATATTACATGAGAGTACGAAAATGCTGTTTCATATTTTTTGAAATGCATTAGTTTAAGTCGGGAATCGGATCAGATAGTACGCCGATTAAAATGTTTTGACTTGAGACAGACGAGATGTAAAATGCTAACGTAAACATTGGTGTGTTTTGACCGAGTATAACGAGTTTGGTGCGAAGTCGGAATTTAAGTCCGGGCAATTTTTGAAAAAGTTAGACCACTTTTTGCATACTCTTAATATTGCCTTGTTAGGCTACAGACGCGACCTGACGATGGCCGTTAAAAGGCTACAGCACGCCTAGGTGGGGTAGCTTATCCCCCTAAAAAAATGAAAAGACGTCTAAGTCCGGTGGATCTGACGGGCGAAATGTGATATTCGCGCGGACCTGTTACTCTTGCGCGAGCATTTTGGCTTTTGGAAAGGGGTTTCGCAACTTTGGGAGGTCGTTCCCGACGTTCGGGGTTGCCGGATGTGAGGGAAAGGTTAAAGATTGCGGAGATGATTGTACTACAGAATAAGGAAGCTATGTGGGCTAATGTTGCTAAGTGCCCGACCAAAGACAGCGTTACCGATCCTAGTATTTGTCAGTTCATCTAAACGGGCCATGACCGACGAGACTCATATTGAAAATTTGAGTGAGAAGGGGAAGTAGGATTGGTTGAGCTCGCTTTTGGCTAGGGCGGTTGAAGCTTGTGTTAGGAGGGGTCGATGGTGAAAGACCCAAGCAAGCATACCCAAATGGCAAGGGAAAGGAAAAGTTGGACCGGTAGAGCCCAACGTTTATATTATGTGCTACTAGTTGATAACATGTGGGTATTAGTGCTAGTTTTTGTGGGGTTTTACTTGACGCGTTGTCGTTTCATGGGGTAGCCGGATTTTGGGTATTTGATGTAAAGGGCCTCGACAAAGGCTTGATTTAATTGATTTTGCATTAATGAGAAGCACATTTATTTATTTATTTATTTTATTTTTTTCGTGGTGGCTCGCAACTCGATTCTTCATTTTGCCCGGAGTGCCCTTTCGGGTTTTCACTCCGTCCTCGGCTCACCTTTGTTTTGTCTTTTTTTTTTCTGATTTTTTTGTTAACGACGGCTCGCAACTCGTTTCTTCATTTTCCCCGGGGTGCCCTTCCAGGTTTTCACCCCGTCCTCAGCTCGTCGTTTGTGCTTCGTCATTTTAAAATCACTCATTGACCGGATCGTGGGGAGAGTCCCGGTTTGTACATGAATCGATTAACCAATTTTTTTGTTTGTTTTGATTATTTTGGTTGTACCCGGAAAGGGGTTGCCTATGTTTCCGTTTTTTTTAGGCGAAATCAAACCGTGTTCGTAGTTCTTTTTTTAAAAAAATGTGAGTGATTTTGCTTTAGACTCGTTATGCCAATTATCGATGTGAGATGTTTAGAGTGTACCCACATGGGTTTTCACCCTAGCTAAAATTAATGTGAAATGGTCGGGTGACCCCCTGAAAGTGACAATTACCGAGATACCGTGTTTGGGTCAGGGTGACTGGCTTGGACGATTTTGGAATGTGGGGCTAGGTAGCGAGTGGCTCTGATGAACTAAGATCTGGAGCTTGATTTTTGTGGAGTTAAGGCTATGGGGTTGCGGTTTCGTAATGTGGTAAGAAAGGGGAAGCTGAGTAAAAATGACTCAGACTTCAATCGGGTGGGTTGTTAATTACGTGGGATCTGATTTCCATGTCTGGCCCTAACGGTTGGGATTATCCTATTGAGCTTGAATCCTCAAATTTCCGGACTGTCTCCTAACAAGTGTCTCGGGAAGGTCTTAAGGGTCGTAATGTAAGGAGGCTAGTGTTTGGGTGCTAGTTGACCGGTCCGTTCATTTTTATTTTTCTCTCTTTTTTTTTGCTTTTCGTTCGGACTTTGCTTAAAGTCGAGTTAAATGATTGGGGGTTTCATTTTGACCATTGAGTTTGGTCTTGATCATTGAATTGGGCCAGTTTAGTTTGACCTTGGTTTCATTTTTTTTCTTTGGCTCCTTGTGGCCATTTTAGACTTCTTTTCCTTTTTTTCGTCAGACTAGCACCTATGGTGGGAATTGGTCGGTCTTTACTTGAGGGGTATTTATTGTGGGGAAATGGGTTTGCCTTCCGTCTTTGATCACAAGCTAAGGGATTATCTAGATTCCTCATAGGATTCGGGAATGCTCGTCCTAAGGGATAGTTTGTGGCTTTCTATACCAGACATGGAATATTGAAAAGAAAAGAACACGGGATCTCGGTTCTTGTAATTCCTCGTTGTTTCGAGGTATGTTTGATTGTTATCAATAAATGGCATAGTATCAAGTTCTAAGCAAGAAAGTGCGTTATTAAATCAAGCGATTGTCGAGGCGCATTATAAAGGAAGAAAAGTTTATTTCTTTTTATTGATAGTAATAAGCGGGCTATGCGCCCGAGATATTGTTTTCGGGGAGGTCACTACTACAAAACATTAAATAGACAACTCCTAATAGACATCAGATATTCTTAACAACTGATGTATAATATATAGACAACTGTTTTGTTTGAGAAACAGATGTCTTTATCTGATAATAGACAACTGAGTTTTATAAAAACAGTTGTCAATATATTATACAACTGTTTTAATTAATCTCAGTTGTCTATTCTAATTTTCAGGACCACTAAAAATTGGTTGTTACTACCCAACCCATATCACTTTCTCAAATTTTTTTTTTAAGTAATCTAATAATAAGTGTAATTCAACCCATATCACTTCCTGTAAAGGTACCTTCCGATTTCCGTCATTCCGTTCCTCCGTTTCATTTGATGTCGAGTTTTTTCCGTTTCATTTGATTTATTATGGTTTTTGTTTGTTTTTTTATGTTTGTAGTAACCTTGGCCGATAGTGGATTGCGAGCGTTAGAATTTCTCGGATTGGATGAAGAACGACAGAGGAGCTATGTTGTTGCTGTAAGATTTCTAAATTGTTTGATTAATTTAATTAATTACTGTAATTAGCATTAATCAAGGAGTTTAGTCGAAGATTATGGACTAAATTGCGGTGTTTAATTTGCGTAGGGATTAAAAATTGATTTAATTATCACTGATTAATATTAAGTCGTATATGATCACCATGATCCTAAATTCCTCATTAAGTTATCGTACTTATCGACCAACAATTACTCGACTCGACTCGTCATTAAATTATCGACCCAAAATTTCATCGAGTCAAGTTCAAATCATTCACAAGCTGTCTCGTATCATTATCAGTTTATGACACATAATTACTCGACTTAATTATCATACTTATCGACCCAATAATTACTCGACTTAATCGACCCAAAATTTAATCGAGTCAAGTTCTATTGACCAAACATCGCCAAACTCCCGTTCACCTTACTCCCGCAGCATCGCATGAACCAGAGCATCCTCTAACCCTAGTTTGTTTCCAGATCCCCAATTTTTCCAGATCCCCAATTCTAATAATGCAACATCATGAAGCTAACCTTCGTCGCCCTTCCTCGATCTTCGTCGCCCTTCTTCTCTTCCTTCTTCTCTAATTAACTTCGAAGCCTATTCGTCGCTAGTTGTTCTTCGCTCTTCGTCGTCTTTCCTTCTTCTTCTCTATTTGTCGCTGTTGTCGCTGTTATTCGTTGTTCTCTGGTACTCACTCTTCTTCTCTGTTTGCATTTTCATTAGCTATTTCGATATTTTGAGCATCCTTTTTTTTTTGTTGTTGAATTTTCAGTAGCATCCTTTTTTGTTGTTGAATTTTCTCCGCTTGTGTTGTATACAGACCTAGTAAAACAGTCTTTGAAGGTGGGTTTAGGTTATACTGATTTGTGCTTATTGATTGATTACTCTATGTCAGGTTATTCTCAGAATAATGTTGAAGTGTTTTTTGTTTAGAATCAGTCATTTCGAGTCTGGCATTTAAGGGTTAGGGCCCACTTACGAACCTGTACGATTCCTGTATGTGTATGTGGTGTTTTCAAAATGCAAAAGAAAGAGTGAGTGAGTGTGATAAGTGGGCTGTTCTACTTAGATTGAAGACAGCCCAATCATATGATGTTGTTTCTCATTAAAAGTGAAGTGAAGTGAATGTATAGAAAGTCAAAGGACTTGAAATGAAGCAAAAATGAGGAAATGAGATCATGTTTGTTAGTTGAAATAGTTGTGTTGTTGTTGTGTTACATCATTGGATGAAGGTGGATAAGAATGTGAACATTTGTTGAGGAATAAGTACAATGAAGTCATTACTCTAGAATGTTTGTTTCTTCTCATAATCTTCGCCTTGAAACTCACCAACGCAGCTTGGTCAGCTGCATTACACCCTACCGACCTCCCAGTATCATCGCCCTCAACTTCACCCTGGCACCCCGAGAACTCACACAATAACGCGAGAAGAGCAAAAACCTTGAAAACCCGCCTCAGTCTCGACATTTTGGGAAACGGGTAGCAATCAAAATTTGAACTTTGAGCAAAGTTTGAAAAAAATAATGAGGAAATGGAAATGTTTTGAGTTGAAAGGCAGGCTGTAAAGTTAAGGGAGGGGTTTAATATGAGGATTGAGGAAGGCTTCACTTAGACAATACTCTTAATGATGAGAAATGAATCAAGAAAAAGAATGATATTTATAGGTGGGGGAAGAAAGTCATCAATTGAGCTGAAAAGGGGGTGGAAATTTGGGGAGCTATAAGTGTGAAATTTGGTCACATGAATTATCAAACTATCAAGTCTAGTTTTATGATGAAGTATGTGAGTTTTTATGACCGTTTGATATGAAAATATGAAGAAAAAAAATGACGGGGATTTGTTAGGAGATTTTTGTTGTTGCTGTTGTTATATGGAATTTGTTTGCTTGAGCTGTGATATAGGGTTAGTTGATCTCTGTCTATATATCGTTTGTTCCTTGCTTGAACTATTCACATCATCCTATTGCAGCAAGGAAAACATCAACTAAATCCTTCAATTTCTCATCCTTTTTTCATCTTAATGTCTTCGGTGTAGATGTTGTATTATTCCTTCAAGGCAAATATTCATATTTTTAGCGACTTTCTTGATTGTACTTTCGACACCATTACCATAGCTAATCCAAGATAACCACGGTATGAACTCTCCGATATGAATACCCCTATCAACTCTTCATGCTTTTCCATCCAAAAGCAACTCTACAAATAACATCACTAGTAAATTTGGGAAACAATTTGCTCTAATTCACAGCTGTTGACGACTTTTCAATCTCTTTGATTATATGAGCTACCTCTTCTTCTTTGATTATACATTTACTACCAATTTCTAGATCAAGATGTCGGGGTGGAGTGCCGGTCCTTGTCGGAAAGCGAAATTAATCACTAGAGATGGAAATTAAGCCACAAATATAATTTCAAATATGACCTCAGTGTTAACAGGGCACTAAAGTGAGATATCCACTATGAATAAGGATGTGAATATGTGATATAGAAGAGTATCATGGCCATAATCACGAATAACCCAAGCTAGAAAATTTGTGATGAGGAAGATAAACCCGTACACATATCTTGCCATCCACGGGTTCGACCCAAATCGAAACTGGCTCAACCAAGATCCATCTCTTAGACCTGGATACTTTGCTTTCATGCTGGTACTACTCTCCATCTCAACGCATGTAACCTGGCCCGTCCCGCTTTAACTACTCTTCTTTACCAAATCATTTTTGATGATATATTGATGTTTATGGATTGAGAAACTCCCCTTGTAATTCTTTTGATCTGCAAACCAATGAAGTTAAAGTGAAGCAAAAAGAATATTTTTGACATGTACTCATATGTTTGTAGTAATATTATACATATACCTAACAGCATAGCATGCAATTTGTAATAATGAGCATGATGAATTGATAATGATGTTACCAACAAAAATAAAATAAAAATAATACTCGTGATAGTATATAGTTTCCCACCTAACAAAGTCTTGTGTATTCACAATCTTAGTTTTTAACTTTCAATTAAGTTATATTTTGCTTCCTTTCTAAGTCACTTCCAACAAATATATATAAGAGATTCTTTAAAGGAAGCTAGCTACTACCTTTTTCTAGCATTACATACTCGATTAGATAATTATCATATGATCATTCCATAGCTGTATTTTATTTTATTTGTATTTTATTTTATTTAATTTGTATATATAAGATATGGGTTTTTTTGTCCGGAGAAGACATCACTGATAGGTCATGATACTGATTCTTTGACGACATATATATTTGAATGGATGATGAAAGGGAAAAAACTAGTATATCTAGCTCCATTCTACAAAGAGTGAGTATATCCTTTTCAAGTAATAAAATTTAAACTATTTGTTATATATATATATATATATATATATATATATACTTGATTAAGGAAAGTTGATTTTAATGTTAATAGGGAACATTGAATGCTTGCTTTGATAGATATTGTTGAGCATAACCAAGTATATTGGTTTGACCCACATGGAAAGTCCGAGCCTAGTGGATTTAAAACTTTACTTAATACGTGAGTTATCTCAATTTATTACTATAGATAATTTTTTCATTTTACTTATGTTTCTTCTTTAATAGTGACTTAACTTTTCTTTTTCCCGTGCTAGGTCTATAAAAGTGTACGACTATAGAGGGGGTACAAGGAAGAGTTCTCAAATTTCGCAGTGGGTGAAAGTTAATGTATGTACTTATTTAAACCTCGTATATTATATGAATTGTTTGCTTCTATGATGAAAAAATGTAGTAGCTAAACCATAATTAGCTAAACCGAGAATCTCTTTCTTTCCTTCATTCTTCATTTCATTGAATAAATAAAGAAATAATGTGTGTGTTCCCTCTCTTCTTCAATTCCTTCTTGGGGTCTTCCATTATTTCTGTTGCTGTATGTATGCCTCTTCAAGGAATTGAATGTGTTGAATTACACTTTGTTATATCCTGAATTCCCTCATGCTGTATGTATGTATGTATGTGTATGTTGTATCTTGTATTTTGTCATTTGTACGACTCTTACACTTTGTTATACTTGTTGCAATGTAGTCGGCTCCTCATGCTCGGAAAACAGAGTGCGGTTATTACGTGATGAGATATATGATCGAAATTATCACTCGTTCTGATTTGAAGAGAACCGTCAATGAGGTAAGACTTGGGTTTTCACACTTTCTCTTGTTTCAATCATTTGTTTTATGCACATAATTGAAACAAAATAATAAGTTCATTTATATTATTGATTTTGTAGCATTTCAACGATATGATGCCATATTCTCAAGAAGATAATTGACGAGGTTCGTGGATTATGGGCGGATTATTTTCTTAATAATTAGTCGTATATGATGCATCAGATTACCTTATGCGGACAAGGTGTTAGTTGGATTATGGTTTTAGGTACTTTTGGACATGGATAATGATTTTATGTGTGCCTTTTGGATTTTGGATGTTGGATAATGATTTTATGTATCTTTAGATGTTGGATTTTATAAAAATGTAACTTCTTTTGTTCAATTATTCGCTATGGTATTCTTTTTTTATGGTTTGTTAATATGTACGTATTTAAGAATTATTAAAAAAACATAAAATATGTATACGTATATAAGAAAATATCTATATATACGTATTTCAGAAAACAGTTGTCTATTATGTATATAGACAACTGTTGTTTTACGAAAACAGTTGTCTATATACGTAATAGACTACTGTTGTTTTAGATAAACAGTTGTCTATATACGTAATAGACAACTGTTGTTTTACAAAAATAGTTGTTTATTAACCAATAGACAACTGTTGTAAAACAGATGTCTATCCTTAGACTAATATACAACTCCAAACTACTCAACTGTTGAAAGTCAGTTGTCTATGGCAAAAAAAACAGTTGTCTATTTGATGTTTTGTAGTAGTGGGTGGAGGACAGATCCCCCCGCACCTCCTGACTCAATGTAAAAATAAAAGACATTTGTTATTCTATTAGGTCTAGGTCCTAAGACGAACTAGACTCTGACTCGGACACAGACTTACTCGTCTCGGTGGATGCCCGTGGGTTGGCAGGATTTTCCTCGATATTCCGGGCATTCTCCTCTATAGGGTCGCGGTGGAAACAACCGATGTTGTCGCCAGGGACAGTGTGAACGCTAAAAGGGTTTTGTGGTATTGTTTGGTTTCTCAGGTGGAGGGAGATTAATGGTCCCGTTTTCGATCATATCTTGCATGGCATGTTTGAGCCGAAAGCAAGATTCGGTATCATGCCCGTTAACTTAGTGATATAGGCAACAAGCATTAGGGGTCCAACTTTTGCTTCGTCTGCCGACTGGTGGTCCGGAGTGGGACCCAAAGGTGAGAGTAACCCTTGATCGACTAGGCACTTAAGAGTTTCGGCGTAAGATGGTTTGATTGGGGTAAATTTTCTCGGTGACCTTCCTACTTTGTTGGATGTGGTCTCGTAAGGTCTTGGTGTTCCTTCCGCATCGATTTTAGGAAGCTTTCATCGAGTGGAGCATTGGGATAATCTATCCTGGGTAGGCTTTTGGGCATGGTAATTGCTCACGTTAGCGTTTGTATCGCTTTCGGTGTCTCTACTCTCAAAGAAATTTAGACGGCTATCGATGTAATGGACGGATAAAGCCAAACGGGTTACTGAAGTATGGATGTTGCGAACCAATTTGGCTAGGACACTGACATCGTTGCGGATGCTTTTGATGGCGCTTGAATCTACCGACATGTTGGGGAGTGATTCTAATGGGAAAGGATTAAAAGGTCAGAACGGATCCACCGGACGACTTAGAGACTCGAGGAATGCTCGTGATCGAGCGACACGGAAATGGGACCCTTGACTCGTGTATGTGTGCGGTTATTGGATTAGGGACTCAGGTGCTTTAGACTCTTGGTGTATTCGGCGAAACGCCTAATGAATCTTAAGTCTCTGTAACGAGACGATTTGACACAAACCTCGGTGGTGAGGTTTAAAGAGGACTTCTCGAAATGAGACGACCCAAAATGTAAGACCTCGAGTAGAGATGATCCTAGTAACTAACACAGACAGTTAATCACACGGTTGTACGACGTAAGAAGTTGATCGCGATCCCGGCTCAGGATCAAAGAATTTTTAGTTTTTTTCCGAAAACGACCATTTTTGCGAAATTTTGAAAAGGATGGTTTGTGGAAATAGTGTAACGATGGCGTGACGACACCGTCTGCGGCGTGTCGGTGCGTTGCTATGTGTGTGCATCGGAAATTATAACGAAATATAAATGTTTTTTTTTAAAGGAGCACAGTTCTTTTAGGGGAACCGTTTCTTTGAAAATAATTACGTGATGCTTCTATCGAAACTACTATTAATTAGCTAGTTCGATAATCGCGGTGCGCGTAATGCTCGTGGTAGAGCGTTGAGTCCAACGACGGTGGTTTAAATGTGTGACTAAATCCTTAGTGAGGGATTTAGGTGGTAAATAGTTTTTCTTTTGTTTTGAAAAAAAGCTTTTAACACTAGTGACCCACGTTCGTCCGTTGCGTTAATTTGCATGGAACGGTGGAGAAAGCATTGTAAAAATGTTTTGAAGGTGTGACCGTTTTGGGTTCCTTGACTTCATTAATTGAAGCTTCGGTTATGCTAACGGTAGGTTAAAAAAACGTTTTTTTTTCGAAATAAAATGTAATCGCGTGGTGGCCTTAACCCCATTAATTGGGAGTTTCGGAAGTGCTAACGGTAATCGTTGTTGACGGGTTTTAATTTGGCGAAGGTGATGGCATCAAAAACTTTTTCTTTAAAGCGGTGAGTGTAAATTTTATCATGATAACGGCATTTAAAAATGATTTTCCTTTTTTAGAAATCATGATTTGACCGGAGTATCGGCATTTGAAAGATCGTTTTGGAGAGATGAAGTATTTTCGAAAACAGAATTGGGTGCGGTTGAATATGTTGGCGTGGCTGAATCCAGATTTTTAGTGCTTTATTTGGGTTGTATTGTTCAAACACGCTACACATAACTAGGAATGCGTACACTCATGCAGGATGCAGACACGGGTAGGTTAGGGTAGGCTACAGGCCACGAATAGTCTTTACTTAGGTATTGACAATGATCTGGGGAGATGAGTGGCATACCGTCCATTTGGACTATCCGCTTATTAATCCTGCGGGTTACGCATTAGGCGGCCGGAGCGTCAACCGAGGATCTCTCCGCGTGTCCCTAAAGATCTTACCACAAAGAGGTCGATTGGTCCTGATATCGGTTAGGGTGGGCTTTTTAGGGCCAAAACCTGTAGTGACCACAACTAGGAACTAGGAAATGAGCTTCACCGACCTCGTTCAAGTTACACCACCGCTGGAAACTTGTTTCCAATTCCCCAGCGAAGTCGCCAAACTGTGGACGTCGTCCGCACCGCTCGGCACCCCGCGCACGCTCGCGCGGGACCGACCCGGTTTTCAACGTGTGGCGGTGATGAACGCAGTTCATATGCATATTTAGCCTCATTTTATCCTCCGATTTTACCGATTTCACATGCCTTAGGAATAGTTTAGTAGCCTTTTATCCGTAGTTTGTTATGCTGGGTATTTCGTTTATGTTTTGACAGGAAACATAGCAAAAGACGGAGTTAAGAGCTACAAGTGAAGAAAACAAGAAAAAACAAGGCAGCAAGGCGGACAACGAAGGCCGAACCGGTCAGTATGATACTGAACCGGTCGGTATGATACCGAACCGGTCGGTTTGATTTTGAACCGATCGGTTCATTTGTGAACCGGTCGGTTCGTTTTCGTACCTGTCGGCTTGAATGTGTACCGAGCGGTTCGCGACGCGTCAGAGGGACTTTCCTATTTTCTGAAGAATCCTTATTCTACCTTAATTAGAATCCTAGGGGATTATTCTATTAAACTATGTCCCATTTCCTAGTTAGACCCATTGTAATAAGTATAAATACCCTTCTCAGGGTTAGGTTTAAGGAGACTTTTTCATTCATAACTTTAGTTTAAAACTTAGTATTATTATTTAGCATTAGAATTCTGCAAGCATTATAGCGGTACTTTTCAACTTTTAATTATTGTTCAATCTTTCAGTTCTTCATAATCGGTATTTTTCCTTTTTCCCTTATTTTCATATTGATCTCTATTATGCTTAATTATTTTGTTGTTTCATCTTTCATTATGATTAGCTAATTTATTCTTCTAGGGTTGAAGGGGATCTATGTTAATTGAATTGGGGATGTTAGTTTAATTAACTGTTTGATTGATCATTCATATGTTATTGCTTTACTACTTGTTTTGTATCGTTGTTCGATAAGTTTGAGACGTTGAACTAGTTGAATGTTTAGGAACCCAAACTTAAGATCGAAAGCCTGGTGAGGGTAGACTTACAAGTAAGTGGGTAGGATAATTTGGTAAGTTGTGAGAACCCGTCAGAATCTATCTTAAGGTTGACATAAGATCCGAAAGGCCGTGTCTTTGCCCTAAATAACTATGATTGATTGAATGATTAATTAACTTTACCCAATTTAATTACATAGGGAACCGTAAGACCCTAGATTCTTTTAATATTGTTGGAACCTTTAATTTACATCATTGCATTAGTTTAGAAAACAAACTAAACAAACCAGAATTTAAATAGTTTAGAATCGATTATTAGATAATTAGCGATATTCATCCGTCTCTCTGTGGATTCGACCCTTACTTACTGCTAGCTACCTGTTAGTTGTTCGTTAGGATTATTTTGATTAAGGTGTTACGACTTTAGCCTTGTCAATTTTGGCGCCGTTGCCGGGGAAACGGTTTTGTTTTATTGCTTTTTATTTGTCTTAGATTATAGATTATTTCTCCTCGTCTCAGGGAATCCACAAATTCCTTAAGACAGTTTCTCACTTCTTTATTGTAGTTTCTTGCTTATGCCCAGGTGCTCTCGGTCAGAGTTATATCCGTTTGATCCTGAACCAGAGAAGACCCTCCGTAAGCGATGGAATTTCTTTAAGGAAATCGCAGAAACATCAGATCTTTCAGCTTTGGAAGATCTACACCAGGAATTTATCGCGGAATATCAGTCCTTAGAAGAGGACACTCCCGCTCCCAATACTTCACCACCTCTCCGTCTACTACCACCCCCGCTAGTCAAGATGCCTAAATTTGCTAGCCACTCCGAGCCGGAACAGACTGCCCTTCCAAAGTTGATCAAACGTCCAACTGCCACTAACGGTGTCTTTGAGATCTGTCCCGCTTTCATTACCTTGGTCAAGAAGAATCAGTTTAGAGGCGATGCCAAGAAAGATCCCGCTAAACACATGAGAATTTTTACTGACTATTGGTCTACTATTCCCCTTCCTGCAGGAGTTACTCAGGAGCAAGTCATGGAAATGCTTTTCATGTTCTCTCTACGTGATGCGGCAAGAGAATGGATCACTGATCTCGACAAAGTCTCAGCTGGAATCAATGACTGAAATTCTCTTGCATTGGCCTTCTACAAACATTATTATCCGTCCCCAGAAGACGAATATGCTACGAAGTCAGATTACTAATTTTTGTCAAACACCTCATGAGAATATTCATGAAGTATGGGAAAGATTCAAGAAGCGGTCAAAGAATGCCCTCATCACGGGTTTGAAGAATGGTTCCTTTGCAATCAGTTCTATAATGGTCTATACCACGATTGTCGTAATACTCTTGATTCAGCTTGTAACGGGAGGTTCCAGTCTAATGTTGATGATGATAAGGCGTGGCAGACTATTGAGGATATGGCATCTCACCATGCACGATGGGGAAATCCACGCGGCAATACCCGAGGTAATGGTAACGAGACTGACTCTGCAATCGCTAATCAATTAGCTGTTTTAACTAAGCGATTCGATTCCTATGAAGCATCTAACTCGGATAAAGGAATGCATCGAGTGCATGCTATGACCCAAGAAATAGTTTGCGATGATTGTGGCGTATCAGGACATCATGCTCACGAATGCATGGGAACGCAAGAACAAGTTAATGCTTATCAGTCATTCCAACGGAATCAGAACTTGCCTTACATGAATCAGCCCGGCTATAACTGTGCTTTATTATCTTATGCAAGTCAGAATGTGTTGAATCCTACAACACCTCCACCCCGCAATCCACCATATGTGCCTCCTCACGGTCGAATGCAAGGAAATCAACAGAATTCCCAAAGACCTCAAGGACAGAACATAATTCAGAATAATCAACAGCAGTTTCCACCACTTCCTCCATTCGAAGCTAAAGCTCACCAACACTCTGTTGAAATAGCCGAACTAAGGAACATGATGATGAACATGATGACTCAATTTCAGACAAGTCATAAGATGCTCGAGAAACAAGTTACTCAGTTAGCTAATTCTCAAGCTACACGTCAGCCAGGAACCTTGCCGCCTCAGGGAAATCCACCTCAAGGTAATCAACCTCATGGGAATGAACATATCAATGCTATTACCCTAAGGAGTGGAATAGCTTACGATGGTCCAAAGATGCCGGAACCAGAAGACGAGGTTGGGAAGGAAACAAGAGATGAAGCTGAGAAAGAAGCAGGAAACGACAAGCAAACCGGTCAGGATAAAAACGAACCGACCGGTACAGAATTGAACCGATCGGTTCAAGATCATACCGCTCGGGACAAAGACGAACCGACCGGTTCATAATCAAACCGATCGATTCGTCCATCGGAGCAGCCTATTTCTACTACAGCCCAACACGTGAAGCTCCCATTCACAGGTCGTCAACGCAACAGCAAGATCGACGGTCAATTCAGTAAGTTTATGGACGTTGTGAAGAATCTTCAGGTAATCGTTCCGTTTACTAAGTTAATTACTCAAGTACCTGGATATGCTAAATTTATGAAAAACATACTTACTAGGAAGCGTTCTTTTAATGAAGTTGAGACGATTGCTTTTACAGGGGAGTGCAGTGCACTCCTTCAAAATAAATCACCTCCAAAACATAAGGATCCTGGTAGTTTCTCTATCCCATGCACTATAGGTACCCATATTGTCGATAATGAATTGTGTGATATTGGGGCAATTGTTAGTGTCATGCCCTATTCCATCTGTGAGAAGCTAGATATGAGAGGTTTGAAGTGTACTAGTATCACACTTCAAATGGCTGATCGATCAGTCCGTAGACCTTTAGGTGTCTTAGAAGACGTTCCGGTTAAGGTAGGGAAGTTCTTTTTTCCTGTCGACTTTGTTGTCTTAGACATCGCTGAGGATACGCATATCCCTATTATTCTAGGCCGTCCATTCCTTCACACTGCAGGTGCGATTATTGATGTCAAAAACGGTAGTTTGACACTTGAGGTAGGGGAAGATAAAGCCACGTTTAATCTTAATAAAGCTTTAAAAGTCCCTATAACTGATGAGTCGTGCTATTGTTTAGACACTTTTGATAATATCGATGACACTATTGATTCCACTTTGCTCGGATCCTTGACAAAGGATCCCTTGGAGTTACTAATGTGTGAATCAAGTTATACAGGTGATGGAGGAATTTGGAAAGCTGAAGTAGATGAGATAGAAGCACTTCTATATGCAGGGGATTCGAAAGAAGCTGAGACGGTCGAAACCGTCAACCTTGATGTGTCCTATTCGATCGAGGTACAGAAACCCAAACTTAAACCGTTACCCACAAATCTCAGGTATGCTTTTCTCAATGAGGGTGAGCTAAACCCGGTTATAGTAATTAATTCTTCGACTGAGTCTCAGTTGACTGATTTATTAACTATTTTGAGAAAACATAAGAAGGCATTGGGGTATAGTTTAAGTGACTTAAAAGGTATTTCTCCCGACTTTTGCACGCATCGCATTCATCTTGAAGACGGTCATAGACCGTCTATCCAGGGTCAGCGTTGACTGAACCCGAATATGCAGGAAGTTGTTAAAACAGAAGTTATGAAACTTCTAGATGCCGGTATTATATATGCTATATCCGACTCTAAATGGGTCAGTCCGGTTCAAGTGGTGCCTAAGAAAGGAGGCACCAAGGTAGTAAAGAATGATAGGAATGAACTAATTCCTACTAGAATTGTTACAGGATGGCGCATGTGTATTGATTATAGGAAATTGAATGTCGCCACTATAAAGGACCATTACCCACTTCCATTTATTGATCAGATGTTGGAAAGATTAGCGCGTCATAAGTATTTTTGTTATTTAGATGACTATTCCGGTTTTTTTCAGATCCCCATTCATCCCGAGGACCAAGAAAAAACCACCTTTACTTGTCCTTATGGTACCTTCGCATATCGTAGGATGTCTTTTGGATTATGTAACGCCCCAGCCACTTTTCAGAGATGCATGATTAGTATCTTTTCTAATTTCATTGAATCAATTATGGAGGTATTGATGGAGGATTTCAGTGTGTATGGTTCTGACTTTGATTCTTGTTTGCTGAATTTGTCTAAAGTTTTAGGTCGCTGTGAGGAAGTTGACTTGGTACTTAACTGGGAAAAATGTCACTTTATGGTCAACGAGGGAGTAGTGCTTGGTCATTTAGTTTCTGATAAAGCCATCCAAGTGGATCGAGCGAAAATTCAAGTGATAGAGCAATTACCTCCTCCCACTAATGTTAAGGGGGTTAGAAGTTTCCTTGGTCATGCGGGATTTTATTGCCGCTTTATCAAGGACTTCTCGAAAATTGCTAAACCACTTACCCAACTCCTTCTTAAGGATGCCCCTTTTTGCTTTACTGATGCAAGTCGTGAATCTTTTGACAGGATTAAGGAGGCATTAATCTCAGCACCTATCATTCGATCGTCGGATTGGAATCTTCCTTTCGAGATTATGTGTGATGCAAGCGACTATGCCGTAGGAGCAGTTTTGGGTCAGAGAAAAGATAAAGTTTTACATGCTATTTACTATGCTAGTAAGACTTTAGATGAAGCTCAGGTCAATTACGCGACGACGGAAAAGGAGTTATTAGCCATCATATATGCCCTCAATAAATTCCGAACTTATCTCATAGGTTCTAAGGTGATTGTTTATATTGATCATGCCGCATTAAAATACCTCTTAGCAAAAAAGGAAGCTAAGCCTAGATTAATTCGTTGGATCTTACTACTCCAAGAATTTGATCTAGATAATCGGGATAAGAAGGGAGCCGAGAATGTTGTAGCTGATAATCTGTCACAGCTTAAATTCGATGAAGAAGGATTGATCCTACCGATTGATGATTCTTTTCCCGACGATTCCTTACTTCCGATCACCCTTGTCGAGTTAACTACCAACGAGCCATGGTATGCCAATTTTGCTAACTTTTTGGTTGGTGGTTATTTTCCTCCTAATTGTACTTATCAACAAAAGAAGAAATTCTTATCTGATGTGAGGAGATATTATTGGGATGATCCTTACCTATTTCGAGAATGCGCGGATGGAATTTTTTGGAAGTGCGTACCCGATTGGGAAACTAGAGGTGTCTTGGAAGGTTGTCATTCTTCTCCTTATGGGGGTCATCATGGTCCGTCTCGCACCGTTGCTAAGGTATTACAATCCGGATTCTATTGGCCGACTTTATTTAAAGATGCTCAAAGATTTATCCTTGCTTGTGATGCTTGCCAACGATCCGGTAATATTTCTAGACGACACGAGATGCCACAAACCGGTATACCAAAGGTCGATATTTTCGACGTATGGGGAATCGATTATCAAGGTCCGTTTCCTTCTTCTTTTGGTAACCGGTATATTCTAGTTGCAGTGGATTATGTATCCAAATGGGTCGAAGCGGTAGCTTTTCCTACAAATGATGCTAAGGTGGTTATAAATCTCTTTAAGAAATTAATTTTTCCTAGGTTCGGGGTTCCTCGAGCCATTATTAGTGATGGAGGTTCACACTTCCACGAAAAGAGATTGGAGATTTTGCTACGCAAATATGATGTTATGCAACGTACCGGATTGGCTTATCATCGATCCTCAAACAAGCGGACAAGTGGAAGTATCTAATCGAGAAATTAAATCAATTCTCGAAAAGGTAGTTTCTAAATCTAGAAAGGATTGGAGTGCCAAGCTAGACGATGCATTATGGGCCTATCATACCGCATACAAGACACCCATCGGTACATCTCCCTATCGATTAGTCTATGGTAAGGCATGTCATCTTTTCGTCGAGTTAGAATATAAAGCTTTTTGGGCAGTGAAAGAGCTTAATTTTGACCCGACTCTGAGTGGGGAGAAGCGGTTGCTCCAATTGAATGAATTGAACGAATTCTGTCTAAGTGCTTATGAAAGTTCCCGAGTCTATAAGAAGCGCACGAAGAAGTGGCATGATAAACGTATTCTCCCGAAGCAATTTAAGGAGGGTGATAAAGTTTTGCTACACAATTCTCGTCTTCGCATATTCCCGGGTAAGTTAAGATCTAGATGGTCCGGTCCGTACACCGTCACCAATGTCAGAAAATCTGGAGCAATCGAAGTGCAGAGTGAATCGGGAGAGGTATATATGGCCAATGGACACCGATTAAAGCTATATCATGAAGATGCAGTCGTAGGTAATATCGATGTGATTTACCTACAATCTCCTTCCTCTTGAGGTAATTTCGGTCGAGCGGGACCGTAAAAACCAGCGCTTCTCGGGAGGCAACCCGTGTGTATAACTTCTGTAATTTCCCTTTTTCTGTCGTGTGTTAGAATTTTTATTTCATTTTTTGAGTGAAAGTAAGGGAGGGTACTGATGTTCGTTGCGAGAAAAATATGCAGGTATGACATGTGAACCGCTCGGTACACAGGGAAACCGAGCGATACGAAGATGAACCGGTCAGTTCAAAAATGAACCGGTCGGTTCAAAAATGAACCGGTCGGTACGATATCAAAACGAGCGGTTCGATTTTGAACCAATCGGTTCGCTTGGCGGGCCTCCTTTCCGAATTTACTTATACGCCCCTACCCCTCCACCCATCCCCTATTCCCTCATTTCACTCTCTCTCACTAAACCCTTCCCATCCCTCTCTACAACAAAAAAACCCCATAAAATTACTCTACCACATTAAACATCATCTTCCTCCCACCTTACCTTCACCCATCACCTCTACCACTCTTCCTCATCTACAACCATGGTGTTCGGAAGGAAAAGGCGAAACGTCAACCACCGGTCAAATTCTCCACCGGAATCATCGCATGCAACGGAATCATCGGAGGCGCCGTCATCACCACCAGAATTCCCACCGGTAACCGGGTATGAACACATTATTTTTGGTCCGGAAAGACAGTGCGAACTCTTCCTTGTTATGGCTTCTAAACCGGTAACACATACTCGATTTCTTAGCCATGCTTTATTACGTCGTTGTGGTATCGATGAGTCTATGGAGCAGTTTTTTGATGGTACTAGTATGGGTGGTCTATTTAATATGAATTTACCCACTTATAAAGACTTAACCCTTGAATTCTTTAGCAGTTTTCAGTACAATGATTCTATTGCTACGATGACATTTAGGTTGATGAATCAGACTCATACCATCCCCCTCCGACTATTTAGGGATGCTTTTGGCTTGGATTCCGGTAATGTTTTGAGTGCCCCAAATTGTTTTAGTCATTAGCTGCTTTGGGACTGTATTACAGGTCAGGTTTTGCTAGCTCGATTTAAGCGTGTCCCGTGTCAGGCCATTCAGCACCCTATAATTCGGATTTGGCAAAGATTTGTTTCTGGGTTGATTTTTGGTCGTCACGAACATGGTTGCGTGACTAAAACTGAAATTGAGTTGATTGGGATGGCTCTTAACGTCCAATCCCAACCCTTATTTGATCTAGATATTTCTGCACTAATCATGAAACATTTTGGTTTGATAGTTACTAAAGTAGATCGCTTAAATTTGATTACTGGTGGAGGATTGGTGACTCATCTTGCCCGGACACTAATACGAGGTATTTTTGATGAGAATAACCGGGTTCCCATTTCAACGGAAACTGTATATACTGCAAGTGATTTTCCTGCAGGTTGGTTCTCCGTGAATGCTGAATATAAGTATATTTGGCACTTTGCTCCGGGTCAATCTCGTACTCTTCCCGATCCTTCTTTACCAGAGCTATGGCAGAACCCACCAGTCGATGACGATATCCCACCTCCTGCCGCACCTAGTTACTTACTTACCGTTACCCCCGAAGCTACTCCACAAGGTAACCGAGGTCGTGCCACTTTTGAAGATGGTGAAGGCTCGGGTTCTCGTCAAGCTCCTCAGTTTCAGGCACCTCATCCGCAGGCTCCTTCTCCGCCCTATCAGAGGTCGTTTGTCCCACCTACAGGTACTTTTTATCCGCCTCCGCTGGGTTATACCGAGATGCTTCATTTGATGCGGTCGATGTATGCCGACCAACAGCGAGCCTATTATCCACATCTCCGACAGCTTCAGCAGCAGGGTCAGCTATAGCCGACTGATCACTTACCCTCCTGGTTCGGTCCTGACGGTTCGTTTTGAGGACCTACCGGTCCACCTCCTCTTGGTCAGTCCAACTTCGGGGTGCAGTATGACTTTGATCACGGTGTCAGCTACTATGGACACGCTGATGCATATTCCTGCCATGATGCTTCCTTACATGGAGGTAATATTTTCGCTGATGAGATCCGACATGGTGGGCGAGAGTTCGTGGACCTTGTGTCTAGTCCGGAGGCAGCTGATGATGATTATGACATTGATGGGTATGGGTCTGATTCTTAGTCCCGGTTAGTTGCTGGTTTGGGGGTCTTATCTGCAGTACATATTTTGTCGGTACCTTCTCTTACTCTTTTTGTCCTCCTCCATTAGTTGTTATACTTTTTCTCCTAACTCTTAGATATTGGTTCACAATGGGGACATTGTGTGATTTGGTTTGGGGGGATGTTTTGTGTGTTCATTTTTATGTTTATTTTAATCTTTCAAAAAAAACTCGTTTTTTACTTCTTCTTTTTTCATTTTTCGTGTGTTTTATGTGCTTTAGTATAGAGTCGTGTCGGCGATGATGACATTGCGTTTGTTGCATGCTTTTCCCTAGTTCTTTTGCTCTTTCTTGTGAATGACACTTATTTCCCGTTATTTGAGTTTAGTATTTCTTGAATCTTGTCGCCAATTATGTTTTGAATGCCAAATGATTAAATTGACCAATTGTCGAGTAAGCTACTAAAATTGTAAGGATTAGAGCCTTAAACTGATGACATCCATGATCAGTTTCATATAGGTTGAGAGTAGTACTCATTATGAGACATGTAACATCAAATTGCATAAGCATGACATTCGTCTCTTAAATAACTGTATGCATTCGGTTTGTGATTGTGACATATGTAAAAGAGGCAAATCCCCTTTCTTTTATCTGATTCCCATGAACTCCACATAGCCATAATTTGACCTGTTTTGACCCGTTTATTAACTACATGCCATATTTGCCTACCCTAGTCAAGCTAGTTGGTTAATTAGACGGAATTAATTTTTGCGGGTGAAATTTGGTACCATTGAGGAAGGGAATTGAAAAAAAAAATGAATGATTGAAAAAAAAATCAATGAAAGAAAAGAAAAGAAAAAAAAATGAAACAAGGAATGTGTTTTTGCTATGAGAAAAGAATTGATCGCTCTGTTTTCGTAGTTGTTGGTGCGAAGCCGGTTATGAAAAGTTGAAAATAAGGTGCTTGGTACTACTTGTAATTCCTTTGATTGAAAGTTGGTTGAGAATGGAATGAGTTTAGTTTGGTTACGGTTGTACTAGCTTGGCTTTTACCTCCACATATCCAAACCGTTTTGCCCCTTCTTACCCAATCAGCCTCACTTTATCCATATGTAAGCCCTCGACATGTGTTTCGGTCCGATTGAATGTATATGTACGGTTAGTAGAGATTGGTATCATGTTAGATTGCATGCATGTTCTCGTAAGTCGCAGTTAGGTGAGTGTTTTGTCTTTCCGATTTTACATAAACTCACAATATTGCCCTTATTTGAGTGCTGAGTGTAAACCGTGAGGAATCTCGACATAGATGGTGGTGCAAGATTGAAAGTTTGGCATTTAAATATTGATTGGGACTTGGTTTTTGAAACTCTTTTACTCTTCATCTTTCCGCTATAGAATTTGTTTCTTTAGCTTTGATGTCATTTGCTTGTTGGAGTATTAGATTTGGGATGGTGCATGTTGACAAAGTTGCTCTGAGCCATTTTTTTGTATGTTCGATGTGAGTTTGCTTGGGGACAAGCAAAGGTTCGGTTTGGGGGGATTTGATGAACGCAGTTCATATGCATATTTAGCCTCATTTTATCCTCCGATTTTACCGATTCCACATGCCTTAGGAATAGTTTAGTAGCCTTTTATCCGTAGTTTGTTATGCTGGGTATTTCGTTTAAGTTTTGACAGGAACCATAGCAAAAGACGGAGTTAAGAGCTACAAGTGAAGAAAATAAGAAAAAACAAGGCAGCAAGGCGGACAACGAAGGCCGAACCGGTCGGTATGATACCGAACCGGTCGGTTTGATTTTGAACCGATCGGTTCGTTTTCGTACCTGTCGGTTTGAATGTGTACCGAGCGGTTCGCGACGCATCAGAGGGACTTTCCTATTTTCTGAAGAATCCTTATTCTACCTTAATTAGAATCCTAGGGGATTATTCTATTAAACTATGTCCTATTTCCTAGTTAGACCCATTGTAATAAGTATAAATACCCTTCTCAGGGTTAGGTTTAAGGAGACTTTTTCATTCATAACTCTAGTTTAAAACTTATTATTATTATTTAGCATCAGAATTCGACAAGCATTATAGCGGTACTTTTCAGCTTTTAATTATTGTTCAATCTTTCAGTTCTTCATAATCGGTATTTTTCCCTTTTCCCTTATTTTCATTTGATCTCTATTATGCTTAATTCTTTTGTTGTTTCATCTTTCATTATGAGTAGCTAATTTATTCTTCTAGGGTTGAAGGGGATCTATGTTAATTGAATTGGGGATGTTAGTTTAATTAATTGTTTGATTGATCATTCATATGTTATTGCTTTACTACTTGTTTTGTATCGTTGTTCGATTAGTTTGAGACGTTGAACTAGTTGAATGTTTAGGAATTCAAACTTAAGATGGAAAGCCTTGTGAGGGTAGACTTACAAATAAGTGGGTAGGATAATCTAGTAAGTTGCCAGAGCCCGTCAGAATCTATCCTAAGGTTGACATAAGATCCGAAAGGCCGTGTCATTGCCCTAAATAACTATGATTGATTGATTGAATGATTAATTAACTTTACCCAATTTAAATACATAGTGAACCGTAAGACCCTAGATCCTTTTAATATTGTTGGAACCCTTAATTTACATCATTGCATTAGTTTAGAAAACAAACTAAACAAACCGGAATTTAAATAGTTTAGAATCGATTATTAGATAATTAGCGATTTTCATCCGTCTCTCTGTGGATTCGACCCTTACTTACTGCTAGCTACCTGTTAGTTGTTCGTTAGGATTATTTTGATTAAGGTGTTATGACTTTAGCGCTGTCAGGCGGCGGCCACCCACGCGGCCCCCTCCCTGCCGGGGGCCGGTGCGATCTCGCATACGGGGCGAAGTGCCGGACCTCGATTTGGATGACGATCCGGACTTGTCCTCGATGGGTGGGGGCACCCGTGTTTCCGTTTGGGAATCGATCAAGACGTGGTTGTAAATGTATAAAGGCCGATTCATTTGGTAAGGCGACCCTTTTAGTGAACTGAATTCGTTGCCGATTTGTGGAGTCGCCACCGAGTCAATTATGGGGACTCGGAAACAGTTCAAGTCAACTTCGATCCCTTACCGGCTCAAAGTTGAGTGGCACGGGACCTAAAGATAAAGACTTGTACCCTTAAGCACTCCATGCCTGGAATGACTCTCATTGCCAATGGTTTCGGACATCCGGAAACCGTCGATTCTAAGTAAGGGGTGAGGGTACGTATTGGGAAGCCGACATCCGATGGATGTCAACACCCAATCCCGCCCGCACTATAGCGGCCTCTACTAATCAATCGGTGGACTGATATCCTAGTTCTTTTGTTGTGGTGGAAATACTGTAACATCCGTTGTTTTAACCCTATATTTAGTTGCGTCGGTTATTTAAGGACAAGTAAGTTTTATCGTCGAAGTAGTGGTGTTTACATTCTTTGCATGCGATTTCACGTGACAAGCAGGCCATGAAAAGATGCACGTAGGAGAGTAGAGAGTACTAGTATTATACGTATTAGCAAATCAGATTTAACGCGGTAATACGGATATTAGTTGTTCTTGTGGTATACCTTACCTGGTATTATGCTTAAGATGCATCGGTTCGGTATTAATAGAGATGCGTCGAACCCAATAAGATGAGCACCTGGACTAATCCGGAACCTGACCATCACTTTGTTCAGTTATAGTTACTTTACGTTTTGAATTTCATGTTAGGTGATTTAGCATGCGATTATACATGAAAGCAATAAATCATACGAAAAACTGTAAATGCGAATGTAAGTAAATCACATTGTGAGGAATTGCACCCTCGGAGTATACACTAAATGGGACTCGATGCTTAGATAGTTTTGAGAACGGATCTCGGAATTACTCGGGTCTATTTAGTGTGTTTTAGTATTTGTGGTTGAAGTTGAGACGTTACGTATTTTAGTATATGCTTGTGGGCCTAGCGCCCACATCTAGTGTTGTCGTAGTGCATAATAATAGAAAGTACAAATATGGAAAGTTTTGTTTAGATGGCAACCTAGTGACGACTCGATCAACAGACGGATCCTCCTAGCTTGACCAGTGACTCCAGCAGAACTCCGTTACCGTTTGACCTTCCTGCGGCTACTCCGGCAGAGCTTCGTTGCTAAGGACTAGTTCTGTGGCTAATCCGGCAGAACTTCGTTACTAGTTTTGAGCTAGTCGATCACAGGCACCTCGGTATCGAGTAGGGTGCTCGAAGGTGAGGAGTAGCATCGATGTCGCTTTTTATATCTGAACTACAATCAAGTGGATCATTTGCATCGGGTGTCGGAGTGCGAGCCCTTAGCGAGAGTTTAGAGGGGGAAGAGAAGAATGAATTGTGTCGAATGAATGAGGCGGAGGGGGCTATTTATAGGTGTTTTCGGCCCTCGTCGCCCATATGGACGCCTGAGCTGGGGCGCACCAGGACTCAGGCGCCTGGGCTAAGGCGTGGTGAGACCCAGGCGCGTAGGGTGGGGCGGTTGGGATTTTGGGGATACGGTTTTGATACTTTCCAAAACCGTGAGACGGGTGTATATTACGTTTCTTGGGTGTTAAGGCTTCCCGCGGCTTGACCTAGCGCCGTGGGTTTTGTGGGCCTCGGGTGTTCATCCCGAGGTTCGCTTGACACGGTGTTGACTCGATTCGAGTTTCGGGGCCGAATCGGGGTCCCGGTGTCGGAATTAACTCTAATTAGTGTCTATGGGACCGTAACGACACGACTAAGGCTGCTATCATGTTAGTTTTAAATTTTTCCGAGTAATTATTTGATTCGTTCTATAGGAAAACTACCTACAACATCGCGAACCCGTGTCGCGTTGCAGTCCTATCGTCATCGGGTATTTGTTGGGCACTTCTGCAGCCACCAGGTCCAAATCTGGGTGTCTACAAATTCTACTCAACAATCCTCAATCAAGTTCTTAAATTAGTTGAAGATTTGTGTTTTTATGTTGAAGATTGAAGAATTTTGCAATAATTGGTGACAAATTCTTGTATTTTCTCTTCCAAAATTCAATCTTTATGTTAATCTTCATTTCCTCCTTTAGTTTCTCCATAATTGTTAGTTTCTTTCCTCTCTCTCTCTCTCTCTCCATTAATTAGTCTTATTTTTAGTTGCTTGTTAATCCATTGTTAGTGTTTTTCTCTCTCCTTTGTTTGTTTCTCCATATATTGTGTTAGATTAATTATTTCTCCTCTATTTCAAGCATACTTTGTCTTTCTCATAGTCTCCTTGGTGAACATTATATTATGGATAGTGAGTAAATTTAGTTAAGGGGCTAGGGGAGGAGGAATCCTTGATAAAGGTTTTATTTTGTGAGATTATTGCATTTGAGGGTGATATTTTCTTGATGGGATTGTTGTGTTTTGATTGACTTAGCTTGATCACCTAGGTTGACTTGACTCACCCTGATCAATATGGGGAAACTCGGGGTTTGGATAATTCCGTCTAGAGACTTTAGTTTATTCGTCGCGAAAGCAGGTTTAGACTTGGTTAGTAGGGAAACCGAAAGGTGGCACCTCCCTTATACACCTTGTGATAACTCTTGCAATGTTACACCCCTATCTTGATTTCCGACTCCCCGACTCTCCCTAACGCCTTTCCCACTAATTGTTTCTCGTCTTAGCTCCCTCTCTCGTCTAGTTAATCTAGCTCCTCTCAACCAAAACTCCCCCCTTCTCGACCCCGATCACTCCGAGACTTAGACTTGACCGACTACCCTCGACCGTCCATGTGGATCGACCTCGACTTGCCGCTACTACGTAGTAGTTAGTTGGAGCTTATAAATATTGTTTGACCGCGTTGGATATACGACAATCTGACGCGCACCAGCAGCCTACTCCTCGTAACTCTATCAAAGTAGACCTCATTTATGACCCCTAGATCACGACGCTGCGAGAGAACTATGGCAGAGTACGGATCGGATATCCGAAAATTTTAATATCCAATATCCGAACCGAATCACTCCGGATATCCGATTTTTGATATCCGAAAATTTTGGACCGGATATCCGAAATATCCTTTATCCGATTTGGTTGAGATTTTTTTGTCAAGTGAAATTCTAAATGAAGTTCAATTCAACTAGAAAAATCCTAATCTTAATTAATCTAGTATTATACAGAGTATATTATTCTGTATTTTAAGGCAATACAAAAATGTCACCAAGGCTTAATGTAAAATGAATTAAATTATAACCTACTTACTTTAAAATAAACTAATCCAATATAAAAATTAAAAAAATAACTCATTGTTCGGATCGGATCGGATATCCGACAAAACTATTTTGGATATCCAAATCCGATCCGATATCCGAAATTCTCGGATCGGATATCCGATCCGAAAATCATTTTCCAGATCGAATATCCGGTTTTTCGGATCGAATAGGAATCGGATAACGGATTGGATTCGGATAGTCGGATAGTCGGATAATTTGCTCAGCCCTAGAGGGAATGCTCCGTCGTCTCCTACGAATCCCGCGGGGAGTCAGTGAGCTTGTCCCGACGGCCTCACCACTGGTGCCAGTCAAAGGAGCTCCCTCAGGACGCTCAGTACCATCTCTGGCTGCAAAACCAAGCGAAAATGTAAAATATGCGCCTTAGGTCGGGCTAAAGCAGCACAAACGGGTCAAAATAAGGTCAAAATTTCAGACAGAGCTATCAAATTACGAAAAGCCACTAGCACCCATTTTCGTCCCCGCTCACAATAAAAGTGGTTTCGGGAAAATCCTACATCGTTACGGTACTTTTGGTCCGTCGTAAGTCACACAAAACTTCACGGAGTGCCCTATAGGGCATTGTAATTCACAAAGGTCGACATGGAAGTCACCCATAACGTCACGAACACTAATCAGGCAAGATTATGAAGGGCAAGTACGGGAATAACCGGGAAAGCAATCTCTAAACCCTAGTATTTCTAATTTATCCTATGGGAAGCCATTAATGCACCTCAAGACCTCCTACCAAGCTTATAACTAACCTAACAAGCTCTATTCAATCCTAATTTAACCATGGGACCAAGAATAAACAACGAACCCTAGCAAATTCAAAATGCCCAAATTGATTTTTTTTAGGGTTCTAGCAAAATCGACCCATAATCAACCAAACTAAGCAAAAATCGACAATAGGCGAGTAAGGAACGCTTACCCGACGTCGACATATTCGTGTATGGCAAAGATCGAGACGGAAATCGGTTGAAAAAATCGAGAAAGCGGGATTGAGTCGAGAGGGGTCGCGCGTTTCTGTTTTGGGACGAATAATACTTTCCCTCTTCCTTCGCTGGCTTTAAACAGGTCCGACCCACAAAAACCCGGGCGCCCCACGTCGAGCGTCCTTATTCTGAACCGCTGGGGGCTAGGCGTCCGAATATTAAGGCGCAGCATGACACGCGTCTGACTACTCGGCTCCAAACCGAAATAAGAGCGAACGAGACATGTTATCTAATATCCGCAAAACACGCACTCATAAACCAAGCAAAATAAACAACGATGACAAGACAATTTACTAACCGTAACCGGTAAAGCAAGCATATAAACACCCTCTAACCAAAATCTGCCCAATGAAAAAATAAAACAACAACAACAAGCACAGAAACCTCGGTTAACAAGAATACTGACACTCGAGCATATGATAAATCAAGCAAAACAAACCCGAGAAAAGTCCGAACAAATCCGAGCAAAGCAAAACAAATTCGCAAAGCAAAATTAATTTAACCAAAACAAATAAACAACTGCGAATCTTTAAGCCTAACGAGTCGCTAAGCGCTCTGAAGGCAATACAAACATGAATGGATTCTTATACATCCCAAGCATTTTTAAGTCTAACGAATCGCTAAGCGCTCTGAAGGCAATGGATTCTTATACATCCCAAGCACTTTTAAGTCTAACGAGTCGCTAAGCGTTCTGATCTGAAGGCAATTCAAGCCTAACGGGTCATAGGCATCCTGAAGGCAATTTAAGCCTAACGAGTCGCTAAGCGCTCTGAAGGCAATTCGCGCCTAACGGGTCATAGGCATCCTGAAGGCAATTAAAGTCACACGAGTAGCTAAGCGCTCTGAAGGCAATTCAAGCCTAACGGGTCATAGGCATCCTGAAGGCAATTTAATCCTAACGAGTCGCTAAGAGCTCTGAAGGCAATTCAAACCTAACGGGTCATAGGCATCCTGAAGGCAAAACTTTATAATTTAAGCCTAACGGGTCATAGGCATCCTGAAGGTAAACCTTTTTAATTTAAGCCCAACGAGTTGCTAAGCGCTCTGAAGGCAATTCAAGCCTAACGGGTCATAGGCATCTTGAAGGCAAACCTTTTTAATTTAAGCCTAACAAGTCGTTAAGCGCTCTGAAGGCAATTCAAGCCTAACGGGTCATAGGCATCCTGAAGGCAATTTAAGCCTAACGAGTCGCTAAGCGCTCAGAAGGCAATTCAAGCCCAACGGGTCATAGGCATCCTGAAGGCAATTTAAGTCTAACGAGTCGCTAAGCGCTCAGAAGGCAATTCAAGCCTAACGGGTCATAGGCATCCTGAAGGCAAACTTTTTTAATATAAGTCGAACGAGTCGCTAAGCGCTCTGAAGGCAATTCAAGCCTAACGGGTCATAGGCATTCTGAAATCTATATTTGCCTAACGAGTCGCTAAGCGCTCTGAAGGCAATTCAAGCCTAACGGATCATAAGCATCCTGAAGGCAAAACCAACAAACTTTTTTAATTCAAGCCTAACGGGTCATAGGCATCCCGAAGGCAATTCGCCTAACGAGTCGCTAAGCGCTCGGAAGGCAATTTAAGTTCGAATGGATACTTACACATTCAAACATTTTTTAATCCTCGAGCCTAACGGGTCATAGGCATCCTGAAGGCAAAATAAATGAACACCCGCCTAACGAGTCATAAGCATTCTGAAGGCAAACTTTTTTTAAAATCTGAGCCCGACGGGTCATAGGCATCCTGAAGGCAAGCTAAGCCTAACGAGTCATAAGCATTCTGAAGGCAAAACAAGTAAGTCTTATCGAGCCTAACGAGTCATAAGCATTCTGAAGGCAAAACAAACATTTTCATGTCCAACGAGTCATAAGCCTTTGGAGGGCAGTCCAAATTTGAGCGGATTCTTACACATCCGAAAATTGAAGCCCATGAACATAACAAACCCAAGGCGAGATAGCAAGCACGGACCCGAGCTCCGATAAACGACCGCAGGCAAAGATGCCAGGTATGATTTCTAAGCCTTGGCTAACGAGCCTCAATACGTAGTCCAACGGACTTAAAATGACCCGACCGGACAGCCACCAGGTCGTAATCCTCGATTGACCTGGGCGGCTATACTTTGACTTTCGCCTTGTCCAAGCCTCAGTCAAAGTGGGGGCTTCTGTAGACACCTAGATTTGGACCTGGTGGCTGCAGGAGTTCCCAACAAACACCCGATGACGATCAGACTGCAACGCAACGCGAGATTGCGATGTTTTAGATATTTTTTCTATAGAACGGATCAAATAATTACTCAGAAAAATTAATTTAACATCAAGACAGCCTTAGTCGTGTCATTACGGTCGCGTCGACACTAATTAGACTCAATTCCGACACCGGGACCCCGAATTGGCCCCGAAATATGCAAAGTCAAACCCGAGTCAACGCATCGGGCCGAGCAAACCCCGGGATGCACATCCGAAGCCCACCCGGCGCATTGACACGCTAGGGTTAGGGAGGAAGCTTAATCCCCAAGACACAATATATCACACATCTTCTCCATTTTGGAAAGTTTCAAAATCGAATCTTTAAAATCTCAGACGCCTCACACCAAGCGTCCTACCTTTCGTGCGCACGACCCCAGGCGCCTGAGTTCTGGTGCGCCTGGACTCAGGCGTCCTTCCGGGCGATTTGAACTGCGCGAGCAACTATAAATACCCCCCCTTCATTTCGCTCATTCAACACGAACATAGCTCATTCTTCTCTTCTCCCTCTTACTCTTTACGAGTCTTCTCTAACTTAAATTCGCACTCCGACCCTAAGTAACGATCCACTCAATCGTTGTTTTGATAAGCAAATCGACGCTACCCCTCACCTTCGAGCACCTCACTCGATCCCGAGGAGCCTGCGTTCGACTTGCTACCCCCGAGTCTAGCCGCGGAAGCTCTGCCCGATGAACCGCAGAACCATCCATAGTAACGGAACTCTGCTGAAATCACCACAAGGCAAGCTAGGAGGATCCGCCTCGAAGTCGAACCGTCACTAGGTTGTCATCTAAACAAAACTTTACATTTTTGTAATTTTATTATGCACTACAATAATATCAAACGTGGACACTAGGTCCATGGCACGTTATAAACATACGTAACGTCCCAACTTCAACCATAAACACTAAAATACTCTAAATAAACCCGGGTAGTTCCGAGATCCGTTCTCATCTATCTATGCATCGTGTCTCATTTAGCGTATACTCCGAGGGTGCAACTCCTCACTATGTGTGTGGACATGACGTAGGTCCACCCCGACGCGGCCACGTGCGGGTTTGGGGAGGTGAATGAATATCGTGCTAAGATTGATCTCAGGTCAAAATTTAAATCGAAATAGGAGTCGCCACCGAATTTTATGGGAATTCGGACCCGTTCGAACTCACTCTACACTTAGGCATTTCGTGCACAAAGCACGGCCCGCTTTTAGTGCTAGAGCTTATGATTTCGTCCCTTTGCATTACGATACCGACGCCGAGTTATCGGATATATATCGTGCATCGAATGACTCTCGTATGCCAACGGTTTCGGACATCCGGAAACCATGGTTCTGAGAAAGGGGTGAGGGTACGTGTTGGGAAGCCCACGAAGGACACCCAACCCCGCCCACTCTATAGCGGCCTCTACTAAGATACCGTTCGTGTTCGTGTACGCGTGTTAGTAAAATGGCTAAATGTTATGCAACCAATATTTTAGCTAAGCATGTGAATTACGTGTGAACTACGTCATTTTAATGCATCTAAATTATCGTCGGAGTTGTTTAGCATGTGATGTTCATTTAAAACAATAAATGACGAACATCAAAAATAGAAAACTCGTAAATAAATTACACGAGCGAAATACAACCCGGAATTTACAATACAACGAGCGAAAAAATAGAATAATCGAATTGAGAATGATTAGGATAAAAATGCAATGCATGATTTTGAAAAGGGTAAGCACGTGATAGACTTTTACACGTGACGACTAAAGTCGTAAAAAAAAGACGAGGCTCGGATGATGCTTGAAGCTCTCGGTTTTTGAATAAAGATGTCCACTCGATCGAGTCATGGTCGAGACTCGACCGAGTGACCATCTAAAAGGCTCACTGCCCACTTTTGGGGTGTTACTCGATCGAGTAGCCTATGGCACTCGATCGAGTGCCCCCTGTACGAGTTGCAACTCGTTTCGAAAAAGGTGACAATTTCTTATTTTATTTATACAAAATCGATGGTCGACCGAGTTACGTAAAAATATTGCATAACTTAAACTCAACTCGGTTGCGATGCATATAATTGTATGTTATGCAAATTATACGACCGACATCGGAATTTTATAAAAAGTGTTATAGGATCGAAAAAATTTGATTAGTGACGAAATTGTCTCCCTCCGCGTCACGACTCCAAAACTAATCCTTACGGATTATGTGGTGTCGATTTTCGCGTTAACGGGTTCCATACTAATCTCGAAAATGGAATCGGACGCGTTCAACTACGTACGACCACGATCGCGTTACACCCTTGAGTGCTTGGGGCGGCGCTCCTCGAAAGGGTGCCACCTCCGTCGCGACTCGTAAAGAGATTAAACGGACTTGGAGCGGTTGTCGTAATCAAACGTGTTCGAATCCGAAAGTTTTATTATTATTATATATATATACACACACACACACGGTATTATATATAGATGACGATAAAATAAACGAAAATCAAAATGCAATAATAATAAAAATGTTAGTGGTTAGTAATATTATTAATAATAATAGTATATACATATATATATATATATATATAAAGAAACGAAAAAGAAGAAGGGAGAAAGAGATTAGAGAAGAAGTAACGGGGTTTGATGACACCCTCAACCTACATGCTTAATTGGTCTCGGAAACGGACTCGTAGTAGCGACGTGAGCGCGGGAGTGTCGAGGATGTAGGTAAAGTTATGGTGTGTGTATGGTTAGGGAGAGGATGCTCTCGGGTCTTTGACGAGTTTTGATCTCGGGATTTTGAATGTGTGTGTGTAGAGAGGATGTGAGTGTATAGGTTGAATATGGTAGAAATGTAGGGTTGAATGTTGTGTAAATGTGATGAGAAGATGGCTGAAAATGTGTTGCTTAGGGTTGTGTGTAAGTGGTTGTGTAAAAGTTGGAAATGTGAAGAGCATGGGGGAGTATTTATAGAGAATGTCCCCGACCTAGGGTCACTCGATCGAGTAGACCTACTGCACTCGATCGAGTGGCCCAATAAAGATGTCTGATCGGTTTTGATAGCCGCACTTGATCGAGTGAGATCAAGCCACTCGATCGAGTGGGTTAGGCGAGAGAGTCATTTTAGGAAGCTAGTTGACTTTTTTGAATTTTGAATAGGTTGGTTGGGAGCAAGTTTCTAGAAGCTCATATAGCCGGTTTTATGTGTTGGATTCGTCCTTGACCGGGTTTTGACCCGGTCACTAAAGATGGTTTTATTTCCGGTGACGGTTTTGCCCCAAATTAGTCTTATTTTATTGGAAACGACCCACTGGGCCAGGATTTGAGGTCGGTTTTGAGAGATTTACACTCCGCTAAATGCCCACGTCGGATACTATTAATTCTGAGTCCGTATTCGAGCGTATTAAGTCACGTTTACGTCCGATCATCAACGGGTGTTTTGTCGGAAACTGCTATAGACACTAGCAGGCAAAATACGGGTGTCTACAATGTGATTTACTTACATTCGCATTTATCGCTTTCGTATGATTTATTGCTTTTATGATCTTATAATCGCATGCTAAATCACCTAACACGAGATTCAAAATGTAAACAGGCTAAAACCGAACAAAGTGATGGTCGGGTTCCATATTAGTCTCGATGCTCATCATACACGGTTCGATGCATCCTATCGAGTCGACGCATCTTAAGCAGAATACCAGGTAAGGTATACCACGAGAACGACTAATATCCGTATTATCACGTTAAACCTGATTTACTAACACGTATAATATTTAGTACCCTCTACTCTCCTATGTGCATCTTTTCATGGCCTGCTTGTCACGTGAAATCGCATGCAAAGAATGTAAACACAATTACTTCGACGACAAAGCTTACTTGTCCTTAAACAACCGACATAGCAAAGACATAGGGTTAAAACAATGGATGTTACAGTACTTCCGCCACAACAAAGGAACAAAATTATCATCCCACCGATTGATTAGTAGAGGTCGCTATGTGCGAGCGGAATTGGGTGTCGATGTCTAGCGGACGTTGGCTTCCCAATACGTACCTTCACCCCTTACTCAGAATCGACGGTTTCTGGATGTCCGAAACCATTGGCAATGAGAGTCATTCCAAGCATGGAGTGCTTAAGGGTACAAGTCTTTATCTTTAGGTCCCGTGCCACTCAACTTTGAGCCGACTAAGGATCAAAGTTGACTTGAACGGTTTTCGAGTCCTCATAATTGACTCGGTGGCGACTCCACAAATCGGCAACAAATTCGGTTCACTAAAAAGGTCGCCTTACCAAACATATCGGCCTTTAAACATTTACAACCACGACTCGATCGATTCCAACGGAAACACGGGTGCCTGCACCTGTCTAGTACTAGTCCGAAATCGTCATCTAAATCGAGTTCCAAAGCATCGCCCCGTACGCGAGATCGGACCGGCCCCCGAGCGGGAGGGGGCCGCGTGGGTGGCCACCGCGATGAAACTGGGTCAGACCCGCGCGGACGCGCGTGGGGCACCGGGCGGTGTGGACGGACGTCCATACTATTGATCATGCTATTGAACATACAAGGAGTAAGAGGCCTAGAATCGAAAAGAATTTTGGGAATGATTTTGTCACAACTTTCTTAACTGAAAATGCATGTGATGTTTGTGCTTGTGATGAGCTTGTATATGCTTATTTAATAAAAGATGATCCAAAAACTTATAATGAAACTATGAGATCCATAAATGCTAATTTTTGGAATCAAACTATTAAAAATGAGCTAGATTCTATTGTTTCTAATCAGACGTGGGAGTTGATTGATTTGCCTATAGGTTGTAAACCCATTAGTAGTAAATGAATATTTAAGAAGAAAATGAGACCTGATGGTACAATAAAAAGGTTTGAAGTCAGGCTTGTGGTTAGAGGGTTTACACAAAAGAAAGATGTTGATTATTTCGATACTTACTCACCTGTGACTAAGATTTCCACTATTAGAACTCTGATTGCTTTGACTGCTATTGATGATCTTGTTGTACATTTGATGGATGTCAAAAAAGTTTTTTTGAATGGTGTCTTAAAGGAAGAGATCTACAAACTCAAGAGAGTAAAGTGTGTAAACTAAGAAAATCACTATACGGTCTTAAACAAGCACCTAAATAGTGGTATGATAAATTTCACAACACTTTAGTTGAAGATGACTACATAACTAACAACTTTGTTTCTTGTGTGTACTCTAAGTTTTTTGGATCAGATTGGGTGATTATTTGCATGTATGTTGATGACATGTTAATACTTGGTAATGATTTATTTGTTGTAAATAAAACCAAACATTTTTTGTCATCATGATTTGAGGTGAAAGACTTAGGAGAAGCGGATGTTATTCTTGAAGTTAAAGTGATTAAAAAATTAACTGGGATATCCCTAAGTCAATCTCATTATGTAGAAAAGGTGTTGAAGAAAATTGATAGTGTTGATGTTATACTTGCTAGAACTCCTTATGATGCCAATATACCTGCTAGAACTCAACCGGTTGCACCTATATATCTCCCTACACTACGATAATTAAGCTGCCATTTGCATTGCTAAGAATGCTGTCTACAATGCTAAGAAACGACATATTCGAATTAGGCACGGTGTGGTGAGACAACTCTTAAAAAATGGAGTGATTGTTGTGGACTATGTGAAGTCCGAACGAAATCTAGTTGATCCGTTTAGCAAGGGGTTAGCAAGGAGACTAGTTCTCGACACGTCGAGGGGACTGAGGCTTAAGTCCATAAGTCAAGATAGAGTGTGATTCTTGATGGACTCCAAAGTTTTCATTCCTATGACGTTTAATAATCTATAGCCTTTATGGTGGTACTTTTGAGACGCACTTGATAGATTGTGTTACAGGTTGGACATTTGTCCTTAATGGCTCGCGTGAGAGCAGAAGCACTTGAGTCACCTACATGTGTGTGATGGCTTAACCGCCGTCTATGTGAGAAAACAAACCTTCTCACTACAATACTCACTAAACCAGGGTAAACGCATGGCTTTAAAAGCGTTGCACTTTGATTTGCAGAATGAACTACTTTGAAGGTATGATCTGTGTTGTGGGTGTCTCAACCGAAGCTCAACGGGGAATTCAAATTGAAAGATATTCACCCATTGAAAGTAAGTTGTTGCCTCATTTCACTAAAGCGTCAATTCAAGTCGAAAGACATTGAACGATTAAGTATCCAACCCTTCCTTACCCAGGAACTCTTCTTTAGCTTTTCTTCGCCATTAGTGGGGGATTGTTGGGTGTGATGGCTGCAAAGCCTCAGCCTTTCTTTTTGTTTTGGGCCTATGAGGTCATTGGGCCTCTATGTTTGTTTGTGTGTTAGTTAGGAAGCTTGGGCCTGCTGCTGTTAAAAGTGGGTTTGGTCAATCAAGGGAGGTTAGTAGGACTGCTAGTAAGCCTCCACTAATCTCGACTTTGACCCAAGTTTTTAGGCATCAATTGACTCCTCTTAACTGCTATATTTTCGACTATAAATAGAGTAGTTCACTAAGCTCATAAACACAACAGAATAAATGCTCTCCTCTCCTTTTCTTCCACTGTTATTCCTCCTATCTTTCTCTACTTCTATAAATGTTTCTGGGTACGTTTTTGTTCATTCCATAGCTATCTCACTTGAGTGGTCAAGTTTGAGCGCTGCAGTGTTAACATTGGGGACTACCGACGGGTTGAGGATTTCCATCTCGGTTGTGCCGATCTAGTCTTCAAGTTAGTGGCTCTTTTTTACCACGACACTGCTATTTTTCTTTGTCTCGATAAGTATTTTCTGACCCTTTATTTCCGTCCGTTCGTCTGTTTCCACCTTTCAGTTTCCTCCTACGTACGCCGCCTATTTTCTTCTTTTAATTCCAACTTTGCTTCTTGTCAATTTGATCATTTGTTTTGTAGGTAGCTTTTTAGCATTTATTTGTCTCAGCTCCGTTTTTCTTCTTGGCTATATCTTGTTCCAATTTTTGTTCCAGCCGTCCAATAATACTTGATATGTCATAACCTTATAACGTATAATTAAATTTTTTGGTTCGCCTTGCATTAGTGGCAAGATAGAAGGGCAGGGTGACTTATCGAAGCCAAAAAATGGAAACCCCCGTACCATTACGCTTGAGGAGTACGTACGCGGAAGTGTATCCACCAAGAACTAATTCCCTCCCGGCTACACAATTAGTCGTAGTTTGTTGAAGACTTGAAGGTGGAAGCAAATCACAACATCCCTTCTGTATCACAGGAAGGAAGAGAGGAGAGTTTGATCATGGAGGCCACCCTCCTTTCTCCTCTTCAGCAAAATCAACCTTTCTCTGATTTTTCCAGGGTTTCATCTTCACTCATTAAATCACCCTTTCTAATTCCTCTCAATTCCCTTACTTTTCCACGCTCGTACGCTCCCCCTCCTATTTCTAGGTAATCATTTTTATTAATTGCTTTTTTCTTACTATTTTGATCGTCTCTCTCAATTGATTGATTGCTCATATGTTGTAGTATATCTCTAGTTTTGAGTTACGGATCTTAACTAGCTGAATTCAGCTGGACGTTAACCTAGTTTTGTTTGACACCACGCTCCAGTTGGACTCGTTTCATTTTGGTGAACTGAATTTGAATAGCAGGCCTGAATCAGTTAGCTTAGGTTAAGTAGTTAGGAGTTTAGTTAAGTTTAGGGTTGATAATTTGGAATTAGAATTGTTTAACTTAGATGAGCTAGCTCAGAGAAGGTTTACTTGCATTCTCACCTCAATCTCATCACGCTCCGATCAGCTACGAAGGAAAAGTTGTATCATGACAATTAACTAACACAAGGTTAATGACACTAAGAAATGGCTGTTTAAATTGTTTTCTGACCTAAGTTTAGAATTTTGTGATACAAACCAAGATTTTCGGATTAAAGATGGATCTTTTCCACTGAGATCTTAAGTCTCCCACCGTATTTATGTATTTTCAGCTTATTGTATATACACACAAATATTTGCAATATACTCAATCTTATGGCTTAACTCATGCTATCTTGTCTCATCTTCTTGACTTGCTCGCTCTGGCTACTTCCCGTTGTTTTCCTATCTTCTTACTTCAATTTGTAGTGGTGTTTATATCACCCTTTATTTTTGCTCCTCTCTAACTCCAAATCTTTCATTTAACTGATATGCTTTTGTGATATCTGTAGCAAAAATTTCAGATTCAAAGTCCAAGCCACCATTTTGCAAGATGAAGAGGAGAAAGTAACGGTACAAGAATCATTTCAACCAAAAACCTTATCAGACAACAAACAGACAGGAACTAATGAGCCGCCATCGGAAGAACCACCCTCCAGCTCTGAGAGATGGATCATAAAGTTTGAGCAATCCATAAATATCTTCCTTACTGTATGGTCCTGTTAATTTACTCATATACCCTTGTTGAGTGTTTTCATTTTGTCATACTTACAAAACACCAGTGTTATGTTTCCTTGAAACAACAGTAAGTAATGTCATTCTGAGTATTGCATCTTTGAGGTGCAATTGTTCAAAGTCTTTCTTTTGTTAAGCTGGTGATGCGGCTTGTTTCTACTGTTGACAGCATTTGTGTGTATTTTTAATGAAATTTGGTGATTTCCAACTAATGAATCATTGTATGAATACAAGTTTTAACTAGGTGATTTTTAGGATTTTTTTTTCAAGAACTATATGTTCTCTTATGTCACATCGCGATTTTATTTTTACTGTATTTCTATTCTGTATGCATTTATACAAGCGATATATCCGTTCTCCCTTCTCTGCTACCAAAATTTTCCAACATGCTCCAATACCACTCTTATTATGCTGTGCAGTACGGTTTGCCTCGCTTACTGTCAAAATGCATGGGCGCTTTTATATTAAATAGAAGTTACCATTTAATTACTTGTAACTTTGAGTTCGCTAATGGTTTCAGGATTCAGTGATAAAGATACTTGATACACTGTATCATGACCGAAACTATGCAAGGTTCTTTGTCTTGGAAACAATTGCAAGGGTACCTTATTTTGGTGAGTCAGATGTTTTCTTGATTGTCAGCATCTTATGTGGTCGGCCATGAGCATCGTGTTGTATGTCATTTTCAGCCTCTTTTTCATGCAATCAGTCATCGGGGCATAATCTTACTCTATGCATTCACATTTTTGTGTCATCTTATGGACATTTCTTTAAAATTATTGTTCAAGATATGGAATATGACCTTGTGTAAATCTCAAATCATTTTCTCGTAGTTTTGCAGTATTAATAGCACCTTAACATGAGAGCCAAAACTGCTATATTTGCTATTAATCTTTTTGAATAATATATGCAAAAATATCATCCTACATGCCAAACATCATTTCTTCCGTGACCGCAAGTTTGCAACTAATTTTTTTGCAGCCTTTATATCTGTTCTGCATATGTATGAGACTTTTGGTTGTTGGAGACAAGCTGATTACTTAAAAGTTCATTTTGCGGAAAGCTGGAATGAGATGCCCCATGACACTATTTTTTGCACGCTTTAAAACTGTTCCGCTTCCGCATATGCAGTCACGTGACATGCCCCGTAACACTATTTTTTGCAGCCTTTATATCTGTTCTGCATATGTATGAGACTTTTGGTTGGTGGAGACAAGCTGATTACTTAAAAGTTCATTTTGCGGAAAGCTGGAATGAGATGCACCATCTTTTGATCATGGAGGTATGTCTTTTCTAGGACTGTATATGGGCCAATCGCGAGTACTAGTTCTTTTTAGCCAATCCCCTCATTATTTTAAATTGATGCACTCATAGGCTGTGCCATATTCCATGTTTATGATAAAATACACTGGAGTTCAACAGCTCATAAATTTACCTATCCCTGCATGAGCGGGGGTATGAACTGATGGCCTTGGGGCAAGTTTATACAGTGTATGGCGAAGGTTTTGTGGTGTGATAACTTGGCACGTGCGACTATGTGTAAGCTGTAGTAGTTGCTATGTCCCAATCTTATTTCTTTGCATGCTGAACCGATAATCGGAAACCAGTCCCTTTATTGATCGTGTTTTGGATCCTTATTCTGTAAATTTTAAATTTGGGTTTTGATTCCTTAAGCCACTTAGACAAATTGGAGACAACCTCTTGGTGTTAAGCACTAAAGCATGGCACAAGGCTGTGTCCATCTTATCCCCATTATTACTCATCACTGGGGCGTTGATGTTGAATATTGAAAATTTGAAATTATATCACCGGCTGAAATTATTGGTGGCTTCAACAGAAAAATGTTGCAACACTTGCTCCTTTCATTAATTGTTTTTTTTGTGTTGCAGGAGTTGGGAGGAAATGCTTTCTGGTTTGATCGCTTTCTCGCTCAGCATATTGCCACCTTTTACTATTTCATGACAGTTTTCATGTATGCAATTAGTCCAAGAATGGCTTGTAAGCATTCTGTAGCTCGTATCTTCTTTGCTGCTGCTTGTTTCTTGATTAGTATTCATCATTTACATCTTTTCTTTGAACAAACACCATAACTATGAGACATTTGATATTTAGAAATGTTACGCTATATTCTATATATATAAGTACAGGCAACAAAACTAGAGAGGACATGCAGAATTATTGATTTTGATAGAGAATTTAATCAGTGTTAATTTACAACTGGCTCTTTAATTAACTTGCAGATCATTTTTCGGAATGCGTTGAGAATCATGCTTATGAAACTTACGACAAATTTCTTAAGGCACAAGGAGGTGAGTCAAGGCTCTGTTCGGATTAAAATTTTGAATTCTTGATGTGACTTCATTAATATATACGGAGTACAACAATTAATTTGGTAAAATCTTTTGAAAGATTTTATAACACCGAGGATAATACATTAACTTGCTGTCGTGTATCTTTACCCTGTTCTCTTACCGATTAGGAGAAACTGCATTTCTCCTACAGTAATCCATAAATTTTCATTTTTGTTTTCCATTGTTGTTTGTTTGAGCCTTGCCTTCCTTGTGCTTAAAATATGCTGGTGAATTCTTGATGATGTCCTCCTATGTAGATGAACTCAAGAATCAACCTGCACCTGATGTTGCCGTAAAATACTATACTGGAGGTGATTTGTATTTGTTTGGTAAGATCTCGTTTCTGTTTGTATTTCTTTTACTTAATGGGACGGGTTTTCAACTTATTCAATGCTGATGTGGTTTCTTTAATCCAGATGAATTCCAAACATCCCGAGATCCATGTACCCGAAGACCCAAGATAGGTATATTCTGAACAATCTAATCTTTGAACGCAGTTTTAAAGTTGCATCCAAATTCGCTAAATGCTACGGAGTACAGAGTATTCTCCCCCCACTCACCTCCCCGTGAAATCAAACTAGTAGTAATTGGTCTGACTATTAATCTTGCTTCATGTAAGCTTATTATCCACGGGAAAGAAATGAATAAGAAGTTTATGTGAATCCATTGCATGGCGACTGCCAAGTAAAGTTTAATAATAATTAGAGTAAATTAAAAATTACTCCCTTTTAAAATACCATTTTTGAAAATCACTCACTGTTGAAATTTTTGTTAAAAATAACTCCCAAAATTTTAATCAAAGGGGAAATCATTCTGAATCGGAGGGAGTATAAGTTTTTGACGAAAATACCCTTGGTTAGAGGGTGAGGGGAATTGATAGGGAATAAAAAAGTTGGGGCATTTTCGTCCAAAAATTATATTTTGGAGCAATTTGTAAACTTTTGATAAATTTTGGGAGTTATTTTTTACAAAAATTTCAAAAGAGAGTAATTTTTAAAAATGAAATTTTAAAAGGGAGTAATTTTTAATTTATTCTAATAATTAATTGATATCTGGTGTATGCAGAGAATTTGTATGATGTGTTTCTCAATATTAGAGACGATGAAGCTGAACATTGCAAGACAATGAGGGCGTGTCAAACTCACGGCAACCTACGGTCTCCTCACTCCTTTGAGAAGGATGTTGATGAATCGGGATGTGTGATACCTCAAGATTGTGAAGGCATAGTAGATTGTATAAAGAAATCGGTTACTTCTCCAGGAAAGAACCTGTAAAATACTTCTCCAGGAAAGAACCTGTAAAATACTTCTCCAGGAAAGAACCTGTAAATCCTGTAATACCTGGATAGGCAATTAGGCATACGCAACACTGATCTAGTATAGAAGGTTGGGAGCAACGATTTTTGACAAGTTTCCCTAGGCATCATCTCTCTTCGTTGTTTTCCTATGCCCTCGTGTTGAATTTCTTTTGGTGTTTATATGATGACACTTCACTTTCATGATGTAAAACACACTTAAACCAAGTGAGTATCAGTATCGACCATCGAAAAAACAAATGCAATTAATCCTTTTAGATCATGATCGCTAAATTCACAAATTTTACGAGTGATCAATAAAATTCCGATGTTAATGTTCTAGTCTCTTTCTGAGAAATGTCATTAGAACCCGAAACATAGAAGTCGTGGGGATGCATGGCCACCAGCCGACGCCTCCCTCCCCCCTCCAGAAGACAGTGATTCGCCAGCTTTTTGTCGGTTGCCTTGCCTCTCCTTTCGCTTTGAGACTTCCTCATCTACTTCAAGTCTTCAATGCTGTCTTCGAATTACTCTGCACGACCAACTTTTCCTACTCATTTCACTCCCATTTTGTTGTACCAACATCGGGATACAACAATATCGAAAATTACAATAGTTACAAATACTAAACTATTACAAATTACGACAACTGAAATTACAAATGGAAATAACAAGTTGCTTGGATATCTATGTAGAATCGTGAACATAATCACTTTCCTTCAAGAATAATCGATCCTATAATGTCCCGGGTTACACGATTTTCTTGTGGGATAAGACTACAAGAATACACTCTTTCGACACTAGAATTTTGAGCAATTACTATGACGAATGAAAATTTTCTTTACAAAGAAGGAGAAGTGCGTAAGAAAAAGCATCTGTTTTAAAATTGACACTCCTCTTTTGTATATATCTAATGATCAAGTGTTGTTCTACGTAAAAAGAAAAACATAACCACTTTGCATGCATGACAATATATGTCCGCATATTCCAAGTGAGTGCAAGACAACACATCACAAACAATTTACTATGATCCAAAGCATCACACGTAAAAACATGACGGTTGGTAATGATAAGAATCGACAAAACTACGAGTAACCGCATGGAGAACGAACACACCTCGATTACACGGGGTTCCGAACTCCGAACTAAAAGTCACACGGGTATAAAACGAAAACGTACAAACACATTCACTTGATCATTTATACAAACCGCAAGCTCGTTTTAAACTTAGACAAGCGTGCACTCCGCACTCCCGACTCGTCATATAGCTAAACCGAGTTCACCCTTCTTTGTAACTGAACCCCGACTACACCAAATGAAACGGTGATTAACTCAAATAACCAACATTCCTCCCCCATTTGAGTGTAATCCTTGGTTTAGCAAAACCGAAAACAACCAACTCATGCATCATGGCAATATCACGAAGATTGAATTACTACTTAGTAATATTACACATTCCAAATATTCGGTGTATCGGGGTGTGTCCAGGGACGGATCCAGAAATGAAAAGTAGGTAGGGCTAAAATTTAGGCCGATGGTTTAGTCACAAAACCAAAAAAAATTTGTCGATGATCGTATACAATGTCGAGATTATTTGCTAAAAATAACAAATACGAGTATATATTCTATAATAATGTAGTGCACGGATTATATATATCAATTTAAGTATTTTGTCATAAAAAATTAAATAAATCTATTACTCAAGTTTTAAAAATAATTCTAACTATAAATATCATCGTAAAACAAAAAAAGTCACATAGGCTTCTCCTTTTAAGATACATTAAATAAATAAAGATGTTCATTTTTTTATATTAAGTTGATATAATCAATAATAATCACAGAGTATACTGTAACTAATTTTCTGAAGAACTAAAAAGGATTGAACGAATGCTCTGCATGGGTTTCGAACCCAAGCTGTTCAGCACAAAAAGACCCTTTTCCTTTCACTCTACCAACTGTGCCAATTTGTTATACTGCGTATACTTGCACATGAATATTTACTTATCCTAAATTCTACTTGGGCTATAGCCCATACCGCCTTGCCCTAGATCCGCCCCTGGGTGTGTCTAAGCATAGAACCCCTTTACCCATATTGAATACGTGAAGATAATCATAACATAAGCTGAAAACTCCATAAGTAAAAAGCGACACTAATTAACAGCCTCGTGTACATATCCTTTCATGAAAACATATGAGAAGTCAACCTCAAACCTCTCTGAAGTGGCTAATTTCATGTCTCACATAGGTGAATCTTTAATCGTGCACCCGCATTTGCACTTTGTCAAAGATTCATTAAGAAAATTTCTTTTTTTTTGGTAAAATGTAAATGTATTACTCCCTCCGGTTTTAATTTTTTGCCTCATTCACTTTAGCACAGAAAACAAGAAATGTATAAAGTGAATGGATTTTTGGTGACTCATCAATATGACTCATCAATATTAATTGTATAATGGTTAATTAATTTTTTGTACATACATAATTAAACCTAATCATACTGACTAATTGAAGGGATAAATATTAGCAAAGGGTCAAATCACCATCAATGCAACCTGCCATATAGCTGTTGCTTGCCTCCATATTCCCATAGTTGACGTTTTTCCCTGAAAAACTAAAATAAGGGGGGTAATTTTTGGGGGGAAATCAGAAATTGAATTCAAAATTACATGTTGGCTTTCATGCTTATATATACACCTCATACATTTGGCACCCAAAAATTACACAACCATAAAAAAAAATACAGTACATAGTCATCTTGCTTCCTAATCACTTTTCTTCATTGATACTCCTTCCATTTCCGTTTTGTCACTTCAAAATGCGTGGGCCAAATCTGTCCAACGATGAGAGGCATCAAATAGCATGCGTATTACCCGAGAACACATCAAATATGAAACCAAGTAGAGGAATTATGAAGGAACTAGGATTAAAATTCCAAGTCGATCGGAAAACCATATATCGTGTCTGGCAAACAACGAAACAACAAAGGGAGAATGGCGAACCGATAAGTGTAAAATCGCATATGTTGGGTAACTCTGAGAGATTAGCTTTACCTGTGTCAGCAGAGGAGATTATGGGTCTTCACAAGTCGAAAAGGACAACCTTGCGTAAACTAGCATGTGCCGTCGGCGTCTCAACGTCAACAGTACGATAGTGGGTCAAAAAAGGGAAGGTAAAGAGTCACACATCAGCTATCAAGCCCGACTTAACGACGGAAAACAAACACATAAGGTTAAATTTCATCATCTCAAAACTGTATTATGATCGTATATTAAACGCATTAAAGTTTAAGGAAATGTCGAACATGGTTCACATTGACGAGAAATGGTTTTTCATGACTCAATGTAATGCACGGTACTACCTCGCCGAGGATGAGCCCTTACCATATCGTTCTACAAAGAGTAAACGATTCATAACAAAAGTTATGTTCATGGCCGCTGTCTCAAGACCAACCTATGGGGAAAATGGGGAATGTCTGTTCGATGGGAAAATTGGGTGCTTCCCATTCACATTCCAAGAACCAGCCAAAAGGGCAAGCAAAAATCGGCCCGCGGGAACAATCGTCACCAAACCGATAGAGTCAATAACGAAAGAAGAGACGAGAGCAATGCTGATAGACAGAGTAATTCCAGCCATTAAAGACAAATGGCCAGTGACAGCATCAAAAAGCATTCAAATACAACAAGACAACGCGAGACCACATCTTAAAGCCGACGATCCCGCATTTGTAGAGCACGCCACATCAGGTGGCTGGAATATTACACTAAGTAATCAACCAGCCAATTCACCCGATCTAAATGTGTTAGACTTAGGATTTTTTAGATCAATTCAGTCATTGCAAACAACCAAACAAGCAAGCACAGTCGATCAGCTGGTTAAGAACGTGAAAGAAGCATGGGATGAAGAAGAGCACCAATGTTTAGACGATGTTTGGTTAAGCTTACAAGCTTGCATGGTTGAAATTTTGAAATCAAAGGGTCACAACGACTACAAAGTACCGCATCTAGGAAAGAATGCACAAAGAAGGGCAGGTACACTTCCTAGAAACTTAGAAGCGTGTAAAGACGAAGTCAAGAGCTGCATTGAATACCTATTAACTGTAGGTAGAGCATCAAACCTAGAGGAGTTAATACGTGAATTACAGGTTGTTGTACCGACCTGATGTACAGTAAGAAATGTGTACATCAACTCGGTTCACGTACTTTTGTTATGTTTATGGTTGATCGACTATGCTTTACTTATATGTTGTTCACTTTGACCTACGGTTGGTAACACATTTTGATCAAGCGAAGCTAATGTATTCAGCATTTTATGTGCATTATTTGTCAGTTTCCAATTAAAGCACCCTTATAAGCACAAAAATACGGTTGCTACGAGTAGCCGTCACATAATTTTTATGCCAAGGGTACCCATAAAAGGCCGTCCTTACAAAAAAAACGCACAGAAAATGAATTCATTTAAAGCACTCATCATTTGTGACGATAGAATGCCCCACTGCCGTAATGCACGACCCATAAATTAAAGGTACCAGATAAATTGAATGCAAGAAAAAAAATAGATAATCAATTTTATATCGTAAACTGACAGACTAAAGTCGTATGCCTCAAATTACTAATTTATAATCACTTATAACCAACAAACTAAAACAATAGTATAATGGAAATAAGGGTCGAACCCACAAGGAATTGGTTTAACTATAACTGCGTACTAGTATAGAATGATAAATAACTAATTAATTAAACAATAAGAAGGGGGGGTTTTAAATAATTATCTAACAACTAAATCTAATAAAGATGAAAACTTTGACTAAATCAAATGATGAGAAAGAACTTAGATCCAAGCACAAATCCACACTCAATATGGAATTAATATTGATCATTGTAAGATGGTTTCAATTAATAATCTTGATTACTCTATTGTGAATATGAAATTCCAATTCTCTCAATAATAGTTAACTAAAACGAATCCCGTTCTTAATTAACCCTAACCGTAAAACAACCTAAACAATCCAGTTCTAGGTTCAATTAGACGGAAGCAATATAGACCTGAGAATTCAATAGAGAATAAATAGCACGTACAATCCAGTCGTACCTTAGATATTTATGTGAATTGCTTCTAAGTACTAATATCAACGTATCCCGTTCAATATTAATTCCTAGTTGTTACTAGTGTAAAGTTAATCAGTAAATCCTACTCAATTAACAATACTAACGATAGAATGAAAGAAATCAAGTACTAGTTGCGCACCTAGCAATCAATAACAACATTCATAGATTTAATAACAAAGCAATTCACAATAATCAAGATTAATAATTAAAACATTCAAACTCACAAACGATTATCAAGTGCTTCAAAGGCTTAAATCTAAGTAAAGGAAATTAGTTACACATACTTGAAACCGGAAAATTAGGGTTCTTCAAAGTTCTCCGTTTTCTTCCTCTAATGTTACGTTCAACTTCAATGTGATAATAATATCAATAATAGTCTCAACCTAAGGCTATATTTATCCTAATAAAAGTTTCCTAATAATAAAATAATAATAAAATATCTTAAGGATACTAGTAATACTAATAATAATAAAAACTAGTAATAGAGTTTCCTAAATAATATCAAAGTCTTAAGATATAGCAAATATCACGAGATAGGACGGAATCGCGCATAAAGTTCCAGACTCTCATGCGACTCGCCCGACCCTCGCGCGACTCGCGGGACCCTTGCGCGACTCGCCCGACGTCCTGTTCCTGCTTCGTGCAATTACTTGATTCCGTCGTTCCGAGTCTTCAAGTGGGCTTCCTTCTTCTTCATGCTTTAGTCGTTCTTAACCCAAATTGATGGTCCAATGGTTAACATGCTAAAAATAGCCTATATTACATTTATACCAAATCGACACAAATGCAATACAAGACAACCGATTTAGCTCACAAAATAAACCAAAAACCGTTGTAATAACTACGACTAAATACGGCCCATCATAAACCTTCAAAGTAAACATGAACGCAACAAATTAAGGCAAAAGAAGCAAGAACCGGGTAATTTTACGGCAATATCATTCACGTTTTACACTCGTTTTTAAGCAAACCTCATAAATTTAGCATAGGTAATCAATTTCATATCGTAAACCGTCAAAGTATACATGAACACAACAAATTAAGGAAAAATAAGCAAGAAACGGGTCACTTTACAGCAAATTCATTCACGTTTGACACTCGTTTTTTAGCGAACTTCATAAATTTAGCATAGGTAATCAATTTCATATCGTAAACCGTCAAAGTATACATAAACGCAACAGATTAAGGCAAAAGAAGCAATAAACGGGTCATTTTACAACAATATCATTCACGTTTTACACTCGTTTTTAATTTTAGCGAACTTCATACATTTAGCATAGGTAATTCATATCGTAAACCGTCAAAGTATACATGAACACAACAAATTAAGGATAAATAAGCAAGAAACGGGTCATTTTACAGCAATTTCATTCACGTTTGACACTCGTTTTTTAGCGAACTTCATAAATTTAGCATAGGTAATCAATTCCATATCGTAAACCGTCAAATTATACATCAACTACACAAGTTAAGGCAAGAAAATGATCATTTTGCAGATCAAACAGCGTAAACGTTAAAGAGAATGTAATTACTGACCTAACAACTTGCAGAGGAAACCTCTTCATCGTCATCAACGGATGATTGTGAGTCATACCATCCATCATACGGAACCAAATCGCCTTCCTTGTCGACAACAAGTGGAGTACCTTCGAAATCATATGTCACAATCTCCTCCTTTCTATAATAACGGAGTCTAAAATTCCTACGTTCTTGTTTGAATCTCAAGTAAGACGAGGTGAAACTAGTCACTTCAGAACGAAACACATCCGTGTCAGAGTCGTTTAGACTAACGACTGCCTTCCCCTCTCGCCCCTCTCGTGACTCTGGTGTAACTGTCGGTAATCGGCCTGACAACTCCTCATTAGAGGCACTTACGAAAAAAATTAAAAGTTAGAAAAATAGCGGACGGACATTACAACAAAATCAAACAAAACGTATACAATAAGATGTGAAGCATGAGTGACTAAACACCAAGAGGATGCACGAAAAACAGACCGAAGTGAGATGAATTGTACGAGTGAATATAACCAGATAATCAGACCCAAAAGAACATAAGAAAACAATAAACAATCAACGTTACAGACAAAGAACATTAAGAATCACACGAAGACCAAAATACAACGGAAATACGAGCAACATTAAAATCAGCCGTTAAATAAAAGTTTAGTTCAGTCTACCGTTGCCCAAATCTGAAGTTTCTACAATCTTCTGGCAAACAAATTCAAATAGCAACAATTTCCATTTAAAGATTGAACACTTCTACATTTCAAAAAAACTTCCCCAAATTCCCCATCAACAATCCTCAAATTTTTCCAGATCAATCACGATCCATCGTATCAGAAAAATCACGATTCATCATACCAAATCAACCACAATACGTAATAAACGAATAATATCAGACCAAAATCAAACAAAAAAGACTCCAAATCAGATAAAAAAAACAAACGAAAACAAAAGCACCAAACGAAAAACAAAATCAGATCCGTCAAACAAACGAATACTGAAATACTCCGTACCTAATTGAATCAGAAATAAGAATACTAAAATATGTGAAAAGTATGCAAACGAAATCAGACGTACACTGAAATACTATAATTTGACTAATTCAGATGATACACAAGAAATAAAAAGTCAAATAAAGGATCCTAGCGACAACCTTTCTTTATGGGGTAGATCTGGTTGAACTGACACCTTAGACTCCATTATAGATCCGTCATCCTTGCTCCTCTCATTGCATGTATTTTGGACCACCACCCCGTCAACTGCTGTCGCCTTCTCCACTGTCTCTTCATTGTCGAGCCTTGCTTCCACAGTGGTAAATCTTGCTAAGCCATTGTCGGAATCATCCATTGAAAGTTACAGAAAGAGATGGAGGGTGGAGGGTGGAATAAGAAATTTTAATGGGAGAGAAGGATTGCCAGGTTTGAGGGAGGGAGAAATTGAAACTGCATTGAAGTAGGGTTTAAGGGAGGGGTTTGCAGTAAAGACGGGTTGATATGAGGAGGGGTAATGGGTTGGTATGTTGTAACGGATTTTAATGAGGGGGGTTGGTATGATGTAAAGAGGGTATTAATTGTTGGGTAGGTAGATTATGAATTTTTTTGGGTAATGAAAGCTTGTGTTTTAATGGTGGTTGATAAGTGAAAGGTTCATTAATGGTGTTTTGGTGGGAAAACTAAATATGGTGGGAAATATTAGATGAGAGAAAATTAGATAGGAAAATATTAGTGAAAATAAAGTACTCTAGATTAGTTGATAAGTGAAAGGTTAGTTCAATTAATACAAGGGCAAAAGATGTAAATACTAGAAAAGTATAAGGGCAATGTGGTAATATATCATGGACAAATAAGGAAAGTAGAGAAATGGGGCAAAAATTTAAAACCTGCCAAATAAGGAATACGGGGCAAAAAATTAAAACCGGAGGGAGTAATAAACTTTGAGTCTCATTTAATTACATAGCCATAACCAACAATCTCTCCGCTACTAGTATTTGACTCCTAGTAGTCTAACCCAATTCTTATCTATACATGACATAATCAATTGTATCTTAACATCCACTCGCTTACAAACTTCCCACTTAACCTCCTTCATTAAATTTTCAGGTCTTTGTATGCAGAAATTGATCCTACATGTATTACGTTCATGCCACAAGTAGTATATCAGTCCCAACAACGCTGTACTCACTATCTGTTTCTGCACTAACGATTTAGCCCTCCATTTGACACACCAATCCACAGTATTTATAACTGGAATCGGAATGTCAAGCCATTGCTGCATCAGTCTAAAACAACGCCTGCTATAATCACATTCAAAGAAAATGTGTTTAGTCGTCTCCGGTTGCAAATAACAGAGAAGACATAAGTCTTCCTGAATAAACCCGAACCTGCATAACCTTTCCCTCGTCATAAGTCTATTGTGCATAACCAACCAAGCAATGAAAGAATGCTTAGGAATTGCCATTTTACACCATATAACAGGCTGCAAGTTCACCTTCGTTGTCTGACCAACAAGCCAGGCATATCCCTCCTTAATTGTATAATCAACATTGGTATGCCACTTCTCTGTACTGAAAGGAACCCTATAAATGTTTCTGATGGAACAGATCTTTCTCCAACTCCAGCTTGTGGCTTGTGACGGCTCATAATCCATCCAATTCGCACCCTTCAGGTGACCGCATTGACCCATTTGATCCAAAGGTGATCTTTCTTTTCATGTATCCACCAATTAAACTTGCATATATTCGCTTGATTCCATATTGCAGCATTTAAGATACCTAATCCACCATTCTTGTGCCCTTGACAGCACTTCTCCCAAGCCATTAGTGGAACCTTATGGTAATCTCCTTCATTCCCCAGACCATAAGTAATTCCTACAAATGCTTTCAATACGTTTAATCACTCCATTTGGGAGCAGAAAAATTCGACTCCAATAGGAATGAAGGCGAGTTAGTATAGCCTTAATGAGCGTTAGTCGGCCTGCATATCTAAGCTTCCTCGTTCCCCATCCATGTATTCTTTTAGTTAGTCTTTCAGTCAGAATAGCACAATCTGCAGAGGTAAGTTTTTTGTACGATATGGGTACCCCGAGGTACCTGAATGGTAGCGCCCCACGAGAGAACCCTGAAAGTTGCAATAACACCCGTTTAGTCTGTTCATTCACACCACTGACAACCATCTTAGATTTCTGCAGATTCACTTCCAACCCTGAAGCAGCCGAGAACCAATCTAAGGCCTTCTTAATGTAGCTCACCGAATCCTCATTTGCATAGCAGAAAACCAATAGGTCATCCGCAAAACACAGATGTGACAGTCTAATTCTGTTACACAAAGAATGGAACTTAAACCCCCTTTCTAATGTCATCAATCCAAGAGGCTCGTGAAATACTCCATACACAAAGTAAATAGGAGGGGAGACATGGGATCCCCCTGCCTAATTCCTCTTTTTCCTTTGAAGAAGCCAAATAATGATCCATTTAAAGATAAAGTATAAGTAGGTGTACTCACACACTCCATAATCCAGCCGACCATATTCTTGGGGAACTTTAGAGCCTGTAGCATTTGCCTAATAAAATCCCATTCAATAGAATCATACGCTTTCTTTAGGTCGACTTTCATCAGACATCGGGGAGTGCATCCCTTCCTATTGTACAACTGAACTAGGTCTTGACAAATAAGAATATTATCCACAATATCCCGGCCTTTGATGAAGGCACTCTGATTTTGACTTATTACATAAGGTAAAACCTCCATGAGCCTTGAACAAATAATTTTCGTAATGCATTTATAGAGCACATTGCAACAAGCAATTGGCCAAAAGTCCATTACAGATATAAGCCTCTCCTTCTTGGGGATAAGTGTTATGATAGTCGCATTAATCTGTTTAACAGCCTCAATCACATCCCTCCCTACTACGCTAAAACCATCCATATAAAATCCACTCGAATAGCCATCCGGTCCAGCCACCTTAACCTCAGGAATATCCCACAACACTCGCTTTATCTCCTCATCCTGGACTGGTCTTAGCATTTCCAACCCATGTTCCACTTGTATCGTCTTACCTCTTTGGACTGCTTGCAGGCTGATCTGCGTACTGGTATGAGCAGTTCTAAGAAGATGGGTGTAGTAATCAAGGAAGGCATGTTCAATTGTATCAGGAGTAGTGCACAACTGTCCATATCTATCCTCAATAGCATACACTTTATTCCTCTGTCTCCTAGCTTTAATGGTCGAGTGGAAAAATTTAGTATTATCATCCCATTCTAGCACCCAATTACATTTTGCCCGCTGTGCTAGAAAGCTGCACCTAGCCTCCTCAAGTTCCTTATAGCTTTTTGATAATTCTCTTTCAAAGTTTTGCAGCTGCATATTCCTAGGGTCATTATGCATTTTCATTTGCACTTCTAGCAATGCATCCAACGCAATCTGAGCACTCATCTCTATATTACTAAACCCCGCCTTATTTAACATGCGAAGAGGTTTCTTTAGCTTCTTTAATCTCCTGGTCACTTGATACATTCGTGACCCATTAATAGGTCTATCCCACACCTCCTTATCTTCTCAAAGTCTTTATCCTTTCCCCACATATTAAAATATTTGAAACTTCCCTTCCGACGATCATCACTCCTCATAATACTGACCACACAAGGGCTATGGTCGAACATACCTTCGGAAAGAAACTGAATCTTGCATTCTGGCATATTAACAGCCCATCGATCATTTCCCATCACTCTGTCAATCCTACTAAACCGTCTGACTCCTTCCTCATGCTTATTATTCCACGTGTAGAATGCCCCTGTCGCTGGCATATCCTCTAACCCACAGTCTGCTACACATTTATGAAAATCTGCAACCTCTGCTTGTGTAACTGGGTTCCCTATCCTCTCATCATAATGAAGTACATTGTTATAGTCACCTACTACTAACCACGAATTAGGCCACTGTGAATTAAACCTTCTAAGTGATTCCCAAAGAGGTCGCCTATCTCCCACCCTATTATAACCTTAAACAAAGGACATATTCCATCTCAAGTCATTCGAAAGCATATGAATGTGTGTGTGAATAACTTGCTGCTCTATACTCACAATCTCCACATCATATACCTGAGGTTCCCAAATGATCCAAATCCTTCCTCCTTCTTCCCTTATAGTATTGGTTATCAGCTTCCAATTAACTCCTATTCCATCAAAAACTTTATTAGTAGAAGCTTTCCTAACTCGCGTCTCCATTATTCCAAATAGTCCTATATTATTCTTATGCAAGAACCAGTTGAGTTCCTTTTGCTTATTCGGACTATTTATTCCTCTCATATTCCAGAATCCAATGCTAGTCATTACAATCTAGTTCTCCTCCTCCTCATAAGATCCCCCCTGAATTATTCATACGAAATGTAGCACTTAACACATCATAGAACGATTTGCCTTCAACTCTTATTCCCCCTTTATCTTGTTGAGCATATTTAGTTATTATCCTAGCTGGACTGCTAGTATTCACCCTTGACTGGACCGGCATAGGCGTGACTAACACTTCATTTTCCTTAATTGGTTCCAAAATCCCATGTGCAGTTTGTGGATCAGGTGCCGGAATCACCTGAGCTGGCTGTTTTGGTTTCCAAACCATCTTTCTCCCCCCTTTAACTTCCTCCTTCTTCTTATAGCACACTACTTCATCATGTCCAATACCTTGACATAGCTTACACTTAATTGGTTTCCACTCATAGTGCACAATCTGCGTTTGCGTGACATCAAATTCATCCTGATATGCTATAACATCAAGCAGCTGGCTGTTTAATGGAACCTCTACTAGAACCCTCGCATAGGCAAGAAATGTTTTCTCCTTAGTTGCAGTATCAGATCGCACTAGTTTGCCTACTAGACCTGCAATTTTCAATAGTTCTTTACCCCAGTATTTAAGCGGTAAATTGTAGAACCAAATCCAGATAGGCACGTTAGCAACATCAGTTTTCTCCAATTTTAGATTAGGATTCCAGTCCTTGACAAGCACCGGTTTGGTGTCAAAGAACAAGAAACCTTCCTGTAGAGCCTCCATTTTCTTCTCTGCACTCTTAAGACGAACTAGACAGATCCCATTAGGCTGAAATGAAATCTGCTCTATGTTATTCTGCCCCCATTTCCGCTTTAAGAATTCACTCAGCACAAACCACGGGGGGTTAGCTCCAAGTACATAGCACATGACAGTATTTGCCCAGTAAACCATCTCCAATTGAACATCGTCATTAGTTAAAATAAGGGGTTTACCAGCTGAACTATTTGTTATTCGCTGCACCGTATTCCATTCAGGTTGCTCTTCTCCATTCCTCTGCAGTATATCTTGAATCTCCTCTTCCATACCTTGATCTTCATGATCTAGCTCATGGCCAATCCGCTCCATATCGCGATCATCCTCATCCTCTGAACTCCCCTGAGTCTGATACTTCGAGTTATCATAGTTTCGCGCTTTTGTATTATTTGCCGTATTATTACTATTTGAGTATTTATTATAGTATGATCTATTATTTATTTTTTGTGCCTTACTACTATGCGATCTAGATGGCTTCTTCTTGCTCTTTGCCATTGCAATTCACAGGAAGAAGCTTAATCCAGATTCTCTCTCTAAAATTCTTAGACGAGTTGGTCTTGACTGGCATTAAGAAAATTTCACTCCAGCCTAATCATGCAAATTAATAGCACATACCTTTGAGATATTTTCATGTGCTCAAGTCAATGATAGTAGGCCTTTCACATTGAATTCTGCATCCAACGTCATATTAGAGGGGAATTGGTATCCTACCACCAAAGACTCATAGGGGTTTAAGACTCATCCCAATAACCGACTTGTTCACCAAGTCCCTAGCCAATCCTTTTGTCAAATGATCGACTAAATTATGTTGAGATCTTACAAACACAACCGAGATCACCCCGTACAATGCTATGTTTAACGCCTAGGTGTCGCGACTTACCATTATACACTTGACTATATGCCTTAGCCAAGGTACTAGCCCTATCACAATGGATAGAAATGGGTGACATCGGTTTTGGCCATGACGAAATTTCGTATAGCAAATTCCTAAGCCACTCCGCCTCTTTTCCGACCACAGCCATGGCTATAAATTCCGACTCCATGGTCGAGGTAGATATACATGTTTGCCTTTTAGAAGCCCACGATATGGCACCTTCTCCAAGCAAGAACACCCAACCGCTAGTAGAGGAGTGATCCTCCACATTGTTTATCCAACTTACATCTGAGTATCCTTCTGAGACCGAAGGATGCCCCACATAAGTCAATCCAAAATCCTTAGTTGACTTAAGATACCTTAGAACAGGATTTAACGCACTCCAATGATGACTACCTGGGTTACTCGTGTATTTACTAAGCTTTCCAACCGTGAATGCAATGTTTGGTCTAGTACTAGTCATAGAATACATCAAGTAGCCTATAACCCGAGCATACTCAAGTTGTGACATCGTTTCACCTGAATTAGGCTCGAGTTTCTCACCAAGTTCTATGGGAATGTTTACCGGAGTACCATTCTCACAATTAAATTTCTCCACCACTTTCTCAATGTAATGAGATTGTGTTAATGAAATTCCATCGTTATTCCGAACTATCTTGATCCCAAGGATCACATTTGCCTCCCCCATGTCCTTCATGGAAAAACTAGACGACAAAAACTCTTTACAAAGGTCAACTTGATTTTGCAAAGATCAACATGTTGTCTACATACAAGCAAATGATTACACCATTACCGGTCATATCAAACTTTCTATATATACACTTGTCACATTGGTTAAACTTATAACAATTTGACAAAATAACTTCATCAAACTTTTGATGCCATTGCTTAGGAGCTTGTTTGAGTCCATACAAGGATTTAACAAGCTTACAAACCTTATGCTCATTACCCGGCATAATAAAACTCTCCGGTTGCCTCATATAAATTTTCTCTTCCAAATCTCCATTCAAGAACGCCATATTGACATCCATTTGATGGATAACTAGACCATTAATTGCCGCTAGAGCAATCAACAACCTAATAGTGGAGATTCTAGCAATCGGAGCATAAGTATCGAAATAATCAATACCTTCCTTTTGTCTAAACCCTTGGATGATGAACCGGGCTTTATACCTGTCGATTGTCCCATCGAATCTCATCTTTCTTATGAAAAGCCACTTGCAACCAGGTGGAAGATCCGTGAGGATCCACATGTCATTCCCCATAATGGAATCCATCTCATCATTGATGACTTCTTTCCAAAATGAGACATCTTGAGACTCCATAGCCTCCTTATATGTCCTAGGATCCTCATCCACATTGTAGCAATATGAATATTGGAATCCCACCTCGTCTCTCGTCTCTTCCACCAAATAGATTTGGAAATCGGGTCCAAAAGACTTTTCTTTCCCAGCCCTTGTACTTCTCCGAAGCACAATAGGCTCATCTTGAGATGACACATTATCCATCACCTCTACTCCAATATTTCTAGGAGTAATATCTTTTGGCCTTCGCATTGATGTAAATCGAGACTCATCAAATATGGCGTCTCTTGACTCAATGACGGTATGAACCGACATCGAATCATTTGGTTTAATGACCTAGAACCGATATGCCTTGGAATGCATAGCATATCCAATGAATATACAATCAATGCCCGTTTCACCTAAGGTTTTAATCTTAGTTGCCGGTAATCTCACTACCGCTCTACAACCCCAAACTCGTAAATAATTCAAGTTTGGTTTTCTTTAATTCCAAATCTCATATGGAGTTATAGTATTCCGTTTACTTGGAATCCTATTAAGCAAGTAACAAGCAGTCAACATTGCTTTCCCCCAAAAACCCTCACTCAAACCCGAGTAAGATAACATGGAATTCACCATCTCTTTAAGAGTACGGGTTTTTCTCTCCGCAATGCCATTTTGCTGTGGCGTATACGGTATCATTACCTCATGTATTATACCACATGATTCGAAAAAGGATAGATCATAAAATTCACCACCTCTATCGGTACACATCTTCTTAATCTTAGAAGACAATTGAAGCTCAACTTCACTTTTATAGATATTAAACATATCCATTGCCTCATCTTTAGTGTGCAACAAAAATACGTGACAAAAACGAGTACAATCATCTATAAAAGTTACTACATATCTTTTATTACCCAAAGACAGTGTAGCATACAAATCACATAGGTCATTATGAATAACTTCCAAAACCGAAGTCAATTTTTCAACACTAGGGAAAGGTTGCCTAACAATTTTAGTCAACATGCAAGTGTTACACTTATTCATACGGAGTATTATTTATGTCAAAAGATGGAATCAACTCATTTTTAGACATTAACATCATTCTTTTGAAATGAACATGACCTAATATGGCATGCCACAAAACTGATGTATTAACATCACTACAAACCATAGCACGATCAACATCATCATGATTCAAATTTAACATGAACATGCCATTACATAAATAACCAGGCCAAAGCCAATAAACAATCCATGCTTACTTAATACAAATTTATCATATTCAAATACAAGCTTAAAACCATAATTCGAAAGCAAACTACCGGATACCAAAATCTTTCTAATACAAGGTACATGTAATACATGCTTTAAAGTAATAAACTTTCCGTAAATACCACGGTTCCTACACCGATAATGGCAGCCTTTGACTGGTTTCCCGTAAATAAGATGGACCCATTTTTCACCGTTTGTAATCTTCAAACCATCGACGGTCTCTACACACATGCTTGGTAGCACCCGAGTCAATCCACCATGCAACATCGTCATCCTGCACAAAAATGCCTCTGACATCAATGACACATAATTCTCAACCGAATTAAAACCACAAGATAAATTCTGACCTTGATGTTTAGGTGGCCCTTGGTCCTTAGACCCTTGCCTTTTGTCCTTATACCGCTGTCCGGAAGGCCCTTTCGGTGTTGGTTTTTTGTTCCTTTTCATGGTACAATCCGCTTTGAAGTGACCATACTTACCGCAAATCCAACAAGGACCCTTAGGTACAAATTTGGTATCATTGTTAACACTAGAATATGGCCTCCTTTTACCCTTATTCTTATTAGAAGAACCCTCATTACCTTTCACCACATTGATTGAAGATGGATCCGTAGCCATTTTACCCTTGGCCTTAGTATCCTCTTGCGCCCTTAGAGATTCCTCTATGCGCAAGTGACTACCGAGTTGAATAAGACTCAAACTCTTTCTTTTTATGCTTAAGCATCCGTTTGCATTCTTTCCATAAAGATGGTAATTTATCAATGATACTTGACACCAAAATACGTTCATCCATTTCCATCTTATGTTGAGAAAATTGACCCATTAAACGCAGTAACTCTTTATATTGTTCCATTACCGACCTAGAATCTACCATTTTGTAATTCATAAAATTACTAACCAAAAACTTTTTACTAGAGGCATCCTCTTCCATATATTTAGATTCTAATTGATTCCACAAATCTTTGTCCGACTCAATATTTTGATAGATATCAAATAGAGAATCCGACATACCATTTAGAATATGCCCTCGGCATATGTAGTCGTCATTCTCCCATTTGTTCCTCCTTCGAAGTTCATCAATGGGATCATCATCCACCACTTCCGGTATCGGTGTGCTAAGAACATATACCACCTCCAAAGTAGTCAAGAGAAATGCATCTTTTTTTACCATCGACGGAAATGGACACCCTCAAATTTGTCTAATTTCCCGATTTTCGTTGTCATCTCTTTCACATTCGACATTGTAGGTATTATTCATGAAGATTGTTGTACCAACACCGGAATACAACAATATCGAAAATTACAATAGTTACAAATACTAAACTAAGCTATTACAAATTACGAGAACTGAAATTACAAACGAAATAACAAGTTGCTTGGATATCTATATAGAATCGTGAACGGAATCACTTTCCTTCAAGAATAATCGACCCTATAGTGTCCCGGATTGAAACTCAAGGGAATGCAAAGTTGACTCAAGAAAATAAAAGAGGTAAACTTACTAGTGTTCATGCATCCTCACTAGAAGGTAAAGTCACTTTAGAGTCAGAAATTTTAGTAGCAAATCTTCTATATTACGTAGCTAATTAGCTTAGAGACGAATTAGCAACTAAATTACATTAGTAGCTAAATTAGCGACCAAAATTGGCTACCAACTTAGCGACGAAAGCATTACACTGAATACCGAACACAACATGTAGAGTTGCCCCTAGCTCACTAAAGCATGCATGTACGTCCACGCACCACGTCATCGTCTTTTGTATAGAAGTTGATGATATATCTTCGCAAGAGAAATCTAACCCATAACCTTCAAATACTTGACTTACATTCAAACCATTTAGCCACTTGAAGATTTATGTTTATTTGGGCAATGAATGTATACTTAAAGGTAAAATTAATCATTAAAATGCGGATTGTAAGGTATTTTTTTAATACTCCAATAATAAGGAATTAATAATATAAATATATTATATCATACGAAATATAAAAAAAATACATGATAGCAACAACCAACAACTAAATTTAGCTACCAATTTATTTACGTAGCTAAGAATTTAAATTAGATACTAAAATTGTTACTCAATTGGTTTCGTCTCTATAACAACCACCACACTTATTTACGAATTAACTTTGGTCTCCTAGATAAAAACTAAATACATTATTCGTAATTTTGTGTCGACATATATAGAGACGACTCTAGCTACTGACGTTTTCCGTATCTAAAAACTTAAATTAGATACCAAATTTGCTATCAACTTTATTTAGTCTCTATAATAGCGACGTAATTAGCTACCACTATATTTTGATCTCTAAAATTGAGACTAAATATATTTATGTCTCAAAAGTAGTACCTAACTATATATTTAGCGACTGAATTTTAGGCACTTGCTAAATTAGTAGCTAAATTGCAATTCTCTTGTAGTGCCTCCAAAGGCAAAAGAGTGAAAGCTGAAGTAAGAGCCAACATTGTGGGAACAATGGAAGTGAAGAGAATAAAGGGACTTCGTCATATTGTTTGGAAATTGTCTTAATTGTCATTTAGCAAATGAGTCAACTAAGAACTTTTGTAAGAGGCTCATATAAGGAGCATGACATAATGAAGAAACATAAGGAAAATATATCAAAAGTTATCAACTTATCATGGTGTCACAACATGCTTTCTACTCTTATCTCTTCCATCTCTAAAAATTGTTCAACCATTGAAATCCCACAAAACTGAGTATGCTAACATCGTGTTGGTAGTATACCAGTGCAGTTAGTTTATAGTTGCTCATTCACCTACAACTATGGGTGATAAGGGCGAAGGAAAAAGTGACAGAATAGATGCTATAAACCCGCTATACTGCAACCTAAATGACTTGGGCAGTACCCTGAAAATCACTCTTCTTCTCACTGGAGTTGAGAGTTATATTCCATGGAAGAAAGAGATGGAGTTGGCCCTCTCATCCAAGAGGAACTTGGGCTTTGTAACTGGAGCCCTGGAGAAACCATAAAGGGATGCAGCGAAGGTAGAAGCTTGAGTGGCGATCAATAGTCTCGTCATCTCGTGGATTCTTTAGAATGTAAGCAAGCCAATCAAAATGGCCATTCTCTACACACAATCTGCCAAGAAGATTTGAAAATTTCTCAAAACTAGATACTTGGTGAGAAATGGAGAAAGGAAATATAGGCTCAACAAAGAGACCCATGAGTCTAAACAAAACAAGAAATCTGTTACAGACTACTATCTTCAACTCAGAACGGTGTGGGATGAATTGGAGAATCTGAATGACTACCCAATCATAATGAATCCTGCTAAAGAGATTAGTGCGTTTCTCGATACTATGGAGAAGCAAAAGGAGGAAGCTAGACTATTTTAGTTCTTAAATGGACTGGATAATGCTTATGGATCTCAAAGAAGCGCTATACTTCTCATGTCTTCTCTTCCAAATTTTGATGATGCTATGTTCATAATGGTACAAGAAGAAGCTCAACAACAAAATACTCAAATGAACACAAAAACTGACCATGAAATGTATGACTTCCTTGGAAAGAGGGAGCATTTCGATGCCGAATGCAAACATTGTGGTCTAACTAACCATGCATCGGAGCAGTGCTGGTATGGTCCTGGTGGTTTCAAAGGAAAACGAGGAGGAGGCACCACTGGTAGAGGATCATGAAACAGAGGAATAGGAAGCTATAGAGGCAAAGAAAGAAATGGAATACACTACAACAAAAACAATAACAACACATTTGGAGGGTACAACTGATGCGTGCAATTTATATATGATTATTCCGTCTTTAACGCGCGCATTTCCATGCATATCAAGTAGTATTGTCTACTATTTTCCCCCAAATTTGATACTTTGTGGTCATGTTGAATCTCATGCAGGTTTGAAGCCGTGGTCGCATAAACAAGGCAAAAGTCTACATAAAGATGAAATCTTATACGAAATAAGAAAGGAGAATGATCGTTTTCACACAAGTCAAATAAAAACACGAATATCTTTAGTTCAACAACTTCAATTGATCTGATTCTAGTTTTGTTAAAAATATCTTTCTCTTAGATTTCCAACAGTATATAACAAGTCTGATTTGAAGAAGTAACGAAGAAATGGCAAGCGTTTAAAGCTGAGCGCGCAGTGTTGACAACGGAAACAGGTCACAAATAGTCGACCGACTATCCAAAATAGTCGACCGACTATTCTTGAGACTGGACTAAGACCAAGACTTCTCTAATTTGATGTTTAGTGGTAATAAGACTTTTGGGCTTTTGTTTTAGCTTAGTATTTAAAAAACTGTAAGATTAGAATTCTATACCTCTTCTTTTATGCTTTTAATTCTCTTTATACTACTCTTTAGATTTCTCTCTACCCTCAACTTTTAGATCTAGAATATCTAAACTCTCTTATTACTTTTCCTAAAACTTGATAATCTAATTCTCTCATTGTGCTTCATTATTCCTTTATTCTTAATACATTCTTTTTTAATCTTATTAATTCATCTATGCTTATTTCTCTTTAGATCTATTAGTTATGCTTAATCTAGTTATCATCTTTATTATTGTGTCATAAATTTCTCCACGAGTAGCTAATTTCCATGGCTAGGATTTAGGGGATTCATGAATTGAATACGATTCTAATTAGATTATAGATCCATCAACGATATTGCGTCCGAGTTGTTAATTGTAGCATTTAATTGAGATTAATTGATTAAGTCGACGTTATTGAGTAATTGAATTGGTGAACTTGAACCTAAGATCGGAAGCCTGGTAAGAGTTAGACTTGCTACAACACATTAGGTTGCCCTAATAAGATCGGAAGCTGTTAGAAGCATTCTAGGGTGAATAGCAGACCGAAAGGACCTTTTCACCACCTCTTAGACCAATATCTGTGATAGACCTGTGACCTAGAGTGTGACCGTAAAAAATTCATGATGAACCGACGATCCTAAGTTTCCCTCTATTATATTCATCTTTATCCCCTTATTTTATTCTTCTCTCTTATTCCTCTTTCCTTCACTACTTTAGTTTAGTTAACTCAATTATAAACCCCCAATTTGGTTACTTAGATAGACTTTAATACGAGTAGAATTTGTTGTCTCCCTGTGGAATCGATCCCGACTTCCCTAACTATATTTTTAGTTGGATTGTAGTTGGTTATTTTTGATAGGTATATGATTAGCTTATCAAATTTTGGCGCCGTTGTCGAGGAGACGTTGTTTTTCTGCTTGTTTATTTTGGTTTGTCTTTTCTCTCAGTGAACTCCAGTTCCTTGAGACAGTTTTCATAATTTTTTTTCCTTAATTTTTATTTTTTTATTTTATTTATTTATTAATACTACTATTTTTATTTATTTATTTTTAAATTTTACTTTACTTTACTTTTATTTATTTCTAGATTTTATTTTTCTCAATTTTATTTTTAATTTTATTTCTTTCTTCTTCTCCCCGTCTTGAGTGTTTTTTTATATCTTTGATTTTCTCACCATGCCTACTCTAGCAGACCACAATACACCAAAACCAGAGTTGTTTGCTTCACCTATTAACCTTGGGAATTTAGAAGGTCTAGACTTCTATGTTGACCCATGATTTATTGATTTAGTGGAGCAGAATGCATTTCATGGGTTTGAGAGTGAGGATGTGTATGAACTTCTTAAGAATTTTGTGGACTATTGTTGATTGGTGAGGAGGGGTGATTTACCCATCGAGACGATATTTCTCATGCTATTTCCCTTTTTTCTTAAAGGCAACGCTCGAAAATGGTTACACTTACACCCTCCAAACACCTTCTCCTCTTGGGAACCACTAGCTCTAGCCTTTCTTAGAAATTACTTCCCTCCTGCTAAAACTGCCATGTTTAGACAAGATATTCTTCACATTAAATAGGGTGAATTTGAGAGTTTGAGTGATTCTTGGAGTAGGTTTAAGAGCTTATTGAGAGTATGCCCTCATCATGGCATTCCACTTTGGCTTACTACATTAGCCTTCTTTGACAACTTGCGTCCTTATCATAGACGTTTGATACTTGCACTATAAGAATAGAGCTCTCGGGCGTCCACCCAGTGGCTTGTGTCAGTGGACGCTATTTGAAAACATGCGTCCACAGTCAAACGCTAGAAAGTGGAAGCCAGGACCGGTTGCCTATTTCTAAAGCAGACGTCCACTGTTGGACGCCAAAAACCGGGCGTCCAACCTGGCGTCTGACTGTGGACGCCAGGTGCCCCTGGATGGCGTCCACAGTCGAACGCCACCTTCCCCATATGGCGTCTACTGTCAGACGCCACCTACCCTGAATATCTGCCATTTGGGTCCATTTTCAGCTTTCTGTAGCGTCTGACATAGCGTCCGTTAGTGGACGCCATGTATACTACTACAAGGCCGTAATCATGCGTTCGATGTCTAGCCAAAATCTGCAAAATAAACAACATTCACAACTCTCAACCATCCACACACAACTGTCAACCATCCATAATACCTCAAATTCATTCACTCTCAATCAACCACAACACTTCAACTCTCGACACATTTCTGCTTAAAAAACATTTATATAAAAAAGTTTAAACATACGGTTTGAAGCTACACATATCTAAACTAATTTGAAGATACATCATCCATAAATCCATTTACAAAAACAAAAACAATCACTTAACTGTGAAGCTAGCTGCAGCACCAAAGTTACCGCCATCCCCGTTAAAGGGGTCTCTATCGTCTGGAGAGGATGGGAGACGACCTTGGTTGCATCTCGCAAACATGGCCTGAAACATGTCCATCTGTTCTTACATCTTCTTGATCTGCTCCTGCTGCTGTGCCAGCTGTGTCTTCATCTGCTCCTTCTCCGGGTCTTGCTGAGATCCCGCCGGCGTGTACTCCCTCTGTGAAGCGGTGCCGAGACACGGTGGCGGAGGTGTGAAGTACATCCCGTGCGCATTCCCGACACCGTATACACTTCCTTTCTTGTACCCCGAGACGACCTTAAAAAAAGCTTCATTCGAGTTGGCTTGGGTAGGCTCAGAACCAGTGTCGGTGTTCACGTGCTCATTGTAGGCATCCTACGTACACAACAATGATTTCAATTCAACTATAGAAAAAGTTGATTTATTTGAAGTAGTTAGTACTCACCCAGATTGCCTGATCTTTCCTCGTGACAAACCGAGTCATCCTTTTGTCATCGCTCTTCCGTGCATGTTCAGGAACAACTCGAGAGCGGTTGGCATCCTCCCAAGTTCAGCTTCCATCTATTGAATGTATATGAACGTTAGGTGAATATTATGCAAACATAGTTTATGAGAATTTAATTAATACTATGATATTAATAAAAATCGTACTTTCTTCGCACGACGGTAGGAAGACTGAGAACCACGATGATGTGTCAGTTATCGGGTTCTCGGGTTTTGTCGGTTCAGTCGATTCTGTTGGGTTCTCGGGTTCGCACGACTCAACCCCCTCTCATTTTTTCGGTTCTCGGGTTCCTCGGACTAAGAGGGCTCACCAGGACAAATCCAACGATAATAATTGGGTGAAAAATCATTACAGATGACTTGTTCCTTAACCACAATGACCTCAAAAAAATTTAGGTTCTTGCATTTAGTACATGGACACCTAACTTCCCCCCCTCGATGCATAGTCTAGTGACTTTTTAGCAACCTCGACAAATGATTCAACACCCCTCAAAAATTCGATGGTGGGACGTCTTTTCTTATCAAGTCTTCCCTTATACATCCATTTCCGTTCAATTCTCTTCATTTTCTATTCTAAAAAAAATACATATAACAAATTAAAGATGAATTTCCCTAACTTAATTTAGCACAAACTAAACAAAATGTATTATTAATCTAGAATTGACCTTAACGTATTTACACTAACAAATTGCTCAAACTAAACCCAATTTAATCAAATTCTCACAAATTCATCACAACATTAATACCGCTTACCCTAAGCTTACACCAACAATCTACCTAATAAAAATTGGGCTGAACCAATGGGCAGATAGGCAATGTAACTCAATTGAGACATAAGCAACATTAACTTTTCAAATTAGCACTAATAACTGAAATAAATTGAAATAAATAAAAAATTACAAAAATTAAACTCCAATATATATATGTATAACAAATTAAAGTTTAATTTCCCCAAACTTAATTTAGAACTGACTAAACCCAAATGTAATCGCAATTTAATCACAAATTACGAATTACTCAAACTTAATTTTCCTAACTTAATTTCTGTAACTTAATTTCCCCAATTTAATCACAAATTATCCAAATTCTAATTCATTAATTTAATCCTCGAATTAACCGAATTCATCAAACTCTAATCAAAATTGGGCTAATGGGCAAAACTAATCTACCTAATCAAAATTGGGCTAAACAAACAAGGCAATTCAATTGAGACCTAAACAATATTAGCTATCAAACTACCATAATAATTATAAAATTATAGCTAACCAACATTATAATGAATAAGAACTAATTAAAATAAGAAAAACATACCAAAAATTAGGATTAAGAAGGGAAAATGGGGGAGAGGATTCGCGGTTGAGGGTAGAGAGAAGATAGAGAGTGAAAAAAATTAACGTATGAAGGAGGAGAGTGGGGTCGGCGATTATTTGAAGCGAGTTGGGCAAACGGGCGTCCGACAGTGGACGCTCGAAAAAAAAATCTGAGACGAGAGCGGGCGTCTGCTAGCAGACGCCATATGTACCCCTTTGGCGTTCGATAGTGGATGCCATTAAGGCCCATATGGCGTCTGCTAGTGGACGCCCGTCTGCCTCAATATTTCCCTTCCAAAATTTTGTCAGACGCCATATTTAGCGTCCGACAGTGGACACCCGCTTTTTGACTCAGACGCCATTTACGCATCCGTATGCCCCGGACGCCCGGGGTTGCTTTTTTTGTAGTGTTGATGCATGTAACTAGAAATTTTAAAATTTGGAAGTGGAAGAAGCTCATGTTTTAATTGAAAGAATAGTTAGTGGGCATGACCATCGGGAATTTAGGAGAGGACCACAACCTAGAGATAAGCCACATGTTTCTTCTTTGTTGAGTGGGGCTGGGGTTGATCTTCACTCGCTTGATGATGTGTCTGTTGCTCATGTATATCATATTTCTCCTTCCTTTGTTAATCTGAATGTTATGCATGATATTCCATCTTCTCCACACTTTGTGAACATTATTGACGATGAAGAAGATAATGTATACAGTGTTAAATTTCAGCATGCTTTCCCAACTCCTTTGATTGCTAATAATTTGATGCATGATAATGATTTGCACATCTTGGATCCTTGTTAACCACCTTTAGCTTACCCTCCTACAGAACAATTTTCACACCTTTTAGTTAAATGTCCTTCTCATTTTGTGAATGTTGTTGTGGCAAACAATGATTGTGAGATGGAAAGTGTGACATTTGAGGAAAATGTGTGTATTGATGCTTTGAATGATATTCCTTGTGAGGATGACATTGAGGATTTTGGTTCGTGTGAGATGGAGAGTGTGACATTTGATGTCAATTTTAAGTATTTGGAAAGGGGGTTGGAAAATAGAGAAGCCGCTGAGCGGGAGAGGAAAGTTCAAACGGACGAGAGTCGGAAAAAGAGTGAACTTTTGAATGATACTTTGAGTGAAGACAGTTTTAGTATAGAGGATACTTGGGATTGCGAATCTTATTTCTTTGAGAAACCTATTTTAGAGGAATTTGAGTTTTCCAATTATTTTGAAGATGAATCTCCTTAACCCATTGATTATCTTGATCTAGATTCCTTTACACCTTTACTTGAGCCTATGATTATGGACGAGGATTGTGAGACTCTTTTAGAAGAGGTTATTTTGGCTCTTGGTTTCTCGTTTGATGGTCATATTCTTGAGAGAGTTGAAGATGGTGATAATAACTCTTTCAAGGGAGTTGAAGAATGTAAGTTGGATGCTTTGAGTAGTTTTGAGTTGTTTGACTCTTCTCTTGTGCAGTTTGAGTCAAATGATAAGACTTGGGATAATTTTGAGTTATTTGGTATGTATGTCTTTTCTCATAAACTGCTCATTAGTCTTCTTACTTATCATGCTTATTATTGGTCATGCTTGTTGATGTTGTTTCCCTATGACCACTTTGCTGATGATTGGTCTAGCTTGTTTGACAAGCTAATGCGGTCCTTAACCAGTCTTTTATGCAATTCATTAGGCTGCTGAGATGTGTTCTATATTATTTTCTTGGCTTGTCTTGTGTGTGTGTGTGTTTTTTTTGTTCTTTTGTGTGTAGGTACAACTTTTGTGAGCTCCAAGGACGATGGAGGTGATGAAGACAGCGACGTTTCCGATTGTGAAGAAGATGCTTAGATGCGGTTTGGGGAAGTTTCCTTTATATGTATCTTGTAAGTAGTTTCATTTTTCTTTATTTCTATTATTTTGCACTTTCATCGTCCTTCATATCTTTCCCCGTATTTTTGTTGCCTCTTATTGTTTGTTGTACACAAAGCGGGCATTGTGTGATTTGGTTTGAGGAGGGTATGCATTTGTTGTTTTCATCCATCTGCATAATTATTGCATTTCCGTTTGCATAAAAAAATCAAAAAATCAAAAAAATACATTTTTGCATATAGTCGAGTCTTAGTCAAGTCGGAATGGTTATACAACGGTGATGATATTGCTTTTATGTCTTCATTAGCTTGCTTATGCCTTGTGTAGACACCCACATTTTGACCGCCAGGTGTCTATAGCAGTTCCCGCCAAACACCCGATGATGATAGGACGTAAACATGCTTTGATAGACTCGGATATGGGCTTGTAATTATGGACATTTGGTTTAGACATTTTAAGGAGTACAAATCTCATAAAACCAACCTCAAATCCAGGCCCAGTGGGTCGTTTCGAGTCAAATGACACTAATTTGGGTCGAAACCGTCACCAGGGGTAAAAACGTCTTTTAGCGACCGAGTCAAAACCCGGTCAAAGATACTTCCCGAGGCATAAACTGCCGTGTCACCCCCACCAATCCGGATTGAATTCAAATACTACAAAAATCAGCCATGCAAAATAATAAACAATTCCGTTTAAGGTAGAATTCGATCTCAAGTAGGAATTCTATCCGGAGACCGATTCAGACATTGACCGAGTGTAAAACACCCGGCCAATACACCCTCAAGTCAGTCGAAATCCCTTTCTTCTTGGCCAAGAAAGTGGAATTCTTATTTCCCTCGAACTCCTACGTTTCCTATCCTAAGCAGTATTCAAACTCTCCTAAACCAAGGTCGGAAACTCCCTATAAATAGGACCTCCCGTCCAACACAAAAAGGACATCAATCACATCGATTTTCCAGCCAATATACACGGCTTTTACACATCCATCATCCGGTTTACATACAACCCGATAGTTAGCAAATCCCGACACCTTTCCGAAGTCTCGAAATACCGACGAAGCCGGCCAAACCCGACGTCCCAAACCACCCAAACCGATACACCTTAACTCATCCTCATCATCTCGACGCTCCCAAGTCTAAGCCACTTCCCGACGAGCCTTATCCCGAGAAAACAAAGCATGTAGGTTGAGGGTGTAAATCAAACCCGACTCTTCTCTTTTCTCTTCTCTTCTCGTTTTTTTATGGGTCTTTCGTCAGTCTTTTTTATTTTCTTTTCTAATATCGATATTATTAAAAAACTATTTTCATATATCGAATATTCTTAAAATATGATATCGATTCTATATAATCGAATATCGTATCAAAAAGAATTATATTAAGTTTTCGACGAAATCGTTACATTTTTTTATTCAAAACCCTTTTTTACAACTTTTCGTTCAAAACTCTTTTTTCAAACTTTTTCGTTCAAAACAAACTTTTTTCCAAAACCTTTTTTAAAGTCATTCCGACAATTCGATATCGATTTCATAATCGAATATTGAATACGACGAATATCGAAAATATAAACCGAGTATAAGTTAATTCATATTTGTACGCGATTTATAAAGTTAAACAATTTTCGAACAAAAAATATCAAAAAATCAGACCCGTACGCGAGTCGCGCCCGGTCCAGGCGACTCGCTCACGAGTCTGATCCGGCTCTATTTTTTTAGTCTTTCGTTCGTTTATTTTTATTACTTTACGAGACGATTTCTAAATTTACATCTTTTCCAAAACTATTCTAAATATTTGATAATCAACTATCGAATATAACGAATATCGAGAATATTAAGTCGAGTACGAGTTACGCGATATTCGTACGCGATTTAATCAAAATTTTCCGAAAACCATTGTCGAAATCAGGCCGCCACGCGACCCGCATGAGTCTCGGGCGAGTCGCGCGGCTCTCGGCCCAAACACGTTTTTTTTCGTCTTTTATTCTTTCTCGAACATCGTTTTTTATACAAAACAATGTTTTAGTAATATTTTTCAGATTTCGATTAATATTTATTTTCTCGATTTCATATATTATTATTTCAATCGTTACTAACCCGTTTTCTCGTGTTTGTAGCAATTTATTCTCTCATATTATTTTTATCGTTTTATTAGACTAAAACGAACTCATATGCTAAAATAACTTTGACGTTAGTAGTTTAACATGCATTAAACGACTTAGCAACCCATTTATTTATTTTTCCTCACATGTCTTAGGAAAATAATCTCTGCATATCATTTCATCGTCGAACTAACGCGTGTACACAAAACCGAACGATATCTTAGTAAAGGCCGCTAAGTGCGGGCGGGGTTGGGTGTTCTCGCTGAACTTCCCAACACGTACCCTCACCCCTTACTCAGAACCATGGTTTCCGGATGTCCGAATCCATTGGCAACGAGAGTCATTCAATATACGATTAACCGCCCAGTCGGCATCGGTATCGATATGCTAAGGGACGAACCCAATAAACTCTGACATCGGAAATGGGCCAGGCTTTAAGTATGGCCCACTACGACATAGAGTTGGTTCGAATGGTTCCGAATAACCATAAAATTCGGTGGCGACTCCTACTTCGATTTAAAATTCTATTCGATCCATCTCATATGGAAATTCTATCGCCTCCCCAAAACCCGCGCTTCGCCACGTCGGGGTGGACCTATGTCATGTTCACAATTTGGCGACTCCGCTGGGGATTAACTGATGTGTCACTTACCATCGGCATCCTCAGGGTGAGACTCGAAAAGAAATCGTTCGATTAGTAATGTACACGTTTTAGCTCAATGGTTCATGCATAACCCCGTTCTATCCCGGGCCGGTTACTTGTGACCGACGTCCCACTATACCACGGTGCATTCCCACTTGGATGCACTAAAGACTTCAATGGCGGAACTCATTTAGGTTTTGCGGCGTGTCCTAAGACCCACTCGGCTTAGGGAGTCCGTCCTCAGTACGAGAAAGCCATCGTTGTTGGTATAGACCCTATTAGACCGACCGAGACTTAGACTAAGAGCATACATGGCGTCGTTATACTGTTTCTATGACTACATGCTATTTGATCTTTTTCGGTCTTTTCAAAAACCGTCATTTTTCAAAATCTTACATCTTTTCAAATCCATCCATTTTTCAAAACCCGGAAAGCTGCCGAATTTAGGACTTATGATTTTGACTCAAAATAGCCTATTTTTTTAGCCGGTATGCTGTCCAAACCTTTTCAAAAAAAAAAAGCCCGAAATCTCGGCCCGATAACCCTTTTCTCGGTTTTCAAAAAAAAATCGGGTCCTCCAATCCGACCTTGCTCGGATTTTTCAAATCCAAATTCCCCTTTTCAAAACCTTCTTCTTAGGACTTCCCGTATTTAGCAGTGTCGGGTCTTGTCATAAGTTAGAATCTATAGCGTCGAAACTCCGTCGATCTTACATCACGGGTTTCCACCCCATCCAAGCCCGCCTTATTTGTCAAGGCACGGCCCACCTCCGTAGGACAGACTCCTACGAAGAGAAGCCCATTTACACACTTGAGTCCAAAGTCTGGGGAATTCTCACGTAGACCTTTCTTCGAACGGGACTAGGCCCACTTTGCTAAAACCCAGGGAGAGTCCACCATCCACGAGTCACCCGTCTAGGAGTCGGTCTTCAGTCCCACTCGGGGGCTACCCTTTAGCGGGGCGATCAACCGCGTTTGCTCTAAGGATCATGTCTTACACGTGTTGGCTCACGTACCCCACTTTCGAGTCACTTAGATGTCGCACCATTTGAGTCCTATCAAAGTCTTTAGTCTCACTCGGGGGCTGTCCTCCACCCGAGCAATCAACCACGGTCACCTTAAAGGGTACCCTACGTTCATCCTGCACCGGCGTCCTTATGATGCCTTTTTCGTGTCGTACCTATGCTACGAATAATCGAGTCATCTAGGTTTAGGTCACCACGGTTGGTCCGAGCACGTGACGCGGTCAAACACGGTTGCCCCATTTTCGGACTCGCCCTCATACACCGTCCGAGTCTCATGGTCGAGTCCAAGCCAGGGTCGTTACCTTGTCTTGATCAACGTTCGAGTATCCCGGTCCAAGAGTCTTTGTCGACCCGTCACCCAGGGCCGTGTCTAGTTTGACTCCCTCTCTTGCACTTGCGCAAAGCCGAGTTTAGGTGAGTCGTGGCACCCGTCTTTCTCTCCAATCAAAGACCCACAAAAAAAAAAACAACCAACCGAGCATCCGAGTCCGGATTTGATTCGAGTCTAAGTCTAAGTTCGAATCTAGGATACCCTACATCCTCATTTCCAAATCAGCGTCAGAGTCATTTGTATTCTGTCCTCTTTTCACATTTCAATAAAATCAGCTTTTCTATTTCTCATACATACTTTTCTTATGTGTTTCCGAGAACATGATTAACACCATCATACACTGTGAGCACACGCACGTGACTATTATAGGCACATCTATAATGACTGCAGGAAACCGAGCCCGTGTTTTCCTTTTACCTATTCCATGTCTGGTATAGAAAGCCACATAACTAGCCGTAGCAGGAGCATATCGAATCCTATGACAAATCTGGGTAGTCTTCTAGTTTGGGTTCAAGACGGGAGGCAAGCCCACTTCCCACAATAAACACCCATCCAATAAGACTAGCCAGTCCCTACCTTAGGTGTTAGTCTGACCGACAAAAAAAAACTAGACAAAAAAATCAAAAGTCCAAGAGAAAAAAAAGCGAAAGGCCAAAACAAAAAAGCTGGCCTTGATCAAAAAAGAATTATCAACATCTCTCGACCAGACACGGTCAACTCAAATGAAGAATCCCATGACCGAGGCTAAGAGGTCAACCCAAAGAATTCAAAAAACCATGACCGTGAAACGGTCAATTCAAAAATCATCAATACCCATACCATCCAATAGGGGAGAGACAGTCAAGCTGGTCAGCTAACACCACATCTAGCCTTCCCACATTACAACCCTCAAGACCTTCTCGAGACCTAGGCTAGAGACAGCCCAAAATTTTGAGGATTCAAGCTCCATAGGATACACCCTAACCTTTAGGGCCAGACATGGAAATCAGATCCCGCATTATCAAACTTGCCCAATCGAAGCTCGAGCCATTCTACTCGACTTTCCCTTTACACGACAGAATTCACAATCACCATATGCAAATTCGAGAGCAAAAATCATCAAATCCCCGAGAGCAAAACTCATCAAATCCCCGAGAGCAAAACTCATCAAATCCCCGAGAGCAAAACTCGTTAAAATCTCCGAGAGCAAAACTCATCAAATCCCCGAGAGCAAAACTCATCAAATCCCCGAGAGCAAAACTCATCAAATCCCCGAGAGCAAAACTCGTTAAAATCCCCGTGAGCAAAACTCATCAAATCCCCGAGAGCAGAACTCATTAAAATCCCCGAGAGCGGAACTCGTTAAAATCCCATCCCAATTCTTCTCATTCAAACCAGTTACCAGCCCCAAACACGGGAACTCAACTTGCAGTCGGCATAGAACATGCCCAAATAAGTTCACACCACCTTTGGGGGCTACCCCGGAGAAGGCTCACAGTCACAGGATCAACATCCTAACTATTCTAGCCCTTTGATCAAGACATCACTGGGAATGCACCTAGCCTACACCATCGCTGTGGCTAGTTACACACAAAGCCCTAGTAAACTAGGCACCATTATATATCTTTCAATCCACTGAACTACGACTTGGTTTGATTTCACTAACACGTGAATACGTAGGCAGCCTTTCAACAGAGGCACAACCACCCACATTGACACACATTCAAAAAGCACCATCATTCCGGTCACGACACTGTCATGTTCTCAGCAGCTAGCTTTGTCATCCTGGGGGCTTCTCCTAGGCAGAAGTTCTCCATCCACTCACAAAATCCAGATAAATTCAAAGAATAAAAATCTAGCCTCCTTTCTATAGTGTGTCCTAGTACTCGGCTCAGCCGAAGACAAGAATCTGTCAGGACTCGGAGCAATACCCACTTTGGAAATGTCCCAAGAAACCAAAATTCAAAAGGAGCACTGGACTACAGCATTGTTACTACTAAAACAGTCTCATTACAGACTACTGCAATTCCCCTATAGCAGATCGTTCCCATTTCGATGTTCGACTGTGTTGCCACTCGCCTAGGCTACGGAATAGCGCAACTTAAGAGTCTTGTCATCTTAGGTGGCCTACCCCCTACCGAGTCATGGTCTAACCCTTAGAGAGTCAAAGTCGTGTCTGTCAACTCGTCCTCTCGCGTCCAGAGTCGAGTCTGTCGGTATATCTCTCTCTTCAAATTCTCATTTTTTTGCAAAACTTAGCCATTTGAGGAAATCCTTTTCCTAGTCACCACGGGAATAGAAATTTTTATCACACTTCATCTAGGCATACAGGCCTAACCAGAGACTTTAGGAGTCCGTGTCAGAATTCAATTAGGAATCAAAGTCATCCCAAGCATCCTTGTTTCCAAACTTCCAAAAAAAAAAATTCAGCATTCTTCTTTTCAAAAATTTTCAAAAAATCATCATTTCTTCCCCAGCATGAGTAAGTGTTTCACCTAAATGTTACATACAAATTATGTCAGCATACAGGTACACCCATGACTCCCAGAAATTCTAAGTTCCCCAGTGGAAAAGCTCAAGCAACTTCTTTCAGGATATATCTGGAAACAGATATGCCCATAGCTTCCAAGGCAAGCTCCCGCGCAATTCTAAGACAGGATATATCTGCAAACAGGTATACCCATAGCTTCCTAGGCAAGCTCCCGCGACATTATCAAACTCAGGTATATTTCTATTCTATGGCTGGCGAGCCCTTCACGCAGGTCTAATGGACCCTAAACGACCCGATCGGAAGGCTGCCAGGTTTTAATCCTTGATTGACCTGGTAGCTACTCTGACTTTTGCCTTGTCCAAGCCTCAGTCAGAGTGGGGGCTCTGTAGACACCCACATTTTGACCGCCAGGTGTCTATAGCAGTTCCCGCCAAACACCCGATGATGATAGGACGTAAATATGCTTTGATAGACTCGGATATGGGCTTGTAATTATGGACATTTGGTTTAGACATTTTAAGGAGTACAAATCTCATAAAACCAACCTCAAATCCAGGCCCAGTGGGTCGTTTCGAGTCAAATGACACTAATTTGGGTCGAAACCGTCACCAGGGGTAAAAACGTCTTTTAGCGACCGAGTCAAAACCCGGTCAAAGATACTTCCCGAGGCATAAACTGCCGTGTCACCCCCACCAATCCGGATTGAATTCAAATACTACAAAAATCAGCCATGCAAAATAATAAACAATTCCGTTTAAGGTAGAATTCGATCTCAAGTAGGAATTCTATCCGGAGACCGATTCAGACATTGACCGAGTGTAAAACACCCGGCCAATACACCCTCAAGTCAGCCGAAATCCCTTTCTTCTTGGCCAAGAAAGTGGAATTCTTATTTCCCTCGAACTCCTACGTTTCCTATCCTAAGCAGTATTCAAACTCTCCTAAACCAAGGTCGGAAACTCCCTATAAATAGGACCTCCCGTCCAACACAAAAAAGGACATCAATCACATCGATTTTCCAGCCAATATACACGGCTTTTACACATCCATCATCCGGTTTACATACAACCCGATAGTTAGCAAATCCCGACACCTTTCCGAAGTCTCGAAATACCGACGAAGCCGGCCAAACCCGACGTCCCAAACCACCCAAACCGATACACCTTAACTCATCCTCATCATCTCGACGCTCCTAAGTCTAAGCCACTTCCCGACGAGCCTTATCCCGAGAAAACAAAGCATGTAGGTTGAGGGTGTAAATCAAACCCGACTCTTCTCTTTTCTCTTCTTCTCGTTTTTTTATGGGTCTTTCGTCGGTCTTTTTTATTTTCTTTTCTAATATCGATATTATTAAAAAACTATTTTCATATATCGAATATTCTTAAAATATGATATCGATTCTATATAATCGAATATCGTATCAAAAAGAATTATATTAAGTTTTCGACGAAATCGTTACATTTTTTATTCAAAACCCTTTTTTACAACTTTTCGTTCAAAACTCTTTTTTCAAACTTTTTCGTTCAAAACAAACTTTTTTCCAAAACCTTTTTTTAAAGTCATTCCGACTATTCGATATCGATTTCATAATCGAATATTGAATACGACGAATATCGAAAATATAAACCGAGTATAAGTTAATTCATATTTGTACGCGATTTATAAAGTTAAACAATTTTCGAACAAAAAATATCAAAAAATCAGACCCGTACGCGAGTCGCGCCCGGTCCAGGCGACTCGCGCACGAGTCTGTTCCGGCTCTATTTTTTTAGTCTTTCGTTCGTTTATTTTTATTACTTTACGAGACGATTTCTAAATTTACATCTTTTCCAAAACTATTCTAAATATTTGATAATCAACTATCGAATATAACGAATATCGAGAATATTAAGTCGAGTACGAGTTACGCGATATTCGTACGCGATTTAATCAAAATTTTCCGAAAACCATTGTCGAAATCAGGCCGCCACGCGACCCGCATGAGTCTCGGGCGAGTCGCGCGGCTCTCGGCCCAAACACGTTTTTTTTTTCGTCTTTTATTCTTTCTCGAACATCGTTTTTTATACAAAACAATGTTTTAGTAATATTTTTCAGATTTCGATTAATATTTATTTTCTCGATTTCATATATTATTATTTCAATCGTTACTAACCCGTTTTCTCGTGTTTGTAGCAATTTATTCTCTCATATTCTTTTTATCGTTTTATTAGACTAAAACGAACTCATATGCTAAAATAACTTTGACGTTAATAGTTTAACATGCATTAAACGACTTAGCAACCCATTTATTTATTTTTCCTCACATGTCTTAGGAAAATAATCTCTGCATATCATTTCATCGTCGAACTAACGCGTGTACACAAAACCGAACGATATCTTAGTAAAGGCCGCTAAGTGCGGGCGGGGTTAGGTGTTCTCGCTGAACTTCCCAACACGTACCCTCACCCCTTACTCAGAACCATGGTTTCCGGATGTCCGAATCCATTGGCAACGAGAGTCATTCAATATACGATTAACCGCCCAGTCGGCATCGGTATCGATATGCTAAGGGACGAACCCAATAAACGCTGACATCGGAAATGAGCCAGGCTTTAAGTATGGCCCACTACGACATAGAGTGGGTTCGAATGGTTCCGAATAACCATAAAATTCGGTGGCGACTCCTACTTCGATTTAAAATTCTATTCGATCCATCTCATATGGAAATTCTATCGCCTCCCCAAAACCCGCGCTTCGCCGCGTCGGGGTGGACCTATGTCATGTCCACACCTTGCATCGTTAGCATTTTTGTATATAATTACATTCACCATCCTCTTGTCATTGATTAATTTTAATAAACGAATAAACTTGACTCATCGTCGACAAACTACTCAGAATTGTAAGGAATTAGAGCCTTAAACTGATGACATTCATGATCAGTTTCTTTTAGGATTGAGAGTAGTATTCCTTATGAGACATGTAACATCAAATTGCATAAGCATGACATTCGTCTCTTGATACCTGTATGCATTCGGTTTGTGGTTTAGACACGTGTGGAAGAGGCAATTCCTTTTTTTTATCTAATTCCCATGAACTTCACATAGCCAAATTGACCCGTTTTGACCCGTTTATTAACTACATGCCATAAATTGCCTACCCTAGTCAAGCTAGTTGGTTAATTAGCTGGAATTTATTTTTTTCGGGTGAGATTTGGTATCATGTTGATTGAAGAAGGGTATTGAAAAGAAAATTGAATTGAAAAGAAAAATCAATGAAGAAAAAGAAAAGAAAAGGAAAGTGTTGGATTGATAAACAAATGAAGCGAGACAAGAAGAGGAATGTGTTTTTGCTATGAGAAAAGAATTGATCTCTCTATTTTTGTAGTTATTGGTGCAAAACCGATTTCGATAAATGTCGAAGTAAGACGCTTAGTACCATGTCTTATTCCTTTGATTGAAGTTTGGTAAGGATGGAATGATTCTCATGTTTGGTTGTAGTCGTTCTAGCTTGGCTTTTACCTCCACATATCCATATCGTTTTCCTCTTCTTACCCGATTAGCCTCACTTCATACCATATGTAAGTCCTCGGCATGTGTCTTGGTCCCGATTAGTTGGAATGCGTATGTACGGTTAGTAGAGATTGGTATCATGTTAGATTGCATGCATGTTCTTGTAGGTCACAGTTAGGTGAGTGTTTTGTCTTTCCGTTTCCAAATATATTCACAATATCGCTCACAATTGAGTGATGAGCGACTCGTGAGAGTCAAACATAGACGAGTCTCGCAAGGTTGACGGTTCAGTTTTGTTATCACTGATTTGGTTTGTTGTGTGCGGTTGTGTGCATTTGTCTTAATCGGCATGCATTAAAATGGTTTAGGCAAGTCAAAAGCGTGATTACCTTTGAGTTGTATACCGTTCCATTAGGATGTTTTTCCTTTTTTTGTGTTTGCTTGGGACAAGCAAGAGTTTGGTTTGGGAATGTTTGATGCGTGCGATTTATATATGATTATTCCATCTTTTACGCACGCATTTCCATGCATATCGAGTAGCATTGTCTACAATTTTCCCCCGAATTTGATACTTTGTGGTCATGTTTCATCTTATGCAGGTTTGAACCCGTGGTCGCATAAACAAGGCAAAAATTTTCTTAAAGATGAAATCTTATGCGAAATAAGAAAGGAGAATAATCGTTTTCAAACAAGTCAAATCAAAACGTGAATATATTCAGTTATACAAATTCAATTGAGCAGATTTCAGTTGAGTTGGAAAGATATTTCTCTTAGCTTTCTAACGGTATATTACAAGCCCGATTTGAAGAAGTAACGAAGAAATGACAAGAGTTTGAAGCTGAGCGCAGTGCTGAGAACGGAAACAGGTCACAAATAGTCGACCGACTATCCAAAGTAGTCGACCGACTATCCAAAATAGTCGATCAACTATTCTTGAGACTGGACGAAGACCGAGACTTCCCTAATTTGATGTTTAGTGTTAATAAGACTTTTTGCCTTTTGTTTTATCTTAGTATTTAAGAAACTATTAGAATAGAATTCTATACCTCTTCTTTTATGCTTTTAATTCTCTTTATACTACTCTTTAGATTTCTCTCTACCCTTAACTTTTAGATCTAGAATTTCTAAACTCTCTTACTACTTTTCCTAAAACTTGGTAATCTAATTCTCTCTTTGTGCTTCATTTATTCCTTCATTCTTAATTCTTTCTGTCTTAATCTTATTAATTCGTCTATTTTTATTTCTCTTTAGATCTACTCCCTCCGTTTCAATGAATTGTTTGCCTATTTCATATTGGAGCGTCTCAATGAATTGTTTGCCTTTCTATTTTAGGAATGTTTTTCATATGTAATTTGACTCTTGGCTCCACATGTCACCTTCTAATTGGATCTCTTGCCCTTGGTGCCAAAAGCAAAGGCAAAAAATTCATTGGAACGGAGGGAGTATTAGTTATGCTTAATCTAGTTATCATCTTTATTGTTGTTGTCGTAAATTTTTCCATGAGTAGCTAATTTTCCTATCTAGGATTTAGGGGATCCATGAATACGATTGCTAATTAGATTATAGATCCGTCAACGATATTGCGTTTGAGTTGTTAATTGTAGCATTTAATTGAGATTAATTGATTAAGTCGACGTTATTGATTAGTTGAATTGGTGAACTCGAACCTAAGATCGGAAGCATGGTAAGAGTTAGACCTGCTACAACACATTAGTTTGCCCTAATAAGATCGGAAGTCGTTAGAAGCATTCTAGGGTGAATAGCGGACCAGAAGGACCTTTTCACCACCCCTTAGACCAATATCCATGATAGACCCGTGACCTAGACTGTGACCGTAAGAAATTCATGGTGAACCGACTATCCTACTTTACCCTCTATTATATTCATCTTTATCGCCTTATTTTATTCTTCTCTCTTATTCCTCTTTCATTCACTACTTTAGTTTAGTTAACCCAATTATAAACCCCCGATTTGGTTACTTAGATAGACTTTAATACGAGTAGAATTTGTTGTCTCCCTGTGGAATCGATCCCGACTTCCCTAACTATATTTTTAGTTGGACTGTAGTTGGTTATTTTTTTATAGGTATACGATTAGTTTATCAATAACCATGGAGGTTACGACTCTCAGTACCGCGCAGAATAACACAAGAGGGCTGCAGGAATTGTGCAGACTGAGCAAAGTGATTTTAATCTTGTTACGGCCTTAGCAGCAACAACACAACAACACAACAACTTGAGAGCCTGTTATAGGAACTGGTGCAGGTAAGAGGATTGGTCACAAAACTGATGAAGAGATGGACCGCAATTTTGCAAGTAGAATTTTTTGTCATAATGTCAAAATAATGCAAAATGAATATGGATAATCGATTCAAGGTCAAGTGATCATATGATCACTAATTTGGACAAACTTTGCAATATACGGGTTCTTGTTAAGAAACCTAAGATTAATTTACCAAATGGTGAGGTGTCAAGAGTGACACACATGGGTGATATGATCCTAGATGAGGGTCTTAAGTTTAAAGATGTCATGTTTGTTCCCTCCTTTGAGCATAATCTTTTGTCAATGCACAAACTAGTAAGGGACAATCATTGTCATATAAAATTCTATTACACCCACCAGTGGGCAGGATTGCATCATACATGAGATCAAGGGAAAAGGAAGAGCAATGTGTGGATTGTACTACTTAGAGAGTGTAAAAAAAATAGTCATATATAGCTCATCTAATACTCCCTCTGAGTTACTATGTTCTTCCCCTTTCTTTTTGGGTGAAAAATAAGAAGAGAGTATTATATTATTAAAAAAGGAGAAGTGGAATGAAAAAATAGGAGAGATAACTATTATATTAATTAAATGAGATAAAGTTGATAGGAAAAGTATGAGAGATAAATATTATATTAATTAAAGATGATAAAGTGTGTGAAAAAGTTTTTTCATAAATAAAAATAGTGAAGAAGATTAAGCTCAGTCCAATAAGGAAAGAGGGAAGAACATTAAAACTCGGAGAGAGTATATCTTTTGGTTATAATCCTAAGGTTGACAAAATGTGTCCTAAGCCAGAGTTTTTAAGAAGAACTTGCTGTAATGGTTTTACTATGTCTTTGAATGCAAAATTGGATGATTTCAATTTGTGGCACAGTAAACTAGGACACACCTCAATCCTGAAATTGAAACATATCTCTTTCCTCCGCCTTTGTTCTAGAGATCCTCACAAGAGGACATGTTTGTGTCGTCCATTGGCAAAATTAACACAAACACCATATCCTTTGAGTCAATCCTTCACCACTCGACCCTTTGAAATGATCTACATAGATATTTGGGGACCGTATAGAGTGCCATATAGAGGCAAATTTAAATACTTCTTGACCATCGTCGATAACTACTCAAGAGAAACATGGGTGTATCTTCTTGAGTACAAGTCTCAAGCCTTTGTCCATCTCAAAGAATTCTACAAAATAAACACTTTAAGATAGGATAATGCGTTGGGATTCCAAGATAGTTCTTGTATTGAGTTCTTCTCTCAAATGGGTATTGTCCATAAACCACTATACCTGATAGACCTCAACAGAATGACATTGTTGAGAGAAAGCACAGGCACCTGTCAGAAATTAGTCGTGCTTTGAGGTTCTAAGTAGGTTTACCCTTAAGGTATTGGATGACTGCGTGATGTCTGCTACTCATATAACCAACATGTTACCGTCCCTTGTCATCCAAAACAATCCCCTTATGAAAGGCTTAACAATAAACCGCATGATTATCTTCACCTGAGGGTATTTGGGAGTCTTGTTATGGCCTACAACCCCTATAGAGATCGAGATAAGTTCCAAGATCGAGCTGTGGCATGTATTTTATAGGATATCCTTTTTCTAAAAAAGGTTACAAGTTGGAAGAATTGCTTACAAACGGAGATTTGTTACTAGGGATGCTAAGTTTTATGAAACAATATTTTCTTATCAGGGGAAACACTCAATTCAGCTGCTGCAGTCGTGCCTTGTCTCTTTCCCTCATGAAGAAAAGACACCTCTGTGGCATATTGATCCGCCTCCTATAGAAGATGAGGACACTGCTGATCAGGAGCAAATGGAGGCCACATTGAAGATGAACAACCACAAGAAGCTGAAAACATCCACCCAGAAGTTGGACACATGAGGTCCACTAGATTGAGAAAGCAACCTGAATGGCTGGAGGATTTTGTGACAAATTACAAAGGTAAACAAATCATCAAGATTCATTGGTTGCGAAAAGGTAAAATCTATTGCCTTAAGTGATAGAATGTGTCTCAAAGATATAGCCTATAGTTTAGACTTACTTATTACCACGGTTTGGGGACTAGTTAGAAAATGTGAAATGAGAATTCATTCTAATGCCATTAGACCATCATTAACGACTCAACAAAACAAAGTAGCAAGGTTGCATTGAGTTTTAGGTAAGATAAATGCAAGTTCATCAGGTGGGAATTTATTTTTTTGATGCCATGTGTGATGTTCTCATTGATGAAAAATTCTTTCCCATGACTAGACCGACACAAAGGTATTACTTATTGTCGAATGAACCGCTACCACATATATCATGTCCATCAAAGAGATAGATTTCAAAAATTATGTTTATGGCGACCGTTGCAAGGCCTAGATATAATGAGGATGGTGTTGTTTTATTTGATGGTGAAATTGGTATTTTCTCCTTTATATATGAAGCGGAAGCAATGAGGTCAAGCAAGAATAGAGAGAAGGGAACTTTGGAAGTGAAACCCATTGAGAGCATAACCAAATAAGTTGTCCAAAGATGCCTACTTGAAAAAGTAATGCCCGCAGTCAAAGCCAAATGGCCATTAGATGCAAGTAGGAAGATATACATACAACAAGACAACGTAAAACCACACATTTCACCACAAGACTTAGATTTTCTAAGGGTCCATTTGTATAACAAAATGGGAAGGAAAGGGAGGGGAGGGGGAAGGAAGGGGAGGGGAGGGGAGGGGAGGGGAAGGGATGGGGAATGAGGAAAGGTTATTTGGATAACAAAAATGAGAAGGAAATGGAGGGAGAGTAACGACGATAAATGTCAAAATGTATGATACAACCCTATACCACGTTATTAGCTTGAGTCATGGGTAGTACATCAATGTTTGATATTCCTTGCATAAAAAAATGTTGGGTGTCCTTCTACACCCGTCACATACAAATGATGGAATCTACAATTCTTGTAATTACGATTATTATTTTTCGACTTGCTTAAATAATTAAATATAACAAGTAGGAGTATTTTTTTGACTTACAAATTGGTAAAAAATAAGGCAACGTAATATTTTTTTTATTCGCTTTCTTATCCTAACCGACTCACCCATGACGAAAAAAACATGACATAAAAAACTGAATTGAATGTGTCTGAACTGAACTAAACTGAATGCGTCTAACTAGAGTGAGTTGAAAATGTCTGAATATAAGTCCTCAAGAACAGAGTCTTGTCTTAACCTGACTCACCCCTAATAGAAAAAAATAAGGCGTAGTGATTTTTTTATCCTAACCCGACTCACATGTAATGAAAAAAAAGGTGTCTTAATTTTTTAATACGTTTCTTATCCTAACCCGACTCACACGTATCGGGGAAAAACAAAACAATTCGTCGTATTTTTTTTATCTCGAGTAACCCGTAACTGGGAAAAAAAATCGTCATAATTTTTGTATCCTAACCGACTCACCCGTTACGGAAAATATAACAAGTCGTCGTAATTTTTTTTTATCCTACCTCGACTCACTCATAACGGGGAAAAAAAAGTCGTATTTTTTTATCCTAACCCAACTCAGCCGTATCGGAAGAAAAAAACAAGTCGTCGTAATTTTTTTATCCAAGCTCGACTCACCTGTAACGGAAAAATGTCGTAATTTTTTTATCCTAACTCGACTAAGCCGCATCAGAAGGGAAAAAAAACAAGTCGTTGTAATTTTTTTATACGTTTTCTTATCCTAACCGATGCACCGTAAGTCGTAATTCGTAACAGAAGAAAAAAGGCAAAAAAATAAGGAAATGAAATGAGTGTGAAAACATGTGTTCAGTAAGTGTAAATTTATGATTAGTGAAGAGAGAATACCAATTTCCTTCAAAATCTCGCCAAAGTTGGCAAGATTTCAATTTGTACTAAAATGGAGAAAACCAATCCCTCTATTTCCTTTCCCTCTCACCCTATAATGTATCCAAACGAAGGATAATCAAACTCTCCCATTCCCTCTATCCGAACGGACCCTAAGTGTTTCGAACGGATGAGTTTGATATGGACAGTGGCGGACCTTCGATTTTTTCACCTAGGGGGGCGTGAGAGAATGGATAAGCTCAAGTGGTAAGAGCTCCCTTACTCAAGTCGTTCCGGTTGCGTCAACACTAATTAAAGTCAATTCCGACTCCGGGGCCCCAAATCAGTCCTGAAATGCAAAGTCAAACCCGAGCCAGCAAGTCAAACCCGAGTCAAACCTCGAAACCCGAACCGAGCCCGAGGCAAGCCCATGCGCGGTGTCTAGATGCCTTAGGAAGCAAGTCATGCGGCCAAAATATCTTGAGATTACGTATCTCTCCGTTTTGGAAAGCTTTCCAAATCTCGACCTCGAAAACTCAGTTGCAGCAGGTGTCGCGCCTCATAATCACGTCGCACGTGGTGTCGAAACTCCGAATCGAGTCGTACAAAGCGTTGCGCCTATGTACTCGAATCCAGCCTCGAAACAGCTATATATATATAAATATATATACCCACCTCCCCTCCACCACTGAAGACACAATTCACTCTTCCAAGCTCTCCTGAGTTCCTATTCGACGAAAGCAAAGAAGAGCACATCAAAATTTAAGGATCTCATGAGTTCATTTAACTCCTTGGTCCGCGAATAAATCGTTCCCTTCGATTTCACCCGAGTTCATGATTCGTACGAGATTGACAATGGCTAACAAACAAAGAATCCTTATTCTTCGTAGTCTAATATTTCTCGAGCATACCATTCGAAACCTCATTACCAAATACCACGGTATTCAAGTCGGAAGGGTCGAATTAATCTGGTTCCTATTGAAATTAATTCAAGCGTTCCTACGCTCCACGAGATCGCCTACGTCGAACGGTCTTCACTAGGTTGTTTCTCTATCCTCACTTTATCGCTTTCCTTTACATAAGGGTCAAGCTAGGCAAGTGCACTCCATCCAATAAGGTCAAACATGTCGCCCGATGAGGATTCACAATCCGCCCAATCGACACGTACAACTGTAGTTCCTATTCCAGGTATTGTGTACAAGCCTTGCTCCTGCCTGGTTTCTGTTGCAGTGCATCTCCAACCGACCCCTTAAAGCAAACTGTCCAAAATACGTAACGTCTACAACTTCAACCCGAAAATTACTAAAACAACTAAATCCGAGTAGTCGTAATAGATCTGTTCTTTATCGTCTACACATCATATTTCGTTTAGTGTACATTCTTGGGGTGCAGTCCTCCTAACATGATTTATTTATGTTCTCGCACATTTACCGCTTTCCTCGCATGATTTACCGCTTTAATGACCATAATCGCATGCTAATTCACCTAACCGGAAGCGAAAACGTAAACAACCAGCACTAATCAAACACATGAAAGAACCCAGGAACCGCGTCTAAACCCGGACACTCAGAACTAGGGTGCACGACCCTGTGCGCTTGAATTATGAGATGCAAAGGAGGTCGTGCCTCTCTTCTGGGAACGTTTCTATGTTTGATCAAAATGAGCAGTGGTCTAGTCCCGTATTAGTCCAGACGCTCATACTGTCGCACCTCATTATCATAACTCACAGTGGCGTGCGCATGATTACTAAACCGCATGGATTGACGCGTCTTTATTAAAGTTGTACAGATGCCCTTTAAGTGGAATATCAGGTAAGGTATATCACAAGATCCAACTAATATTTGTGTTACCATGTTAAAAGTGATATGCTAATACGTATAATAACTAGTACTCTCTACTTTCCTACGGGCATTTTAACATGGCTTGCCTGTCACGTGAAATCGCATGCAAAGAACGTAAAAACACTTACTTCAACAACAACATACTTGCTCCTAAACCAACCAACATAGCAAAGGCATGGGGTTAAAAAGATTGGTTGTTACAGCTTTACGCCACATTAGAACGAGATACACCTGACATCGATTGATTAGTAGAGGCCGCTACATGTGGGCAGGATTGAGGGTCGATAATCAAACGATGTGGACTTCCCAATACGTACCCTCATTCCTTACTCAAAATCTACGGTTTCTAGACGCCCGAAACCATTGGTAACGAGGATCATTCTAGACATGGAATGCTTAATGGTACAACTCTCTATCTTTAGGTCCCCATGTCACTCAACTTTGAGCCGACTAAGGATCAAAGTTAACTTGAGTCCGAACCCTCATAATTGTTCGGTGGTGACTCCACATCACATCGCGAATTGGAGTCCACCTGGCGCATCAACCTATTTGGGTGAATGTAAACAAACGAATTCAAATACAAAATCCACATGGTACGAGAGAACGATGACATCGAAGGACCAGTATATCTCTTGATGTGACACCATGGAACGATCCATCTGATAATAATACCGTTATCAGCTCCCAGATTAGCATCCTACTTCTTCTTAGTGCCTTTGAACTCCAGCACACGAACCACGGAGCGCATTGTGAAACCCCAAGAAGTGTGACCTTCAATAGCCGGAGGAGGCTCAACAAGCCGAAGTCTCTCTTGTAACTAGACTTGCAATAAAAGAATTATTAGAATGGCAAAGACAAACGTTGAAAGGCCCACGGGTGCAAATGATTTCGAAACCCGTATAATTACTCAACAAGCCAAAACATGACGCACAATGCAAGGACATACCTGTAAGAATTGACTAGAGCGACAGAACGGAGAAATACAAACTTTTGCACGCATGTCTAGTCCCATAATAATCTCACCGAGCATGAGCAAAGATGGTGACCTCCGGTGCTCCATATTCATAATGACATCAATAATCCGTGGATTACCCCATCCAACATGGGTCGAAGCATCCTCAAACATTTATTGGCAGAATATGGCAATACTAAAGTCACGTTTGTGCGCTAAAGGCGAAAAATCATGGTTGTCTCTCTGTGAAAATACCATCACAAGGTACGCCAAATTAATGTGACCCCCCAAAGGAAGGCCTCGGCTTCCTTTATCAATGGAATGTTGATGCGTGTCGTTTCCGCAGTCAAAATTAAATTTATAAACACTAATAACTCTACGGTAGATAGGGTAAGTAGAGGTCGATCCCACAGAGACTGAAGTTATTATCTCAGGAAATTTATTATTTAATAGTATAGATATATTAGAAAAGGGGTTTTTTTTGTTTTATTTCGACCAGATCCCCCTAAAAACCGTACGTTCGGGTCTCCCCGCATGCGGCTCACGCCATTCGACCATGGTATCAACATAGCTAGTTGGTTTTAAAATAAAAATAATAACAAAGTAAAAACATAAAAATAAATAAGTAATTAATCATAACAATATTCGAGACATGCAACATATGATATAGTTGGGTTAATCATCGATTCTATTAATTAGACTCAAATATATCGAAAACTATTTAATCCCTTGTAAGCAAGTAAATTAACAGTTTTATCTTTCTTACTCATTAAACTCCGTTAACCACGCAAGTTTAATCCTAACTAAATTAGATCGACTCAATCATGTAAGCACGAATCCAGTCAAAAAATTTAATCGCGTTAAGAACACCAATCAATTAAATTATAAAGAACCAGAAAGCTGCAATTAAATATAACTCAATTATCATACAAAATTCTAGTAGTTAAATTAGACCAGTAAGCTGCAACCTAATTCAAAACACTATTAATTTAACAATCGACTCATGTAAATAATCTAGGTGATCAGGCTAAATTAATAAACATGAAAACAACAATCAAATTGTGAATTTCATACGAATATCAAAGTACTAATTAAACGTTAAAACAATAACGTAATCTCATAACTCATTGACAAGAATCGATACATTACATGTTCGAATAACTGAAAGATTAAACTAAATAAATAATTAAACGATAAATAAACTAAATAAGATAGATAGATACAACCATTAGATAAATTAGGAGTTGAATTGATCGCGTCCCGCATTAAAATCCGGCTGAATTTGTACCGGCCTTGGCCGTGAAGGCCAAGGCCTTCCGCCCTGTTACGTACTCCTTTATGTGTGTTGCCTCCTTGTTCTCCCCTTCCTTTCTTTACATTAAAGCCCTAATGCCTTCTTTTATAGTGGTAATTTGGTTTTAGTGAAATTATATCTTTCTTTAATTAATTGATCCTGCTCTTCCAATTCAAAATCTTCTTCTTTCCTTTTTACAGTCGATTTTTTTTCCTTATTTTTCCATAATGGGCTTATGGTTTCAATCTTGACTTCGACCCCATTAGATGATGGAATTAGACCTGTAAACATACATACGATTTTAATAGTCTTTTCCATGTATCCATATTAAATAATTAAAATATATATTAAATACTCAATTTAGCACCAAAAATAGTATAAGGCCGGTAATATATCAAAAGTTACTAAAGTTATAACGTTTAGCTCAAATAATAGAAAGACGACATAGAAAATATAATATTAAAGGGGTAAAAATATGCATAAATATTGACTTATCAAATTCCCCCACACTTAGTCCATTGTCGTCCTCGACAATGAGAACTCACGAGCTAAAACAAAGAACCAAAACATTAACCTTAAAAATATTTTAGACTAACCAAACTAGGTACGATCGACGACAAACTAAAAATATTTGAGAAAAATAGTAGTAAGTAAACTTATCAAAACTTTTTAAAGTTAGATTAGCAAGCAATATATACATAAATTTCTCCTCCACTATAAACTATTCAATTAATTAATTTAACAACATATAATATTTTAAATCGCTTCTAAATCTAAATTAGAAATAAACTCATTATTCTTCCCACTTATTTAACTACCTTCGAAAAATTGGGTAAAAATTGACTCAAGAAGACGGGTTTCAGCAGTTTAAGGTCTTAGGGGAAGGGGATCTACTTTCGGTACATTCCTATTACCAGTTCAGTACGAGGATCGTCCTCCAGAGCATATAAGTCAAACTAGATACCTCGTCTCACTTTTTCCGCTCTTATTCTTTTTCCTCTTTTTTTCTTTGTTTGATTTTTTTCTTCATTTTTTTCCAATTTTTTTCAATCTAGTGACCCATGTAGCGAGCTTTCAACCAATGACTCCCCCCTTCCGGACAAGGCATTAGGCATTCTCCCAATCCCATTAGGACTAGGTTCCCCTCGGATTTACTAACTCGAGTCACAAGACCGATTCACTCACTTTTGAGGCATCTTATCTTCCTTATAGCCCTAATTTGGAGTCACCTACGAAAGTAAATTAATTGAAACAAGACCGGCTTACCGCTCGTACCTCCAGAGTCAACGAAAAAAAAGTTAAGGTAGCTAAAACAAGTGGTATTCTTTATAATTTATTTGTAACTTAAATTTAAAAGAGACTTAAAATACCATCTATTACTAAATTAATTAATCCAAGTCTAATCGGGAGGAAAAATAATTGCATACACAAAAACGAATTTTTAAGTTAGTACAGTAACCGTTAGTTAATATTTTTATTTTAAAAAAAAATGTTAGATTAGAATTTGTCGTCGACTTCCCTATTCTAGCTAGTCGAATAAAAACAAAGGTTTTGTTTTTAACAATAAGCTCCATTTATTCAAAATTTTCCATTTTTTTTTTCCGAAAGAATTAAAATTTGCTTTTTTTTTTCCGTAAGAATTAACCACTCCCCCACACTTAAACTCGACATCGTCCTCGATGTCAAAAATAGACATTGAGAACTTAAACATTAAGCATATGATATAAAAAAAATAAGAGGGTGGAGGGACTTTGCGGATTCCAATTATTCGGTGGTCGGTGATATCATGTTACTTGGACACAAAAATATCATTGTTTTCTTATTTTATCCATGCTCCAAGTGAAATAATCAACCCGACACCAACTCAAAAGTCCTTTTACATTCTGCAAAATATAGCATTGACCAAGAAAGTATAGCGCACAAAGGAAACAAAACACACCTAGCGTAGATAGAAAAATAAATAAAATTTTTTAAAAAAACTATAATAATCAAATTAATAAATTAAAGATTTCTTTGGGCAACCGACACTATTAACATCCCCTTACAAAGGTTGTGAAATTCAGGGAGGCACTTAAGCCGACTCAACTAATAAAACAAAAAAAATACTAGTAATAATAATAAGCAGATAACGTCTAAGACAATAAACAATCAATCCTCGGCAACGACGCCAAAATTTGATGCGTGTCGTTTCCGCAGTCAAAATTAAATTTATAAACACTACTAACTCTACGGTAGATAGGGTAAGTAGAGGTCGATCCCACAGAGACTGAAGTTATTATCTCAGGAAATTTATTATTTAATAGTATAGATATATTAGAAAAGGGGGTTTTTTTGTTGGTTTTGAAAATAAAAATAATAACAAAGTAAAAACATAAAAATAAATAAGTAATTAATCATAACAATATTCGAGACATGCAACATACGATATAGTTGGATTAATCATCGATTCAATTAATTAGACTCAAATATATCGGTAACTATTTAATCCATTGTAAGCAAGTAAATTAACAGTACGTTTTATCTTTCTTACTCGTTAAACTCCGTTAGCCACGCAAGTTTAATCCTAACTAAATTAGATCGACTCAACCACGTAAGCACGAATCCAGTCAAAAAATTTAATCGCGTTAAGAACACCAATAAATTGAATTATAAAGAACCAGAAAGCTACAATTAAATATAACTCAATTATCATACAAAATTCTAGTAGTTAAATTAGATCAGTAAGCTGCAACCTAATTTAAAACACTATTAATTTGACAATCGACTCATGTAAAGAATCTAGGTGATCAGGCTAAATAAATAAACAAGAAAACAACAATCAAATTGTGAATTTCATACGAATATCAAAGTACTAATTAAACGTTAAAACAATAACGTAATCTCATAACTCATTGACAAGAATCGATACATTACATGTTCGAATAACTGAAAGATTAAACTAAATAACTAATTAAACGATAAATAAACTAAATAAGATAGATAGATAGATACAACCATTAGATAAATTAGGAGTTGAATTGATCGCGTCCCGCATTAAAATCCGGCTGAATTTGTACCGGCCTTGGCCGTGAAGGCCAAGGCCTTCTGCCCTTTTACGTACTCCTTTATGTGTGTTGCCTCCTTGTTCTCCACCTCCTTTCTTTACATTAAAGCCCTAATGCCTTCTTTTATAGTGGTAATTTGGTTTTAGTGAAATTATATCTTTCCTTAATTAATTGATCCTGCTCTTCCAATTCAAAATCTTCTTCTTTCCTTTTTGCACTCGATTTTTTTTTCCTTATTTTTCCATAATGGGCTGATGGTTTCAATCTTGACTTCGACCCCATTAGATGATGGAATTAGACCTGTAAACATACATACGATTTTAGTAGTCTTTTCCATGTTTCCATATTAAATAATTAAAATAAATATTAAATACTCAATTTAGCACCAAAAATAGTATACGGCCGGTAATATATCAAAAGTTACTAAAGTTATAACGTTTAGCTCAAATAATAGAAAGACGACATAGAAAATATAATATTAAAGGGGTAAAAATATGCATAAATATTGACTTATCAAATTCCCCCACACTTAGTCCATTGTCGTCCTCGACAATGAGAACTCACGAGCTAAAACAAAGAACCAAAACATTAACCTTAAAAATATTTTAGACTAACCAAACTAGGTACGATCGACGACAATCTAAAAATATTTGAGAAAAATAGTAGTAAGTAAACTTATCAAAACTTTTTAAAGTTAGATTAGCAAGCAATATATACATAAATTTCTCTACCACTATAAACTATTCAATTAATTAATTTAACAACATATAATATTTTAAATCGCTTCTAAATCTAAATTAGAAATAAACTCATTATTCTTCCCACTTATTTAACTACCTTCGAAAAATTGGGTAAGAATTGACTCAAGAAGACGGGTTTCAGCAGTTTAAGGTCTTAGGGGAAGGGGATCTACTTTCGGTACATTCCTATTACCAGTTCAGTACGAGGATCGTCCTCCCGAGCATATAAGTCAAACTAGATACCTCGTCTCACTTTTTCCGCTCTTATTCTTTTTCCTCTTTTTTTCTTTGTTTGATTTTTTTCAAATTTTTCTCAATCAAGTGACCCATGTACCGAGCTTTCAACCAATGACTCCCCCTTCCGGACAAGGCATTAGGCATTCTCCCAATCCCATTAGGACTAGGTTCCCCTCGGATTTACTAACTCGAGTCACAAGACCGATTCACTCACTCTTGAGGCATCTAATCTTCCTTATAGCCCTAATTAGGAGTTACCTACGAAAGTAAATTAATTGAAACAAGACCGGCTTACCGCTCGTACCTCCAGAGTCAACGAAAAAAAAAAGTTAAGGTAGCTAAAACAAGTGGTATTCTTTATAATTTATTTGTAACTTAAATTTAAAAGAGGCTTAAAATACCATCTGTTACTAAATTAATTAATCCAAGTCTAATCGGGAGGAAAAATAAATGCATACACAAAAACGAATTTTTAAGTTAGTACAGTAACAGTTAGTTAATATTTTTATTTTAAAAAAAATGTTAGATTAGAATTTGTCGTCGACTTCCCTATTCTAGCTAGTCGAATAAAAACAAAGGTTTTGTTTTTAACAATAAGCTCCATTTATTCAAAATTTTCCACTTTTTTTTTTTTCCGAAAGAATTAAATTTTGCTTTTTTTTCCGTAAGAATTAACCACTCCCCCACACTTAAACTCGACATCGTCCTCGATGTCAAAAATAGACATTGAGAACTTAAACAATAAGCATATGATATAAAAAAAATAAGAGGGTGGAGGGACTTAGCGGATTCCAATTATTCGGTGGTCGGTGATATCATGTTACTTGGACACAAAAATATCATTGTTTCCTTATTTTTTCCATGCTCCAAGCGAAATAATCAACCCGACACCAACTCAAAAGTCCTTTTACAATCTGCAAAATATAACTGTTCCGGTCACGGAAACAATTAACCCGGTTCTGGATCCGGGTCGTGTAATCGGAATGTTGATTAAGTAGTGGATCGTTTGATTTCCTTCAATCTCTTCTTTCTCCTTCTCCTATGATCGGACCTTCCCGGCGGAGTTGGCCTGCTCCCTGCACAACGAACGCACAGGGCCCCATAGGTTGTCCGAGGGAACCCCCTCCGATGCCTAAGTTAGTCCGTGAAATGCCTTGATGAACCTAGCTTGTGAGGAACTAGGTGGCATTTTTAGGAGTGAGAGTCTAGAGAGAGAAAATCCAACCCCCTCTAAGTGGGAAATGAGTGGGTATTTATACCTTCCCACAAGAGAGAGAAGCGGAGAGGGAAAAGAGCGGAAGAATGGGTGGATTGCGAGGTGACACGTGGACCTGTTTCATCCACTCATTCCCTTTTACCTTTGGCAGAATGGCGGAGGGGCCCCTGGTAACCCCTGCCCTGCTCGGGGGAGAGGTCGCCTGGGGGCAGGCGAGCAGGGGGCGTCTACAGGCCCTCCCCAGCTGGTCGCCTTACCTTGCTGGGCGGGCTGCCTTCTTGAAGCTACGTTCCATTGGGGAAATCCGGGTGTCTTACTTCGACGGCCTGTTGGGCAGGCTCCTCGGTTCCCCGGGTTGGGTCTTTACGGGGTCTGCTAGGCGGGCGACCCGGTGCAGGCTCCCGACCCTCATCAATTGGCCCTCACCGGCCGGGGTGAAGCAAGGCTTCCCCTTGGCAGGTGGACTCTTGACGGTGGGGAGTTGACTTGTGGCTTTACCACTGCATTTAATGCGTTCGCGTATTCCCGAGGGGGGAGACTCTTCTGTATTGGGCATATGCCAAGAGTTTAGTTGCCTTTTGGGTCATGATTGCTTTTTACACCCAGTGGATTTTTGGCCAGCGTGCTGGTGCGCTGATTGGCCGTGCCCCCTGTCAGAGTGGTTGAGGCGCCATTTAATGTCTTGGCTTCCCTTCTTGTATAAATTGCATTCCCTTTGCCACTTTCACGACCCATCTCCAACCTTCTTTTCTTCTTTTTTCAAAGAAAATGTCGTGGATCACCTAAGTACTTTTTTGCCAAGGGATTCGCGTGGTGACCCGTCGCTTTGGGGGTCGTTGGAAGCTAAGGTACCCTAGGGCGTCCTTTCTCATCCTGCGCCGTAGCCGGCGGCCCTGCGCTCGACTTCACAGGAAGCTCAGAAGGAGGACTCTTGTCAGGGCGGGCAAGCGCCCTCAGAGGGCTTCTCCAGCCGCCCCAAAGTACAGGCGCTGCCTCCAGGGAGGGGGTTGTTTCGACAGGGGGTGCCATGAATGTTTTCCATGGCTACACCCTGAGCAGTTTGATCCCGACTGCTCAGAGTTGGCTTCTTCTCCTGAGTCGGGCCCTTCTTCTCCCTTGAGGAGGAAAGTGGGCTGCGGCTCCTGTGATGACACTGAAACAGTCCCTTATGGTAGGGACTGGGATGTTAGTAGCCGGGATTCCGGCGATAGTGGCGGCCAGGGTTATTCCTCCGGTCGGGACGACGATGATGACTCTGCGGACCCCTTCAAGGATTCCGACGACTGGGACTGGGGATCCGATGCAGGGGGTGCCACAGCCCTGGGGACTACTCCCCGGGCTTTGATGACGATTAGGCCTGCCCGCGGGGCGCAGGCGTGGTGAGCCAGAAATAGGGGCTCTCTTTGTACTTTTTGCTTGTACTGGATGTAACTTGCCCGTTTTTCGGGTTTTCTTTAACTTAATGACAGAAAAACAGGCAGTTTGTTTATGTGTGGCATTTTTACTATTTGTTATTATTTATTATTTAAATGGAGGGAGGACGTCACAGGGTGATCGATCCTCTGACATCCTTTGGTCTTCTCGAGGCTACCCTTGGGAAGCTACAAGGGGCTGACTTTTGAGGGTATGACACGTGGACAGTAGTCCTTAGGTGGATTTTCGAGGGTTGGCGACTCTTTGTCTGCCTTCCCTCTTATAAAAGCAATCTGTCACTCATTCTTCTTCTTTTTCTTTTTCAAACTTCCTTTCTTTTCCTCTGCAAATCTTTCGGTGTGATAACTCGAGCCTTCCTTCGTACCCCCGTTTCTCTGGGAGATTTCTCTTTCAAGCTTTTATCCCATCGGCGGCCGACCTTAGTTTAGACTTTTAATTTCCAGTTCTTGCTCCCTTTCTTTTCGATTTCTTGCTTTTCATTCCTCTTAGAGTTGCTATGTCTAGAACTCGCGAACGTATCCTACCATTTACCGACCCATTGAGGAAGGAGGAACGGGAAAAGGGTAGGGAGAATCTTGCCTCCTCCTCTAGGGAGGTTGGCCTTGGGACAGTCGAGGAGGAGAACTCGGCGGGTAGTGGGGGTGGTAACTCTCCAGAACCTTCCCCCTACGACGTTGTCGACTCGGACGACGAGGCGCTGAAGATCGACCCCTCCAGGACCTCCGGTCCCCTTATTCCCCGGGAAAGGGGTAGAACCTATTACTTAGACAAAGCCAAGTACCGCGTTCCCCTGGGAACTTACCCCGACCCCAAAAACCGGGATTTGATTCTTGCGAAGAATGCTGCCAGCACGATTGAGCGGTTCTATAATTTTGGGGATGGGTATACAATTGTCGTCCCTGGTGAAAAAGACACCGTATGCTGTCCTCCCGACGGGTGCATAACGGTTTACCACAAGTGTTTGGAATTCGGTCTTCGTTTCCCCCTTTATCCTTTTCTGGAAGAGATTTTCAGGCGGATGAACGTGGCTATTGGCCAGCTGACAGCCAGGCTGTCAGGTCATTAATTTCATACGTTTGGACCTGCCTGTTCCATCGTGCCGAGCCCTCTATTGATGCTTTGAGGTTTATGGTCGGCCTGCAAATGGTTTCTTCTGGGAGTGAGGGTTCTCCTGGATATTGGTCTCTTCTGAGACAGAAGGGGCATACTCTGGTGTGGCCAGCTATGAACAGCCTGAGAGATTGGAAAAACAATTTTCTCTATGTGCACAGCGCCCACGGGTGGAAGATTCCTCGCCATTTCAGGAATCACGTTCACACCAGGCTAGAGACTCACGAGGAATATCACCCTGGCGTGGGAGGGAAAGCCTTGGAGGTGAATTTGAGCAGGAAAGATAAGGATTTGGTAGACCATTTTGCTGCCCATACCGATAAATCTGGGGTGTATGGCCCCTCATTATGGCTCCCCCATGCGGAGCTTATTGCTACTGATAGGTACCTGACCCGGGTGGGCATGAATCCGAGCCTAGACGAAGGTAGTTCAGGAGCGCTGATGATTTTTCCTTACCCACCTTTTCCTTCTTAAATGACCTTTCTAACCGTTCGCCTGTTTGCTTTGCAGACCTTGCTACCTTCCTTTGGACAAAAAGGGAGGTGAAGCGTTTGGGTTTGACCGAGACTCTTGACGTTGTCCAAAGCCGTCCTTCCCTTCCTCCTGACTTCAAGAAGGGCGAGAAGAACCTGATGAAGCATCTGAAGGGCCTGTCGTTTAGCAGGCCAAGGCTCCCTACTCCCCCCAGATCAACGCCTGCGAAAACGGCGGTCTTTGAAGCCACTCCTTCTCCGGTTGCGAAAAAGGCGATCGCTTCTGAGGTTACTCCTTCCCCTGCTGGCAAGCAGGGAGCCTCTCCTGCAGGAGTTCAGATTCCCCAGGGGCCGCAGGCCGCTGGCTCTGAAGAGACTGGAGAAAGTACTCCTAGGGGGCTGATCAGGAAAAGGAGCAGTGGAACTCCAAATGCAGATCACGTGGTGGATTTGGAGGCTGATACGCCTGACTCAAAACGCTTTGCTCAGGGAGTTCCTGGTACCCTTTTTTCTGAGGAGAATACTGAGTTCCATTATACTGCCGGCGATAGCCAGGACGTCTCTGCCTTACTCTCTGACTCCGGGGCGGTTTTGGCGGATCACCTCCTCAAGACTGTCCACTCTGCTACCCATCAAGTGACTCAGTACATTCAGCGCACCGCCAGAGTTATTCAGGCCTCTGCGGAGCTGGCGACCCTTAGTCGTTTAAGTGACGAGGAGTTGGCCAATTCTGACCGCCTGACTACAGTCGAAAGGGATGTTGCTCTTATTGCTGGTTTGAAGGATCAGCTGACAAAAAAGGAGAACGAGTTGGAGGAGGCCAGGGGTCAGGTGATTCACTGGAAGTCTCAAAGTGAGAGAGCAGTCAGGGAGGTGTCTCGCCTGGAGGAGGAGTCGAAGAGAGCTAAGCAGGCCTTTGCAGAGCTGGAGCAGGCCAAAAAAGCTTTAGCTGAGTTGGACCACGCCAAGAAAAAGGCCGTTGACCTAGGGGAGCGCCTTTCCAAGGCGAATTCGGATCTTCAGGCGGCTCTTGGTGACTTGGCGGTGAAGACTGAGGAGTGGCAGAAGGAGAAGGATGAGATAATTCAGGAGGTGGAAACTGCAGTGTCAGCAGGCTTCGTGAATGGCGCCAATTCTTGCTTGAGGGTGGTTATGGAGGCTGTCAGGGAGATGTTCCCTGGTTTTGATGAAGAAGCTTTTCGGGCTCTTTATACCGCCAAGGATGAGGCCCAGATCCGCAGGATGGCTGAAGGGGCTGCTACCTCTGGCCCAGAAGCTCCCCCTGCTTAATATGAAGGGCAGTCATCCTTAGAGGGCTCCTGTTCGTCCCCTGCTGCGCTTATGCTGACGTTTTAACTTCTTATCTTTTTGCGCGCCGAGCCCTTTTGTGGCCGGCTGCCATATTCATTGTAATTACCTTTAAAAAACCTTTATTCTGTGTATCCCTGCTGTTTTATTTCCTTTTATAAGGATTCTTCCATTTGTTTTCATCTGTTTTTGTTTGGCTTTCTGTACAAGTTTTTAAGGTACGGCCTGCCCCCTGCCTGCCCAGAGGTAAGCAGGGAAGCTCTTTGCGTTTTTTATACAAGGCTGGGGAGCCTGCCCCAAGTCCTTGTTGATTTGGCCAGTCCCTGGCTTTTGATCAAAGTCCAGGGGGCCTGCCTCCTGCCTGCCCAGAGGTAAGCAGGGAGGCGCTTTGCGTTTTTTAAACAAGGCTGGGGAGCCTGCCCTCAGTCCTTGTTGATTTGGCCTGTCCCTAGCTTTTGTTCAAAGTCCAGGGGACCTGCCCCCTGCCTGCCTGGAGGTAAGCAGGGAGGCGCTTTGCGTTTTTTATACAACGCTGGGGAGCCTGCCCCCAGTCCTTGTTGATTTGGCCTGTCCCTGGCTTTTGATCAAAGTCCAGGGGGCCTGCCCCCTGCCTGCCCAGAGGCAAGCAAGGAGGCTTTTTGCGTTTTTTATACAAGGTTGGGGGGCCTGCCCCCAGTCCTTGTTCATTTGGCCTGTCCCTAGCTTTTGTTCAAAGTCCAGGAGGCCTGCCCCCTGCCTGCCCAGAGGTAAGCAGGGAGGTTTAGAATTTTTTGTTGGGGGGGGGGGGGTCCATTTTCCTTAGTTTTGGCAACAGGGGTGCCTCCCCCTATTGCCCCCTACTCGTTTGTGTGTGAAAACACAAGTTTGAACAGGCAACGAGTATGAACTTTAAGTTCTTTCATTTCGTTGTAAAAATTTAACACAAGGGTGGTCGGAGCCGTCGACATTCTTTGACCGTTCTCCGCCAATTTTCCAGGAAATGAAAACTATCTTAAGATTTGGCTAGACATAATACTTCTTCAGGGTGTCTGCGTTCCAGTGAGCACTCAACTCTTGGCCTTCAAGATTGGCGATTCTATACGTGCCCGGCCCTAAGATTTGAGTTACTTGGTATGGACCTTCCCAGTTAGCACTTAGTTTGCCGTGCTCCCTCGATTTCCCACAGCCTGTGTTTTTCTGAGAACTAGATCACCCATCTGAAAATTTCTCTGATGTACTCTCTTATTGTACGCCTTCCTCATTCGTTGCTGGTAGGCGACGATATTGGCACTGGCCTCCTCCCTTACCTCACTGACCAGATCTAAAGCCTCAGCCATCGCTACTTCATTCTCAGTCTGGTCGTATTGTAGGGAGCGCAGGGAAGGGATCCTGGCCTCAATTGGTAGTAGAGCCTCTGCACCATATACCAGGCCGAACGGGGTCTGGCCTGTAGATTCCTTTCGGGTGGTCCGGATTGACCAGAGTATGCTGGGGAGCTCGTCGGCCCATATGCCCTTGAGGTCATCTACCATCTTCTTAAGGCCATTCAAGATCTGTTTGTTGGCTGCTTCTGCCTGTCCGTTGGTTTGAGGGTGGCAGACGGCAGAGTAAGCAATTGCGACGCTATGGCCTTTCAGCCAGATTCTCAGGGGGTCGTTATCGAATTGTCTTCCATGATCAAACACTAGCATTTTTGGTAGGCCGAATCTAGTGATGATATTCCGCCATATCACCTTCCTGACTGCAGGCTCGGTAATGCTAGGCACTGCCTCAGCTTCCACCCACTTGGTGAAGTAGTCGATAGCCAGGATCAAGAACTTTCTGCCCCCGGTGGCCACCGCAAAAGGTCCTAGTATGTCCATCCCCCACTGAGCGAAGGGGATGGGGGATAGGATTGGCCTGAGCTCTTGGGCCGGAGCATGGATGGATGGGGCAAAAAGCTGACATTTCCTGCACTTTTGAGTCAAGTCTTTTGCGTCGGCCAGCAGGGTCGGCCAGTAGTATCCTGCTCTCAAGGCCTTGTGTGCCAGCGACTTTCCTCCTATGTGATGGCCACATATTCCAGAGTGGATGTCATCCAATACCTCCGCCGCCTGCTCTGCCCCCAGGCACCTGAGCAGAGGGGACGAGAAAGATTTCTTGTACAAATCTTCTCCCATTAAGATAAACTATGCAGCTCTTGCCGGCATTTTACTTTTTTGTACGGGGTCAGTTGGTAAAACTCCGTGTTTCTTGAACAGGATGATGGGGGTCCTCCAATCCCCAGGCCCTGCCTCCTCCACAGCGCCGACGGTTTGGCAGGGGACGGTAGATTTTTCCTGGATGACGTCTACCCATACCGACCTCATTATATCCTGCAGGCTGGAACTAGCCAGTTTTGACAGGGCGTCTGCCCGATTGTTCTCGGACCGAGGGATCTGTTTGATTTCATACGATTTTAGGCCTGACATTTCTCTTTTTACCATTTCCAGGTACGCGGCCATCGTTTGGTCCCTGGCCTCATACTCTCCATTGATTTGGTTGGCGATGAGCTGGGAGTCTGTTGCCAGGACAATCCGCTCTGCGCCTGCGGCTTTGGCTAGGTTGACGCCTGCGAGCACTGCTTCGTACTCAGCTTCATTGTTTGACGCGGGGAAGACAAATCTGAGTGCATGCTCAAAGTCAGTCCCCACTGGGCTGGTCAATACGACTCCGGCCCCTGCTCCATTAGCCGTGGAGGACCCATCGGTGTATACATCCACTCGCCGGCGGTTGGGCTATCCTCCTCAGAGTGGGAGCATTCTGCTAGAAAGTCGGCCAGGGCTTGGGCTTTGATGGCTGTTCTGGATTGGTATGTTATCCCCAGTCCACTCAACTCAATAGCCCACTTTAGCAGCCTGCCTGACTTTTCAAATTTCTCCAGCACTTTCTCTAGGGGCTGGTCTGTCAGTACTACAGCAGGGTGTGCGTCGAAGTACGGCCTCAATTTTCTGGCTGCTATGACAACCGCATAAGCTGCTTTTTCGACCATAGGATAATTTTTCTCTGCTGCCCCCAGGGCATGACTTACAAAATATATGGGTTGCTGAGCGCCTGCTTCTTCCCTCAAGATGACCGCGCTGACTGTCACATTGGTTACGGCGATGTAGAGGAAGAGTTTTTCCCCTGCCACTGGCCTCGCCAGGGTGGGGAGCTTCTTTAGATGTTCCTTCAACTGCTCGAAGGCTTCCTTTTGCTCGTCGTCCCACTTGAATTGCTTGTTACCTTTCAATATTTTGAAGAATGGGGCTGACTTGTCTGCTGACCTGGCGATGAATCGTGCCAGGGCGGCCATGCGGCCTGTCAGACGTTGGATGTCCCTGATGGTCCTGGGTTCAGGAAGGTCCAGAACAGCCTGAACTTTCTAGGGGTTAGCGTCTATCCCTCGAGAGCTGACCAAGAAACCCAAGAACTTTCCAGAACGAACCCCAAACATACACTTCTTTGGATTGAGCTTCATTTTGTAGGCGCGCAGGGAGGAGAAGGTCTCCCGTAGGTCTGCCAGGTGCTCATTGTCTCCTTTGCTCTTTACAATGGCGTCATCGACATAGGCTTCTATGTTTCTGCCTCTTTGACCTTCGAACACCTTGTCGACCAGGCGTTGGTATGTGGCCCCTGCGTTTTTAAGCCCGAATGGCATCATTTTGTACATGTAGGTGCCTGAACTGGTGATGAATGCGCACTTCACCCTGTCCGGCTGCCACAAGTACACTTGATGATACCCTGAGAAGGCATCCAGGAAGCTCAGCATAGTATATCCACTGGTAGCGTCTACCAGTTGGTCGATCCTGGGGAGTGGGTAGCAGTCTTTCGGGCAGGCTTTGTTGAGGTTTGTAAAGTCCACGCACATTCTCCATGCGCCTGATGATTTTTTGACCATGACTACATTCGCCAGCCACTCTGGGTAGTCACAAACCTCAATAAAATCTGCCTTCAGAAGTTTTTTAATCTCCTCCTTGATCGCCACGTCTTTTTCTGCGGACATATTCCGCTTTTTCTACTTCACAGGGTGGGCGTCCGCGCTTACGTTCAGCCTGTGAACGATACACGCTGGATCGACCCCTGGCATTTCGTCCGCCGAGTAGGCGAATACATCCTTGTTTTCTTTCAATAGCTTGACCAGTTCAGCCTGGTAGGACTCCTCCAGGTCAGCCCCTATAAGGACTTGCCTCCCTGGCTCCAGGTCCACCAGCATGCTCTCTCCCCCAGGTTCCAGGTGGTCTGACGCCTGATTACCGGCTGGAATCTCGCCCTCCCTGCTGGGGGAACTGTCAGCTTTTCTCTTTCCTTTTCTTTCACTTTCGTGAGCTTGCAGGGCCACGGAATAGCACAGCCTAGCCGACTCCTGGTCTCCGTGCACTTTTCCTTCTAGGCCAAAATAAGTAACATAGGCTATAGTGAGGGCCCTGATTGATATGGCCGCCTCAATCTCTTCCAGGGTGGCCCTGCCAATTAGGGCGTTGTAAGCAGACCTCGCATCCACTACAACGAATGTTGCCCTGACATTTCTGGCAGTAGCCCCCTCCCCAAATGTTACAGGTAGGTCTATGACCCCCATGGGCAGTACGCCTCCTCCGCTGAACCCGTATAATGATCCAGGGACAGGTCGTAGGTGCCTTTTCTCCAGGCCCATTTTCTCGAAGGCGTCTTTGTATAGCAGGTTCGTGTACGCACCGGTGTCTACCATGCACCTCCGCACAATGTGGTTGCTGATTTCCAAGGATAGCACCAAGGGATCGCTGTGTGGGTACACCACCCGCCCTGCATCCTCGGGGGTGATGCTCAGCGTCACTCCCTTCGGGCTTCCTGCTCTTTCAGCATAGCAGATCTGGTTCCTTAGTTCACAAATTTGTCGTTTATGGCCTCTTCGGCTGATCTGACCCTCTGCATCCTCTGATATCACTTGGATTACCAGGCGGTTCTGTACTGAGCCCTCAGGCTTTTCAGGCGCTTCTTTCTGAGATTTATTCCTGGCTGCGTAGTTGGCCAACCAGCCATTCCTGATCAGCTTCTCAATTTCGTCCTTCAGGTGGCGACACTCTTTGGTGGTGTGGCCTACGCAGTCGTGGAAAGTGCAGAATTTCTTGGGGTCCCCCTTTGGGCTGCGCGGTTTGCTCGGGCGATTCTATTTAGCGGTCTCCTTTTCTAGTTCGAAGATCTCTGCCCTGGATTTGTTGAGGGCTGTGTAACTGTCAAACCTGGGCTGGTAGACAGTGCGCTCTTTCTTGGGGGTATCCCCTTCCTCGGCTCTCTGCCTTCCGGGCTCATTCCTACCACGTCCACCCTGCGGTCCCCCCTGCTGCCTGGTGGGGCCTACGGGGGTATCCGGCAGGCTATGGAACTCCTCCTGCAGCATAAACCCTTCAGCGATTTTTCTGGCTTTGGCCAGAGTTTCTGGCTGAGCCCTGATCAATTGGTTCTTCATCTCTCCAGGGAGTAGTGAGTTGGTCAGTGCGTACGTCCCTGTCGCATCGTCTATCTCCTTGACCTGCTGGAAGGATAGATCGAATCTCTTCAGGTACTCCCCGACAGACTCACCCTTCTTTTGCCTTAGAGTCATTAGGTCGAACCGAGTAAGACAACGTCTTTTGTTTCCTGCATACTGGTCGAGGAAAGCCTCTGCCAGCTCTATGAAGAAACATATCGACTCTTGCGGCAAATCCCTGAACCAGCCCTGTGCCAGACCTACCAGGGTGGTTGCAAAGATTTTGCACCAGACCGCGTCATCGGCGTCGTACATGCCCATATGCCTCTCGTAAGCCGCCAAATGATCCTCGGGGTCAGTCGTGCCATCGAACTTAACAGAGGGCATTTTAATCTTTGAGATTGGATATGCCTGAACCTCAGGATGAAGCGGGGTCTTGGTTGGCCTGCCCACCATTCTCGACCTGCTCGTGCCTGAATAGTGACCGTGGTCATCCCTTCTGTCAGGGGTCGGTCTCCTACTTTCAGGGGAGCGGTACCCAGGTGGGCGCCTGCTTATTGCCTCGTCGTCTTTAGGAGGGGAATGATACCGTGAGCGCTTCTTCTGAGCAGGCTCGAGGTTATCACCCTGACGATGCCTGGACCTCAGAGGCTGGCCGTTGTTAAGCCTGGACTGCAGGCTCTGAGACAGGCCTGGCGCAGGCGGTACTTCCTCGACCGGTGTCAGCCTGGAGAACACATCTCCCTGTTTCTCTCCCAGGCGCTTGGACACCGGCTCCTTGTGCCTCATTCGATTCCTCAGGTCTTGGGATAAACCCCTTCTTTCACGAGCGGCCGTGGATTCTTTGGTATAAATGGAGAATGCCTCCTCAGGACCTGCAACCCCTTGCTGCGCAGGCGGCTGCTGACGGGTTTCTGTGATTCGCCTTTGCACCTGCGCATACGCCTGAGCCGTCTTCCTGGCCTTCCTCTGAACATTTCTGGCGGCGGTCCGCCTCGTACCCCCGGTTCCTTCTCCACTTTCAAAGTGGAGCAACCTGGGGGTCGTGGCGACCCTGCCTACCAGATCGTCCGGAGTGAATTCCTGATCCAACATTGCTGAGAAGAACGCCGCGATCTGTACCATCTGGGCAGGGGTGAGGTTTAGAACTTGCCTCTCGTGTGCCCCTTGGCCCGCCACGGCAACTACTCCTTGACCCGGTGCTCCCTGAAGAATGGCTCGCCCCACGCCTGGAATGGTGGCGGCGGGGGTTACTTCCGGCGGCATGCCATAACGGGGAGCATTGGGTGGATTTGCCACAGAGCTGGTGTCGAAAATTTCATGCATGTTCGATTGTAATTGGTTAATTTGTTAATTTCGCGTTTGAGAATGGTTGATTTTGTGGGTAATTTCGTGGGTACAACCTACAATCCCCACAGACGGCGCCAAATTGTTCCGGTCACGGAAACAATTAACCCGGTTCTGGATCCGGGTCGTGTAATCGTAATGTTGATAAGTAGTGGATCGTTTGATTTCCTTCAATCTCTTCTTTCTCCTTTTCCTATGATCGGACCTTCCCGGCGGAGTTGACCTGCTCCCTGCACAACGAACGCACAGGGCCCCGGAGGTTGTCCGAGGGAACCCCCTCCGATGCCTAAGTTAGTCCGTGAAATGCCTTGATGAACCTAGCTCGTGAGGAACTAGGTGGCGTTTTTAGGAGTGAGAGTCTAGAGAGAGAAAATTCAACCCCCTCTAAGTGGGAAATGAGTGGGTATTTATACCTTCCCACAAGAGAGAGAAGCGGAGAGGGAAAAGAGCGGGAGAATGGGTGGATTGTGAGGTAACACGTGGACCAGTTTCATCCACTCATTCCCTTTTACCTTTGGCAGAATGGCGGAGGGGCCCCTGGTAACCCCTGCCCTGCTCGGGGCAGAGGTCGCCTGGGGGCAGGCGAGCAGGGGGCGTCTGCAGGCCCTCCCCAGCTGGTCGCCTTACCCTGCTGGGCGGGCGGCCTTCTTGAAGCTACGTTCCATTGGGGAAATCCGGGTGTCTTACTTCGACGGCCTGCTGGGCAGGCTCCTCGGTTCCCCGGATTGGGTCTTTACGGGGTCTGCTAGGCGGGCGACCCGGTGCAGGCTCCCGACCCTCATCAATAACATTGACCAAGGAAGTATAGCGCACAAAGGAAACAAAACACACCTAGCGTCGATAGAAAAATAAATAAAAATTAAAAAAAAAAACTATAATAATAAAATTAATAAATTAAAGATTTTTTTGGGCAACCGACACTATTAACATCCCCTTACAAAGGTTGTGAAACTCAGGGAGGCACTTAAGCCGATTCAACTAATAAAACAAAAAAATACTAGTAATAATAATAAGCAGATAACGTCTAAGACAATAAACAATCAATCCTCGGCAACGGCGCCAAAATTTGATGCGTGTCGTTTCCGCAGTATTAAATTTATAAACACTACTAACTCTACGGTAGATAGGGTAAGTAGAGGTCGATCTCACAGAGACTGAAGTTATTATCTCAGGAAATTTATTATTTAATAGTATAGATATATTAGAAAAGGGGGTATTTTTGTTGGTTTTGAAAATAAAAATAATAACAAAGTAAAAACATAAAAATAAATAAGTAATTAATCATAACAATATTCGAGACATGCAACATACGATATAGTTGGATTAATCATCGATTCAATTAATTAGACTCAAATATATCGGTAACTATTTTATCCCTTGTAAACAAGTAAATTAACAGTTTTATCTTTCTTACTCGTTAAACTCCGTTAACCACGCAAGTTTAATCCTAACTAAATTAGATCGACTCAACCATGTAAGCACGAATCCAGTCAAAAAATTTAATCGCGTTAAGAACACCAATCAATTGAATTATAAAGAACCAGAAAGCTACAATTAAATATAACTCAATTATCATACAAAATTCTAGTAGTTAAATTATACTAGTAAGCTGCAACCTAATTTAAAACACTATTAATTTAACAATCCACTCATGTAAATAATCTAGGTGATCAGGCTAAATTAATAAACATGAAAACAACAATCAAATTGTGAATTTCATACGAATATCAAAGTACTAATTAAACGTTAAAACAATAACGTAATCTCATAACTCATTGACAAGAATCGATACATTACATGTTTGAATAACTGAAAGATTAAACTAAATAACTAATTAAACGATAAATAAACTAAATAAGATAGATAGATAGATAGATACAACCATTAGATAAATTAGGAGTTGAATTGATCGCGTCCCGCATTAAAATCCGGCCGAATTTGTACCGGCCTTGGCCGTGAAGGCCAAGGCCTTCTGCCCTGTTACGTACTCCTTTATGTGTGTTGCCTCCTTGTTCTCCCCCTCCTTTCTTTACATTAAAGCCCTAATGCCTTCTTTTATAGTGGTAATTTGGTTTTAGTGAAATTATATCTTTCCTTAATTAATTGATCCTGCTCTTCCAATTCAAAATCTTCTTCTTTCCTTTTTACACTCGATTTTTCTTCCTTATTTTTCCATAATGGGCTGATGGTTTCAATCTTGACTTCGATCCCATTAGATGATGGAATTAGACCTGTAAACATACATACGATTTTAGTAGTCTTTTCCATGTATCCATAGTAAGTAAACTTATCAAAACTTTTTAAAGTTAGATTAGCAAGCAATATATACATAAATTTCTCCTCCACTATAAACTATTCAATTAATTAATTTAACAACATATAATATTTTAAATCGCTTCTAAATCTAAATTAGAAATAAACTCATTATTCTTCCCACTTATTTAACTACCTTCGAAAAATTGGGTAAGAATTGACTCAAGAAGACGGGTTTCAGCAGTTTAAGGTCTTTGGGGAAGGGGATCTACTTTCGGTACATTCCTATTACCAGTTCAGTACGAGGATCGTCCTCCCGAGCTAGATACCTCGTCTCACTTTTTCCGCTCTTATTCTTTTTCCTCTTTTTTTCTTTGTTTGATTTTTTTCTTCATTTTTTTCTTCATTTTTTTCAATCAAGTGACCCATGTAGCGAGCTTTCAACCAATGACTCCCCCCCTTCCGGACAAGGCATTAGACATTCTCCCAATCCCATTAGGACTAGGTTCCCCTCGGATTTACTAACTCGAGTCACAAGACCGATTCACTCACTCTTGAGGCATCTAATCTTCCTTATAGCCCTAATTAGGAGTTACCTACGAAAGTAAATTAATTGAAACAAGACCGGCTTACCGCTCGTACCTCCAGAGTCAACAAAAAAAAAAGTTAAGGTAGCTAAAACAAGTGGTATTCTTTATAATTTATTTGTAACTTAAATTTAAAAGAGACTTAAAATACCATCTATTACTAAATTAATTAATCCAAGTCTAATCGGGAGGAAAAATAAATGCATACACAAAAACGAATTTTTAAGTTAGTACAGTAACAGTTAGTTAATATTTTTATTTTTAAAAAAAATGTTAGATTAGAATTTGTCGTCGACTTCCCTATTCTAGCTAGTGGAATAAAAACAAAGGTTTTGTTTTTAACAATAAGCTCCATTTATTCAAAATTTTCCACTTTTTTTTTTCCCGAAAGAATTAAATTTTGCTTTTTTTCCGTAAGAATTAACCACTCCCCCACACTTAAACTCGACATCGTCCTCGATTTCAAAAATAGACATTGAGAACTTAAACATTAAGCATATGACATAAAAAAAAAAGAGGGTGGAGGGACTTAGCGGATTCCAATTATTCGGTGGTCGGTGATATCATGTTACTTGGACACAAAAATATCATTGTTTCCTTATTTTTTCCATGCTCCAAGCGAAATAATCAACCCGACACCAACTCAAAAGTCCTTTTACAATCTGCAAAATATAACTGTTCCGGTCACGGAAACAATTAACCCGGTTCTGGATCCGGGTCGGGTAATCGTAATGTTGATAAGTAGTGGATCGTTTGATTTCCTTCAATCTCTTCTTTCTCCTTTTCCTATGATCGGACCTTCCCGGCGGAGTTGACCTGCTCCCTGCACAACGAACGCACAGGGCCCCGGAGGTTGTCCGAGGGAACCCCCTCCGATGCCTAAGTTAGTCCGTGAAATGCCTTGATGAACCTAGCTCGTGAGGAACTAGGTGGCGTTTTTAGGAGTGAGAGTCTAGAGAGAGAAAATTCAACCCCCTCTAAGTGGGAAATGAGTGGGTATTTATACCTTCCCACAAGAGAGAGAAGCGGAGAGGGAAAAGAGCGGGAGAATGGGTGGATTGTGAGGTAACACGTGGACCAGTTTCATCCACTCATTCCCTTTTACCTTTGGCAGAATGGCGGAGGGGCCCCTGGTAACCCCTGCCCTGCTCGGGGCAGAGGTCGCCTGGGGGCAGGCGAGCAGGGGGCGTCTGCAGGCCCTCCCCAGCTGGTCGCCTTACCCTGCTGGGCGGGCGGCCTTCTTGAAGCTACGTTCCATTGGGGAAATCCGGGTGTCTTACTTCGACGGCCTGCTGGGCAGGCTCCTCGGTTCCCCGGATTGGGTCTTTACGGGGTCTGCTAGGCGGGCGACCCGGTGCAGGCTCCCGACCCTCATCAATAACATTGACCAAGGAAGTATAGCGCACAAAGGAAACAAAACACACCTAGCGTCGATAGAAAAATAAATAAAAATTAAAAAAAAAAACTATAATAATAAAATTAATAAATTAAAGATTTTTTTTGGGCAACCGACACTATTAACATCCCCTTACAAAGGTTGTGAAACTCAGGGAGGCACTTAAGCCGATTCAACTAATAAAACAAAAAAATACTAGTAATAATAATAAGCAGATAACGTCTAAGACAATAAACAATCAATCCTCGGCAACGGCGCCAAAATTTGATGCGTGTCGTTTCCGCAGTATTAAATTTATAAACACTACTAACTCTACGGTAGATAGGGTAAGTAGAGGTCGATCTCACAGAGACTGAAGTTATTATCTCAGGAAATTTATTATTTAATAGTATAGATATATTAGAAAAGGGGGTATTTTTGTTGGTTTTGAAAATAAAAATAATAACAAAGTAAAAACATAAAAATAAATAAGTAATTAATCATAACAATATTCGAGACATGCAACATACGATATAGTTGGATTAATCATCGATTCAATTAATTAGACTCAAATATATCGGTAACTATTTTATCCCTTGTAAACAAGTAAATTAACAGTTTTATCTTTCTTACTCGTTAAACTCCGTTAACCACGCAAGTTTAATCCTAACTAAATTAGATCGACTCAACCATGTAAGCACGAATCCAGTCAAAAAATTTAATCGCGTTAAGAACACCAATCAATTGAATTATAAAGAACCAGAAAGCTACAATTAAATATAACTCAATTATCATACAAAATTCTAGTAGTTAAATTATACTAGTAAGCTGCAACCTAATTTAAAACACTATTAATTTAACAATCCACTCATGTAAATAATCTAGGTGATCAGGCTAAATTAATAAACATGAAAACAACAATCAAATTGTGAATTTCATACGAATATCAAAGTACTAATTAAACGTTAAAACAATAACGTAATCTCATAACTCATTGACAAGAATCGATACATTACATGTTTGAATAACTGAAAGATTAAACTAAATAACTAATTAAACGATAAATAAACTAAATAAGATAGATAGATAGATAGATACAACCATTAGATAAATTAGGAGTTGAATTGATCGCGTCCCGCATTAAAATCCGGCTGAATTTGTACCGGCCTTGGCCGTGAAGGCCAAGGCCTTCTGCCCTGTTACGTACTCCTTTATGTGTGTTGCCTCCTTGTTCTCCCCCTCCTTTCTTTACATTAAAGCCCTAATGCCTTCTTTTATAGTGGTAATTTGGTTTTAGTGAAATTATATCTTTCCTTAATTAATTGATCCTGCTCTTCCAATTCAAAATCTTCTTCTTTCCTTTTTACACTCGATTTTTCTTCCTTATTTTTCCATAATGGGCTGATGGTTTCAATCTTGACTTCGATCCCATTAGATGATGGAATTAGACCTGTAAACATACATACGATTTTAGTAGTCTTTTCCATGTATCCATAGTAAGTAAACTTATCAAAACTTTTTAAAGTTAGATTAGCAAGCAATATATACATAAATTTCTCCTCCACTATAAACTATTCAATTAATTAATTTAACAACATATAATATTTTAAATCGCTTCTAAATCTAAATTAGAAATAAACTCATTATTCTTCCCACTTATTTAACTACCTTCGAAAAATTGGGTAAGAATTGACTCAAGAAGACGGGTTTCAGCAGTTTAAGGTCTTTGGGGAAGGGGATCTACTTTCGGTACATTCCTATTACCAGTTCAGTACGAGGATCGTCCTCCCGAGCTAGATACCTCGTCTCACTTTTTCCGCTCTTATTCTTTTTCCTCTTTTTTTCTTTGTTTGATTTTTTTCTTCATTTTTTTCTTCATTTTTTTCAATCAAGTGACCCATGTAGCGAGCTTTCAACCAATGACTCCCCCCCTTCCGGACAAGGCATTAGACATTCTCCCAATCCCATTAGGACTAGGTTCCCCTCGGATTTACTAACTCGAGTCACAAGACCGATTCACTCACTCTTGAGGCATCTAATCTTCCTTATAGCCCTAATTAGGAGTTACCTACGAAAGTAAATTAATTGAAACAAGACCGGCTTACCGCTCGTACCTCCAGAGTCAACAAAAAAAAAAGTTAAGGTAGCTAAAACAAGTGGTATTCTTTATAATTTATTTGTAACTTAAATTTAAAAGAGACTTAAAATACCATCTATTACTAAATTAATTAATCCAAGTCTAATCGGGAGGAAAAATAAATGCATACACAAAAACGAATTTTTAAGTTAGTACAGTAACAGTTAGTTAATATTTTTATTTTTAAAAAAAATGTTAGATTAGAATTTGTCGTCGACTTCCCTATTCTAGCTAGTGGAATAAAAACAAAGGTTTTGTTTTTAACAATAAGCTCCATTTATTCAAAATTTTCCACTTTTTTTTTTCCCGAAAGAATTAAATTTTGCTTTTTTTCCGTAAGAATTAACCACTCCCCCACACTTAAACTCGACATCGTCCTCGATTTCAAAAATAGACATTGAGAACTTAAACATTAAGCATATGACATAAAAAAAAAAGAGGGTGGAGGGACTTAGCGGATTCCAATTATTCGGTGGTCGGTGATATCATGTTACTTGGACACAAAAATATCATTGTTTCCTTATTTTTTCCATGCTCCAAGCGAAATAATCAACCCGACACCAACTCAAAAGTCCTTTTACAATCTGCAAAATATAACTGTTCCGGTCACGGAAACAATTAAACCGGTTCTGGATCCGGGTCGTGTAATCGGAATGTTGATAAGTAGTGGATCGTTTGATTTCCTTCAATCTCTTCTTTCTCCTTCTCCTATGATCGGACCTTCCCGGCGGAGTTGGCCTGCTCCCTGCACAACGAACGCACAGGGCCCCGGTGGTTGTCCGAGGGAACCCCCTCCGATGCCTAAGTTAGTCCGTGAAATGCCTTGATGAACCTAGCTCGTGAGGAACTAGGTGGCGTTTTTAGGAGTGAGAGTCTAGAGAGAGAAAATCCAACCCCCTCTAAGTGGGAAATGAGTGGGTATTTATACCTTCCCACAAGAGAGAGAAGCGGAGAGGGAAAAGAGCGGGAGAATGGGTGGATTGCGAGGTGACACGTGGACCAGTTTCATCCACTCATTCCCTTTTACCTTTGGCAGAATGGCGGAGGGGCCCCTGGTAACCCCTGCCCTGCTCGGGGCAGAGGTCGCCTGGGGGCAGGCGAGTAGGGGGCGTCTGCAGGCCCTCCCCAGCTGGTCGCCTTACCCTGCTGGGCGGGCGGCCTTCTTGAAGCTACGTTCCATTGGGGAAATCCGGGTGTCTTACTTCGACGGCCTGCTGGGCAGGCTCCTCGGTTCCCCGGGTTGGGTCTTTACGGGGTCTGCTAGGCGGGCGACCCGGTGCAGGCTCCCGACCCTCATCAATAACATTGACCAAGGAAGTATAGCGCACAAAGGAAACAAAACACACCTAGCGTCGATAGAAAACTAAAAAAACAAAAAAAAACTATAATAATCAAATTAATAAATTAAAGATTTTTTTGGGCAACCGACACTATTAACATCCCCTTACAAAGGTTGTGAAACTCAGGGAGGCACTTAAGCCGACTCAACTAATAAAACAAAAAAAAATACTAGTAGTAATAATAAGCAGATAACGTCTAAGACAATAAACAATCAATCCTCGGCAACGGCGCCAAAATTTGATGCGTGTCGTTTCCGCAGTATTAAATTTATAAACACTACTAACTCTACGGTAGATAGGGTAAGTAGAGGTCGATCCCACAGAGACTGAAGTTATTATCTCAGGAAATTTATTATTTAATAGTATAGATATATTAGAAAAGGGGTTTTTTTTGTTGGTTTTGAAAATAAAAATAATAACAAAGTAAAAACATAAAAATAAATAAGTAATTAATCATAACAATATTCGAGACATGCAACATATGATATAGTTGGGTTAATCATCGATTCAATTAATTAGACTCAAATATATCGGTAACTATTTAATCCCTTGTAAGCAAGTAAATTAACAGTTTTATCTTTCTTACTCGTTAAACTCCGTTAACCACGCAAGTTTAATCCTAACTAAATTAGATCGACTCAACCATGTAAGCACGAATCCAGTCAAAAAATTTAATCGCGTTAAGAACACCAATCAATTGAATTATAAAGAACCAGAAAGCTGCAATTAAATATAACTCAATTATTATAGAAAATTCTAGTAGTTAAATTATACTAGTAAGCTGCAACCTAATTTAAAACACTATTAATTTAACAATCGACTCATGTAAATAATCTAGGTGATCAGGCTAAATTTATAAACATGAAAACAACAATCAAATTGTGAATTTCATACGAATATCAAAGTACTATTTAAACGTTAAAACAATAACGTAATCTCATAACTCATTGACAAGAATCGATACATTACATGTTTGAATAACTGAAAGATTAAACTAAATAACTAATTAAACGATAAATAAACTAAATAAGATAGATAGATAGATACAACCATTAGATAAATTAAGAGTTGAATTGATCGCGTCCCGCATTAAAATCCGGCTGAATTTGTACCGGCCTTGGCCGTGAAGGCCAAGGCCTTCTGCCCTATTACGTACTTCTTTATGTGTGTTGCCTCCTTGTTCTCCTCCTCCTTTCTTTACATTAAAGCCCTAATGCCTTCTTTTATAGTGGTAATTTGGTTTTAGTGAAATTATATATTTCCTTAATTAATTGATCCTGCTCTTCCAATTCAAAATCTTCTTCTTTCCTTTTTACACTCGATTTTCTTTCCTTATTTTTCCATAATGGGCTGATGGTTTCAATCTTAACTTCGACCCCATTAGATGATGGAATTAGACCTGTAAACATACATACGATTTTAGTAGTCTTTTCCATGTATCCATATTAAATAATTAAAATATATATTAAATACTTAATTTAGCACCAAAAATAGGATAAGGCCGGTAATATATCAAAAGTTACTAAAGTTATAACGTTTAGCTCAAATAATAGAAAGGCGACATAGAAAATATAATATTAAAGGGGTAAAATTATGCATAAATATTGACTTATCAAATGTCTAGGAAACGATGAATAAATCTCTCCACAGACACTTCAACGAAAATTAGAACGGAAAGGTGAAGCGAATCCCATTCACGAATGGGATCTAACTCCTCGGGCAATGGACAAATATCAACCCGTGCAAACGCAAATACATGATGGTCGGGATTCCAGAAACGTGAACACGCGCTTAATAAGCTGTTTTGCACCTTGGTTTGCTTGACCGACAAAATACACGACAAGCTAACACTTAATAAATAGCTCCTCAAGCTCACCCTTTTTAAAGGAATTCATCCACTTGGTCAAAAGCTCACCAAAGATCGACATGACTTTAATAATTCAAAAGAGAGTATTAAGCACTACTTCGATGCCAATTGTGTCTATGAAAAGCACCTCTATTTATAGTTACAATAACAACGGAATAAGGAAAACTCCGTCCAACGAAATTTAGAAAATTTCCATAATCACGTGTTCAACCCCGCCGGCTCTCGCATTTGAGAATAGGGGCGCAATAGCTCCCACGCCTGAGAATCATGGCGCACGGTGGATGACACGCGCCTATCTAGGATCGGTCGTTAACGATTGATAGGGGATCAAAAAATATTTATAAGACTCGAAAAAAACAAAAAAAACAAAAAAAATGTAGTCGTGGTAAGTCGAGGTCGGTCCACAGGGATAATGGTGAGTTGATTGATAAAGATCGAATGCGTTTGGGGTCTTAATGGGGGGTTTTGAGTCGAGTCTATACTAATGATGCGATAAAAGACAAATAGTAATCAATAAGGAAAAGGTGTTAGCTAGGGGGAGTCGAGGAATCGGAAATCGGGTTCTAAAAATCAAGGGATTATGGGGTCGGTCACAAAGTCGATAAAGGGAGAATGCCACCTTTCGATTTCTTCACCCAACTTATCTAAATCTCGCTTTCGCGGTGAAAAAGGTTAAGTCTCAAGTCAAGGTAACTCCTACCCCGAGTTTCCCCATATTGATAGAAGTTAGTCAATGTCGATCTAGTTTGCCGGACTAAATCAACAAAGACACAATAACCTCAAACAAGATAGATCAACAAGCATGCAACCAAACCACAATTCCTCAATTCATGTTACCCCAAATGCTCCTCCGTTAACTCCCTAACAAGAATCTACTCACAGCTCATGAAGAAGATACAAAAAATAACAATGGTGATAATACCAAAAACATGCATAATGATGAAAACTGGAGGAATTAAAAGTAGAACAACGAAGGAAATTACGATCAACAAATGAAACTACAAAACGATTTAAAAACAATGCAAGAAAAATCAAAGAGAATGATGCAATAAAGAGAGAGTAAGAGTAAAAACTAATCTAGAGAAAAGGGAGAGAAAGAGAGTTATATCAACAATGGAGGAAAACTAGAAATAAGGAAGATGAAGATGCATGTAAATAAAGGAGAAGCCTTGATGAAGAAAACAATGGATTTGTCACTAATCCTTTGATGATCTCCAAAGAACTTTTTGATTAAAGATAGAATTCTTTACAATAACTTGAATCTAAAGTTAGATGAAGAGGATGAATATTGATGAAAACTATGTAGCCTTTTAAGTTTTGTCTAATGGATTTCTAATATAAGGTAGTGTATTCTATTCTAAGTTGTATCTGGTAGTCTAATTAGGTTAAACTATATATAGTAGTAGCTTAATGGATCACTAAACCAAGGCCAAATCTGATTTTTGCACTTTGAGTGAAACTTTTGCCCAATGAATCTTCAAGGGGTGAAACTTCGCCCTGCGAGTTTCTGACTTTTACGAACCATTTCCGTCGGGTGAAACTTCACCCGGTGGTTTCACTCGGTGAACTTTCCTTCCAGATTTTGCATTTCGGGGCCTCGTTACCGTCGAGTGAAACTTCACCCGGTGGGTGAAAGTTTACTGAAGATCTGCGGAGAGGTCGAAATGTCATCAAGCGAAACATCGCCCGGTGGTTCCTCATCGGGTGAAACTTCACCCCGATTCTTTCCTTGACCTCTTTTCGGGTTTCGCTCTTTGTCGTCTGATTGTTTGGACTTTAGGCTTCGTGTGTTGATTTTGGACGATATTCCACTCTCTTGTGCTCGTGGAAGCTTGGACATGCTCTTGGCGACGAATTCCAACAAAATAGATAGCAAAACTTCCAAAAACACGTGAAATGCACAAGGGAAATGCTAATGCAAGAAAGACTAAGAATAGGGCGATAGTCGCATTCTAATCTAACAGAAACGGAGGAAAACGAGTCTAAATGGGACGAAAAATGAGATAAATTTAGCACACATCAAATTCCCCGCACTAAACCGTTGCTCGTCCTCGTTCAAAGACCCAAAAAGAAACTACGTACTAATACTACTAAGCTAGACTATGCTAAGACGACACGGGGGAAATTAACGGGTCCGCTCCGTCCCTTCAACTCACATTGGAATACCTACGAGGTAAGGTACTTAAATCCAAGGCAAGTTGGGTCTTGCTCAAAATGGTGGATGCGACTAAACACACAAAAACACATAAGCACAAAAGAATAGGCTCATCCAAAGGGAAAATAAAACACCGAATCCGTCATCGAGACGGTAGGAAAGACACCGATTAATCACCCAAAACAATCTTGAACATTCCAAAATAAATCACTCAAGTGGACATCTACCAAAGTCTAATAGTATGACATTAAAACAAAAAAAGTGTTGATGAATTAGCTAGGTCCTCCTAGTCTTCTAAAGGGGTATGACGGGGTGTTAAACGGAGTTGAATGAGTGAACCATGAAGTCGTTTGACACTGTAGGTAGGTGCAATCCCGCTCTCTTTAGCTAAGGCCAAGAGGGTCGTTCCAAACTCAAATTTTCCGAATTAGTCCAAACAAAAAGTGGAGAAGTGTTTACAATTTTTAGTGGATCGACTAATCACCGCTATCTTTCTTCCCCGGGACTCGGTCCTCTAGTAGGCACTTCACGGCGAAAAGTTTTTGGAGAAGATGTTTTTGATGATATGATTTTTGTTGATGCTCCTTTTCTCTCCTTCGATTTTCATATGTTTGTGCCCTTTTATCTTGCTTCGGTTTGCTCTTTTTTGGCTTTTTGAAGTGGTCGAAACCAAGCTTTGAGATTTATTTTTTGTAAACTTATTGTGATAATGTATAGGTGGAAGGAAAATTAGGTATCCAAGTACGCGCGCTGTAACACTCCTGATTTATAAATTAAATTAAAGTTATGCTCGTATTTTTATTTTGTTTACGATTTAACTCGTAATCCTAAAATTATTATAAAACGAATTTATCGTTTAATCGTTTCAAACTCCTAAAATTCTATTTGTCTCGGAAACTCTTCTTATATTTAAAACATATTTTATTTCTGTTTCGATTTATTTTATAAACTTAATTTAATTCTTATCGAAAGTCTATTTCGGCGATTTAAATTATAAATTCTTTTTATTTATTTATATTTAACCTCGAATTTCTATTTTCGGCTAGAAACTCATTTATTTTAAGTTTCGTCAAAACATTTATTTCCTTTCCTCGAGAAATCAGTTTAATTCACTTTATCGAAGATTTATTATTTATCGGGAAATACTATTTCATCGTCAATTAATTTATTTCTATAAACTTCGTTTTCATCTCAAATACTTTATGTACTCATTTTATTAGACGGCTCAATTAATTATTAATTTTATTGTCTCAATTTTAATTTGATTTCCTGGGTCAGTCAACTTATTGTCTCGAAACCTCACTTCAGTCAACACCCATTCAGTTAGTCCGCAATATTTAACCTCACTTTTATTGTGATCAGTTGTATTCAATTCCTCTTTCTCCTTTATAGTCTTGATTAAACACGTCCCCCTTTTCCCCTTTACTGTTGATTCAACGCTTTCCCCTGTCCACCTCTTTGTTACATCCTCCTTTTCTTTTTGGTTTCCACCGCTTCAACTCTTGAAGACCTCATCATTTATCCTCTTTAAGTCAGAATGCTCTTCCCCTGGCATCCTGTTTTTCATCATCCAGCACCATATTAGTTCATCTTCATCAATCGTCATCACCCTTGTTCTTCTATGCGAGTGTCCTCTGTTCGACCCCTGCTTCTCTCTTCACGTTTTCCCCTATTGTAGTGAAGGTATATCCTTTAATTTCTCGTTTCTTCTTTTGAATTCGTCCTCATTATTGTCGTTCTTGTTGTTTCTGCTGTTGCGTCTTGATCTGCTCCCTTCTTCATTCCCCTATGTGTCTTCGTTCTCTCTGCTTCTATTCTATATTCGGTTTTCGTTTTTGGCGTCGTTCAGGTTCGTCTTTGTCGTGCTCCTTTCTTCTACCTCGTTCCTTCGGGTTTGTCCTTTAATGGCGTCATTTCTTTGTTGTTGTTATGTCGCCGTTTCTCATGTTTTGCTACCGTTGCTCTTCTTCTTCTTCTTCTTCTTCTTCTTCTTCTTCTTCTTCTTCTTCTGCTTCTTCTTCTTCTTCTTCTTCTTCTTCTTCTTCTTCTACTTCGCATGCTGTTCTCTGTGTTAGGTTGATCTTGTGTTGTTGTTATTCGTTGTTTGTTCTGTTGCTTCTTTCCCTCAGTTCGTATGTTCGAATGTCACTGCTTGTTGTTTGTCGTTGTTGCTGCTGCGGTTGTCATTGCTACTGATGTCGCGTTTCTGTTCGCTGCTGCTCTATTTTTTTCCTACTTCTTTATTTGTCTTTCTCGATGCTCGAACCTTGCCCATGTCGAGCTACTGTGTAATACCCGTATTACTGCTGCTCGTGTTATCGAATTTCGTTCCTTTCTTCTCCTTCTTGTTCTTCTTCGTTCTATGTTGTTGTAAGCTGTCACTGATGCTGCATTAAAGTGTTGTTGCTATTTCGGTTGATGTTAATGTCATATTTTGCTGATCGTTTTGGCTGCTGCTCATTCTCTCTCCTGTTTCGGAGTTGTTTGTTGCTACTTCGATGCTACTGCCGCCCTTCTGCTCTTCGGTTTTCTGTTCAGTATCGTATACCTGATTCCTCGTTGTTTTGACCTTGTTCGTGTCCCGGTTTTTTGTATTGTTCAGGTGCGGTTGCGATTCAAGACGAGCAATGTCCCTCCAATTGATTACTCCGTTCTTGCTATTCTTCCCATTCATCTCCTAGTTTTCGGGATTTCGTGAGGACCAAGACGAGGACAAGCACGTGTTTGAGTCGGTTGTCATCTAAGGTAACTTTTTGACGTTACTCGATTTTATATCGTATGTTTGAGTAGTAGTATGTAGTAAATATTTAACTTCGGTTTTATAATTTTAGCTATTTATTATTTGCTAATAATATTATTTTTAAATTGTGTACCTTATAAATATTTTACAACTTTCGATATCGATTTATAAATCGTTAGTAATTTTATTACTTATGATCGTTATAATATTTTATTGGTTATTGTAACACTAGTAACTAAATAGTGTCGATTTCATATTTTCGTCATATTTCATTAATTTATAATTTTAACTCAAATAAAACTTTAAATATAATAATCGCGATTTATATACTCATTTAATAAATTAACTTTTGTTTTATCCTTTATACTAATAACTAGAAGATAGTCGTTTTGTTTGAAATACATTTTTAGTCGAGACTATTTTCACTAATAATCTCTTATTTGTTTCCGATTGACTATTTTTAGTAAAATCCGTATTATTTATTAATAAAAGCTATTTATTAAAAATAATTTTAAATCTTAGTAAATCTCATTTCATTTATAAAACTCGTTGACTCAAATAATTTTATATCATTTTTCTTAAAACATCAATTTTCTAAAATTTATAGTTTTAACTCGATTTCCTAATTATTTATGAAATACTATATATTGACTTATTATATTTTATTTATATTTTGAGTAACGATTTTAGAAATATATTAAGTTACGATAACAATGATTATAATAAATTGTTAATTCAGTTAGAAATGCTATTTTTAATTCATTTCACTTATTTTAAAAACTTACGTATTTTCTATAAGACAATTTCTATTTTAAGTAAGTTTCTATTTATAGATAGTTTCCCTTTTATATAAAATGTTTATTTATTTTATTTTCAAATTATTTACGATGATTATTTATTTTTGAATATCGATAATGGCTATTTTGGGAGTTATGGAATAAGTACAAGTGTGGGGTTAGAGTAATACAGTCTAGGATGTACTGTTCTGCCATCAACTATAAGGCTTGTGTATCCATTTGGGATGCATTGGTTCTTGAACTGGATACATTTGGTGTCCAGGAGTATATGTGCATTGTGCCATTAAGCTAGATATTGCATCATGTTAGTCGCCGTCAGTTGAACTGGATACATTTCGTGTCCAGGAGGGGTGTATGTTACTTAAGTTAGGACCTCGCATTGATAAGTCGCCATCCTATTATGGTTGAGTTGCCTAGATTAGATACTGAAGTTCGATATGTGTTAAGACTTAAGTTCTCGAAGCTAGTTTTAGTATATCCCTAGTGAAAGTCTAGCCTTGTGCACACTGATCGAATTTTCGTAACGCCATTTTCGAATATTATTATTATCGATTGATTTTTGACTTAAAGGTTGACAAGTGCTTTAAGTTTCTTTGAAAACTTATTTTTATTATATCGTTTTAATGTTTTTTTTCCATTTTAAATATTTTGATATAATAATAATACTATTATTTTCCATATGATATAATATGACTGGGAGAACGTCCGAGTTACTCCCCACTGACGTGGCTGTTATGTTTATAACATGACAGGTATTTGCTGCTGGGTTTTGGGTGTGAGCTAGCGAGTAGCATGGATCCTAATTTTTCTTCATTCACGATTCATGGATTTGTATAAATCTGTTTGGAGAATTTCCTTTTTAGCCCTTTTTTAGAAAGAGACCTTTGTATTGACTTACCATTTCTTTTAATAAGATATAATTTATTAGTGTGTTTTAATCCCAACTCTACAGTGTTTCTGCCACTGTATTGCGTTAGATTTTCTAGGGGATTACACGCGCCATTCACCGATAACCCACAAAAAGATGAGAAGAATTTGGACTAAAGGTGCAATGGACATTCGAGCAAGGTCACCTAGAAAATGGGATGCGATAATCAAAGCCTAACTCCTCCATGGGTGGTCAAGGTGGTCACATGCAAACCCAAAAAATTGGGCGTAGGTGTAATCACGTCACCTAGCCCGGATTTTGAACAAATTGGAAAAATTTGAGAAAGATGAAAGGATTTGGATTTTCAAACGTGGTCAATGGCGTAATCACATCGCCTAAAGACCGGGAGCAATACCAAGGCCGCAACGGCCACAAAAATCAAAGGGACAACTTGCAAAGATTTGATAGAAAATGAATAATCAACACAATGATAATAGGATATAAGAATTGGACATAACCCAATACAAATAATCAAAGACTCTTCTAGACTCACCTACCCAACCCACGCACAAATACCGACAACACCGCCTACCGACTCAGGGAGAGGGACTAGTACGAATAATCATCAGACGCCTACGAAGCATTATGAGACCAAGAGAACTACGACATACCCTCGGAAGACGCCTGGGGAAAAAAACTCCTCCAAACCGTCACTTAACGAGAGGGCATAGTCCAACTCAATCTCATAGAGATCGTAGATCGTACGATCCTCGGGCAATGTATAATGAGCGTACTCCCAGACTCCCTTTCCTCCCGACTCTGTTTTTGTCAGTCAATATTCACTGGGTCCTAAAGGTAGGTCCCAATTGTGGTGAATGAGGATGGTGGTGCGGTGTGTGTTGGGTACAATTAAGGCACGTCCATGGCTAATATAAACGAGGCGATTATGGGGTACATGGAAAATCCCGGTCGGGAAATAGACCTTGTCAAACCAAATGGAGTTGTCAAGCGGGGCGAGGTGGTCGGTCGAATAACCCAATTTGTTTGCTATAACCATCACAAGACCTTCACAATCTAAAGAAGGGCGTTGGGCATTGATGATGCGTTGAAAGTGTAATGTCACGATGATGGGTAGGTCTAGGGGACTCGAATTACCGACTAAAGAGTCAAGAACCAATTTCAAGACGCACAGATTAAGAGAGTATATATTATCGGCTGAGGGCATTAAGCAGTGAGAGAGGATTTCACAGAAGTCGTGAATTGCGGGGTTGCGTATCTCGGAAGCATACGATAATTTGTTACCCCCTTTACATCATGAGATTTGTTCCCAAAAATTTCTCCTTGAAACACATGCTTGAATATTGCCCGATGGTTTACCGAGTCCGGTACCTGAAGAGGGTACGCCTAGCGCGAGGACAAACTCGGGAATAGTCAGTCTATGAGGTTTGCCAAATAATCGAAATTTAATTACTCTAGGCGTGGTCGGGTTGTCAAGTGCGAAGGTTCCTAGGAACTTACAGGTTAAGTCTTTGTATGTAAAGATCGCAAGGCTAAGGAGTTCACTAGTTCCGGTTTGTGACAATAACCCTTTAATGTCGTCGACAATACCTAAATTAGTCATTGTGTGAGGACAAGGCCATCTAGTGCTCTGAAAGATCTTTTCAGAGAAGACACGGGATAACGAGGTATTAAGACAAGGTAAATTGGTAGACTTGAAAGATGAAGGCATACCTTGTTTTCGAAAAGCTCGTCTTGACCTTGTTTCCATGATGAAAGATTTGCAAGATTGTTCGAAAATAACTTTGCTTCACCTCTTGAAAACCCAAAAATATTCACCAAAATGGAATGGAATGGAGGTATGAAGATGGTTGGGCTATGGATGGTGGTGTGATAATGAAAAAAGATGAAATGAGGAGTGATGAGGTGAAAAGGGAAGTGAGGTGGAGGTGATATATATAAAGGTTTTTGTGGAGGGAAAGTAAAGTTTGAAAAGTTTGATTTGGTGTTTGGGAAGATATTTGGTGTTTGTAGTATGGAGGGAAAGTTATGTAGATATATTTGGGGAAAGAGGGAATTGAATTATGTAGTGAGTGGGTGATCCGGCCAAGTAGGCGGGTGAAGTTTCACCTGGTCAAATACCATCGGGTGAAGTTGCATTCGATGGGTTTTCTCGTGAAAATCCATTTGGAATTTATTTTACCGCAGGGCAAAGTTTCACTCAGTGAAGTCTCATCGGGCGAAAAGACGATTTCTGCACAATTCTGGCGGAATCTGGCAAAATATGGGATTTTTTATAAGGCGAAACTTCACCCGGTCAAATATTCATCGGGTGAAGTTTAACCCGGGTGAAAGTCTTCAGGAATTATCCCAATGGCATGGCAGAATTCCATCGGGTGAAATTTCAACCGAGGAAAAGGCTCCAAAAATTTCACCGGGCGAAGTTTCTTCTCCCGGCGGTCCTGTACGTTCCATATTTTTGCCTTGCCAATTTAAGGCCCTTCATGGATCACCTAATGTTCAAAACAAGGATCAACTTGTGGTCTTCAAATTAGCTCCATAACTTCATCTAAAAGCTTGATAATCATCCAAATATATGCTCCGAGTTGAGATCCAAGTTCATCCATCCGTTCAAAGCTAACAAAGATAATTAAAACAAAGTATATGGTACATATTTTCAAGGTGGTTGTTGAGGATACCACCAAACCTACTTCAATTGAGGAGAGGGTTAATCAATGCGCCCAACCGGGAACTCACCAACTTTGATGATAGAAAAGGTCTCACGAACGTGACCGACATGATAAATCTTCAAGTGTTGTCCATTAACCATAAACTTCCCGGTTTCCGGGCTAGAGATCTCAATTGATCCATATGGTTGTACCTTGGTCACTTCGAATGGACCCGACCATTTTGACTTTAACTTAGCGGGAAAAGCTTAAAACAAGAGTTGTAGAGGAGTACCTTGTCACCAACGGAGAAATCTTTACGAAGGATTCTAGCATCATGCCATTTCCGTGTTCGTTCCTTATAGATTTTTGAATTTTCATAAGCTTCAAGTCTTAACTCTTCTTACTCTTGTAGTTGGAGAAGGCGATTGTCACCGACAACCTTCTCGTCAAAGTTGAGCTCTTTAACAACCCATTTTGCTTTTTGCCCTAATTCCACCAGCAAGTGACATGCTTTTCCATACACAAGTCGATAAGAAGTGGTTCCAATCGGCGCTTTGTAAACCGTTCGCAATGCCCAAAGGGCGTCATTCAACTTCAATGACCAATCCTTACGATGTGTATTCACAACTTTTTCCAATATTCCCTTGATTTGTCGATTAGAAATCTCGGCTTGCCCATTTGATTGCGGATGATAGGCCAAGGACATCAAATACGTGATTCCATATTTCTGAAGAAGGTGTTCAAACGTGTCCTTCCTAAAGTGAGAGCCTCCATCGCTAATTATGGATCTAGGCATACCGAATATAGAGAAAATCACATTTTTGAAAAGTTTAATTACCACCTTGGAATCATTTGTAGGAGAAGCTACGACCTCGATCCATTTTGAAATATAGTCAACCGCGACAAGGTTGTATTTGTTGCCGAACGAAGACGTGAATGGTCCTATTAAATCAATACCCCAAACATCGAACAATTCAATTTCAAGGATGGGTTGAAGGGGCATCTCGTTTCTTTTCGTTATGTTGCCACACCTTTGACAAGCGTCACATGTAAGAATGAAGGCTCGGATGTCTTTGAACATAGAAGGCCACCAAAATCCGCTTTGGAGGACTTTGGCAATTGTCTTTTGAAAGGCCAAATGTCCATCGTAAGAGGTCAAATGGTGGTGCTTCACTATATCGAATCCTTCATCGGCCGTGACACATCGGTGATAAATACCATCCATGCATCGGCGAAACAAATAAGGTTCATCCCAATAATAACGTTGAGCTTCGTATCGTAGCTTATTCCTTTCTTGATTTGAATAATCGTCTGGAATGTAGTTGGATACTAGGAAATTGACAATGTCCGCGTACGAAGGTGTAATAGCTTCAATTGCCATCAAAGACTCGTCTCTCATTGCCTCGTTGATGGGGATACCATTGTCTTCATTAGCACTTCCATTGATCGCGAGTCTACTAAGGTGGTTCGCCACCAAATTCTCCGATCCGGCTTTATCTTTGATTTCAATGTCGAATTCTTGTAGAAGGAGAACCCACCGAAAGAGTCAGGATTTCGTCTCCTTTTTGGACATGATGTAGCGTATAGCTGCATGATCGGTATGAATAATTACCTTAGAACCGGTAAAATAGGTTCGGAATTTTTCCATAGCGTAGATAACGACGGGCATTTCTTTTTCAGTGGTGGTATATTTCGATTGGGCTTCATCAAGGGTCTTACTTGCATAATATACCACTTGTAACTTCTTGTCAACGTGTTGGCCTAGAACGGCACCAACGGCGAAATCGGAAGCATCACACATGATCTCAAATGAAAGATTCCTATCGGGTGCTTTGATAATCGAGGCGGTAGTGAGAGCAGTCTTCATCCTGCAAAAGGCCTCAAGACACAAGTCATCAAACACAAAAGGTGCATCTTTCATAAGAACAGAAGTTAAAGGCTTGGCAATTTTAGAGAAATCTTTAATGAAACGCCTATAAAAGCCGGCGTGACCTAAGAAACTCGTCACTCCTTTGATATTTTTTGGGGTCGGCAAGTTCTCTATCACGGAGACTTTGCTCTTATCCACTTCGACACCTTTATTGGAAACAATATGACCGAGGACTACACCTTGTTCTACCATAAATGAAAATGATATTTTTCCCAATTTAAGACAAGTCCATATTCGTCACAACGAGCTAACACTTGATCAAGATGAGTGAGGCAAAAATCAAAAGAGGTGCCATTGACACTAAAATCATCCATACAAATTTCATGGACTTTTCAATAAAATCGGAGAATATTGTCATTATACATCGTTGAAACGTTCCTGGCGCATTACATAATCGGAATGGCATCCTACGATAGGCATAGGTGTCATAGGGACATGTGAAAGTAGTTTTCTCTTGGTTGTCGGGGTGAATAGAAATTTGGAGAAATCTCAAATCACCATCAAGCTAAGGAAACAAAAATAAGAGTGATGTGCTAGTCGTTCAAGCATTTGATCAATAAAGGGAAGGGAGAAATGGTCTTTTATGGTGGTCGTGTTCAACTTTCGAAAGTCTATACACATGCGCCAACCGATGATGGTCCTAGTAGAAATTAAGTCACCATTTTCTCCTTTCACAATCGTCATTCCTCCCTTTTTTGGCACTACTTTTACGAGACTAACTCATTTACTTTCGATTATAGGGTATATAATGTTAGCCTCATACAATTTGAGGACTTTCTTCATGAGAACTTCCTTCATGGTGGGGTTCAAACGACGTTGACCTTCAACCGAAGGATGGTGGTCATCATCAAGGATGATCCTATGCACGCAAACGTTTGGATTAATTTCTTGGAGGTCGTTGATGCTATACTCGATGGCTTTTTTTGTATTTCCTCAAAAATAGCAAGAGCTTTTCTAATTGAGGACCATCGAGTGTGGCATTGACGATAACGGGATAACTAGTTCCCTCAAGGAAGGCATATTTGAGGGAAGATGGAAGTGGTCTAAGTTCAAGGTTAAGAGTAAAAGGTACCGTTCTTTCATCCACCGGTAGTGGTTCTACCTCTTCTTCATGCATGATTTCTTCTTCAAGAGGCGGGGGCTCAAGTAGTTCCTCTTCCTCTTTCTTATCATCATCTATCAAGCTATACTCAACCAAACTATCGATAACTTCAATGGAATACATTTGTTCAATCACTGGTTGTTTAAGTGCTTGAGAAAGGGAAAACTCTACCGATTCGTTCTCCATATTAAAAGATAACTTTACATTCATAACATCTACAATTGTGCCACCGGTAGCCATGAATGGTCGACCTAAGATGATGTGGGTAGTGGTGTCCTCGGGCATGTCCATCACGACAAAATCGGCGGGAATGAAAAACTTACCAACTTGACGGGTACATCCCCAAGTATCCCAAGTGGGTACTTAAAGGATCTATCCGCAAGTTAAATCGACATGCTTGTGGGTCTTATCTTCCCCACACAAAGTTTTTTGGTTATTGAGTAAGGTAACAAGCTAACACTAGCCCCTAGGTCATATAAGCCTTGGTTAACAACAACATTTCCAACTCGACAAGGGTGAAGAAGCTACCGGGGTCATCAAATTTCTTTGGCATACGGTTCATAAGAATGGCACTACATTGGGCCGTAAGAGGTACACACTCTATAACTTCTACGGTTATCTTTTTGCTCAATACTTCTTTTAAAAACTTAGAATAAAGGGGTATTTGAGAAATTACCTCCATAAAGGGTAAAGCAACCTTCACTTTCTTTAGCATATCCACAAAACGACTAAATTGAGCATTTTCTTTGTGTGGCTTAGCTCGTTCGGGGAAAGGAAATGGCGACACAAAAGCAGGAGGAGGTAGAATGTTCGATTCTTCTTCTTCTTCGGCTAAACGCTCCGCCTCTTTTCTTCTTGCTTCTTTCGCTTCCAATTGCTCATTTTTCTTCCTTCTAAGCTCTCTTAATTCTCTTAGTTCTACCTCCACGTTCTCAAGAATATCAAATTCCGCTTGTATTCCCCGGTTTTGTTTGGGGGAAATAGGGGTTGCGGCTTGCGGTGAACTTTGTTGATTGTTCATAGTTGTGGTGTCTTTGATGTTCAAATTTTTGTATGGGTCTTCAAGTTCTTTGCCACCTCTCAATATGATGGCATTAGCTTGATGTGGGGGGTCTCTCGGTTTTGCGGTTGCTCGGGCAATCCATGGGGTGGATGAATTGGGGCGGCTAAGGCTTTCGATGCTTCTTGAGATTCACAAACCTTTAGCCTCGCCTTAGTATCCAATTTCTCACTCCATAAGTGCCCAATGGCTCTTTGTAATTCATTGGTGTTGTCCTATGGACCTCTCCCTTGACCATATTGAAAATTGCTTTGTTGGCCATAAGATTGAGAGGGTTGATTATAAGCTTGTTGGTTGTACCCTTGGTTACCTTGGTAATTACCTTGGAAACCATGGTTGTATCCTTGATTGAAATTGTTTCCTTGTTGATTATGGTAATAGTTAGGAACATGAAAATTTCCTCCTTGTTGATTGAAGTTACTCCTTTGATGACGAGGTAGATATGGGGGCATCTTAGGGGGACCTTTGTTAAAGGGCCTTTGTTGGCTTTGATTGAAAGGTCTCGGTTGATTCCCTTGAACACGTGGCATCAGGTTTTGAACGTTTTGATTCCCATAAGAAAAGTTAGGATGAAATCTCGTGCCGACATTGTAAGTATTAGAAAAGGTATCGAATTGAGGTCTTTCCCCATATGATTGAATAGCTTGTACTTCATTTTGCTCAAAATAACTTTCTTAATTTGGAATACAAGAACTAGAGTCGTGGCCATAATTGCGACAATGTTAACATTGAATTCCCATGTTGGCTCTTGTTTAGATGGAGATGGTTGTCTTGTTAGAAGACTACCTTGAATTTGGTACATGCCTCTACGAGTTGGTTTAGAGTGCATGGCATCCATTCTCTTTGTCAATTCTTCAATTTTGGCTTCAAGTTTCAATTCATTGTTGCTCTTAGAAGAGTTCACTTCAATCTTCTTCCTACAATCTCCCGATTGACCCACTCTAGAATCACTCATCGCCATATTTTCAATAGGCCTCTTAGATGCCTCATCGGTAAGGGAAGAGAAGTCTCCTCCGGCGTCCGAGTTGAGGTTTTCCTTGGTTCTCGGTGAAAGAGTGTTGTAACAGGTTTGGGTTGTTAGCCAATCGGGTATTCCATGACGAGGGAATTTATGAAGAAGGTCCCTAAATCGCTCCCAAGCTTCGCTTAGGCTTTCAAATTCATCTTGCTTAAAAGTTTTTATCTCCATGTGGTATTAGTCAGTTTTCGATGGAGGATAATATTTCTCCAAGAAGGCGTTGGATAGTTGAGTCCATGTTGTAAAGGTGTTATCCGGATGGCCATGAAGTCATCTTCGAGCTCCGTCTCGCAAGGTTTTAGGGAATAAAAGTCGGTGAAGTTGACATGATGTTAACCCGTTCAATCGGGCCTCGACTGATGCTATATGTTCTTGGGCATCTTCTTGGTAAAAACCATGGAAAGTATCTTATTGGACCGCATTGGTGAGAGAGGCTTTAAGTTCATAATTTTTGGGAATCTCCTCGTAATCAACCGTGATGGGGTCTCTTCATGTGTAAGTTGGGAATGGGATCCCATAGTTGTCATTGGTTGAGGTGGTGGTGGTTGTTTCGGAGGGCTTTGTTGATTTTGTTGTGGAGTTTTTGGTGATGATGGAGTTGGTGGTGTATTTTGAGAAGTAGAGGATGTGGAAGGTTTGTTTGGTGTAAGAGGTGTATTTGGTAGGATGGGATTTTGATTTGGTGGTGATAGTGAAGGATGTGGGATTATGGTTGTTGAATTGTTTCCCTGAAATCTCAAGGCTCTAAACGTTCTTTCTGGCTCCGGATCGAACCACAAGGGCGATGATGTATTCCTGGACATAAAACTCAACAAACGATAAGTCTCCTAGCACCAATCGGTACTATGGAAAGGAGAAAAATGAAATGAAAACAATTAACCAAACACAAATATACGAAGACTCAATTAACTAGTTGCCATCCCCGACAACGGCGCCATTTTGACACGCGCCTATCTAGGATCGGTCGTTAACGATTGATAGGGGATCAAAAAATATTTACAAGGCTCGAAAATAACACAAAAAAGTAAATAAATGTAGTCGTGGTAGGTCAAGGTCGGTCCACAGGGATGACGGTGAGTTGATTGACAAATAGCGAATGCATTTGGGGTCTTAATGGGGGTTTTTGAGTCAAGTCTATACTAATGATGCGATAAAAGATAAATAGGAATCAATAAGGAAAAGGTGTTAGGGGGTCGGGGAATCGGGAATCGGAAATCGGAAATCGGGTTCTACAAATTAACGGATTATGGGGTCGGTCACAAAGTCGATAAAGGGAGAATGCCACATTTTGATTTCTTCACCCAACTTATCTAAATCCCGCTTTCGCAGTGAAAAAGAGTAAGTCTCAAGTGAAGGTAACTCCTACCCCGAGTTTCCTCATATTGATGGAAGTGAGTCAAGGTCGATCTAGTTGGCCGGACTATGTCAACAAAGACACAATAACCTTAAACAAGATAGCTCAACAAGCATGCAACCAAACCACAATTCTTCAATTCATATAACCTAAAATCCTCCTCCCTTAACCCTCTAACAAGAATCTACTCACAAGTCAGGAAGAATATAACAAAAACAATAACAATGGTGATAATACCAAAAACATGCATAATGATGAAAACTAGAGGAATTAAAACTAGAACAACAAAGGAAATTACGATCAACAAATGAAACTACAAAACGATCTAAAAACAATGTAAGAAAAATAAAAGAAAACAATTCAATAAAGAGAGAGTAAGAGTAAAAACTAATCTAGAGAAAATGGAGAGGAAGAGAGTTACACCAACAATGGAGAAAAAATAGCAATAAGGAAGATGAAGATGCATATAAATAAAGGTGAAGCCTTGATGAAGAAAACAATGGATTTGTCATTAATCCTTTAATGATCTCCAAAGAACTTCTTGATTAAAGCTAGAAATCCTTACAATAACTTGAATCTAAAGCTAGATGAGGAAGATGAAGATTGATGAAAACTATGAATGTGCCTCTATGAATGTGTTCTAATGTAAGTTGTGGTAGTCTAATTAGGTTAAACTATATATAGTAATAGCTTAATGGATCACTAAACCAAGCCCAAATCTGATTTTTTGCACTTTGAGTGAGACTTTAGCCCTATGGATCTTCAAGGGGGTGAAACTTCGCCCTGCGAGTTTCTGACTTTTACGAACCATTTTCGTTGGGTGAAACTTCACCCGGTGGTTTCACCCGGTGAACTCTTCTTCCAGATTTTGCATTTGGGGGCCTCGCTACCGTTAGGTGAAACTTCACCGGGTGGGCGAAAGATTTGCCCGATCATTTCGCCCGATGGGTTCAATTTCCTGAAAATCTTCGAAGAGGTCAAAATGTTGTCGGGCGAAACTTCGCCCGGTGGTTCCTCATCGGGTGAAACCTCACCCAATGATTTCTTTAACCTCTTTTCTTGTTTCGCTCTTTGTCGTTTGATTGTTTAGAATTTAGGCTTCGTGTGTTGCTTTCGGACGGTATTCCACTCTCTTGTGTTCGTGGAAGCTTGGACATTCTTTTGGCGATGAATCCTATCTAAATAGATAGAAAAACTACCAAAAACACGTGAAAAGCACAAGAGGCACGCTAATGCGAGAAATACTAAGAATAGGGCGATAATCGCATTCTAATTTCACAAAAACGGAGGAAAATGAGTCTAAACGGGAGGAAAAATGGGCTAAATTTAGCACAATCAATGCTGTTGGAATTGGGCTTATTGATCAGACGTGAGGCTGCTACTCCTTTATTGTTCTTGATGCTATACAAATGGTTGGACCTGCTGCAATCTTTACGACGAATGCTTAAACTTATTCATCTCCATTTCAGGCTGTAAATTGTTGCGGTCAAGTTCAGTGCTAACTGCAACTATTTTCTTTCTAATTGGTCTTTGCCTTCTTAACACGGTTTAGAGCACGATACATGCCACGCCTTTGCAATTCTGTGCTGCTGTTTCATCCTTGTCTCGGACGTGTTTCTGATGCATCTCAAGAAAGTTATATATGCTGCTAGTCATGCCATTCAAGCCATGTTATTTAGGTAATACAAAGTGCAGAGTAGATACGTGTTTGATCAGTCCAGGATGCTCCTTAATTAATCGAGAAATGCTGTAATTTATTATACTCAATGCAACTACGGTTCATTTCTAAAGCAAGCTACTTGAGTTCAGGAAGCGAAGGATGCGTAATTTGGGTTAAATATTCCGGCCATGGTTTTGCATTAAGTGAAGAGCTACTTTGTTATTTAAGTGAAATCAAAAATGTTTTGATTCTATGGAATTAAAGTAGTTTTGTTTGGAGATCTGGTTTATGACTTAGCCATGAAATCAAGTCACCATGATTGGTGGATGTCACATGCTGCCAAGATCAGGAGGATAACATCGGGCAATCCATTACCCGAAGACCCGGTCCCATTACAAGCATCGCACGCATTCTGGGGAGTAGCATAGCTTCACCGGATGGTGGACCAAGTCTGTGAGGCGCTTCGACGCGCTAGGGAGTTCTCGTCACAGGGGCCGGTATTTAAGGCCATACATACACATGAAAATAATGTGGACGATCTTAACTTTCAGCTGTACTTGACGGCTGAGGTAAATGAGGTTATTCAGGAGGATTTTCAGTTACGCAGTGACCGCCAGCTGGTGCTGTCTCTGTGGGATAAGGATAGAAGCGGAGACGAGGATGTCGGTGAGTGTTTGTGGGTGGAAGTAGCCGGGAGGTAATTGAGACGGGAAGTAGACGAGGATAAGGAAAGACGTAATTGACTATGTCTTCTACAAAAATGAAAAATACAGTACATCGTAAGTGGTCTACATTACCTATTTTTTCGTGGGTTTTAATGTCGATTTTGTTTAGTATTACATAATCTGTTCGAATTTTGCAGGAAGATGATCGTATGGTTCAGCGACTTCTTCAACGTACCCTGTGGCGAGCTGGCCACGCTGGCGCCTGGAGAGCAGCTTTCAAATGTTGTGATTGTGATAAGTGTGTTATGTAGTGCATATTTCTTGTGTTTGGTTCTGGTTTCTCTTGTGAAATCGCTCTTTAGAGCGGTTTCGAGGCTACTTACGCTTTTTCTAGCTTGTTTTAGGTTCCTTTGGCCTATCTTGGAGAAATGGAACGATTCCGACTTCGTCATTCTTTCAACTCCTTTGCTCGTGAAACCCTATATATACCCCCCTCTTGTATTGTTTTAAACACTTTTCATTACACTACATTAGACTAAACCCTAGATAGAGATCCTTCATCATTAGCATATTTTATCCTTAATCTTTCCTTAATCTTTTGTTAATCTAGGATTAATCTTAGTAATTACTCTTGTATTAAGGGATTTCTGGAAAAATTCAGCCAAGATTGACAACCTTGGTTGATGTATTTGGGTTTTCTTATTATACAAGTTTCAATCTTTCCTCCTTGCTAGTTTGGTATAATTACTCTTCTCTCTTTTTCTTTAATCTTTGTTTATCATTCAAGTTTCAATCTTTATCATTTGTTTATTGTTCATCTTGGTTTTTCTTCATTATGAATGTTTTAGTTATTACGTTGATTTCTCTTGTTATTGTTAGTGTTAGTTTGAACATGTGTGAGTAGATTTATTGTGGGGTTAGTAGGGGGATTAAGTGTTGATTATGGGTGATTAGGGTTTGATTGTTGGGAAAGGTGGATTCTTTGTTACTTGTTAAGCATACCATTTGTTTGATGAAATGCTTGTTAGAGTAGTAGTGGCCATGCTTCTCTTGCTTGTTTCCTTCTTCTCATTGTATGGTTGATTGGTGGTTGTATCCTTTTGTATTGGGTAGCATCTTGCATGAGTATTTGGGTTTGTCTTGACGCGAGAGCGCGGACCGACCTTAGTAACTAGGTGAAACCTACCCCCTCGATTTCCCAACTATCCTATTGCACTTATGAACCCGACCTAACCCTACTCTTCTCCTATTTGATTTCTTCATCTTCTTAGCTATTATTCCTCTAGTTTATTGTTTCCTTTAGTCTTAGTTCATTCATTTATTTTAAGTCATCATCATCCTAGTTTGTCCACTCTTGTTCCTAAGCCTTGTATTAGTTTGTTTTGTTGCCTCCTAGTTAATCAATTCTTGTTTGTTCTCCTCCCCTTGTTTCTTTGTGACTTAGTCTAGTCCTTAGGTAACCTTAGTCTAGACACCTCTTTCCGTCCCCGTGGATCGACCCGACTTTCCTAGCTACTTGTTAGGATTAGTTGGTTTACTTGGTGTGGGGATACACGGCGAATCCCCACCATCAATTTGGCGCCGTTGCCGGGGACGGTGTTTGTTTAGACTTAGTTTGCTTATTTGCTTGACTTAGTTAACGTTTGTGTTCTTCTTTTATCCATTGTGAATATTTTGTTATCTTTTTCCTTGTTTTTATAGCTTTCTTCTCTCTTTGTCTTTGGTTGTGTTTGTTTATTGCCTCTACCTAGTGCCCATAAAGCACTAGGTGTTCTCACGTTTGTTCCAAGTGTGTAGTGTATGCCTAGGAGGAGAGCCAACTTCTTTCTCTTCAATCTAGAGCCGGAGAGACTCTCTAGAGCCTTTCGCCAACGGACAATTGATCTTAGAAATTCTCAACCGGATACTAGCACTAACATTGAGGAGCAAGCTCAAGGATTTGACTTAAATGAAGCACATCAAGGCAACACCGAAGGGACCTTCATCAATCCCCTTTGGTACATCTAGTCACTCCTCTTCACCTAGTTCTCCTTCAACCTCTGAAGCAAGTTCTACCCCGTCATCTCCCGTACATCCAAACATGCCTAAGTTCTCATCTCACTCCACTTTCACCGAGGATGTCTTGCCGGGACCGAGCATTTCACCGGATACAAACACCGGAAATTTTGTGGCCAAGACACAATTCATTCAACTTGTGGACCGAAATCAATTTAGTGGTTTGCCTACCGAAAATCCGCACCAACATATGGAGACATTCTCCGATTATTTTGATGCTATTTCTCAAACCGGGATTACTCAAGATCAAATTCGATGGGTTCTTTTCCCGTTCTCTCTTATTGGAAAAGCTAAGCAATGGATCAAGAGTCTCGATAGGGCAACCATGGGGATTGATACTTGGAAGAAGCTTGCATTGGCCTTCTACCAAAAGTTTTACCCTCCCGAGAAGACAAATTTGCTAAGAGCCTCCATTACCGGTTTCCAACAACGGGATGAGGAGAGTCTTTATGAAGCATGGGATAGATTCAAAGCTTTGGTTAGATATTGCCCCCACCATGGGCTTTCTCAATGGTTTTTGGTCCAAAATTTTTGGAATGGGTTGTATGAAGATTCTAGGGCCATACTCAACATGGGCTCCAATGGAAGGTTCATCTAGGTAAATGATGACCAAACTTGGTCAAGAATTGAAGAAATGGCGGTCCATAACTCTCAATATTCTAGGCCTAGGAAGGCAAATAGAGGGGGGACGCATGAAATCGATGCTATCACACAACTTAGTGCCGATCTTGGGGCACAATTGAAGACCCACATGGATGTCATCGATAAGAAGCTCCAAGGTCACTTTAATCAAGGTCACAGCACAAGTTCTTCCCACCAACAATCAATCCAACAAGTTAATGCTATGGGAGTGGTTTCTCCTACTTCTTATTATGGGATACGTGAGATTTGTGGGATATATGGACATGAGCCTCAACATTGTCGAAGTAGCATTGAGCAAGTGAATGCTTTTCAAGCATAAAAGCAAGGTGCCCCATATTCTACTTACAAAGCTCAAAATGTGTCAAATCCTCATATGTTCCAAGCTTTCCAACAAGAAGCTCAACAACAATACCGTATACCATATGTTGCTCCTCCCTTAAGGGACAACCAAGGCTACCAAGGTTATCAAGGCAATCAAAGGCCTTTCAACAATTTCCAACAACAAAATGCTTACCATAACCAATGTGCTTTCAACAACAATCAAGGGTTCCAAAATCAAGAGAACTTCAATCATCAAGGTTGTTTCCAAGGAAACCAACACTCTCAAGGATTTCAAAACAACAACCAAGGTTACCAAATTCACAATCAAGCGAATCTCCAAGGCCTACTAAATCAAGGAAATTGTCAAGGGTTCCAAGGGGTTCAAAATACTCAACAAGACAACAAACCAAGGAGTCGATCTCCAATTCATGACTATGACATTCCCTTAGCCATCACCAATACTCCACATAACCAACAATCTCCGCCTCGGGATTTTGACATGCAAAAGACAATGTTGGATATGCAAAGGAGTAATCAAGAGATGCAAAGAAACCAAATGGAGATGCAAAGAAGCCAACAAGAGTTTTACAATCAATTTCAAAAGGAAAACAAGGCACTTATTACTCATGTGAAGATGCTCGAAACCCAACTAGCTCAAGTCGCTTCGGGTAGTTCTTCAAGGCAAAAGGGTCAACTACCCCCTCAAGGTGTACCAACAAAATTTGAACATGTGAATGCTATTACCTTGAGGAGTGGTGCATCCTATGATTCTCCCTTGTTTCCTAATGAAAATGAAGCTATGAAAGAAGTGCAATCTCCGAACCAAGACAATGAAAATTGGGGAAATCTCATGGAGGAACAAGTCTTGTGGGAAGTTGAAAAACCTATTGAAGACAAGCTTCCCCCACCCCAAGAAGAAGACAAAGCGAAGAAGAAAGTGTCAAATGAAAAACCCAAACCTAATGAACTTGACAAGATACACATCAAGTTGCCATTCCCATCAAGGCAATTGAAGACAAAGGTGGATGTTCAATTTGACAAGTTTGTGGATATTGTGACGAAGTTAGATGTGAGCATCCCTTTCACCGAGCTAATTACCCAAGTCCCGGCCTATGGAAAATTCATGAGGGAAGTTTTGGCTAGGAAGCAATCCTTAGACAAGGAAGAGACCATAGCATTTACAAGAGAGGTGAGTGAACTTATTCAAGGCTCCACCTTACCTAAGCTCAAGGATCCGGGTAGTTTCTCAATCCCATGCACCATAGGGAATTTGAAGATCGATAGGGCGTTATGCAATTTGGGGGCGAGTGTAAGCATTCTCCCTTACTCTATTTGTGAGCGACTTGGAATGAAAGAGCTCAAGTGTACCTCTATTACACTCCAAATGGCCGATCGTTCACTTAATCGACCATTAGGAATGTTAGAGGATGTGCCATTAAGGATTGGGAAATTCTTCATTCCGGTTGACTTCCTTGTACTTGATATGCCGGAGGATGCAACCACCCCCATTATCCTACGGCGCCCATTTCTACACACCGCCGGTGCGATGATCGATGTCAAGAAGGGTAGGATCACCTTTGAGTTAGGCGACGAGAAGCTTGTGTTTGACCTCCAAGGCAACACCTAGCCTACAAATGAAGAGTCATGTAATATGATCCATGCCGTCAAGGACATTGAGCTAGGGAACGAGTCGGGTGAAAGCTTCAAGGTTGCTAACAAATTGTGTGAAAATAATGTAAATGTAATTCCCTTGTGTAATGATTTGAATGTTTGTGATATGCTTGATAGTGAGAAGCTAGAGAGTAGCTTGGAGATGAGTGAACTCATTTGCTTGAGTTCCAAATCTCTCCATGTTGATAATATGCTAGATGATGATGCTTTCGAGCTTGGGGTGGATGAATGCCAATGTAATGTGAATGAAGATAAGTCGTTTCGAAAGAGGAAAGTTGAGTCTCCCTTGAGGCCCCATGAAGAGGAGTGGAAGTTTGGGTATATCCCAAAAAATTGCAAATACAAGTTCAAGCCGTTGAACATGGTGGATCGGGATGCCCCGGGAACGTCAAGACAAGGTTACGAAGAACCTTGGGATATATGTTGGTGTTCCACATGCTTTAATAAAGATTGTTCAAGAGCTTTCGACTTGTTGCTCCGTGCCCTTGAAGGCTATGGAGTTGTGCAATTGTGTTGATAAAGAGTGAAGATTCACCATCCTAGGTTTGACGGAGTTCCTCAAGAACCGTCGTGTTGTATATACCTCTTCCCTCTTTTTTGAGTTTTTGTAATTGTATTTGTGTGATTTGTAAGTTTGATTGTAGGATTTGTGAGTTTTGTGGAATTCTTGTAATTTGGAATTTTTGATGAGCGATGTGAGGGAGGGATTTTTGATGGAAGTTTTTGAGCTTGATTAATAAGTGTGAAGTGAAGATGAAGAACTAGAATGGGATATGGATGACAGAAGCTAGCTTGGTGAAGGAAGTCGGTTTTTGAGCTTTTGACGAGCTTTTGAGGACGGGATTTTGGATCCCGAAGTATTATTTGTCTTTTGGGTGGAACTAGTATTGAACGAAGGCTTCAAGGCTCGGGAAAGGTGCCATCCCGACCGTGATGGGTGCCATCACGACCGGGATGAGTTGAGCATGAAAACAAGAGCTTCTGACGAGCCATCCCGACCGGGATCAGTCTCTTCCCGACCGGGATCGTGTTCTTCTCGCCCGGAATCGACCCCAGCAGCCCCTTTCGCCTTCCTTTCTTCAGTTAAGCCCCACCCTACCACTTTATACCCCCTCCAACCTCCCTACTCATCCTTGCAACTATCATTTCACCCTTGCACCTCAATTATATACCTTCATCTCATCTCCTCTTCACTACACACCGGGTTTTCTCCTTGGATCCTGACCTCATTTACACCATTACAAGCCCGGTAATTCAACCATGCGACTACACTGAGAAAGAAGAGGAAAAACGATGACAAAGACAAGCAAGGTACCAAGATAGATCATTGAGACGATGGAGTTGGTTGATTGCTAACCGTTTGGTAAGGCGACTCTCCTTTCTTTTTCGTCTTTTGTTGCTTACTCTTCGTTTGTTCCCCTTCCTTTTATGCATTTCGTGTCATGGTGGCCTCGGGGCCTTTGGTAGTCATTGCTCCCGATTCTTGATGACGTGATTACATCGAGAATCATTTGAAAAAAAAATCCAAATTGACAAGTCTTTTTCACTTTTTCCTTATTCTTATTTCCTCTTTAGTAGAATTTAGTCGGATTCGGGCGGAATCTAGGCTAGGTGACTTGGTTACACCTAGCCCTCCCCTCCTATTTCCTTTTATTTTTTTTATTTTTTTATTTCTTCCCCCATCCATATCTTTTCTCGTCACGGCCCTTGGTGACTTGATTACACCCCGGCCGGACACATTCTACCCTTTCTTCACTTTAATTTTTTATTTTTAGCTTTATTTTCCCATTTTCTCTTATTTTTTTGTGTCTTCCACACACTACAAATCAAGCATGAGGACATTGCTCGGTTTAAGTGTGGGAGAGCGATATCTTAATCTAGTTTAGTTTTATTTTCGTAGTTTTTTCGAAAAATCTTAAAAATCCCTAAAAATTTGAAAAAAATTCATAAAAAAATCAAAAAGATTTTCTTTTGTGTCTTTTTCTTTTGTGTCTTTGTGTCGTATATTTGTTGTGTTGTGTGTTTTGCTCCACCGAATTCCTTGTAGGTTGCGCGATCGTCGACAAGTTTCGAAAAGCTCAAGACATCCGGTAATATCCCTTCATTTCTTTCTCCTTTTTTCCTTTTGTGGAGTTTGGAGGATGTGTTGTGATGGTGTGTGCTCGGGTGGAGCTTTTTGGAGTTCGTGGTTGATTGGTTGCTTGTTTGGAAGTTTTGGGGTGGTGATTGTTTATTTCCTTTGTGTGTTTGTTGTATTTTGTTTTGTTTTGTTTGTCTCATTTTTTTTCATCTTTGTTTTGGTTTGTTTAGTTTGTGTCTAGCGTAAAAAGGTTTTTGAAAACCCGGTTTTGAGGCTAGTGCGCAAGTGTTTACTTTTCCTTTCTAGTGATATGAATCGAGTCTTGGACTTTAGTCTAGTAGAATGACTTTAAATCAATAATTTCGTTGGTTTCTTACCTTGAGTCCACTTAGTCTACTAGGGATTTATTGCGGGATTTGCATTTTGACCACTTTGTCCACCCACGGAGTGAAAAGGCCTTGGTTGCCGAGTGTAGACATCCACATTTTGCTGCCAGGTGTCTATAGCAGTTTCCGACAAACACCCGATGATGATCGGACGCAAACGTGCTTTAACGTACTCGGAAATGGGCTCAAAATCATGGATATTTAGCTTGGGCTTTTTAAGGAGTACAAATCTCACAAAAACAACCTCAAATTCAGGCCTAGTGGGTCGTTTCGAGTCAAATAGGACTAATTTGGGTCGAATCCGACACCAGGTGTAAAACCATCTTTAAGCGACCGAGTCAAAACCCGGTCAAAGATATTTTCCAAGACTCGTTGACCAACGGTGACGCCTCACGTGTCCGGTTCGGACTCCAATACCACAAAATCAGCTACATCAATGATAAACAATTTCGTTTAAGGTAGAATTCGATCTCAAGTAGGAATCCTATCCGAAAACCGAATCAAATACTCGACCGAGCTAGGATACTCGGCCGAGTAGCCTACCAACCAGCCGATTCCCTTTCTTCCTTCACAATAAAACGAAATTCTCACACCCCTTGACTTTTTATATTTCCTATCCTAAGCGGTAGTTCAAATTCAAATGCACCTCTCCTAGCCAAGGTCGGGAATTTCCTATAAATAGCCCCTTGCACAACACATCTAGACAGACATATAATTCCTGAGAGACATCAATTATTAACAACGATTATTCATTATCAAACATCAACACCTTTTTACAAAGCATCAACTTTTACATCGAGAAACCGATAGTACATCCAAAACCCGAAGGAAACCGGCCCCGACACCCGACACCCTTCACACGTCTCACGTGCAAACCAAGCCACCGCAACTCACCGACGTTAAACTCGACGCTCTTGTGCCCAAGCCACGTTCCGACGAGCCCCGATCCGAGTAAACCGAAGCATGTAGGTTGAGGGTGTACCAAACCCGATTTCTCCTTCTTCTTCTTTTCTCCCTCCCGTCGTCCGTCTTATTATGGGTCCTCGTCCATCCTTTTTTTCTTATGGGTCGTGTGTCGTCTTTTTTTACGGGTCGTTCATCACTTTTTATTATTTCTAATATCGATACTACAAAAAACTATTTTTTTTATAACGTTCTTAAAATACGATATCGTTTCTCTGATCGAATATCGTATCTAACAAGAACAAAATTAATTAAATTCTCGTTGATGCTAAATAAATCGTCACATCTTTTTAAACAAAATTCGACGATTTTATACGCGGAGAGAATTAACATCTTTTTCGTTCAAAATTCTTTTTTTACTTTTCGTTCAAAACAAACTTTTTTTCAAAACCTTTTCTAAATTCATTCCGAATATTCGATATCGATTTCATAATCGAATATCGGGTATGACGAATATCGAAAACATAAATCGAGTATAAGTTAGTTCGTATTGGTACGCGATTTATTAAATTAGCAATTTTCGAACAAAAACGCGACCGGGACAGACCCGCACGCGAGTCGCGCCCATCCCAGGCGACTCGCGCTCGGGCCTGAAACCCGAATCCTTTTTTCAGCTTTTCGTTTTTTTTTATTATTATTCTACGAAACGACTTCTAAAATTTATATCTTTTCTAAAACTATTCCGAGTATTTGATATCGATTTCGTAGTCGACTATCAAATATAACGAATATCGAAAATATTAAGTCGAGTACGAATTATGCAATATTCGTACGCAGTTTAATAAAAACATCGAACGTTCAAAAACCGACCTCGAAACAGGCCGGGGCGCGAGCCGCACGCACCCCGGGCGAGTCGCAGGCAACGCTGGAAACGCGATCCGTTTTCTTCTTTTTTATTATTTTTCGAACATCGTTTTTTATACAAAACAACGTCTTTTTAACGATATTTTCAGGTTTCGACTAATATTTTCTCGATCTTGCATATTCATCATATTTGCTATATTATTTCTTCACAAATCGATACTAACTCGTTTGTTCATCTTTTGTAGCAAATTCATCCTTTTTTTATTTCGTTTGTCTTATTATACTAAAACGAACCTCACATGCTAAATTCAACTTCGACGTTAATTTTCATGCATTAAACGACTTAGCAACCCGTTCAATTCTTCACATGCTTAGGAAAACAATGTTTGCATATCATTCATCGTTCAACTAACGCGCGTATTCAAAAATCAAACGATATCCTAGTAGAGGCCGCTAATGTGCGGGCGGGGTTGGGTGTTCTTTGTGAACTTCCCAACACGTACCCTCACCCCTTACTCAGAACCTCGGTTTCCGGATGTCCGAAACCATTGGCAACGAGAGTCATTCAATACATGATATCCGATCAAGTCGGTATCGGTATCAAATGCTAAGGGACGAACCCAATAAACTCTGACATCGGAAATGGGCCGTATTTTGTACACGGCCCACTACGACATTGAGTGGGTTCGAACGGTTCCGAATAACCACAAAATTCGGTGGCGACTCCGACTTCGATTTAAATTTCAATTCGATCCATTCTTATATGGAGATTCATTCGCCTCCCCAAACCCGCGCGTGGCCGCGTCGGGGTGGACCTATGTCATGTCCACAATTTGGCGACTCCGCTGGGGATTAACTGATGCGTTACTAACCATCGGCATCCTCAGGGTGAGACTCGAATAGAAATCGTTTGACTAGTACAATACGCGTTTTAGTTTTACGGTTCATGCATAACCCCATTTTTCCCGGGCCGGTACTGGTGACCGACGTCCCACTATACCATTGATGTAGTCCAAATTGGATATGTCAAAAGGTGTGCATAGCAGATTCGTATGGGTTTTACGGCATGTTCTAAGCTCAATTCGACTTAGGTAGTCCGCCCCGCTTCTCGAATAGGCTATGTACACTGGTATAGACCCTTATAGACTAACCGAGACTTAGCTTAAGAGCATACATGGCGTCATTATACTGTTTCCATGACTACGTGCTACTTGATCCACATTTTCTTTTTTTCAAAAAACCGTCATTTTCAAAATTTTGCATCCTTTTCAAAAATATCCAATTTCAAAACCCTGGACATATACCGAATTTAGGACTTATGATTTTACTCAAAATAGCCTTTTTCTAGCCGGTATTATGCCCAATTCAAAACTCGAAATTATTTTTGAAATTTTCAAAATGTCACCCGACCCACCTTTTTCGTTTTTTCTCGAAAAAGGGCCGGTTCCACCCCGGATTTTTCGGGCTTTTCAAAAAATATCATATTTTCAAAACTTCCTCTTCTTAGGACTTCCCGTATTTAGCAGTGTCGGGTCGTGTCATAAGTCGTTGAAGTCTCTAGCGTCGAAACTCCGTCGATCTTACATCACGGGTTTCCCTCCTATCCCAGTCCGCCTTATTTTACTAAGGCAAGGCCCACCTACGTAGGACATACTCCTACAAAGGTTGGCCCACTTACACAATCGAGTCTAAAGTCTGGGAATGTCTCACGTGAACCTTCCTTCGAACAGGGCCCAACCCACATAGTTGGATCCTGAGGAAGGCCCACCTTTTCACAAGTCACCCGTCTAGGTGTCTTTTCCGAGTCATTACCGTCTTAGTCTTCTTCCTTTTCCCTTGCTCGGGATGTACTTTTCTTAGGATTCGGGTTAAGTTGCTGATTACGCGGTGTTCTTACAGACAGGCCACCTTTCACTCGAACCATGACGAAAGAATCCATCGATGAGTTGACAGCCTCGTTGGCCAAAATCCAAGATCAATTGCGACAAATGAGGGAGGACCAAATTGCCATCGTCACTCGGGTTAGTGCCGTAGAACAAGGAACCCCCAATGCTTCGATCGAAGATGACGGACCGTTGGCCGCATTGGCCGGCGCGGTCCAAAAGCTGCAAGAACAGGTCCACTCGACCACCAGAAACACTATTCTCACGGAAAATGATCGTATCTGTTCACCCTTAACTGATGAACTGCCCGCTAACCTCAACTTAACGGGCTTGCCCATGTTTGACGGAATTGAAGACTCGATACTCCATATCTGGGCTTTCAAGGATTTTATGGCTGTTAAGGGGGTCAAATCGACCATGTTCAAGCATTTCTTTGCTTCATCTCTGGAAAAGCACCCAAAAGCCTGGTACTACAGGCTTGACCCCAAGAAATACAGAACCTGGGACGATGTTGCAATGGAATTCGCGCGAAACTGCGCGGATAGTGTTGAAATCCAGACTACCATGCGTACTCTAGAAGTTATGGCCCAAGAGCCTAAGGAGGGTTTCACCAAATACCTTCAAAGGTGGAGGACCGAAAGTGTTAAGCTGGTGGACAAGCCCAGCGAGAAAGTACTAGTGGAGGCCTTTGTCAAAAACCTCCTCCCCGCTTACCGAGTCCATCTCTGATACGCCATCATACCCGACTTCGCCACTTTGACCGAAATGGGTACGAGAATCGAAGATGATCTAAGCCTAGAGAACCTTACTAAGGCCTCTACCAACAACGGCGGCCCGAAGCATCTTCGACGAGGTTAACTCATTGGACACCTCGACCAAAAAGAATACTCCAAATCGGGTATTCACCGACATAGAGACAACCTACGCTAATGCCTTACAAAGGCTGTCTTCAAAAGGCCTAATCCAACCGATAGGCCCAATTCCGGAAATTCCCGTGGAAAAGCGATCCAAGAGCTACAACATTCAAGCCTATTGCCACTATCACCAAGGCAACGGGCACGACACAGAGAAATGCTGGAAGTTGAAACATCTCATTCAAGATCTGATCGAAAGTGGGAAGATACCACTACCCAGTGATAAGCCAAGTAACAAAAATAATCCTCTTGCTACTCATGCCATTTTTACTGGAGAGGTAGTCGACTGCTCTCATCTCATTTCCCCTTTCATTTCCCAAATCAACGGGATATGGAACGACGATGAAGATGATGTTTACTTGGCCAAGGGGGAAACTGTCCCCGTCACCATCGAAGAAATCCGGAAAGCTAAAGCCAGAGCTCTGGCCGGCACACACACCATCACGGCCGGTCTCGCCACTCCGGAAACCGTCACTGAACCTTCCAGGACGGAACTCACTCCCGAAGAATCAAAGGCTGACACGGCCCTAGTCAGACAACTGAAGAGGGTCCGAACTGATATTTCTATATGGCTTTTGGTTAGTTCTCAGGAACATCGGGCAGCGCTCACTAGGGCTCTTGATGAAATCAAGGTCGACTCATCGGTTACCCGCACCGAGATAGTAGCCACTATCTTGACACACCTCAAAGACAAGTCTAAAGGAGAAGGCCCACTTATAACTTTCTCCGAGTCCGACCTTCCATCATTCGGGACCACCCATAACTTGGCCCTATACATCACGGTGATCTGCCGCAACAAGTATCTCCCAATGACCCTGATTGATGATGGGTCCGCAGTAAACGTCCTTCCTTTAAGGACAGCCAAGGCCCTCGACATTACCGAGGCTGACTACCTTCCGACTGCACAAACTATCCAGGCTTTTGATGGAAGCCCAAAATCAGTGGTTGGGGCCGTTAAGCTAACAATCATAACGGGCCCGATCGAGAAGGAATTAGAATTTCAAGTGATCGACGTCACTTCATCTTTCAATCTATTACTCGGGAGACCATGGATTCACGCGGTCAAAGCCGTGTCTTCCACCCTTCACAGGAAGGTCAAACTACCTTTACAAGATGGGATCGTCACTCTCGAAGCTACTCCTATAACCGTGTCAAGCTGCAACACGGCAGGCTCAGCTGACCCACGAGGTTTCAACTTTGTGGGAATGATCGAGGAAGAATACCTTTTCCGGCCATACTTCACTACTACATCGATACGATGCTACAGAATCTGGGTTGCCTACCAGGAGTCACATCAAGGCCTTATCTTCCAGCTGGGAAGATTATCGAAGCCCTGAACAACGAGCAATCTCGCCTCGGTCTAGGTTATACTATGGTGCCAGGATACACGAACCAAACCAAGGCGGTTACGTTCGTCACCCCAGTATTCGGAGCTGTTCAAATGGGCCTCTATCAGCCTACTATCTCATATCCCGGAACCAAACTGGCTCGGGAATGCAATTTCATCCCAGATGATATCTTTTCCCTTATCCAGGCCGAATCAAAGGAGGGCACAAACAATACTGAGCCCATCCTAGGACTCCTATTCGGAGAAGACAGGGTCATCCCAACCCCTAAACAGGAGTTAGTCAGCCTGATTCTCCGCAGCAGCAGGTTCGATCCAACCAAGCTGATCTCCGACGTGGGTGCCGACACCGGGAAGAGAGCTTGGAGGAAGACAACTAAGTGGACCGACAGTCAGGGTCGAGTCTACAAGCTAACTACTGGTGAAGGAGATATGCATGCTGCCGAATCCGAGTCCGAGTCCGAGTCAGAGTCAGAGTCGGAGTCTGAGTCGAAGTCTAGAGGGTCCAGTACTAGTATCGAGTCTGTAACCCCTCTTCCTTCTTTAGCCTCACCATCGGGAGCCCCGGAGTCTGTCCCGAGGGCTCTCCCTATCCCGCCACTGACCAACGATCAGATGGCAGCTCTCTTCGAGCTATTTTCAAAATTCACTATCAATAATAACGATAACCGTTCTGCTTACGACTTGGCTTATTTTCAAAATATTTTCAAAAATCTTACTTGCAATGACATTGAGAAACCCGACGAACAGGTACCATTGCCTCCGCATCTAATTGAGCAGGTCAAGCAAAGGGAGTCCCGAAATCCGGTAATCGAAGAGACCGATTCCATCAACGTAGGAACCCCTTTAGAACCTCAGATGCTTAGGTTGGGCCTATCTTTAGATCCCGAGGAGAAACAACAATTCACAGATCTCCTCCAGGAATTCAAAGACGTCTTTGCATGGTCCTACAAGGACATGTCGGGAATAGACCGGGAGATAGCTGAACACCGAATACCCATCAAAGACGGGTATAAGCCGGTAAAACAGAAACTTCGAAGAATGAGGCCGGAATGGTCTCTCAAAGTCAAGGAAGAAGTCGATAAACAATTCAAAGCGGGCTTTATCCAAGTGTCTGAATATCCAGACTGGGTTGCAAACATAGTACCAGTACCCAAAAAAGATGGCAAAGTCCGAGTATGTGTAGATTTTCGGGACCTTAATAAGGCCAGCCCAAAAGACGATTTTCCGTTGCCACACATCGACATACTGGTGGATAACACGGACGACCATGCCCTTCTATCATTCACGGACGGGTATGCCGGGTACAATCAGATCAAAATGGCGGAAGAAGACATGAGTAAGACCACATTCATCACACCTTGGGGGACTTACTGCTATACCGTAATACCATTTGGGCTTCTCAACGCTGGTGCCACTTACCAACGGACCGCCACCACTTTATTGCACGACATGATGCATAAGGAAGTGGAAGTCTACGTGGACGACATGATCGTCAAATCCAAAGACCGAAACGGGCACGTCGCGGCCCTAAGAAAGTTCTTCACCCGACTACGCAAGTACAACATGAGGTTAAACCCTCAAAAATGCAGTTTCGGGGTAACATCGGGCAAGCTACTGGGCCACATTGTCAGCCAGCGTGGCATCGAAGTTGACCCAGCAAAGATCAAGGCCATCACCGAGATGCAACCGCCTAAAACCAAAAAGGAGATAAGGGGATTTCTCGGGAAAGTCCAATATATAAGCCGGTTTATTTCAAAGCTAACCATGGTATGTGAGCCCATTTTCAAGAAACTGAAGATAGGAGAACGAACACTATGGGACGACAAATGTCAAATGGCTTTCGATAAGATCAAGGAGATTCTATCCTCTCCACCGGTGTTAATGCCACCTCAGCATGGTCTGCCTCTGTCGCTATACTTGACAACGACCGAGACGGCCATGGGCGCTATGCTAGCCCAGACGGTCGATTTCAAAGAACGGGCTATTTACTACATCAGTAAAAAGTTCTTGGAATACGAATGCAAGTACACAATGCTCGAGAAGACATGCCTAGCTTTGGTTTGGGCCACTAAAAAGCTCCGACACTACATGCTTAGCCACGAGGTACATGTGCTATCCAAAATGGATCCAATCAAGTATCTATTCGAGAAGCCCATCCTCAACGGCCGTATATCCAGATAGACTTTAATGCTAGCTGAGTTCGACCTCAAGTTCGTACCTTTAAAAGCCATCAAAGGCCGGGTAGTTGCAGAATTCCTCGCCGATAGTCCGGTATCCGAGGAAGAACACACCGACACTTGGGCCTTCCCAGATGAAGACATATTCCATACCGACACCGAGACATGGGATTTATATTTTGACGGGGCGTCCGATTTCCGAGGGTTTGGTGTCGGGATTTTACTAATCTAACCACAAGGGGAACACACCCCGTTATCTATCAAGCTAGATTTTGACGTAACTAATAACGCAGCCGAATATGAAGCATGCATTCACGGGTTGCAAGCCACCGCCGATTTAGGAGTAACAAACCTCCGGGTCCACGGTGACTCATCTTTAGTCATAAATCAAGCCCTACAAAAATGGAAGACTCAGAACGCAAATCTCGTGGCTTACCAAGCACGAGTAAGGGTTCTCGAAAAACAATTCCAAAAAGTAGAGTACATCTATCTGCCTCGGGAAGAAAACCAGTTTGCAGATGCTCTCTCAAAATTAGCATCTTTACTAAATATCCCACCACATCTAACCAGCATGCCCATTTGCGTCGAAGACGGTCCGAGCCGGCATACATCCACACTATCCAAGATATTGAGATAACTGATCCAGAACCTTGGTATCAGGCTATTCTAACCTACTTAACGTCAGGGGATTATCCTCCGGGAGCTGAAAACCAGGCCAAAAAAGCTCTACGAAGATGGGCAACCCAGTTCATCCGCACAGATGATGGACAGTTATATAAGAAGACAGCACAGGGGGCTTTACTCCTATGCATTGATAAAACTCGAGCCGAAAGAGTTATGGCCGAGGTACATGATGGTGAAAACGGTCCGCATATGAACGCCCATATGTTAGCCCGGAAAATCGCAAGACTCGGTTATTACTGGAATAGCATGGAAACTGACTGTTAGTTATATGTCAAACACTGCCATAACTGTCAGATTTTCCCCAATGTTCAGCACATGCCTTCATCCCTATTATATACAATGACATCACCGTGGCCATTCTCAACATGGGGAATTGATATAATCGGGAAAGTGAACCCTTCCGGGACGAGAGGTCACTGCTTCATCCTAGTAGCTACCGACTATTTCACTAAATGGGTCAAAGCCGAGTCATACCGGATCTTGAATGACAAACACGTGGCTAAATTCATCCAAAAAAGGATTATATGTCAATACGGGATTCCGCACGAGTTCATCAGTGATCACGGGACCCATTTTCAAGCTGAAACTGCCACTTTATTGGAAAAGTACAAAATCCAAAGGCATACATCGTCGCCTTACCGTCCCCAAACAAATGGAGCGGTGGAGGCAGCCAATAAGACAATCGTCACCATTCTTAAAAAGATGGCTGAGAATTACCGGGACTGGCCCGACAAGATACCCTTCGCCTTATGGGGATATCGGACATCAATTCGAACTGCAACCGGAGCAACGCCATACTATCTGACATATGGAATGGAAGCAGTCCAGCCAGTCGAGCTAGAAGTACCATCCCTTAGGATTCTGCTCGAGAGCCAGGTACCTGAAGCAGATTGGGTCCAAGCCCGATATGACTCACTAGTCCTCTTAGATGAACGGCGATCTCGGGCTCTGAATAATATTCAGATATATAAGAAAAGGATCCAACGGGCTTTTAACAAGAGGGTTAGGCCCAGGAATATCAAAGAGGGCGATCTAGTCCTAAAATCTGTTCGAGCTTTACTACCAGTTGACCGAAGGGAAAAATTCAAACCCAATTGGGCTGGGCCATATTTAGTGAAGAAAATCCTTTCGGGGGGAGCAGTAATGCTAACGGACTTGGACGGAAACGAGTTCGTCAACCCAACAAACTTGGACCAGCTGAAGCGTTACTACCCATAAGCCCTATCTCAGTGTCATATGCAAAATTTATAAAAATTTTCCTTTTATGAATTTTCAAACATTTTAAGCAAGTCAATAAGTTAGGATTATTTATCCTACCATTGCACATCTCGAATTAATAATCTTGATGTATTTCGAAAAATTGCAAAAATACTTCTGAACTACGGAAGGTGATTCCATTAATTTTGGATACGTAGGCAACCCCTCAAAAGGGTACAACCACTGCAATAACGAAAAGACGGGAACGGTATTCACTAATATGTCTTTTTATTATGCAAAAAAAACGATAAACTCGGGAATTTCAAAAATACATCACAAAAAAAAAAACAACAAAATCACACCACAAAAATAGTAATAATACTTAAATAATAAATTTAGGAGACTACTCGTACATTTTTCCTTTCCCCTTATCTTTCGGGTCACGTGGAGCCCGAGGCCGACGGGGCGGGGGCGAACGTTCCCTAATCACAAGGGGAATTTCTTTAGCTCGAACCCGCTTCTTTGATTTTGGGTCTTCCACCGCTTGCACCGGTCCAAGCCGAGCCCTGACGGGCTCGGGAAGCCTGTCTCGAGGACCAAGTCGGTCCTTAACCGCCAGCTTTGGCCCTAGTCTGCTTTCTAAATCCGTCTGGGGGCTCACTTTCCCCCGTGCACCCTTAGTACTGGACCCTTCAGTCTGAGTCCTAGATTTCCCTTTCTGACCTGCCGGAGTAGTGACTTCGTCAAAGAAGCTTCTATTATCTTTAGCATGTTCCCGGCGTAACGGGTCGAAGGCCTCGTCAGTCTTCAAGGCAGCTCGGGTTTTAGCTGAATCAGCTCGTGTCCATCTCACATAAGAGTCAGATACCCAGATCGAATGAGGATTTCTAGGAACGGGCCAAGTAGCTCGTGTATACCACCTTTGCATCCAGGTGTCACACATTACATCCGTCAACTGAGTAGATTCACTCACGACTGCCTCGATTTCTGGGATTCTTTGCACCCGACCATATTACCTAAGTATGCGATCGGGAAAGAGGTGAATTGTCTGTCTTAAAGATAGGATTACTTGATATCTAGCCCTATCTCGAGACTCCAAACCGGTCCAAACATAAATCGGCCACCATGGGACGGTCCAGCGGATCAGTTGGCCTCCATGGAAGGATAACACCTCATCCCAGTGTTTTTGGGTATTGAAGCGAGAAAAGGCAATGGTTCGTCTCCTCATCATTACTTGCCTGGGTTGATACCGGTTCACGTCTAGGGGAGGATCCAAGATCGATAGCCTCTCGAACAGCCACAGCTAAAAAACCCGCAAAAAAATCAAAATCGCGAAAAATTGTCAATATCGCCTAAAAAAAACGTGAAAACCGAGAAAACCGCAGAAACCGGGAAAATCGGGAAGAAACCGGGAAAATTGGAAAAAACGGAAAAATCAGAAAAAACCGAAAAAAATCAAAAAAACCGGTATACCTGTAAAAGACGGGTACTCCCAGTCAGCCGGACTGACGGATCCCTCTTGCGATTATCCAAACCCTGGATAATCTCTCATGTAATCAACCAAGCCGGGCTGTGCTCTGTTTCCATCAGGTCAGCCACAGTAAAGAGTCTAACGTGGCCCATGCAAGATAATAAATCCATATGGCCCTCGAAGGCATAGACATGGAGCATACAAAAGGTAAAGGCCCTACGGCTGTGGACCGGCCTGACCCGGACGTCATCTAGGTTCATAAATTTTTCAGCTAGATCGATCAAGGAAACGGTATCTCCTTCCAGCATACGGGATACCTCCATGTGAGAAAGCCCTAAAAATTCCCGTAACTTCCTCCTTGGGTCAGAAATCGAAAAAGGGATAACAGGGCGAAGTATGGGATTCCATCCTCCTGCAGCAGCAATTTCCTCAGGGATAGGACAGATTTCGCCTCGAGGAAAACCAAACACATGATAAGTATCGTCCCAGTAGGACAGGCAAACATCTAAGAAGTGACGATCTACTTGCATCTGACGGATCACGAACAATTGGGTAACGCCATTCTGATTTAGGATGACCCTATCTGCATCTCTGAAATATTTGGACCACTCATGTAGCATTCCAACTAATCGGTCGATTCCCATAATTGGATTTCTAATGGAAAGAATAAATTTCTCAGGGCTTGTTCTTTCTTTGTGGTAATTGTGGGAATTATGAGAATTTATGAAGCAAGGAGGGGGTATTTATAGCATAAAACCAAATTCTCCTCCTCACCTTAGGATTCCCAATCCTAGAGTATTTAGCATACAATCCTTATCCTGAGGTTTAGCTAAGTCATCCCGAGCATTCCTATTCCTTTTAGAGTCAAAAATTCTCTAATTTTCAAAGACTCCTACAAACTCAAAAATCCAAACCTTTTCTCAAAATTTTTATTTTCCCAGCGCGAGTCATTTTTCCTACAAATGTTACGTGCAAAACTTTGCTACTTTGCATAAATATGTATAGGTCGACTCAAACAGGACCATGCAATTCGCATAACTCCCCAGCGGCATTTAGCAATATGAGCCCATATATAAGTACACCTAAAGTCTTATGCGACGAGATCAATCGCCCACGGAGTTATCATCAGTTCAGGTACATTTCTAGTCTGCGGCCGGCGGGCCCTTCACGCAGGTCTAATGGACCTAAAACGACCCGACCGGAAGTCTGCCAGGTCTTAATCTTTGATTGGCCTGGTAGCTACTCTGACTTTCGCCCTGTCCAAGCCTCAGTCAGAGTGGGGGCTCTGTAGACACCCACATTTTGCTGCCAGGTGTCTATAGCAGTTTCCGACAAACACCCGATGATGATCGGACGCAAACGTGCTTTAACGTACTCGGAAATGGGCTCAAAATCATGGATATTTAGCTTGGGATTTTTAAGGAGTACAAATCTCACAAAACCAACCTCAAATTCAGGCCCAGTGGGTCGTTTCGAGTCAAATAGGACTAATTTGGGTCGAATCCGACACCAGGGGTAAAACCGCCTTTTAGCGACTGAGTCAAAACCTGGTCAAAGATATTTCCCAAGACTCGTGGACCAACCGTGACGCCTCACATGTCCGGTTCGGACTCCAATACCATAAAATCAGCTACATCAATGATAAACAATTACGTTTAAGGTAGAATTCGATCTCAAGTAGGAATCCTATCCGAAAACCGAATCAAATACTCGACCGAGCTAGGATACTCGGCCGAGTAGCCTACCAACCAGCCGATTCCCTTTCTTCCTTCACAATAAAACGGAATCCTCACACCCCTCGACTTTCTATATTTCCTATCCTAAGCGGTAGTTCTAATTCAAATGCACCTCTCCTAGCCAAGGTCGGGAATTTCCTATAAATAGCCCCTTGCACAACACATCTAGACAGACATATAATTCCTGAGAGACATCAATTATTAACAACGATTATTCATTATCAAACATCAACACCTTTTTACAAAGCATCAACTTTTACGTCGAGAAACCGATAGTACATCCAAAACCCGAAGGAAACCGGCCCCGACACCCGACACCCTTCACGCGTCTCACGTCAAAACCAAGCCACCGCAACTCAACGACGTTAAACTCGACGCTCTTGTGCCCAAGCCACGTTCCGACGAGCCCCGATCCGAGTAAACCGAAGCATGTAGGTTGAGGGTGTACCAAACCCGATTTCTCCTTCTTCTTCTTTTCTCCCTCCCGTCGTCCGTCTTATTATGGGTCCTCGTCCGTCCTTTTTTTCTTATGGGTCGTGTGTCGTCTTTTTTTACAGGTCGTTCATCACTTTTTATTATTTATAATATCGATACTACAAAAAACTATTTTTTTTATAACGTTCTTAAAATACGATATCGATTCTCTAATCGAATATCGTATCTAACAAGAACAAAATTAATTAAATTCTCGTTGATGCTAAATAAATCGTCACATCTTTTTAAACATAATTCGACGATTTTATACGCGGAGAGAATTAACATCTTTTTCGTTCAAAATTTTTTTTTTACTTTTCGTTCAAAACAAACTTTTTTTCAAAACCTTTTCTAAATTCATTCCGAATATTCGATATCGATTTCATAATCGAATATCGGGTATGACGAATATCGAAAACATAAATCGAGTATAAGTTAGTTCGTATTTGTACGGGATTTATTAAATTATCAATTTTCGAACAAAAACGCGACCGGGACAGACCCGTACGCGAGTCGCGCCCATCCAAGGCGACTCGCGCACGGGCCTGAAACCCGAATCCTTTTTTCAGCTTTTCGTTTTTTTTATTATTCTACGAAACGACTTCTAAAATTTATATCTTTTCTAAAACTATTCCGAGTATTTGATATCGATTTCGTAGTCGACTATCAATTATAATGAATATCGAAAATATTAAGTCGAGGACGAATTATGCAATATTCGTACGCAGTTTAATAAAAACATCGAACTTTCAAAAACCAACCTCGAAACAGGTCGCGGCGCGAGCCGCACGCACCCCGGGCGAGTCGCGGGCAACGCTGGAAACGCGACCCGTTTTCTTCTTTTTTATTATTTTTCGAACATCGTTTTTTATACAAAACAGCGTCTTTTTAACGATATTTTTCAGGTTTCGACTAATATTTTCTCGATCTTGCATATTCATCATATTTGCTAAATTATTTCTTCACAAATCGATACTAACTCGTTTGTTCATCTTTTGTAGCAAATTCATCCTTTTTTTTATTTCGTTTGTCTTATTATACTAAAACGAACCTCACATGCTAAATTCAACTTCGACGTTAATTTTCATGCATTAAACGACTTAGCAACCCGTTCAATTCTTCACATGCTTTGGAAAACAATGTTTGCATATCATTCATCGTTCAACTAACGCGCGTATTCAAAAATCAAACGATATCCTAGTAGAGGCCGCTAATGTGCGGGCGGGGTTGGGTGTTCTTTGTGAACTTCCCAACACGTACCCTCACCCCTTACTCAGAACCTCGGTTTCCGGATGTCCGAAACCATTGGCAACGAGAGTCATTCAATACATGATATCCGATCAAGTCGGTATCGGTATCAAATGCTAAGGGACGAACCCAATAAACTCTGACATCGGAAATGGGCCGTATTTTGTACACGGCCCACTACGACATTGAGTGGGTTCGAACGGTTCCGAATAACCACAAAATTCGGTGGCGACTCCGACTTCGATTTAAATTTCAATTCGATCCATTCTCATATGGAGATTCATTCGCCTCCCCAAACCCGCGCGTGGCCGCGTCGGGGTGGACCTATGTCATGTCCACACCGAGTCCCGTCTCTTAGGTGCCCGTGTTCGAAATTGTCTAGATTAGTCCAAGTTTTCTCCTTTTTGTGGGTTTGAAGGGAAGGGTCCCCCGACTTACCCATTTCCCTACCTTCTACACATTTCCACAAATAAGTTGCAATTTGTTGAAGTTTCATGCTTGGTTGTGATTGAATGCCTACAGTACAAGATTTATCCAAAAGACAAACCAAGTCAAAAAGAGAAAGAAAAATAAAAAGAATGAAAGAAAAGAACGAAAAGAACGAAAAGAAAGAAGAAAAAGAAAAGGCACAACAAATCAAAAACAAAATACAAAAGAAGAAAAAGAAATGGCATAGCAAATCAAAAGCAAAATACAAAAGAAAAATGCCAAAGAAAATCATTTCACAAAAAAATCTTACCCGTCAAAAATAAGCCTTTTACCGATCGTTATCGTGAAGAGCCTACCAAAGGGCCGAGTCCCTAGGAAGGATGATAGCGGTAATGGTCGGTCTTCCCTCATTTTGCAACCATTATCCACCGTTTTACTTGGACTAGTTAGGCTATTTTTGAGCATGGGACGACCCTTTTGGTTCATCGCTAAAGGGGGCGGGGTTTCACTTTACCTACAGTGTCGACTAACTTCGTGGTTCATCCTTTTTCCATCCCGCCTATCGTCCCGACTAACCAACGTTTTTATTGCTTTGTTGTCATACTATTAGGGTTTTGTTCATATCGATTTGTGTTATTAGCTTGGGAATGTTGTCACTTGCCTTAAGTCCTTAACCGGTGCTTCTTTCACCGCTTTGTTGAGGAAAGCGGTATTTCTTTCTTTTTGGATGCAACCGATTGTCTGTTTGTTTGTTTGTTTGTTTGTTTGTGTGTTTTCGTGTTCGGTTGTATCCACAGTTTTGTCGCAAGACCTCACTTGCCTTGCGGAGAGCACTTTTCCTCTAAGTGTTATCGCGTGAGTTGAAAGGGCGTAGGGTGCACTAATACCCACTCGGTTAGTAGTCTAGTTTCTTTTAGTTATTAGTCAGTTCGTGCTTACTCGAGGGCGAGTAATGTAACACCCGCTATTTTTCCTAGCATTTTTATCCTTACCGTTATGACTTCGTCATAAATCTGTCACTTTTCGGCCCTATGTTTCATTATTTTTTCCCAAGCTTTATTTTCATTTTTGAGTCTAATGATACTTATTTTTATTTTTGAAGATTTTAATTTTTTTAATCTATTTAATTGATTTTCTTGGTAAACTAATTATTTTTCCGCGAGGAATTCTACTTCTCTACGAATTAACATTTTAAAGCTCGGATTTAAGCTATTTCTTTTCCTAAAAATGTATAAATATATTTATATAATATTTTCAACTAATAATTATTTTTATTTATGGAAATTTAGCCATTAAAGATTTTATTAAGAAGTTTCGTAAATAATTATTTTCTAACGCGAGATTTACTCGATTTGCTTTGAAATATCTTTAACGATTTTACGATTTTTTTTATCAACTTACAAATTATTTGAGGCCACTTCCCCATGTTTTGGACCGACGCACCTCCTTGTCACACCCTCACTACGTTTTCATAGTACGTTCCATTTTATTACGTTAAAACATAATTACGTAATCCTTTTCTTTCCATTTATTCGATGCTTTATGATCAAACTTTTCATACTCCCTCTCCTCTTCATTTGGCTGATTCATTTAGGCTATGGTTCCACCTTGTTTTCATCAAAATTTATTTCCATTCATTCTTAAGAAACCATCCATTTTCTTACATTCATTTTTTTCATAAAAACAAAAAAAATGTCCTTCATCTTTCCCAAAACCGTGACATACTCCAGAATTCCTAGGCTGATTCTTGCTCCAATTCGAGTCATAATCGTCTCGTTTTTATCATCAAATTAATCGTTATTCCGATCCTTCCATTAAGGTAATAATCAATTTTGTTTTCGATCATTTTACACCTAGATTTTTCAGCGATATTATGGTATTTTCATACCATGGATTTCATATATTTGTAGGCTTCTTGGACGTTCCCGAAGCGGACAAATATATTATCGATTCGGATTTGGATTAGAGGTAACGTCGATGTTACTCGGTATTTCATGATTTTATTTGTGTAATTGCATGTATATTTTTATATTTCATTTTTGACAATATATGTATGTCATATAATCTGGAAAATTTTTAAAAGTTGAAAATTTGCATGTTTTGGTATTTTTATCGCTTTTACGAGATTAACGATTAAATTGTTGTAATAATTTGTAAAATCGTAATATCTGGCCTAAACTTGTAATATATGATTATATTCTTTAAAAATGAGTTTTTTTTTAATTTTTAATAATTTATTATTTTTCTGATATTTTAGTTATCGATTATTGAATTATTACCGTTTACGGACAAAAACGATTAAAAGCCGATTTTTAGTTCTAGTATCTAAACATTTTATTTTAATCTGATTTTTGACATGGTGAAACTTTCTGATGAAATAAAATTTTATGAGTTTATTCATAATATTTAGGAATTTTTAAGTTGATGAATTAATCAATTACTTTAAATCATCGTTTATCGTTCATCGTTTAATAAAATGTAATTTTATGATTTTTAGAGTTTTAATAAAATGTTTGGAACGATAAGTTTTATTAATGGAATCGTTAATTGTGAAAACGGGCTTAATAGACGGTTTTACCTAATTTTGTGAAATCTGGAATTTTGACACTTTGGGAAAATTTTAAGTTTCTGGAAAATCATAATTTTTAAGTTTAGTAATAATTTTTGGACATTAATACGTAAATCGTTTTGTAATTACTATTTTTATTAATCGCTATTGTCGCGATTAGACGATTAACGAGAAAACCCTTTAAAAACCGAGTCTAAGTATTCTGGAAAATTTTCTTTTCTGGACAGAATGTCCATAAATATATTTTATCTATTTTAAGTAATTTTTGTACTATTTATTAAAGTCCTTAAATAATAAGTATTGATTTTTGGACAAATTACGATTTATCGTTAAAATGCTTCGTCTTACCTAAAAGATTTATTTTTCCAGCTATTTTGAAAATATTTAAATCTACAATTTTAAGAGTTAAATCATCCCTTAACATACTCTAAATATATTCATTGGTTAAATTAAATAGAAGACGTTAAAATATTTAAATTGACATTTGCCGTAAAATCCTATTTATGTTCGTATTGTCGAAATTAATAATAATTAGGGAATTTTAGTTTTATAAATTTTGGAAACACCCTAATTAGTAGTACTAAAGTGTTTAAGACATTTTTAATTATTTTATAAACACTTGTATGGTTTTTCAATAATTTCATAAACTCAAATGTTCTCACTTTTTAACAATTAATATCGTGAAGGCCGAAAGTATTAGTTTTATAAATCTATATCGTTTGCTGAAATGTGGTGTTAGTATAAACTAATATTTTCGCTATTTTGATATGACGCTACTTTTAGTAAAGTTTCTAAAAATAGAAGTTTCCTAAAATAGAAAATTTCCTCTTTTAGAATATTATGATTACTCCTTTTATCTCCACATTGTCTGTAATGATTATATCTTTTTAAATATCGATAATGGCTTGGTTTTGGAGTTATGGAATAAGGGCAAGTGTGAGGTTAGAATAATATAATCTAGGGTCTACGTTTCTGCCATCAACTATAAGGCTAGTGTATCAGGAATCGGTACATTGGTTGTTGAACCGGGTGATAGGTATCCCGGGAGTAGTGTACATTTTGACCTTAAGCTTAGGCTTCGCAGTAAGTCGCCGTCATAAGTTGAATTGGGTGACAGGTAATCCCAGGAGGGGTGTGCACTGTCTTAAACTAGGGCCACGTATTTATAAGTCGCCGTCCTATTATGGTTGAGTAGCCTAGTTAGAGATCGAGGTTTGATTTGTTTGAACTGACTTCTCGAAGCTAGTTTTTAGTATTCTCCTAGTGAAAGTCTAGCCGTCTACACTACTCCTATCCATAACGCCATTTTGAATATTTTTATTATTATCGATATAATTTGGTTTGCAGGTTGGCAAATGTTTTATGTTTTCTACGGAAAACTCATTTTATTATATTGTTTTGATACGTGAAATTTTTCATTGAAAACTTATTTTCATTATAATGTTTTATTGTTTTCCGTTTTCTTACTATTTTTCTATAATAGTAATTACAGTTTTAAAATCCTGTTATACGGCTGGGAGAACGTTGACGTTGCTCCCCAGTGATTGTGGCTGTTATGTTTTAACATGGTAGGTATATGTGTTCCGAGTGTGGGCTAGCGAGCAGTGTGGATCCTGCTTGTTTAATTTAATAATTATGTTTTATGGATTGTTCAAACCCCTTTTGTGGATTGTTTTAAATTTTGGCCATTTTATTTAAGACCTATTGTTTGACTTTACCATTTTAATTTTACAAAGACATAGTTACAGTGTGTTTTAATCCCGACTCTACAGTGTTTCCGCCACTGTATCGCGTTAGATTTTCTAGGGGATTACAAGTAAGGGTTAAGTGTGGGGGAGTTGATAAGTGTGTTATGTAGTGCTTATTTCTTGTGTTTGGTCCTGGTTTCTCTTGTGAAATCGCTCTTTAGAGCGGTTTCGAGGCTAATTACGCTTCTTCTAGCTTGTTTTAGGTTCCTTTAGCCTATCTTGGAGAAATGGAACGATTCCGACTCGTTTCCAATGCATATGGAGCCAATGAAGAGAAGCGACGATGACTCGGTGGCTTAGACTCGATCCCGAACCCTTGGGACCCATTCCCGAGCACCAAGAATCGATAAGAAGGCCAGGAAGAGCAAGTAGGGACCTATGAGATCATATTTGAAGCCTACATGACCCATCCCGGTCGTGACCATCACCATCACGACCGGGACGAGAAGCAAAGCAAGACAGCGCCTCTGGAGGTCCATCCCGACCGGGATCCTAATCTTCCCGGTCAGGACCACCCCATCCCGGTCGGGATCAACCCCTTCCCGGCCGAGAGGGACCCAGTTCAGCCGCTCCGTCATTCTTTCAACTTCTTTGCTCGTGAAACCATATATATACCCACCTCTTGTATTGTTTTAAACACTTTTCATTACACTACATTAGACTAAACCTTAGATAGAGATCTTTCATCATTAGCTTAGTTTATCCTTAATATTTCCTTAATCTTTTGTTAATCTCGGCTTAATCTTAGTAATTACTCTTGTATTAAGGGATTTCTTGAAGAATCCAACCAAGATTGACAACCTTGGTTGATGTATTTGAGTTTTCTTATTATACAAGTTTCAATCTTTCCTCCTAGCTAGTTTGGTATAATTACTCTTCTCTCTTTTCCTTTAATCTTTGTTTATCATTCAAGTTTCAATCTTTATCATTTGTTTATTGTTCATCTTGGTTTTTCTTCATTATGAATGTTTTAGTTATTATGTTGATTTCTCTTGTTATTGTTAGTGTTAGTTTGAACATGTGTGAGTAGATTTATTATGGGGTTAGTAGGGGGATTAAGTGTTGATTATGGGTGATTAGGGTTTGATTGTGGGTAAAGGTGGGTTCTTTGTTACTTGTCACTTGTTAAGCATACCATGTGTTTGATGAAATGCTTGTTAGAGTAGTAGTGGCCATCCTTCTCTTGCTTGTTTCCTTCTTCTCATTGTATGGTTGATTGGTGGTTGTATCCTTTTGTATTGGGTAGCATCTTGCATGAGTATTTGGGTTTGTCTTTACACGAGAGCGCGGACCGACCTTAGTAACTAGGTGAAACCTACCCCCTCGATTTCCCAACTATCCTATTGCACTTTGAACCCGATCTAACCCTACTCTTCTCCTATTTGATTTCTTCATCTTCTTAGCTATTATTCCTCTAGTTTATTGTTTCCTTTAGTCTTAGTTCATTCATTTAGTTTAATTCATCATCATCATAGTTTGTTCACTCTTGTTCCTTAGCCTTGTATTAGTTTGTTTTGTTGCCTCCTAGTTAATCAATTCTTGTTTGTTGTCCTTCCCTTGATTCTTTGTGACTTAGTCTAGTCCTTAGGTAACCTTAGTCTAGACACCTCTTTCCGTCCCCGTGGATCGACCCGACTTCCATAGCTACTTGTTAGGATTAGTTGGTTTACTTGGTGTGGGGATACACGGCGAATCCCCACCATCAGATTGACAGCTGGTGCATACTTCTCAACCACATGGCAGCTGCTCGGACTGCACCACGGCTTACATCACGCTGCTTCTTTGGTGTCAGCCACAGCATAAGCTAATTTATTCCCTTGCTCGACCAAAACAGTAAGTATAAATATCATCAACAAACCATGGTAATATTAATATAATGTCACCATATCAGTCGCTATAATATATTATTCAAAGAAAGGTATTACTTTAGTTCTACAAATGTGTTATTGTAATGCATTTTGTGCGTTACTCTAATGATGGTGAACTATTACTCCAACAAATATCATACAGTCTCCAACGATTGCAATGAATTAAGGTAACAAATCATATAAAGTAACAGATGGTAGTCATTAAAACAACAGATGCTCTACACTAAAGTAACACAGTATGTGAACTACAATAACTCAACATATTGTGTCTGCGCAAATTTCATATGATGAATCAGATATCTAATAATATCAAGATTCACTAGTAGAATTAATGCCATTGGAACCTATCAAAAGGAACCGGTTGTAAGAACAAGAGGTTCCTTAGATGACCAAAAAAATGATTGGCACCTGTTGTAAATTGAACTGGTTCCAAAGACCATACCAACGGAACCGGTTGTTCACTAAAAGTGGTGCCAAAGGTAGTGTCTAAAATTTTTAGGCCATATTAAAATACTTTGGCACCTTTTGTAGGTTCAACCGGTTCCAAAGACCTTACCAATGAAACCGGTTGTTAACTAAAAAGAGGTGCCAAATGTACATGTTAAAATTTTTGAATCTTATTAAAAACTTCTCCATCAATGGAACCTATTTTCCTAACAAAAGGTTCCAAAGACATAAAACATACTAAGAATAACCCACATATGAAAATAATGATATGAAAATAATCAAACATAAAATTGAAAACTCAAAGGATAGAAAACACAAAGGATAGAACCTAATAACCTACCAGCACCAAAAAAAGAAAAAGAAAACAAGAAGAACCACCAGCACCCCACCCTAAAACATGCTACTACGAACCCAGAGACACGAATCGGGCGACACGAACGAAGAACCCTAATCGGCGATTCGAAGTAAAAGACGAAGACGCATATCAGAAGAAGAAGAAGACGACACGAAGAAGAAGGCGACACGAATCCAGACCGACGAACCCTAATCGGACGAACAAAGAAGAAGGCAAAGACAGACGCACAGAGCAGGAGAAGAAGAAGACACGGAGATATAGTTAGGACGAACCCTAAACACGGGGTTCCCTAAACTTATTCTTTCTAATTTACAATCAGTATTGCGTTTCTGCTTCTTCTGTTTACTCTACTATGGAATTCTCGTCGATTATCTGCCATTGATTTTCTCCGCTTTTTTTCGTTAATTTTCTCCGTTTTTCTGCGTTTTGCGATTTTTGTGCTTCGATCGATCGATTTGTGTACTGTTTAAATCGATTGAGTTAGTGAGTTTAGCTTGAAAATGATACGGAATCTATTTTTCTGCTTGTTTTGCGATTTTTGTGCTTCGATTGATCGTTTTGTGTACTGTTGAAATCGATTGAGTTAGTGAGTTTAGCTTGAAAATGATACGGAATCTATTTTTCTGCTTGTTTTGCGATTTTTGTGCTTCGATTGATCGTTTTGTGTACTGTTGAAATCGATTGAGTTAGTGAGTTTAGCTTGAAAATGACAAGAAATGTTCACTGTTAATTTTCTCTGTTTTTTGGTGTCATCATCGTCAGCCAGTATCTTGACGACATGGAAGCCGATATCATGACCTAGGTCGCGGTTAGAGTCGATGTCTGTTTGGAAAGTCTAATAATTTATAGTAGTCCGTAAACGAGTAAACAGTTTAAAACAGTAAGAGTAATTAAGAAAAAACACAACTAAGAAACATAAAACACAATATAGAGAAAGAGGATATTCAGTAAGATGTTAATGTGATTCCCATGAACCTTGATTCAAATAACTCGGAAAGATATTCACGTGGAATTATCATTTCCCAAACATATGTTGAACAATCTAGTACTTAAAAAAGTTGAAATTAGTTAATTCTAGAATAACAAAAGGTAATGACATAAACAAAAGTTGTTGAAATTTATCAGAGATGGACAATGTATATAAACTGGAACAAAATTCAGACAGAGGGAAATATGTCAAGGATAGTAGACACCTTCATTTCTATGTCAAGGGGAATATATTCTACGAAGCTAGTTATCAGCATTGCAATCCTCCAGGAATGATAGCTGGAAAAAAAAGGCACATAAAATCCTTCCGGTGTCGGGTGCATTCATTGACCTGTCAACTTTCTTCTTGGAGAGGAAACCTGTCATTTTAACGGGAATCGGTAGAGGTGTCATCATTACTAAAACCACTCAACTTTATCGTCGAGTATTCAAGGAATGAGAACAATCACAATGACGAACACAGATAAACTGATCAGTGAGAAGTCAGATGCAACATTCTGAAAACGCTCGCTATATTTGGGACACTTGAGAAAAACCTCGATACAACGTTCCATCTAATGCTATGGTGATTTAACACCTGTCTACACCTTTGGGAAACTAAAAAATAAAGAGTTGAAATAAAGAGGATACACAATCAAGAGATAAGCTTTCATCTAATGTTATGCGCACAAGTTCCTTTCAATTATATGCCAACAATTGCATCACAAAAATAATGATAGCGTACCTCTTTTCTCCTCGTGTCTCTTTTGTTTTGCACGAGGCAAAAAATTACCATCAGCTTTCGCAATCACATCCGACTTGGTCACTGGATATTGTATTATCTGCATCCAACAAAATAATATTTAGAATTCGTACGAGGAACAACTAATAAGCTCGACAACATCTTTACTTCTTTTAACATTCATCTAAATAAACATGATGTTCTGTGAAATGTCTTCGGATGCAATATCAATGGAACACGGTTTGAGAAGTGTCATTAGAGGGAGGGAAAAATATATGACAGATACACCCAAGGTGGTGATAGTATTCACTTTCAATGGTCCATTATGGAATTATTATACCAGAACAAAATAAATGAGAGATAAGTATGCATAACAAAGACATTCGATAAAAAAAAACTCAGTTCCAAAATATAATGATTCCATTATCAAACAAAGGTAGATAACCCAAGAAACTAGTGGTATCCTGAACCATTTTTGAAATCGAGGCAACACAAAATGCTATGACAGTTAAGTTCAAAATCGAGATTTCAAGCTCACAAATTTACTTGTTAGTACTTGTCGGGCACTAATGATATGTAATACGGAGTACTACTGTACTACATAATCAACGTGTGCTAACTAGTCTTAGTAACCAAAACAACTTCAAATATGAATGAACCGAAGTACTATTGTGTTTGAGGTAAAGAAGAATCTAAAATGAATTATGCATTGCATAAATGAACTTAAAAAACCAACCACACCTTGAGCCCACACTTTTAAAACGCAAACAAGTCTACTGTAGATGAATCATGCAAGAAATATACCAAACTAAACCTAGGGTGAGATTGTGACTTGAACGTATGTGGGTTATGATTGTGACTTGAACGTTAGGGTGAGATGCAAACATTCTTGCTGCTTTCACCATTGGTGCAATGTGACTTATTCCTAGTATGGCTGGTACGAACAACATGTTTACTTTGTTTTGAGACATAATAATGTTGTTTTTTGTTTGTGTTTGTGTTCTGTTTGTGAGAAAAGTGTCACTCCTTAATTGATATTTGTAGGTCAATAATGTTTGTGGAAAAAATAATGAGCCAGAAGGTATTGGTTCATATTGTCAACAATTGGAAAGAATAATGGTTTCATTATCTGCGGATTCCATATTTATGATATCTATAGATATCAGTAAGTCGGTGTACAATTCCGGAGACGTCACAGTGTACTTAAGTTTCGAGGATATTAGGGAAATGTGTAATTACGATGCTCTAAATCTAACAATAATTCAAGCTTGGGGAAGGTATAAACTTGATGTTTTGTATTATTTTCAATTATGTTAAAATCTAGGATTAGTTTTATTATATGAATGTTCTATATATTCATTTTGAATGTTTACTCTATGTTCTTAAAATAGGTTCCTACATTATTATGGTAAAAAATTAGGAGTGACAGAAGAAGGTGTCGGCTTCATGTGTCCCGTGTGTCTTAGTTCATACTTGTATGATTCACGGTCGATAGAAAACTACATCAAAGATGTCATGCTAATTCAAGAAGACAAGAAATATGTGATGGGTGCATTCTATGCAAGCCAAGTCTCCAAGGTTCTTTAAATTAATTACTTAGTTATTTTATATTATTTCATACTTACTAATCGTAAGTTGTATTATATACAGCAAGAATTGGTTGTTGCTTGTCATTTGCCCTTGGGACAACATAGCATATATCTTTGACTCGAATAAAGATAAACATGACTTGGACATCGTAATACTACATTTGCAATTGTAAGTTATGTTTATTAATTAGTCATCAAAATACAATCTTAAGTTAAACCTTTACAAGAAAAATAATAGTCTAATAATTTTTAATGTTTATAATGTAAGGGCTTGGAAAATCTATACAGTGAGTGGCGGGAGACGTCATACGGTTAAAAAATATAGTCTCGAAGTGAAAATGATCGAGGTAAACAACATTATTAAGCTTTAACTTGTTTAATTACTAGTATAGATCCCGCGCATTAATGCGCGGTATCATTAGCATTTTATGTTTAGTAATTACTTGTAATTATCTATTTGATAACCTATTAACTTTTCACATTTGTAATCTTTAGATTTTGATTTGAGAAAATAACTTAAAATTTCAATGATGATTATGATAAACTTATTTTTTTACAAAGTTAATGATACTTTCTTCGTCATTTGATTTTTTATGTTTGCTTTTTGGACATTATTTATAAGTGAGTAAAATCGTCAATAAAACTTCTAATATATAAGATAAAAGATAGTCATGTGAGATCTTGTTTAAATTATATAATCGACTGCGTTATAAATATCAATATTTTTTATAATTTTTAGAAATATGTAACTAAATATATATAAATTAAACAATAGAAAATGTGTATTGAAAATATGAAAAAACATTACTTTATTCCCATCATAGAACCTGACTATTCAATTAAAATACATTCTTTTACATATTTAGATCAGCTATAAATTTTGTTAACAAATTAAAAGATAACATAATAATTCAACTATTATTTGATAAAAAAACTATTTATATATCAAAATCAAAATTTGAAAGTATTTTATACAGGGTATAATTTTTCCCATCATCAAACATTTATGCCCCGTATTTATGTACGTCAACACTTGGACTTCAATAGTTATCGACGCTTATATTTTGTTACAAAAAAGTTGTATCATAAAGGCTTATTTGTTCAATGGCTCATAAATAAGGAGTAATAATTTTATTTTGAAGAATTTACATAACTATTTACTTAGGACTTGAATTTAAATATTATAAGTATATGTGTGTAATGATTTATTTGTTTCCTTGATTTTGAAATTAATTTATTTATTTAGGTAATAATGTTTGGAGGGAAAACATTGCATGAGGTGATAACACGTCATCATTTTGCTAGTTCTTCCTATCCTTTTAGTATATAGGGGATTTCATTTTTTTTACATGGGTTAGTAGTTGTCATTTAATTTAAACTTAATGCATTGATTGAGATAGTTCATGAAATCAGGTTAATGATTTTGAGTTCTTAAAAATGTTTACTTCATTATAGCTATCTCATTGTTGTCTTTTGTTTTCTGTGCAAATTTTATGTCGGAGATGACTAAATTAAATCAATGATTATAGCGCAATTGATGAATTAAACTATCTTCGTGAATAATGATTTGTAACACCTATTTGGTTCATAAAATTTCAGTGTCCTCAACAATCTGGAGCCTTTGAATGTGGATACTATGTCATGAAGTGGATGTACGACATCACCGTATTTTACTCTAAGAGTCAAGAAAGCTTAATTCAGGTTTTTTTACTTAATCTTAGTTTTTCTGTTATAAAGTAATTATGGGTGTAACCGCTAATCCATCGTTACTATTCTTTTTATTTGTTAGTGTGTTTCAAAATCAAGAATGACGACGGAAGATATGAACCAAGTTCGTGAATATTGGTCTCAGAAGTGCATAGAGTTGATGATGTAGTACGTTTGTGACTTTATTAACTTTTGTGGTTTGATATATATTGTAGTCATATTGATAGCTAGACGTGGGGCATTCTACTGGAGATGTTACTTAAGTAGTTGGAGGTGTGGATTGGTTATGGATTTGGTTGTGCTATTTAAACATTGCAGTGATATGATTTTGATTTTGGTTTAATCAAATTGTAGGGAGGTGCTGCCCAATTTTCGACAAATATTATAATTGGCGTGCTTTGATTTGTTTTTTATATACCATTCTTAGAGATACGAAAATTCAATTTTGTAATTAAATCAGTAACCTTTGTCACCGGTTTCAAAATATAAATAAATGATAAAATGACATGCCTTTGGAACCGTGTCTAAATGATCATAGGTTTCAATGAGGTACCCTTTGGAACCGGTTGTGAATTGCAACAGGTTCCAATGAAACACCCTTTGGAACCGGTTGTGAATCACAACAGGTTCCAATGGTATACTTTTGGAACCGGTTGTGAGTAATTACAGGTTTCAATGGTACACCCTTTGGAACCGGTTGTAGTTACAATAGGTTTCAATGGTACACCCTTTGGAACCGGTTGTAATTACAATAGATTTCAATGGTACACCCTTTGGAACCGGTTGTAATTACAAAAGGTTTCAATGGTGCACCCTTTGGAACCAGTTGTAATTACAATAGGTTCCAATGGTATACCCTTTGGAACCGGTTCCAACAACAACCGGTTCCAAAGGGCATCTATGGAACCATCTTACAACCGGTTCCAAAGCTCCGGACCTAAGGAATCTGTGGCAGTAGAACCTTTGAAAAAAGGTTCCAAAGGGTAGTTTACAACCGGTTCCAAAGGGTAGTTTTCTACTAGTGATTGCTCATGGAGTAACAAATATCATGTAGGATACAGCTCTGAAGATTTGGAGAAGCAGAAAGGGTGGTGTTTTGGTGGATATGAGCGCAAAATTGTTCAACTTCTGGAACATATGGCTCGAAGAAAATGAAGGGAATCTCGAGCTAGATTCTAACATGGTATTTTTGATTTTTAGTTCCCATATTTGTAAACTTCCTCCTTAGTTATAATCATCAATACGATACTCATTCCCTATCTGCAGGTATTCGTTCCGGTGCTGTCGGAAAACAAGGACGATTACAGCTGCGCGTGTATCAATTTTGTGTCACAACAGATTGAATACCTTGATAATAGGTCTTACAACGAGGAGGAGTTTGAAAGTCTTCCTTATATCAGGATGGCATGGATCTCAGTAAGTCTACTCATTTTGGTATATATCCTAACATCCTTATATATAAAACGTTGTGTATAAGGATGACAAACAAACAAATGATGTTTTGTCATCTGTCATTCTTATACAGTTTTTTTTATATATATATATATCACCAAGGCCGAAGAAATGGGTAAGTATATGGTGCAGAGAGGCATCAATAAGGGGGCCAATGTGTCTTTGTTCCCTCTTGTCAACATCCCGTTAAGGTGGCAGGGCAGCGGGTTCTCGGCTAATGATTGCGGCGTATACCTCATGATACACATGATGTTTTACGCTGGGAAGGAGTTCGACTGTCCCCTGGGCACGAGCGAAGCGAACAATTTGTACAGGGCAGAAATTGCCGCGACCATTGTGTCTTTGTGACATTAACAAGGAGAGGGATGTGTTGATATTGAGGGTGTCCTCCTTTGTAGCCGATAAAGCTAACCTGGCCATTAGTAAGACTATGTCAGATGTTGCCACGTCCATCAGTGAGTCTGAGAAGAGGTCAGGAGAACGTATTCCCGACGTAAGACCCGCTAAGATGAGCCGCGTGCCACTATCCACTCCAAAAACACCAGTTTCAGAAACCACACATCAATCACCGGTCACCACCGGATCATTATCTGTCCTTCAGAGTCGATCTAGAAGGGACGGGGACCGCTTAGGCTGCTCCATCGACTGTGGCAATATAGATCCCAGTCTCCCGATGGCATGCCCGTTCCTTGCAAACAACAATACCCGGCTGGGCAATATCCCCGTCCTGCGAGAAATATAGTGGACTACTGCTTACTTCAGCACAACAACTACAACAACAGGTAATATGACGAACACTACACATTCTTGGAATATATTATTGTTTTAAATTTTTATCACCTATCTGTTATTCGCAATGCCTACTAATCTGTTCTAAATTCAGCGAATTGGTGGCGGAGTATTCATCATTGGCTACAATGACCCGGAGTGGTGTAATGTCCATGCTCCCGGGTAACGACATGTATTCATCTGTCGTCGAGTGCATGTCAATGATGCTAAATAGCCTCGTTGCAACTGGGAGCGGGTCGGGTGATTCTCTGAGGATGGCCTTCTTTGGTCTACGAGAGACGGTATGCCTAACGAGTTACTGTTTAGGAATTTATGTATAGGATTATGGGATGGGGCAGTATGTGGTAGGATATATTGTGCGTATACATTATGCTCACCTCATATTCTGATATTTTTGAAAAGTGATTTGATTAGAGTAACACTCACTACGTGTTGCAGTAACAAGGATACTATGTTTCTCTACAACACAAGCACACCAACAAATTACTTTGTATTAATTGTAAATGTTCACACAAGCCCAACCTTTTTACAGGATGCCTTAATGAGGATTATTGCCGAAAATTCGGACTGTCCATCTACTCAGAATTCCGATGCCTTGATGGAGCAGTGGAACATTTTCAGGGATAATTGCGGCGGTACATTGCAGCTGGACGCTGAACTGATTTTTGTGCCCATCAACATGGACAGGTACTTCCCCTGCATAGTCATCAACCGAAAGAAGAAGATAGTCGATATCCTCGACCACTGTCGCTACACAAACATTAGAGAGACTGAACTCTTTACAGCAATCAAGGTAATTGTGAGCTTCTCTATTCTTCATTTCATCAGTTTTTTTATCACAATCTCGTGTGCCATGTTTTTTGAGGTCATCTTATATTTTCATCAATGATTTTCAGGTGGCGACAATGAGTGATTACCTTGACCATCATCTTGTCAGTGGTGCGGAACATATAGTGCAGTACAAGTTTCGTGTGGTTAAACTGAACTGGCAGTCTAAGGTCACCAACAAGGATGAGTCGGGGACGTTCCTGCCAATGCACATGCTAATGTACGAGGGTCGTGGATTCGAACACGCTGACCTAGAGAGGAAGGTAAACAGAAGATACTTGGTGGTCCAGCTTGCAGCCACTCTTCTTCTAGCAGACATAAACAATGTGCGAAAGTGGCTGATTGGAGGTGTAACCAAGTTTGTGGCAGCAAGACCAAAACTAATCGAAGAAGCGAAGGCTAAGCGAGAAAAGAGCCGGAAATAGTAACTTGTAAAAGGTCTGATTAATTGTAACCTTTGTTTAACAAAAAAACTAAGCATTATTTTGTACATTGTTGACAAATTATTCTGTCAAACAAACAATTACTATCATTTTGACATACTTTAATGTTATCATATCCCGGAAACTTTGTTACTTTAACTCGTATACTGTGTTACTGCAATTCATTACATGTGTTACTTTAACTCGTAAACTCTTTTAAGCTGCATAATACAAAGTTTAACTCGTAAACTCTTTTAAGCTGCATAATACAAAGTATTTTTGTTACTTTAACAAAAATGTTATCATATCCCGTATACTTTGTTACTATGAATCGTATACTGTGTTACTGCTATTCAGTATATGTGTTACTTTAACTCGTAAACTCTTTTTGGCTGCATAATAGTTTCTTGCAGACACAGGAGGTCCAATTAAACAAAAGAGTAATGTCTTTTTTATTAAGTATTCCCCAAACAAAAAGATTTTTTTTTTTTGCGTATTCTTTATTCATAAGTTTCACACAGTTACCATTATCCGTGTTATTCTAACTCATCAAGTACGTTACTCTAATGAATAATGTGTGTTACTTTAAATGAATCTTACTCCAATAAATTATATTCTCTATGGAATGAATATTTGTAAGTCAATCAACATCCAAAAAATATGTTATTGTAACTCCTTCAATGTGTTACTGTAAAGAATAATCTATGTTACTCTAATAACATACTGCCCTAATAAGAATTCTGGTTCATCTTCTTCATCCTCCTCGTCCTCATCTTCTTCTTCTTCTTCTTCTTCTGATTCTGATTCTGATTCTCAGTCATCATCAGACGGTTCGACAGTCGGTGGTGGCCGTGCTGCAAAGGGATTGGTGCAATTCCTTTTGTCATGAAGCGCCATCTGCTTACAATTGTTGCAGATGCGCTTGGGCTTTTTCGCAAGTGCAACGAATTTCACTTTGCTCGATAACATCCTCTTGCCGCTTCCTTTTGTTTTGGAAATTTTCGGCGGAAGTATCGTTATCTCTACAGTTGACGTACATCCAAGCATTTCTTCCAATACTTGGGTTTTATTCAATGTCTTGGGACCCCCAATCGGCTTAAGCTTCATCCTGAATTCGCGGATCAAAGCGCACATGCTCTCCACATCTACTTTATCAGCAGTCCGTAGAACACCCATCGTCTCATGAACCACCGACCAAAATTTAGACATCTCTATTTGCTTCCCGTCTATGATGTCGATGTCATCTCCCTCCATTCCGTCATCACCAACACGAGCCCTGCGCAATGCGTCCCTTGACCACCTCCTGGCAACGTAGTTATCGTGTATATTTTTCAGACCCTTTGATGAATATATCCAGATTATGTGTCGACACAGTATTCCCCTCGTCTCAAACAATTTGCACGTGCACCTGACGTCTAATGTTTCCGCAGGAGGTTATTAAAGCATTAAGACAATTAAATCCATGACCTACAAAATGCATTACTTTAATTCATACTCTGTGTTACTCCAATACATACATTCTGTTATTGTAACTCATAAAACACGTAAAAAGGAAGACAACAAGCAGGCCAGTGTGTACCTTGTTTATAGTACACCCACATTTTGACCGCCAGGTGTCTATAATAGTTCCCGCCAAACACCCGATGATGATTGGACGTAAACGTGCTTTGATGGGCTCGGATATGGGCTCGTAATCATGGACATTTGGTTTAGACTTATTACAGAGTACATATCTTACAAAACCAACCTCAAATCCAGGCCCAGTGGGTCGTTTCGAGTCAAATAAGACTAATTTGGGTCGAATCCGGCACCAGGGGCAAAACCGTCTTTTAGCGACCGAGTCAAAACCCGGTCAAAGATATTTCCCGAGACTCACGGACCAACCGTGACACCTCACGTGTCCGGTTTGGACTCCAACTGCTTCAAAAATCAACTTCAAAAATACTAAACAATTCCGTTTAAGGTAGAATTTGATCTCGAGTGGAATTCTATCCGAAAACCGAAACAGTTCACAAACCGAACTCAAATACTCGGTTTTTGCATCCCAACTAGCCGAGTTCTTTGCCTTCTTCACCAAGAAAGCGAGTTCTCGTTCCTTTCGAACTCTTACGTTTCCTATCCAAACCGGTGTTTCTTGTTGTCCAAGCAAGACACCTCTCCTAAACATCTGCTCCTATAAATAGGACCTTCACGACACACACATGGGACATCTAACACACACGATCATTCATCAAAAACTCATAATTAATCTAGAATTATTCATCAACCTCGACATACATTTATCGTTCATACAAACACCAAAATACCGACGAATCCGACCCCGAGAAACCGGCTGAAACCCGTCCCATCACACGTCCAAACCGACACCTTAACTCATCCCGCATCATCTCGACACTCCCAAGTTTAAACCACTTTCCGACGAGCCTTATTTCGAGAAAACAAAGCATGTAGGTTGAGGGTGTAAATCAAACCCGATTCTTCTCTTCTTCTCTCCCCTTCTCCGTGTTTTTCTTTTTCGTCGTGTCGTCGGTCCTCGTTTAATATGGGTCGTTTTCGCATATTTTTCATTATTTTTAATAATCGATGCTACTAAAACTTTTTTTTTTTTACGTTCTTAAAATACGATATCGATTCTTTAGTCGAATATCGTATCTAACAAGAACAAAATTAATTAATTCTCATTGATGCTAATAAAATTGTTACATCCTTTCTAAAACAAAATTCGACGATTTTATACGCGGAGAGAATTAACATCTTTTTCGTTCAAAATTCTTTTTTTTTTTATTTTTCGTTCAGAACAAACCTTTTTTTCAAAACTTTTTTTAAAATCATTCCGACTATTCGATATCGATTTCATAATCGAATATCGAAAATATGAATCGGGCATAAATCAACCCATATTTGTACGCGATTTATAAAAATTAACGATTTTCGACAAAATAAAAAAAAACCGAACAGACCGCCACGCGAGTCGCGCGCTTGTCAGGCGACTCGCGCGGTGGCCTGCTTAGCCGGGTCTCTTTTTTCGTTTCCTCGCTTTTCTATTTTTTATTCTTTTCGAATCTTACATAAAAAGCGGCTTTCGCGACATATTTCGATGAATATCTTTTTTCCGACCTCGGTCAACACGTGCTAATCCATCACGTGACATAAATCTTTTCAAAAATCATGCATATTATTTTTTTACTTCTTTATTCAAATTATTCAATCGTTAGTAACTCGTTTTCTCGTGTTTGTAGCAATTTATTTATTTCTTTGTTTTATTAGACTAAAACGAACTTCACACGCTAAAATAACTTCGACGCTATTAGTTTAACATGCATTAAACGACTTAGCAACCCATTTATTTTTCTCTCACATGTTTAGGGAAAATATTGTTTGCATATCATTCAACCGTCGAACTAACGCATGTACACCAAAAACGAACGATATCTTAGTAAAGGCCGCTAAGTGCGGGCGGGGTTGGGTGTTCTTAGTGAACTTCCCAACACGTACCCTCACCCCTTACTCAGAACCATGGTTTCCGAATGTCCGAATCCATTGGGAACGAGAGTCATTCAATATACGATATCTGATAATGTCGTTATCGGTATCAAATGCTAAGGGACGAACCCAATAAACTCTGACATCGGAAATGGGCCGTATTTTGTACACGGACACTACGACATAGAGTGGGTTTGAATGGTTCCGAATAACCACAAAATTCGGTGGCGACTCCTACTTCGATTTAAATTTCAATTTGACCATCTCATATGGAGATTCATTCGCCTCCCCAAACCCGCGCGTGGCTGCGTCGGGGTGCACCTATGTCATGTCCACAATTTGGCGACTCCACTGGGGATTAACTGATGTGTCACTTACCATCGGCATCCTCAGGGTGAGACTCGAAAAGAAATCGTTCGATTAGTAATGTACACGTTTTAGTTCAATGGTTCATGCATAACACAAATTTTTCCCGGGCCGGTTACTTGTGACTGACGTCCCACTATACCACGGTGCATTCCTAAATGGGTGCACTAAAGACTTCGATGGCGGAACTCGCATGGGTTTTACGGCAGGTTCTAAGACCAACTCGGCTTAGGAAGTCCGTCCTGATTTGCGAGAATGCTATCATCGTTGGTATAGACCCTATTCGACCGACCGAGACTTAGACTAAGAGCATACATGGCGTCATTATACTGTTTCCGTGACTACATGCTACTTGATCTTCTTTGGTCTTTTCAAAAACCGTCATTTTCAAAAACTTGCATCTTTTTAAACCCATCTATTTTTCAAAACCCGGAAAGCTACCAAATTTAGAACTTATGATTTTGACTCAAAATAGCCTATTTTTAGCCGGTATGTTGTCCAAACTTTCCAAAAAAATTCAAAATCTCGGCCCGGTAACCTTTTTTTTTTTTTCAAAAACATCGGGCCTTCCAATCCGACCTTGCTCGGTTTTCAAATCCAAATTCCCATTTCAAAACTTTCTTCTTCTTAGGACTTCCCGTATTTAGCAGTGTCGGGTCTTGTCATAAGTCGTTAGAATCTCTAGCGTCGAAACTCCGTCGATCTTACATCACGAGTTTCTACCCCATCCCAGTCCGTCTTATTTGTCAAGGCACGGCCCACCTTCGTAGGACAAACTCCTGCAAAGGGAAGCCCGTTTACACACTCGAGTGCAAAGTCTGGGGAATTCTCATATAGACCTTCCTTCGAACGGGACTAGGCCCACTTTGCCGAATCCTAAGGAAGGCCCACCATCCATGGGTCATCCGTCTAGAAGTCGGTTTTCGGTCTTTTTTCTTGTCTAGTCTTTTCCTTGCTCGGGATGTACTCTTTGATTCTAAGATCTGTGTCAGTTACTGATTACGCGGTGCCCTTACAGACAGGCCACCCCACACCCGAGCCATGACGCAACAAGCCATAGACGAATTGAGGGCCTCATTGACCAAGCTGGAAAACATGATCACGTCGATGAGAGGGGACCAGATCGCCATCCTTACCCGGGTAAGTGCCGTGGAGCAGGGAACTCCCAGCGGCAGTGTCGATACTACTGGGCCTTTAGCTGAATTGTCCAGCGCAGTCCACAAACTGCAGGAACAGGTCCATCTGTCGACCCAAAACTCCATCCACACAGAGAATGCTCGGCCCACTGACCGACGAACTACCCGCCAATCTTAATCTGACGGGCCTGCCAATGTTCTAGGGTACTGAAGACCCGGTCCACCATATATGGGCCTTCAAGGAGTTCATGACCCTTAAAGGGGTTAAGTCCAACATGTTCAAGCACCTATTCGCTTCTTCTCTCGAGAAGCACCCAAGGGCCTGGTACTACCGGCTCGATTCCAAGAAATACAAAACTTGGGATGACGTGGCAACGGAATTCGCTCGGAACTACGCCGACAACACAGAAATCCAGACCACTATGCACACCCTAGAAGTAATGGCCCAGGAGCCTAAGGAAGGATTCACGAAATACCTTCAACGCTGGAGGGCTGAAAGCGTCAAACTGGTCGATAAGCCCAGTGAAAAAGTGCTGGTTGAAGCCTTCGTCAAGAACCTCCTTCCAGCTTACCGGGTCCATCTCCGGTATGCCATCATACCTAGCTTCGCGGTCCTAACTGAGATGGGAACGAAAATCGAAGATGATTTAAGGTTGGAAAGCCTCACTAAGGCCTCCGCCAAGGGATACCAAGGGGCCAGCTCATCAACAAGCAAGCCCACATCTACTGCCGCCACTCGTAGCATTTTTGACAAAGTAAACGCACTTGATACCTCGTCCCAGAAGAATACCACCCTCCGGGTATTCACCGACATAGGCACCACCTATGAAAATGCCTTGCAGAGGCTATCATCAAAAGGCCTGATCACCCCGATAGGCCCAACACCTGATCTCCCGGTCGAGCGTCGCTCCAAGGCCTACAACCTCCAGGCCTACTGTCAGTACCATCGTGGTAAGGGACACGATACCGAGAAATGTTGGAAGCTAAAGCACCTTATCCAAGATCTCATCGAGAGCGGGAAGATCCCTTTGCCCGGGAGCAAACCCAACAACAAGGATAACCCGTTAGCCACTCACGCCATCTTCTCCGGGGAAATAATGGATTGTTCACATCTCATTTCTCCATTTGTCCCGCAAATAAACGGGATCTGGTGCGACAACGAAGACGAAGTCTACCTCACCAAAGGGGAAGCTGTCCCCATCACGCCCGAGAAGATTCAGAAGGTTAAGTCCAAGGTCTTAGCCACTAGTCAAGCCCTCATCATTGCCGAGCCACCTAGGGTGGAGCCCGCCCCAGAAGAGCCAACTGCTGAAAAGGCTCTTGTAAAGCAGCTGAACAGAACTCGAGTTGACCTCTATATATGGCAACTCCTAGTTAGCTCCCAGGAACATCGAGAGGTACTCACTAAGGCCCTCGATCTGGTCAAAATCGACTCTATAGCTACTCCAGCTGATATGGTAGCCATGGTTCTGCCCCACCTAAAGGGGAAAGCTAAAGAAGAAGGCCCACTGATTACTTTCTCCAATGCTGATCTACCACCATTTGGGCCAGCCCACAACATGGCCCTCTACATCACGGTCATCTGCCGTGGAAAGTACCTACCCATGACCCTAATTGACGACGGGTCAGCAGTCAACGTCCTCCCCTTGAGGACCGCCAAAGCCCTCGGCATCACCGAGGCTGACTACATTCCCACAGCTCAAACCATTCAGGCTTTTGACGGAAGCCCAAAGTCAGTAGCCGGAGCCACAAAACTCACTATCATAACAGGCCCAATAGAGAAGGAGCTGGAGTTTCAAGTGATCGACGTGACTTCTTCCTTCAACCTTCTTTTAGGAAGACCTTGGATCCACGCGACCAGGGCTGTATCCTCCACCTTGCATCGGAAAATCAAGCTACCTTTGCATGACACCGTCATCACTCTAGAAGCCACACCTATGACTGTGGCTAACTGCAACACCTCGGACCGCACCGATCTATGGGGGTTCGACTTCGTAGGGGCTATCGAAGAAGATCAACTCTTCCGTCCTTACTTCACGGTTAGCATTGACAGGATGCTGCAGAATCTTGGCTATCTGCCGGGGGCCACATCAAGGCCCAATCTCCCCGCGGGGAGAATCCTCGAAGTCCTAGATAACGGGAGGACTCAAACTGGTCTGGGTTATACCATAACCTCAGAGAATATGGACCAAACAAGGACTAACACTGACACTTTTGTTACTCCAGTATTTGGATCAGTCCAAACGGGCCTATACCGGCCCATCACCACGCGGCCTGGGACCCACTTGGCCCAGGATTGCAACTACATACCAGACGACATCTTCTCTCTCATCCAGGCCGAAGATGCTAAGAATGCAGAGCCCGCGCTAGGGCTAATTTTTGGAGAGGAACTCGCGGCCCCAACACCGAAGGAAGAGCTGGTTAGCCTCATTCTCCGCAGCCGCACCTTTGATCCGTCTAAGCTGATCTCGGAGGTCGGATCCGGGACCGGAAGCAGAGCCTGGAGGAAAACTGTTAAATGGACTGACAGTCAAGGGAGGACTTACAAGTTGATCATAGGGGAAGGAGAAATGCCAGAATCTGAGTCTGAGTCCGAGTCGGAGTCCGAGTCAGAGTCTAAGATTGAGTCTAGTGAGTCCGATGCTAGAGTCAATCCTGTAACTCCCCCTCTCCCTTTAACTATTCTTGGTGCCTCGGGGTCTGTCCCGGGCACCATGCCTATCCCGCCACTGCCTAGTGATCAGATGGCAGCTCTTTTCGAGCTATTTTCTCAATTCACGATCAATAATAACAACCGTTCTGCTTACGACTTGTCTCATTTTCAAAAGTTTCTCAATTCCAAAAATATTATGTGCAATGACATTGAGAAACCCGACGAACAGGTATCCTTGCCTCCACATCTGATCGAGCAACTAGAGCAAAGGGAATCCCGCAATCCGGTAATCGAAGAAACCGAATCCATTAACGTGGGAACAACCTTAGAACCTCAGATGCTTAAGATAGGATTATCCTTAGATCCCAAGGAGAAACAACAATTCATAGTTCTCCTTCAAGAATTCAAAGACGTCTTCGCATGGTCCTACAAGGACATGCCGAGGATTGATCGCGAAATAGCCGAGCACCATATACCGATCAAGGAAGGGTTCAAGCCGGTTAAACAAAAACTCCGACGCATGAGGCCCGAATGGTCCCTCAAAGTCAAGGAAGAAGTCGACAAACAATTCAAGGCTGGGTTCATACGGGTCTCCGAGTATCTAGATTGGGTTGCAAACATTGTACCAGTCCCTAAAAAGGATGGTAAGGTACGTGTCTGTGTGGACTTTCGGGACCTCAACAAAGCAAGCCCGAAAGACGATTTCCCGTTACCACACATCGATATACTAGTGGATAACACAGCTGATCATGCCCTTCTATCATTTATGGATGGGTATGCGGGGTATAACCAGATAAAAATGGCAGAAGAAGATATGGATAAGACCACCTTCATTACACCTTGGGGTACTTATTGCTATACTGTTATGTCATTTGGTCTCATCAATGCCGGGGCCACCAATCAACGAACCGCCACAACTTTATTACACGACATGATGCATAAAGAAGTGGAAGTTTACGTGGACGACATGATCGTCAAATCTAAAGACCGGGACGGTCACATCACCGCCCTGAGAAAGTTTTTCACCCGATTACGCAAATACAACATGAGGCTAAACCCTTAGAAATGCAGTTTCGGGGTAACATCCGGCAAATTACTGGGTCATATCGTTAGCCAACGAGGTATCGAAGTCGATCCACCCAAAATCAAGGCCATCACCGAGATGCAGCCCCCTAAAACCAAAACGGAGATAAGAGGGTTTCTCGGAAAAGTCCAATACATTAGCAGTTTCATTTCAAAGCTAACCATGGTGTGTGAACCGATCTTCAAGAAGCTGAAAATAGGGGAACGGTTACTATGGGACGACAAATGTCAAGCAGCCTTTGATAGAATCAAAGAAATTTTGTCTTCACCACCGGTCCTGATGCCACCTCAGCACGGTTTGCCTTTGTCACTATACCTAACCACGACAGAGACAGCCATGGGGGCTATGCTAGCTCAAACAGTCAACTCCGAAGAACGGGCTATATACAACATCTGCAAGAAATTTTTAGAGTACGAGTGTAAATACACCATGCTCGAGAAAACATGCTTAGCTTTGGTCTGGGCCACCAAGAAGCTCCGACATTACATGCTTAGTTACGAGGTACAAGTACTATCCAGAATGGATCCAATCAAATACCTCTTCGAAAAGCCCATTCTCAATGGCAGGATATCAAGATGGACCCTGATGTTGGCAGAGTTCGATCTGAAGTTCGTACCATTGAAAGTCATCAAAGGACGAATAGTAGCCGAATTTCTCGCTGACAGTCCCATAACCGAAGAAGGATACATTGACACTTGGTCCTTCCCAGATGAAGACATTTTCCACACTGACACCAAAGCATGGGACTTATACTTTGACGGGGCATTCAATTTCCGAGGATTTGGAGTCGGGATTCTCCTAATCTCGCCAAGAGGGGAACATACTCCCGTATCCATCAAATTAGACTTCGACGTCACTAATAACGCCGCTGAGTATGAAGCATGTATCCACGGGCTACAAGCCGCCGCCAACTTAGGGGTCACAAACCTCCGAGTACACGGTGATTCATCTCTGGTCATTAATCAAGCACTCCAAAAATGGAAGACTCGAAATGCTAATCACGTGGCCTACCAAGCACGAGTAAGGGGTCTCGAGAAACAGTTCCAGGAGGTAGAATATATATACCTACCTCAGGAAGAGAATCAGTTCGCAGATGCACTTTCAAAACTGGCATCTTTGCTAAATATTCCCGATCATATGACCAGTATGCCGATCTATGTCGAAAGACGATCCGAGCCAGCATATATCCACGACATCGAAGATATCGAGATACCCGATCCCGAGCCATGGTATCAAGCTGTGTTGACATACCTAACAACCGGAGAATATCCACCCGGAGCTGACAACCGAGCCAGAAAGGCCCTGCGAAGACTGGCAACCCAGTTCATCCGCACCGACGATGGGCAACTTTACAAAAAGACAGCACAGGGCGCTCTCCTTCGATGTGTCGATAAAACCAACGCCGAAAAAGTTATGGCTGAGGTACACGATGGCGAATGCGGCCCACACATGAATGCCCAGATGTTAGTCCGGAAAATCATGAGGCTCGGATACTACTGGAATAGCATGGAAACCGACTGCCAGCTGTATGTTAGACATTGCCATACTTGTCAAATTTTTGCCAATGTACAACATATGCCACCATCCCTGCTATACACCATGACATCTCTCTGGCCATTTTCAACGTGGGAACTGGGGGACACTGCTTCATTTTGGTGGCAATCGACTATTTCACCAAATGGGTTGAAGCTGAATCCTACCGTATTCTCAACGCCAAGCATGTCGCCAAGTTTATTCAAAATAAGATAATATGCCGGTATGGGATCCCTCATGAATTCATCAGTGACCACGGGACCCATTTTCAAGCTGAAACAGCAGCCTTGCTCACCAAGTACAAAATTCAAAGGCATACATCTTCACTCTACCGACCCCAAACCAATGGAGCGGTAGAAGCGGCTAATATAACAATTGTCACCATACTCAAAAAGATGGCTGATAATTACCGGGATTGGCCCGACAAAATACCATTTGCACTTTGGGGATATCGGACCTCGATTCGTACTGAGACCGGGGCAACACTGTATTACCTTACATACGGGATGGAAGCGGTCCAACCTGTTGAGTTAGAGGTGCCGTCACTCAGAATCTTACTCGAGAGTCAAGTACCCGAAGCTGATTGGGTTCGAGCACGATATGACTCGCTAGTCCTTTTAGACGAACGACGATCTCGTGTCCTCAATAATATAGAAATCTATCAGAAGAGGATCCAACGGGTTTTCAACAAAAGTGTAAGGCCCAGAAACATCAAAGAAGGAGATTTAGTCCTCAAATCTGTTCGAGCTTTATTACCAGTGGACCCAAGGGGAAAGTTCAAACCTAACTGGGCTGGGCCATATCTGGTAAAGAAGATTCTATCAGGTGGCGCAGTAATGCTAACGGATCTGGACGGGAATGAATTTGTCAACCCAACTAACCTGGACCAGCTGAAGCGCTACTACCCTTGACCCACCTCTCTCAATGTCATTTGCAAAAGTTTATTAAAAACATTTTTTTTCAAACTTTTAAAGGCAAGTCAAAGACTAGAATTACTTATTCTACTGTTACAAGCATCTTGAACCAATAGTCTTGATGTATTTCGAAATTGCAAGTTAAGTCTGAACTATGTTTTGTTTGATTCCATTTATTGTGGATACGTAGGCAGCCCCTCAAAAGAGCACAACCACTGCAATCGAGAAAAGAAAACAGGAACGGTTTTTAATAAGTTTCTTTTATTAATTTCAAAAAAAAAATCTGACAAATTCGGAAAAGTTACAAAAAATCAAAAAAAATCAGCACACATAAATAATATTATTACTTAAATAATAAAAAATTAGGGCATTTTTCCCTTTCCGTTGTCCTTAGCTTCCTTTTTGGTCCACCGACGTCGACATGGAGGTGAACGCTCCCTAATCACGAAGGGAATCTCTTTGACCCGGGCTCGTTTCTTCAAACTCGATTACCCGGTCACCTCACTTGGTCCTAGGCGGGCCCTCACTCCTTCGGGTAGCCGGTCACACGGACCTAGCCTATCTCGGACCGCTAGTTTCGGTCCGAGCCTTCTCCCCAAGTCACTAGCACCGGTCTCATTAGCTCGAGTCTTAGTTTTTGACTTAGAACCCGACTCCGGCTCAACGAAGGTAGTTGGAATTTCCTCTTTATCAAAGAACCGCCTATTGTCTTTTGCCGATTCTAGACGGGCCAAGTCGAAAGCCTCGTCAGTCTTCAAAGTTTTGCGGGTCTCCTGGGATTCTTAAGAGGTCCATTTTCGGTATGATTCAGATACCCAAGTGGTTTGACAAGGGCGAGGTATAGTCCATATGACGCGGGTAAACCAGCGTTGTAGCCACGTGTCACACATAGCGTCCGTCAATTGGAGCGAAACGCTAATGATTGCTTCAGTCTCGGGGATTTGCTGAAACGAACCGAACTGTCTCAGAACACCATCCGGATAGATATGAACGGTCCAGTCCAAAGACAAGATCACCAGATAACGGGCCTTGTCCCTCCTAGCTAATCCCATCAGTCTTGAAAGGAACCACCAGATGACATTCCATCTAATCAAAGGCCCACCATGGAATGTTAGCTCTTCATCCCAATATTTCCGATTTATATGATGACTTGAGCTTATTCGTCGGGACCTGGAACCGATCTGACAGCTGCGATACCTGGATATGTTCACTGGGAGCTCTATGATTGACAGACGCTCGGATAACCAGATCTGCAAAAATTTTCGAAAAATCAAAAACTTTCGAAAAATCAAAAAAATTGAAAATTCGAAATTTCGGAAAATTCAAAAAAAATCGGAAAAATTTCGAAAAAAATTTATTAAAAATTTTCGGAAATATCAAAAATTTCGAAAAAAATCAAAAAATTTCGAAAAATTGGAAATTTCGAAGAAATTTTTTTTCGAAAAATCGGGCAATTTTTCGGAAAAGAGAAAAAAACGGTTAAATACCTGCCGAAGACGGATGCTTCCTGTCAATTGTCGATCTGAGTCCAGTCTTCTAGCATCAAGACCCATAATAATCTCCCCGGTTATCAGCCAAGCCGGGCTGTGACCTGTCTCCATTTGGTCAACTATGCTAATCAACCTGATCTCACCCAAGCACGAGTCAGCATCCATCCGACCTTCGAAGGCATATCGATGCAGCATACAAAAGGCGAAAGCCCTACGCCTATGGGTAGAAGTAATTCTTGCGCCAACTCGATTCATAAATTTGTCAGCCAGGTCAAATAGGGAAACTGAATCTCCCTTTACCATGCGGGCTGTCTCAGCATGCGACAAGCCTAGAAAATCCCTTAATCTCCTCCTTGGGTCAGGATAAAACGGGGGAATGGCATGACGAGCACTAGGGCACCAACCACCTATAGCTGCAATTTCTTCGGGAAGGGGACATATTTCTCCTCGAGAAAATGCGAAAATATGATGGGTAGTATCCCAAAAAGATAAATAAGCATCGAGAAAGTGCGAATCTACCCTAAGTCGCTGAAGTGGGAATAAAGCCACAATTCCCATTTGAGTTAGCTGAACTTTATCTTCGTCTCGAAAGTCCTGAGCCCACGCCTGAAGCATCGCAGTCAAATGATCAATACCCATTGCGAGAATAGTTTCTTTTATTTATCCTAAAAAGTCTAAGGGATTTTAAGGTAGAAGAAAAGATTTGGGTTGGAATATGAGAAATAAGAAGCCAGAACCCTCCATTTATAATAGAGAATATCCCTTTCCGTAGTCATCACAGGAATAGGACTTTTTATCACATCTCCTACTTCATCTAGGCATACAGGCCTAACCAGGGAGTTTCAGGAATCCGTGTCAGAATCAGATTAGGAATCTAGTCATCCCAAGCATCCTTATTTCCAAACTTTTCAAAAAACTTCAGCGTTTTTCTTTTCAAAATTTTCGAAAAAAAATCATCATTTCTTCCCCAGCATGAGTCGGCGTTTCACCTAAATGTTACATACAAATTATGTCAGCATACAGGTACACCCAAGACTCCCGAGAAATTCTAAGAAAAGTTCCCCGGTGGAAAGCTCAGGCGACATTTTCTACTGAAGAATCAGGATATATCTGTAAACAGATATACCCATAGCTTCCAAGGCAAGCTCCCGCGCAATTCTAAGATAGGATGTACCTGTAAACAGGTATACCCATAGCTTCCAAGGTAGCTCCCGCGACATTATCAGCATCAACCCAGGTATGATTCCTATCTTATGGCTGGCGGGCCCTTCACGCAGGTCTAATGGACTATAAAGGACCCAATCGGAAGTCTGCCAGGTTTTAATCCTTGATTGACCTGGTAGCTACTCTGACTTTTGCCTTGTCCAAGCCTCAGTCATAGTGGGGGCTCTGTAGACACCCACATTTTGACCGCCAGGTGTCTATAATAGTTCCCGCCAAACACCCGATGATGATTGGACGTAAACGTGCATTGATGGGCTCGGATATGGGCTCGTAATCATGGACATTTGGTTTAGACTTATTACGGAGTACAAATCTTAAAAAACCAACCTCAAATCCAGGCCCAGTGGGTCGTTTCGAGTCAAATAAGACTAATTTGGGTCGAATCCGGCACCAGGGGCAAAACCGTATTTTAGCGACCGAGTCAAAACCCGGTCAAAGATATTTCCCGAGACTCACGGACCAACCGTGACACCTCACGTGTCCAGTTTGGACTCCAACTGCTTCAAAAATCAACTTCGAAAATATTAAACAATTCCGTTAAAGGTAGAATTTGATCTCGAGTGGAATTCTATCCGAAAACCGAAACAGTTCACAAACCGAGCTCAAATACTCGGTTTAGGCATACCAACCAGCCGAGTTCTTTGCCTTCTTCACCAAGAAAGCGAGTTCTCATTCCTTTCGAACTCTTACGTTTCCTATCCAAACCGATGTTTCTTGTTGTCCAAGAAAGACACCTCTCCTAAACCTCTACTCCTATAAATAGGACCTTCACGACACACACATCGGACGTCTAACACACACGATCATTCATCAAAAACTCAGAATTAATCTAGAATTATTCATCAACCTCGACATACATTTATCGTTCATACAAACACCAAAATACCGACGAATCCGACCCCGAGAAACCGGCCGAAACCCGTCCCATCACACGTCCAAACCGACACCTTAACTCATCCCGCATCATCTCGACGCTCCCAAGTTTAAACCACTTTCCGACGAGCCTTATTTCGAGAAAACAAAGCATGTAGGTTGAGGGTGTAGCAATTTATTTATTTTTTTGTTTTATTAGACTAAAACGAACATCACATGCTAAAATAACTTCGACGCTATTAGTTTAACATGCATTAAACGACTTAGCAACCCATTTATTTTTCTCTCACATGTTTAGGGAAAATATTGTTTGCATATCATTCAACCGTCGAACTAACGCGTGTACACCAAAAACGAACGATATCTTAGTAAAGGCCGCTAAGTGCGGGCGGGGTTGGGTGTTCTTAGTGAACTTCCCAACACGTACCCTCACCCCTTACTCAGAACCATGGTTTCCGGATGTCCGAATCCATTGGCAACGAGAGTCATTCAATATACGATATCCGATAATGTCGGTATCGGTATCAAATGCTAAGGGACGAACCCAATAAACTCTGACATCGGACATGGGCCGTATTTTGTATACGGCCCACTACGACATAGAGTGGGTTCGAATGGTTCCGAATAACCACAAAATTCGGTGGCGACTCCTACTTCGATTTAAATTTCAATTTGACCATCTCATATGGAGATTCATTCGCCTCCCCAAACCCGCGCGTGGCCGCGTCGGGGTGGACCTATGTCATGTCCACAATAGTGGACCAGAAATTCTTTACCCCTAGTAGCGTCCTTCACTGTAGTCACTTCTACCCCATTTCTTTCAGCGAAACCTCTAACGCTTCACGTACCCATGGAACACCTAACCTCCTCCTGAAATTCGTCAAAAATGACGTGGGTGTAGATCCGTGCGGCGTACTATTCTATCGGCGGGTTTGTTATTGTCTTGGGTAGAGATTGTATGTTCTCGCTGTCAAGCTTTTTTTGGGTATACCTATGATAATCCATGGCGCTCACGAACCACATCCAGAATTCAACCAACATTCTGTGCTGGTTCGCAAACCGTTTGAAGAAACTGTTTTCGCTCTCTGATCTTTGCATTGTTTGCATTAAGCCACCCATCTTCAGATCCCTGCAGTGTGCCATGACCCACTGCTTCCTAATCGAAAAGGTAGATGCGAACCACTGAACATCCCCCACATCGTGCTCCTCCATTATTTCCATCCACAGCTCGTTGAATTCCGCTGCATCGATCTCGTCGCCCCACACTATTGCATTCAATTTCTTTAGGAATTCCTGGTAGTCACTCCTCGAGGCACCGTATTTAGTGGGGACCCTATTCATGATATGCCACATACAAAATCGTTGCTACGCTGATTTGAACATCTTCGCGAACGATGATATGATCTCGGAGTCCTGATCAGTGTTGACGTACTCAGGCTCCTTGCCGCCCAAGGCCTCCAGAAACCGTTCGAACACCCAGTTGAACGATTCAAAGTTCTCGTGCGCAATGAGGGCGCCACCAAAAGTCACCGATCGTTTGTGGTGATCGACACTGGTGAACGGGGTGAATATCATCTTATATTTGTTCGTCCCGTAGGTCGGGTGGAACGAAACTGCTTCACCAAACAACCTGTAAATTCTACTAGCAACACCGTCAGCCCAAAATACCCTGCTCAAACTACCATCGTCATCCAGTTCGTAATAAAAAAATCCATGCCGATTGTCCGCCATGTCCCTAAAAAGATTGATGAATAACTGACCATCCCTCTCATGGACGAAGCACTTTATATCTCTGCCAAAGTTCTTGAAATCGACCAAGCTGTCACCTACGTTTGCGAACCCTTCAACCTGCTCCTTACACATCTTGTACGTCCGCATGGCACGGATCTTCAGCTGAAAAAATAGATGGATTAAAGTAATGTATGACGAGAATTGAAGTAACAATAAGAAGGGATTAAAATAACACGGGGTTAAGTTACCAGAAAATGCTCATTCACAGATGGTATTCATCAAAGTAACGGATGGTATGAACCACAATAACTCATCATGTGTGGGAGAGATTCGCCGTGGATCCCTACCAACAAGTAATATCCAACCAATCCTAACTGGGTAGAAAGGGCAAGTCGGGTTGAGTCCACAGGGACGGTAAAGAGGGTTTGGACCAAGTTTCACCTAAAGTCTTGACTAGGTCTCAAGGCTAAACTAACTAAAACGATGAAAAGGGGAGGAGACTAAGACTAAGAATAAGCTAAGTGTAACAACTAAGGCTAGGGAATCAACTAACTAAAGGAATAGTACCTAAGAAGAAGAGGAACACAAATAGGAAAAGAACTAGGATTAGGTCGGGTTCAAGGGTGATGGAATGATCAAGGAAGAGCTAAGGTGAAGGGGCAGTCGAGTTATCTAGGTATAGTCCGGGCTCTCTCTACTTAAACCGACCTAGAGATTCCTCGCTCTCGCGCAAGAACCCATCCTAGCAACATACAAGACCACAAGAGGAAGGCAAGAAAAACAAGCATTTGCAACTACAAGTGATTCAAGCATTTCATCAAACATGTTCTATGCATCTAACCAAGAAGCAACCAAAACTTCCACCAACAATCTACACAAACCCTTAATCACCCATTATGACACCCAATTCTCCTACTAATCCTAGCAAGAATCTACTCACACATATCTAAACTTAAACTAACACAAACATGTGAAACAAACACAAGAACAAGAACAAACAAAATGGAAAACAACAAGGATGAACAATGGACAATACAATGAACAATGAACAAAGAATGAAACATTAATGATAAAACAAGGATTAAAGGAAAGGAGAAGAGAAATTATACCAAACTAGTAAGGCGGGAAGATTGAAACTTGTACTATTAAGAAAACCCAAATACATCAACCAAGGTTGTCAATCTTGGTTGGATTCTTCAAGAATTCCCTTAATACAAGGATTAAACTAAGATTAACGATTAACTAAAGACTAATCTACACTAATCTAGGCTAATCTAGGCTAAAGTAGTCTAGGGTTTAGTGGGTAATGTCCAACATAAGCATAAGATTACAAGAGGGGGGGGGGGTATATATAGGGTTACAAGAGTGAAGGAGAAGAAAGGAAGAGTTACGAGCTGCAGATGCTCCTTCCCGGCTGGGAAGGTGGTGGTCCCGATCGGGATGGAGTGGTCCCGACCGGGAAGGATCTGGTCCCGATCGGGATCATGCATAACGCCGGGCGGTGTTATGCATAACACCAGGCGGTGTTATTGCTCTTCCCGGTCGGGAAGGGTGATGATCCCGACCGGGATGAGATGGTCCCTACCGGGTCCATGGTCCAGACCGGGATGGTTGGTCCCAACCGGGATGGCTCATCAGAAGAGCTGCTTTGTTTGCTCTTCATCCCGACCGGGATGGGCACTCATCCCGCCCGGGAAGGGTTTTGTAGGCCTCCATTTTGATCATAAAGGTCCCCATTTGCTCTTCATAGGCTTCTCATCGATTCTCGGCGCTCGGAATCGAGTCTAAGGAGCTCGAAAATGGGTCTCGAGGTCTCGGGATCAAATCTAAGGCACCGAGTGATCGTCCCTTCTTTTCGTTGGCTCCAAATGTGTAGGAAACGAGTCGGAATCGTTCCAATTCTCCATGAAGGGTCTTGAGAACCTAAAACGAACTAGAAGAAGCATAAGTAGCCCAGAAACCGCTCCAAAGAGCGATTTCACAAGAGAAACCGGGACCAAACACAACAAATAGGCACTACAAAACACACTTATCAACTCCCCCACACTTAACCCTTACTCGCTCTCGAGTAAGCACAAACTAACAAAAAACTAAAATAAACTAGACTACTAATCTGAGCGGGTATTAGCGCACCCTATGCCCTTTCAACTCACGCGAGTACACTTAGAGGAAAAGTGCACTCCGCAAGGCAAGTGAGGTCTTGCGACAAAACTGTGGATGCAACCGGACACGAAAACACACAAACAAACAAACAAACAAACAAATAAACAAACAAACACCAAACGGTTGCATCCTAGACAAAACAAATACCGCTTCCCTCAACAAAGCGGTGAAAGATACACCGGTTAAGGACTCAAGGCAAGTGACAACGTTCCCAAACTAATAATACAAACCAATATGAACTAAACCCTAATAGTATGACGACAAAGCAGTAAAAACGTTGGTAACTTACCTAGATTCCTCCTAACCTTCTAAGAACGTACCACGAGACGATAGGCGGGATGGAAAAAGGATGAACCACGGATTTAGTCGACACTGTAGGTAAGTGAAACCCCGCCTCCTTTAGCGATAACCCAAGAGGGTCGTCCCGTGCCCAAAAATCACCTAACTAGTCCAAGTAAAAAGGGTGGATATGGTTGCAAAATGAGGGTAGACCGACTAATTATCGCTATCATCCTTCCTAGGGACTCGGTCCTTTGGTAGGCTCTTCACGGTAATAGTCGGAAAAAGACTTATTTTTTAGGGTGAGAGTTCTTATTGTGAGGGGATTTTCTTTGGCATTCTTTTCTTTTGCATTTGGCTTTTGAGTTGCTATGCCACTTCTTTTTCTTCTTTTGTATTTTGTATTTTTCTTTTGTTGTGCCTTTTCTTTTTCTTCTTTCTTTTCTTTTCTTTCTTTTTATCTTTTCATTTTTCTTTCATTTTCTTGGTTGAGGTAAGAACTTCAACAATTTGCAATTTATTTGTGTAAAATGTGTATGAGGTAGGGAAATGGGTGAGTCGGGACGACGTCTTCCCTTCAAACCCACAAAAAGGGGGAAACTTGGACTAATCAAAGCAATTCCGAACAATGTCACCTAAGGGACGGGACTCGGCAACCAAGGCCTTTTCACTCCGTGGGTGGTCATAATGGTCAAAATGCGAATCCCGTAGTAAATTCATAGTAGACTAGGTGGACTCAAGGTAAGAAACCAACGAAATCATTGATTTAAAGTCATTATACTAGACTAAAGTCCAAGACTCGACTCATATCAATAGAAAGGGAAAGTAAATACTTGCTCACTAGCCTCAAAACTGGGTTTTCGAAAACCTTTTTCTTATACTAGACACAAACCACATAACACAGTACAAAACAAAGACAAAAGAAAATGAAACGAAACGAGACAAAACAGAACAAAATGAAAGAAAGAAAAGAAAACGACAAGGAAAACAAACACCACCCCGAAACATCCACATAAGCAACCAAATCAACCACAAACTCTACAAAGCTCCGCTCGAGCACACGTCATGACACAATCTCTTCCAAGCTCCACAAGAGACAAAGAGGAAAAAGGGATAAAAAGATGTTACCGGACGTCTTGAAAGCCCTCCAAAGTTAGCGGTGATTAAGCTACCTACAAGGAAAAGGGAGGTAAAACACACACAATACAACAAATATACGACACAAAAGGAAAAGACACAAAAGAAAATCTTTTTGATTTTTATGAAAATTTTCATATCCAACGACACAAATCCTCACCCTACAGACCTCGGACAAACGGGGCGGTGGAAGCAGCAAACAAAACCATCATCACGATCCTTAAGAAAATGATAGACAACTACCGGGATTGGCCCAACAAAATACCCTTTGCATTATGGGGTTATCGAACTTCCTACCAAACTCCCACCGGAGCCACACCTTACTACCTAACCTACGACTCCAAAGCCGTACAACCAATAGAATTAGAAATACCCTCACTAAGGATACTAGCCAAAAGTGGCATTCCAAAAGAAGAGTGGAACCAAAAGCATTACGATGAGCTAGTACTCCTAGATGAGCATAGAATACATGCACTGTCCAACGTGCAAGCATACCAGCAAAGAATACAACGAGCCTTTAACAAACGAGTCAAATCCTAAAACATACATGAAGGAGACTTAGTAGTCAAATCCATTAGAGCACCCCTTCCCGTCGACCCTAGAGGAAAATTCAAACCAAACAGGGCAGGCCCCTACCTTGTCAAGAAAATACTCACGGGAGGCGCTGTGTTCCTTATCGACCTAAACGGTCAAGAATTCTCAACTCCAACCAACATGGACCAGCTTAAACGCTACTATCCTTAACCTCCTAAACAACCTTATCCGGATCTCTAGGCTAGGGTGAAAACCCATACGGAACGCTTAAAAACAATTCGCATCAATAAATTGCATAACGAGACTAAAAGCAAAATCACTCACATTTTTATGAACTATGAACATGGTTTGATTCCGTCTAAACACGGATACGTATGCAACCCTTCCAAGGGTGCAACCAACTAAAAATAACAAAATCGATTACTCGATTCAGGTGCAAATCGGAACCTCCCCCTCCCCCCAAATTCCGATTGGGGTGAAAACCCGAAAAGGCACCCCGGGCAAAATGAAGAAACGAGTTGCGAGTCGTCGTAAAAAAAATAAAAAATTGACGAGTCGAGGACGGAGTGAAAACCCGAAAGGGCGCTCCGGACAAAATGAAGAATCGAGTTGCAAGTCGTAAAAAAAAAAGAAAAAAAAAAGCAAAAAAAAAAAGTAAAAGGTGAGCTGAGGACGGAGTGAAAACCCGAAATGGCGCTCCGAGCAAAATGAAGAATCGAGTTGCGAGTCACCACAAAACAAAAAGTGCTTCTCATTAATGCAAAAGCTAATTAAATCAAGCCTTTGTCGAGGCCCTTTACATCGAGCATCTATCACTCGGATACTCCAGAAAATGACAACGTGTTAAGCAAAACCCTACAAAAAAAACTAGTACTAATACGCC